>OU612059.1:92793842-93391342 GCA_914767635.1 Melanostoma mellinum | reverse complement strand
TTGGGAAAGATTGAGGGAGATTTATCAGCCATGTGGTCCTGCACGTAAGATAACCTTGTTCAAAAAGCTTCTTCATCTAAGTCTGTCTGAGGAAGGAAGCATGTCGGAACATATAAATGTGTACTGTGAGATACTTGAAAAGCTGGCAGAAATTGGTGTTGATTTGCCCGATGAAATGATTGTTATAATTCTTCTTTCTAGTCTACCAAAGTCGTTAGATAATTTTGTAGTGGCTATAGAGACCCGAGACACACTACCTGCTTTAAATGAGCTGGAGGTGAAACTTCTTGAGGATGGAGCTAGAAGACAAGAGAGAGAGTGTAAGGCAGTAGATGTAAGTGACGGACATCAGGTATTTGTTGCACGTGCGCATGCAAAAAAGTATTCCAAATCTGAGAATAACTTTGGCAGTGGCAGTAGTAATGTTGGAAGTAGCACCAACCAGGGCATCTTTTAAAGATTTTTCACTAGCTGGCCAAAAGAAAAATACAGCGGTGGTCCAGTATAACGAATGCCGTTATAACGAATGTTCGATATTACGAACGCTTTTTTTCAAGTCCATTAGGAATTCTATATAACAAATAACGAATTTTAGACAAAATGGCATTGAAAACTCTAAAGTCATAGTTCTAAGAAGTTTACGAGAATAGGCATTCAATAATTATATTACATTCAACGCCCAAAAAAACAAATGCATATTAACGATTTGGTTTTTTAAATTTACAAATATTGTACACAATTTAAAAAAAAAAAAAACTAATAAGTCTAAACCTTAAATGTTTCGTTAAATGTAAATGAAGATTAATCAGTTTTTTTATTCTATTAAGTGAAGTATGTATTTATTTTTTTATGAAGTATGAAACAAAATTTAATGAAAAATACAATTGTACGTTCTATTTACCTAAAGATTTGTATGAATGACAAAAAAAAAGTTTCGATACAACGAATTATCGATATAACGAATTTACTCTGGACATTATATCGTTCGTTATACTGAACCACCACTGTATCTCCACTAATAACTCAAGACATTTTTTAAGTGAGTATAATAACTAAACGAAAGCAATTTCAACTACATATTTCATTTTCGTTGATTGTTGTTTTAATAGACTCAACATTCTTTGAGGTGAAATAATTGTGGAAAAAAATATATCCCTTTTAAAAAATATGTATCCCCGAATCCCATAGGAAAAAAAGAATCCCCCGGCCCCCGGGATACTATTGTATCGTTGTGGTAACTCTAATGGCAAGAGGGATTACTTTTAAGAGAATAAAATGATTTACTAATACAAGCAAGCACTTTTACATGAGTTCTGATTTCGTTAAAAAAGCTGCCAACTACTGGATTGTATCGCATTGTGTTGCAGTTAGCTGTGAGCTGTTTACATATTTCGTTGTGTCAATTCTATTTAGTGACTTTTACTTACTGTTTACTCTCGTTTGTTAAGCTTTCGTCATTCAATTACTTGCTACTTGCAAAGAAATTGTGAAACTGAGATGTCTACTCTTGATAAGTGGTTGAAAAAAGTTGATTTTAAAGACCTCGACGAATCAAAATCAAAACAATGGAAATAAAGACCTGAAGAGAGTAAGTACATAGTTCACTGATAACTTTTTTCGACACCAGTAATTTACCGATAAAGCTAATTGTCTGTTCGTATGTGTTTAGGACGATTCCAAAAACGCTATAAAGGAGAATAACGACGAAATACCACAGCTGTGGCCAAATATTTTCGTACATCACCTTCTAAAAATAAGGAATTGCAAAAATTTTGCCCAGAAAATCGTTCATTCCCAGGTTACTTTGAAGTAAGATTTGCTGAACATGTCCATAATTTGATCACTGCAGTTTTACACAATTTACCGGGATGTTTCAAATAGGTACTGGCGACATGTCTCAAAAACTCCAGGTTCACTGATAGACAAGAATGTAGCAGTTGGGATGCTTAATACTTGGAGCAAATCGGAACTTCAACAACTTCTCCAAACATGCTTGATGGCAGATGTTTTATTGATCATAAAAGATTTGCAAAAAAATCTCCAGAAAGGGCGTTTGATTCTGCTTGATGTTTTAACTTTGAAACAAAACGCTCTCAGAAAGTTGAAACTCATGCTCCAGGGTCCATATCCAGGCGGACAGGAAGAGAAGTTTCCTTTACACCAAAAAAATGTTCAAGACAGCAGACAAAGTATCGCATTCTCTCGTCACAACAGGCACCCGATCATGGACGGCACTCCGTATCGAAATGATATCAGCGTTCATCAATTATCTTGACATCCGGCTCAACATTGCAGAAACTGTTGTGCTCTTTACTGGTCACTTCACCTCACTCCATGATTGTTGAGAAAGTGATTTCTCATTATAATCAAATTAAATCAAACCAGCGACTGTCAGCTTCAGTTGAGACCATGAACTCGAGATTGTTTGTGGCCCTGAATGGAGTAGGAACAGCTTTATATGATCCGAGGCCAGCTGTAGCAGAGTTCCTTCGCAAGAAAGAGAGGCGTTACCGCGAACCTGATCTGACCTTGTTAGGTTAGGTTAGGTTAGGTTGAATGGGGGGTGCAGCCACAAGTGGCAACACCTCACTCGGATCTCAAGGATCCATTGTGCTCCCCGGGAAATCACAGGATGAGGAAATGGGAGGATTGGAGAGGTGGTTGGTTATTGTGGTAGGGAACTCCCACTGAACCACTTGGAGCCCTGAATAAATTTCAGGACGTCGCTTAGTGGGAGATTTCGCCCAGTTCGTCGAAAAAGTATTCTCCGAGGGTTTTTTTCCGAGTGTGGGCCAAGCTAGGACACTCACAGAGGAAGTGGAATGATCCCTCCTCTGCCTCCTCATCTTGGCATCCTCTGCATAAGTCGGATGTGCTAATTCCCATTCTCATCATGTGGGTACCCAACGAGTTGTGTCCCGTAAGAATGCCAATCAACAGAGAGAGCCGAGGTCTGCTTAGCTGGGGTAGAGATTCTGTTTTTTTCTTGGAAATATCTGGCCAAAGGTTTCTAGAGACCCGGCATGTTTCTAAAGACGACCACCTGTCATTGGCGGTTTTTAGAAAATTGTGTTTTATTCTGTTTTTTTCTTGCTCAAGTGGCCTTAGAACTGAGGTGTTCGTTTCGCTGGATTCGAGTGCTGACCCGATTTTAGCCAGCTTATCCGCCATTTCATTACCGATTATGTCACAATGTTTCCAGGTTAAACTAACTGTGTTTGTTTCGCTGAGCAGTCTTAGGTTACTGCGACAGTTGTCTACTAGTCTGGACTTTGTCATAATGGATGAGATAGCTTTAATGGCCGCTTGACTGTCTATCTTCTTCTTTTTCATTTCCGGCGTTACGAGTAGTGATCTTGAAGCGATCACTACTCTCCCACTTTTCCGCTTCACACTGGTGATCCGCCTGTGGGGTACGCCGCTTGACTGTCTATAAAGAAGTCAATATTTTTGTTGATCAGGTTTTGCGTAGCTAGGTGCTTCGCGGCTTCGCACACTGCGAGGACTTCTGCCTGAAAGACACTGCAGAAGTCGGGAAGCTTTGTTGATCTATTCATGGTGGGGTAGTCTGAGAAAATACCTGACCCTACCCCTTTGTCCGTTTTGTTGGAACCATCTGTGAAAACGGAAATGTGATTTCCTTTTATAACCCTGTTTTCCTTCCAGCTTTCTCTTGTCGGGAAGACTGTTAGGGCCACTGGATTGAAGTCAATATGCGGGGGGGGGGGGGTATAGTCTGTTTGAATGTCTATGTATGTATGTATGGTTCATGATTGTTCTATGGCCTGATATGCCTGTTGTCCAATTGTTGCATTGTTTGAGTCGCAGACCTTGTACTCCGACAGAGATTTCGTTCGGAAGTTTTTTCGTAAAGATGGCGGTTTGTGATCTTATAATCATATCTATTTAATAGAAGAATTGTGATCGACGGGTTGTGACTCACTCATACCAAAACATTTGCAATAAAAAAAAGTAGTCCCCGAAATTTGTTGTTATTTTTCATATCCAACTTATTATATACTTGCCCATAAATTTTTAATTATATGCTGAGAAAAATCCTCGAGCACGTGCAGAATTTATAGAATTTATATATCTAACGGAAGTCGTGAGTATATTTTTTTCCATATATAAATCCTCATTGACAGTATATTTAATGAACTGTCATTCATTCGTTGACAAAATTCTTCGATTAGCACATACAAACTTCATTAGAATTAGCAAGTTATATATTTTTTGACATTTTTGAGAAATCATGTACATATGTTCAGAAAATTTCTGACATTATTTCAGTTATGTGTTGTTCACGCATTTTCGAAAATTGGTTGTGGCCAGATTATGATTACTACGTGGCCACGGCGGACTACTACGTGGCCATTTGGCCACGTTCGTGTTACTTAAAAGATGCCCTGGCACCAACTGTGGGAGTAGCGAAGGTAGTATGAGGAAAAAAACAATAAATGGTAAATGTTTTAATTGTGGTCGCCGAGGTCACTTTGCTGCACAATGCAGAGATTCCAAAAGGGAATACAGTAATGAACATTCTTTTGCAGTTCTTGCTTCTACCTATAATAACGGCAGTTTAGATAAAGACTCCAGGTGTATTGACAGTGGAGTTACGTCACACTTATGCTGTGACCGAAGTTTGTTTCTTTCATAATATGCGGAATGTAAAGAGAAAATTATGCTTGCGGGAGAAAATTTTATTGAAGCGGAAGGCAGAGGGGATGTCTGCATACAGTGCAATGGTAATACCATCAAATTAAGAAATTGCCTGTACGTGCCATCAATGCAGGGAAATTTCATCTCCGCTAGTAAGGCTGCAGATAATGGGTAAACTGTGTCTTTCAATTCAAAGAGTGCAATTATACAGAATCGAAGTGGTGTTATCCTCATAAGGGCGCTTATGAGCAATGGATTGTTTACATTTACAGCTAGTTTCAATAAATACATGCTCGCTAGAAGTAAATTTTATGACGCTTTTGTATGGCACAACCGATACGGTCACATGAATTTCGATTGCATAAGAGAAATGTCTGCCAAGAAACTAGTGCATGGTCTAGCAGTTAAAAATGTACCAAATAAGAACGAGTGTCTGACATGTGCAAAAAGCAAAATATGTGCTAAGCCCTTTCCAAGTGCTTCAACCAGCCGAGCCAAAGATCTCCTAGAGATAATACACAGCGATGTATGTGGGCCGACGAATAAAGTTTCTATAGGAGGAGCTCGCTATTTTGCTACATTTATTGACGATAAGTCTCGTTTCATGCATGTCTATTTTCCAAAAACAAAAGATGAAGTACTAAGCGTCTTTAAGTCCTTCAAGTCTATGGTTGAGAAGCAAAAAGAGAGGCAAATAAAAATTATTCGTAGTGACAACGGTGGCGAGTATTTATCAAATGAGTTTGGTGCATTCCTAGATGCAGAGGGTATACAACGTCAGCTGACAGTTCCACATACTCCTCAACAAAATGGTGTGGCAGAACGTGCTAATCGAACTTTGGTGGAAATGGCTAGAAGCATGATTGTGCATAGTGGTCTAGATGAAAAGTTTTGGGCAGAAGCAGTCGCAACTGTGAGTTATCTACGTAACAGATCAGCGACAAAGTCACTGATTGATAAAACGCCGTTTGAAATGTGGACCCGCAAAAAACCAACGGTTTCTCACCTTAAAGTGTTTGGTTGCTTAGCCGTTGCTGCCGATACAACGCAACGAAAAAAGTTTCATCCCAAAGGTAAGGAAATGATCATGGTTGGCTATTCCGATATATCTAAGGCATACCGGTTGTACAATCCCGAATTACAAAAGGTAACTGTCAGTAGGGATGTAATATTTATGGAAAATTCATGTGTTCGATCAAAGGGTGGAGAAAATTATGATTTAATAACTTATGACGCTGGTCATTTGGAACATCTGGGTAATGAAAATATTATGGAAAATGCAGTTGTTGTTGCTAATGCTGGTGGAGTTGTTAAAGCTGTAGATGATGCAAAAGTTGAGGAAGTGCGTTCCGAAAAGCGTTTGCGTGAAAAAGAAGATGACGATACCGATGGTGAGAAAAAGATAAGATTCTGCAGAGGCAGGCCCAGATTAGTGAGCACAGGAATGCCTGGGCGACCTCCACTCAAGAGCAGAAACAATATTTATTGGTACGTGGAAGTTGACGAGCCTTATTTGGCCATTAATACCGCTAAACGTGGTTACGCCTTCTTAAGTTCCAACAGTTTCGGCCATTTAATAAAATACAAAGAAGACTTTTTTTTGAATA
The DNA here is from genome assembly GCA_914767635.1 of Melanostoma mellinum. Lineage (NCBI taxonomy): Eukaryota > Metazoa > Arthropoda > Insecta > Diptera > Syrphidae > Melanostoma > Melanostoma mellinum. The sequence goes on along the minus strand of OU612059.1, from coordinate 93,385,076 downwards.
AAAATAACTTTGTTGTTAGGATTGAAAATTCAGGCAACTGCATAATAAATTTAATGGCAGGGTACAAGAAGCCAAAAAACTGTAATATTCGCGTTTTTAATTCAACTCAACAGATTTGATACAACCTAAATAAAGCTAACACCTGGTTATATGTTGCTCCACATGAACTCCCATTAAAAATAATGTGTAGAGAATTCTACAAAATAGCTCTCATCAAAGACACAGGAATAGTCAGCCTAGATCCAGGATGCAAGGCCATGTCCACGGAAATAACTTTAGAAACTGTCCAACAGACGGTAAAATTGTCAAATATTACTATATTTTTCAGTTCAAGTTTCATGGCAGACATTGAGATTCCTGACGTAAGTTTCAAACATCGATCTCATTCAAAAGATCTAAACATTGTAGGGTTTGAGTTGGCCACAAACAGTCTTCCTCTTGAAGTTCATCTGCGGGATTATAAATACAAAAACGACACTTGGTTAACTAAATCAGCTATTTACGGAGTGATTATCCTACTCCTCATGTTCTTTTTATTTCTATCGTTTAAAACTATCCTGCTTAAAATAATTTGCATTAGATGTGCAAAAAAATCTAATTCCTTCACTACCAACAACTCCACTTTCCCACGTTCAGTGATTTTGCGTTGACCTTGTCTGGACAACGATCACATTGAATCTTCCTAATGAAAAAGTTGAGTTGTTTCTTGACAGTCAACCGTGTCGGTTTATTTATTGTTTATACCACAATGTCTCCCGAAAAAGAGAATCCAACCGTTCGGCTCACAAAACCCGCAACGAATAGATCTGCTTTTACGAAGACTAAACGGCAAGGAGAATTCACACGCTCGGCTCATAAAAGCCGCAACAATGTAATGTCCTTTACAAACGGGCAATTTCTACCGAAAAAAAGAATCCAACCGCTCGGCTCACAAAGCCGCAACGAATAGATCTGCTTTTACGAAGACTAAACGGCAAGGAGAATTCACACGCTCGGCTCACAAAAGCCGCAGCAATGTAATTTCCTATATGGAGACTATCAAAGTCAAAAAAAGAAAAGAAAGAATATCTTTCGCGGGGGAGGAGAAAAAGTAATGGGTAAGTTCTTTTTTGCTTGGCTCACAAAGTCACAACAATGAAAAATCTATGTACTTAAATCTTTTTCTCGAATTATGGTGAATAAACCACCTCTATTCGTTGACTTTTCCACTGAAACAAAATGTGAACTGTATCAGGTGATTGACAATTTTGCATATATGAAATGGGATGGTGACTACCAATGTATTTCCCCATAAGGAAATGCACAACAAGTGATAAGGTACGGAAAGTGAACAATGTTTGGCCTTGGCGTAGGCATTCACATTGTAATTTTAATTGCGTGCGGGGGATCTTAATAGAAATGAATATTGCACTGTTTTGGTGCGGCATTTAGGGATAAGGTAAGAGAAAGAAATTTTGACGCTTCGTCACAACCGTATCAAATGCTGCTTTGAAATCCACAAACAAAGCATACAATTTCTTTTTCTTATCCAAAAATCTTTTTGGCAATACTTGTAAGAACAAATAATTGATCCACTGTAGATAGCCCTGTACGCAAAATAAGCTTGATCAATACTAAGGAGATTATTCTCTTCCACCCATTTCGTCAACCTATGAAATAGAATATGGATGAATATTTTCTTAAGACATTGTAAAATAGAAATACCTCTGTAATTTTCGGCTAACTGCAAACCTACTTTTTTTAAAAATTGCACAGATTCATGCCCTTAAAAAAGAATTTGTAGTCAATTCTTCTTCCAGAAGCTTATTAAAATATTTACAGATATGCTGCAAAAAGAGTTCACTTGAATATTTGTAAAATTCAACAGAAATACCGTTGATCCAAGCAGATCTATCATTTTTCATGCGCCCCAAGGTATTTTGCCACTCAATAAATGTAATATGCCCATCCAATTCAGTAGTTAAGGCTAGAGGCATTGCATAAATGGAAGAAATGGCATCCAGTTAGCGGATTCAGTAGTATTTTGAAGTGATCGGCCAGTTTTTCAACCTCTTTACTTGCGGCAGATAAAATTTTACACCCTCCAAGTATACGCACCTTTCTTCAAAATATTTTTGAATCTCTGCAAACTGAAATGCTATTAGCAACTTTATTTACATAGTTTTCTTTTTTTTACTAAAAGATTTTTATATGTCTTACTAGAATCTAGAGAATTGGTATTTCTAAATAAATTCAAGAAAGAAAACGATTTTTTTCGCAGTTTCCTACACTCATAGTCATACCACTCAGCTACAAAACCACTACCATTGTTGCACTTAATCTTTATTAAACAAGCTTGCTTAACACAATTTAAAATATTATCTAACTCTTGATTGCAGTTCCAATAATCTTGTAATGGTAGATTATTTGCCTGTGCATCAAGCCTACGCCGATATACTTCAGCACGGTTTTCTATCCACTTTATACATTTAATTGAATTATTAGGTAGCAAAGTCTGATCTTGAAATTTAATTGAAGTTATTGTTGGCAGATGACTAGAATAATTCGCAATTGGAACTTCAAAATCTACAATTAAACTTAACCAATTTCCTTTTGCCAAACAATAATCAATTACTGAACTAACTGCCTTGATCTGATACAAAAGTTAATTCACCATTTTTGTCACTCTTAGTAGTACCATTGATTACCATAAAACCAAAACTTTCAATAAAATCTAAAAGCTGCCTACCGCATCTATTTACCGTCTCATCCTTAGAGTTTCTTACACCATCAAACACATGCGAAACATTTTGCAACAGTGGCGCTGGATTCTGAAAAGGTCCAATTTTCCCATTAAGATCACTTAATATTATTACATTTTGCATTTCATTTTCATTACAAAAAGGTTTCATTTCATTGAAATCAATAATCCAGTTATTACAATTGAGATATATCGGAACAATGAAGTAGGATACTTGTCTATGTCTAATCTCAATTACCTACTGTTTTTCTATCAGTCGAATAAATTTTTCAAACTATTTTTAATTGCAACTAACAAGCCGCCACTAGCTCTACCAAAAATATTGTTTCTTATAGCTGGAATAAATTTGACTCGTGCCAGATTATACGCGAATGCAAAATTTTTTATGTTCAATTTGATTCCTCTTAAGAAAATCTTTGCTGTTGGCGACATTTTAGCTAGCCTCGATTTGATTTGATACAGTGCAAATTTGTTTTGTCGTGTTACGAGTATTATTGATTGCTCGCACAATTCCGGTGTTTTTCAGTTTCGGAGAAGCTTCGATTACTTTATTTGCGGTTTCGCCGGGATGAAATTTCAAAACAACTGTTTTTTTTATTTGTTTGACTTATAGGTAATTCTGCATTTTCTTGAAGCTGGAGAAGACCTTTACAAGTTTGTTTTGCAAAGTCAACTTTATTGGTTTTCCCTTCTGCCGGAAAATGAACAACAACAGTGTTTTCGGTGTCTTTTCGTGACAACATTTTAATTTGTCGCTCTTACGTTTGACAGTAGCTTTCCATGTGTTATTCGGTTAAGCAGGTAGCCGTTTTGAGACAGTAATAACTGAAGCTCATTTGAGACGGCAAGGACTTCTTTTTTCGTAACAATGTCTTTCAATTTCGGGGTCACTCATCAAAAAGGACCTTAAATTGAGCAATCGACATTGTTCAAACCAATGCCATTGTTTCTACAGTGCGTTTTTTGTTCGTTGATGTATGATCAGGCGAAGTATCTTGCAAATTTCTTTTCGATTTCATATTGTAACGAAGCGTTACAACTTTTCACCGTGTTTTTACTCGACCAAACCAAGTGGCCGCACATACTCCCAGACTCCCCTATAAATTATCAAACGAAAGACATCAGCCAATCAGCGTGCGCCAAAGAACCAAAGGCAAAAAACTTGGTTGCTTGCACACACAAGCCGACCACGGACCAGCGTTACCGTTAGAAATTTTGTAAAAGTTGCAAAAAAAGTGGCACTCGAGAAAAAAAGGTGGCACTAGAAATCAAAAATGAAAGAACACCATATATGTATGAAAATTGACTTAAAACAAGCACGTCACACGTCTCAACGAATTCATAGGAGTTGAAGAAGACACATGCCTAATCTAGTGTTGCCAACTTTATATTTACCAACCCACCAAATGCGGCAGCGTACACCACCAGAAACCACTAAAACATAAATGGCCTCTCAAACCACCAGAATTCCACTAAATAACTTAAATGCAACAACTACTTACCTGAATATAATTTAAAAATAAAACAACAACAACGTTATTGTTATTGTGAACTAATTATTTTTGTTACTCTAAAAAAGGAAAACATTATACGTAAAAGTAGGTAAATAATATTTTACATAACAAACAATAGCGAACTATACTTCTTACTAAACTGATTGACTTAATAAGTAAATAATTAAAACCTCTTCAAATCAAATCAACTTTGAAACAGTACTAATAAGGTTCGTATTCGTTCATTCAAGAAATTATAAAACAATTTTCGGGGAATCCTTTACATCCTGACTGGCTTGAGTTCGGTGTTATCTACACAACAAAGAGAAATAAAAAAAATCTGACAGATGTTATTCAGTTTCCCTATTTTGTGCAACTTCAAGGGTTAAAATAATTAAAAAAACTAGTGGTTGAACCCGAAGCTGACCACTAACTCAAATAATCTAATCCGCTAAAAAATCCACCAGCCACTAAAACCAAATTTTTCACGCCGAAAGGCATGTCTAAACCACCAGATCTAGTGGGAATTCCACTAAGTTGGCAACACTGGCCTAATCACAACACTCATTTTAAGGGTTATTGCAACGTAAGATAAAAACTAAAAATTTAACAGTTCATTTTGTATTGATAACTCAACATAAATAAAGAAATAAAAATATCAACAAATAATAAATAAGAGATAAATAATAATTCATTTAAAAGAATTCGTATCACATTTTACTTTCTTGTGATGGCTTACCTTTGTTTTTATATAAGGAGCTCATCAGGACTCAATTCAGCTATGTCACATTTGCTTACTAAATTTAATAAAGTCAACATATTCTCGCAAGTTTCAGTTTTTAGTCGGTTGGTGAGTTTATTTTGCATCATAGTTAGCTTGGAAAAATCCTCTCAGCGCAGGAACTGCCTTAAGTCAATGTCAATATTTTTGGAGCAAATTCATATAAGTCGGAAAATAGGTATCCATTCAAGCTATTTTTCGTGTTACCCACGTTAAGGGGTAAAGAGTAGTCAGAATGCATTTTCTTAAAGTATAGTATCTTAAAACTATTCTCTGAAAGTTTGAAGTGAATCCGACAAATATCTTTCGAGTTATTCAGCGAAGAATAAGAGGCTCTCGAGCGGTCTGGTATGGGGTGCCGAACAACTCGCGGATTTCATTTGGCAAACGATGATCTTGCAGACGTCTAAAAATTTTTCATTTATTTCGCAACAGTCAGCTCGCAAATTGTAATTTCGCCTTCCACTCATCTCGCTGAAACATTAACTCGCACAAGTTATTATGCATTTTCTTCTTTTGCATTCCAATTAACTGGCTTATAATGCAACTGGCTGATAATACTTTCGGATTCCCTTATCTCGCAAACAGTTAATTCGCCGCACGCTACTAATCATATCATAAAATAAGGAAATTTTTGCTAATTATTTCATTTAGGTGGGTGATTTTTTGCTTTATGTTATTTGGCAAAATATAATTACTATTTTTTTTTTTTTTTTAATTTGTTTGGTTTTCATTTTATCTCATGTTCACAAATTTCGCGATTTGTGCGAAAATCAAAAAGCGAAATAAATCAATGCGAGATAAAGGAAAGCGATTTAAGTAACAGCGAAATTGTGATGCTTTTTTCTCAAGGCTGAGGTAAGCTCGTCGGGTTCCAGAGTTTTGTCGAAGAAAGCACAGTAAAACTCGACTGTAAGAAGAAAAACTCTGAACTCTTTCAATTACCACAATATGTTCTTTATTATTCTGGCTTTTAACTCTTACAATACTTAATATACTCTTAATGATACTTAAGATAACACCCGATACTCCAAGCGAGCAGGGGGGTCTCAGACGGAGACAAAAAGAAAAATAATTCTACGGTGACCAAGGTGACGGATATTGACCAACTCCAAGTGAGATGGTGGCCTCAGACGGAAGCGGGGTGTTGACCAAACTCCAAGTGAGATGGTGGCCTCAGAGGGAAGCGGGGCAATGACCAAAACTCAAAGTGAGATGGTGGCCTCAGAAGGAAGCGGGGTAATGACCAAACTCCAAGTGAGATGGTGGCCTCAGAAGGAAGCGGGGTAATGACCAAACTCCAAGTGAGATGGTGGCCTCAGAGGGAAGCGGGGTAATGACCAAACTCCAAGTGAGATGGTGGCCTCAGAGGGAAGCGGGGCAATGACCAAACTCCAAGTGAGATGGTGGCCTCGGAAGGAGACGGGAACTACTGGTCGGGAATATGACCTAACTCAAAGTGAGAAGGTGATCTCAGAAGGAGATTCTAATACTACCTAGCTATCTCGTAACTTGCCAAAATTCAAAAAGATCTTTCTTTTAAAAAGATCGGACAACAATACTGGATCGGTTATGGCTTCGAAAGCGTATTGAAGGGAGACCAACTACTACAAGTAGGATTACCAATCTCCCATTTAATACATTTTCTTACATTCACTTATAACATTTACTACAATAAGGAAATGTGAATTATATGAGAACGAACAGAAAAATAGCAATTTAATTATAATAATATTTTCATATACATATGATACTGCATGATGTGTCTGGATGCTGATGTTTACAGTCTGGCTTCTCAAGTTGATAATTCATTGGTAGAGCGGCGGTAGTTAATATGATCGGTTGACGGTGTATGTTTCTGGTTTCAAGCGGCGGTGGGAAGGAAAGTGTGACGCTTCGTTACACATCCCCCTTCCTTTGGAAGACGAGAACCTTCTCGTCTCGAACTCTTCCTGTCGAGAAGAAAAAAAAAAAATATATACATTATTTATAACGAGAAAAGAAAAGGCTTTATTTCATATGTGTTTTTTTTTTTCATTTCTTTTATATATATACATATGTATATTTTTTTTTTTTTTTTTTTTTTTTTTTAAAACGGTTAACAAAAGTTTTAATTCAAAAAAAAACAAAACAAAAAGAATTTCGTGCTTAACCTAATAAGAGAGAAAAGAAAAGTTTAGGAAAGGTTAATTGTTTTGCGATACTGGCCGAAACGCAAGGAGGCACGTGTGTTGCTCCTGTTCAGCAATACCAAGACAGGCCCCCATGGGCAAGGTATTGTGAACCTCCGCTGAGGGTAAAAGCCTCGATTTAGGAAGATACCCTGGAAAGGGTCGAAATTTGGGCTTAACTCGGCCGGTGCTGGGACTGGTGATATTGCTGCCGGTGGTAAAGCTGCTGGCGGTAGAGCTGCTGGCGGTAGAGCTGTTGCCGGTAGAGCAGCTGGCGGCAGAGCTGTTGGTGGTCGAGTTGCTGGTTGTAGAGCTGTTGGCGGTCGAGCTGCTGGCGGTAGAGCTGCTGGCAGTGGAGCTGTTGACGGTAGAGCTACTGACGTCGGCTTTGCCCTAGGAACTGCATAAAAATCAAACTGCCCGTCTCCGTGGCCTGGGAAACAGGGACCAAGGACCGCATTCGAAAGAAGAGCAACCTTGCCGGTGGTCGCCACGAAACTTTTCACGGAGCTAGCTGGTAGTGGCGGGTTTCGTTGGCACCAGGCCTCTTCTGCCGTGTCCCGCTGCTCACGGATCCTCGCCATTCTCACTCCTACTGGTGTTGTTGGTGGGATCGGCTGTGCGGCCGCCCTTGCCAAGTTTTCCACTCGCTGAGTTTTAACCCTGATTTTCAGGGGTGCGCCTTCATGCGGAGGGGCGCGAACCTGGCTAGGGGCCGTCCGTTTGCGGACGCAAGGATCCAGAGTCCGGCTTTTTAGTATTTTAGTATTTAGTATTTATTTCAAAGTATAACTTACACAGTAAGATAGTAGGTATCTTATAATATAGTGAAAGTTTATGAATATACATTTTAAATAATAATATAGATAAAATTTAAGTAAAAGGGAGAAAGAGAGAAAGATAATAGACAAAATATAGGGAAAAAATAAGATTCAAATCGAAAAATGCAACTGAATATAAATAATTTTCAACCTATATTATAAGTATTACATATTTGATTTTGAAACGGATAAATATAGTAGATATATATAGATAAAGCGAAAAAGAAAATATATGGATAGGTAAATAAATGAAAAGTACATATATAACATTTAATTTGTTTAATCTTGTATTGAAGGAGAAGTTAAGTTAGTTGCTTTGATTTTGATTGCAATAAAAACGTTTAAGGTAATTTTGAAAAATCTGTATATCATTCGTATCTCGAATTTGGGTAGGAAGTGAGTTCCATAGGCGACAGGCAGCGATGAAAAACTGTCTTTCCGAGGTCATACACGAGAAGCGTGGTAATATAATCGTTGTTGATCTGTTGGACATTGACAGTCTTACTTTTTCGAAGAGGTATGATGGTTGACGAGTTTTCACAATTTTAAAAAACAGTATCAATGCTCGGAATTTAATGAAGTTATTAAGCGACATATTAAGGAGGCTCTCTTGCAGATGCGAAACATGATCATATCTCCTTAGCCTATAGATGTATCGAATGATACTATTAAAAGCAATCTTAAGTTTGTTTTTGCTGATGGTATCGCAATTGTAAAATATTTCGCATCCATAGGTAAGAACAGGTATCACAAGGGTTCTTGCTAACATTAATCTTGTTTTCAATGGGGTGAATTCTTGGGCTAACCGAAGCGTTCTGAGAGTTCCATAAGTCTTTCCTACCACTGAATTAATGTGATCATTCCAGGTTAGTTTTCTATTAAAAATTACACCTAGGTTTTTATACGTATCAACAAATTCAAGCGTGTTCTCGTTTAATTTTATAGAAGGAAAGTATGAAAGATCTAATTCTTTTTTTGAAATAATTAGGCACTTGCATTTATTGGCATTGAGCTTCAACCCGTTGCAAGATGCCCATATGGATATCTTTTCCAGTTCCTGGTTTAAGATGAAGGCGCAGTCATCAATTAACCCCAACGGACAACTTTTATAAATTTGTATGTCATCGGCATAAAAGTGTTTTGATGCTTGAGTGATGAGAGAACTGATTTCATTTATATATAGCGAGAATAAGAGAGGGGACAGAATTGAGCCTTGAGGAACTCCTTGTTGTACCGATAAAAAATTTGAAAGGTTGTTATTTAGAAAAACTGCTTGTTTTCTATCATTGAGAAAAGAAGAAATTAATTTGATAGCTTCAGACGAAATATTGAACCTTTGCCGAAGCCTTTTCAGAAGTATAGAGTGATTCACCATGTCGAAAGCTTTTGAAAAATCTAGTAAAACAAGAAAAGTAACATTATCAACATCGAGATCTGCTCTAATATCTTCAATTATTTTGGTTAGAGCCGTTATACAGCTATGGTTCGAGCGGAAACCTGATTGGATGTTGGCTAATAAGTTGTTTCGGGTGATAAAATTGTTTAATTGTTTTTGCATAATGCGTTCACATACTTTAGATAAGAAAGGAAGTACTGAAATGGGCCTGAATTCACTACAAAGCGAGTTTTTAGGGATTGGAATAATTTTAGCTATCTTCCATTGGCGTGGAAAAATTCCTGTTGTGAGAGTTGTATTTATTACATGCGTAAGATAAGGAAGAAGGACTGGGAGGATGGCTTTGATGAAGATAGGGTTTATATCATCAGTTCCGATGGCATTAGATTTGATGCTGATACAGCTCTCAACTACGTCTAACCCGTTCACACAGGCAAAACTGAAAAAAGTGTCCGTTGATGGAGGCTGTATGATATCGAGTAATGACTGTTCTCTTGTGGTTATAACTGGTGTAACCGGTGTTGATGTAAACTGGTGGTTGAGTTCATTTATATTTAAATCGGCTTTAATGTTTGAATTTTGTTTCCCAATTCCTAGCTTACGGAGATTATTCCACAATTTTCGACCATCAGCACCTACCCTCAGGTCGTTAGAGAAAAATTGTAGTTTTGCTCGTCTTATTTCTTGAACAACTTTGTTTCGTAGTGATTTGTAAATATCGTGAAATTCATTGACCCGAAAACGTTTCCATCGCCGATAAGCAAAATCGCGTTGATTGATTAGTTCAGTAATCCTATTTGTAAACCATTTTTTATTTTCCCGAGACATAATTTTTGTTTTTAATGGCACATGTTTATTATATAATAAATTTAGATTTGTATTTAGGAAATCGACCTGATTATCTGGTGAAGGCATAAGAAAAATGTCATTCCATGTAATATTATGTATATCATTTTCGAGGGAACTTGTGCAAATGTTCTTGAAGTCCCTAAACTGAACTATATTTTCTTGTGAAACACAAGTGTTAAATTCGTATGTCAAGAAAATGAGGTCATGTTTCGAGAAAACTGGAGCTTCTAGTTGGTCGTATAGAAGAACCCTATCAATTTCGTTCACATAATAATGATCTATTAGCGTACTAGATGAGTGGGTGAAATGGGTGGGTTGTGAAGTATTAACTGAGTGCAGATCGAAAGAACTCATGTTTTCACTCAATCTTTTATCTTTTAAAAGGTCTGAATTAAAATCCCCGCAAATAATTATGTTTGAGGAGCTTACTGTTATTTCACCAATAATTTGATAAATTGGTTCCAAATCGATATATTTATTAGGCCTATAGATTGTTCCTATGAGAAGATTACATTCGCTTCCTTTTATCATCACAAAAACGTATTCACAGGAGGAACCTGGTGTCGAACAGTATGTCTTCTTACATATTAATTTGTCTCTAACATAAATAGCGACACCCCCTCCACGGTTGCACCTATCTGCCCGAAAAATATTGTAGCCATTAAGAGAGTAAGCTGCATCTTGAACAGATGCAGAGAACCATGTTTCGGATACACATATTGCGTCGATATTAGAAGATTCAAAAAGATATCTGAATTCATCGATCTTCATCGGTAAACTCTGAGCATTGATGTGTGCTATTTTAAAACCATCGCGTCTATGACTAAATACTTTTAACATTGTACGGAGTATAACATCGCTGGTGTTACCCATAGAACCCACAGTAAGTTCACTCGACTCTGTAGCAAGTGATCAATGAGTGAGATCGAATTGATATACTGTATGCAAAATATTGGCAAAAATCAGAGCAAAAACTTTTACAATATGGAATGCATATGTAGGAAGCAAAAGAGAAAAAATTAAGAGGAAAAGAAATAAAGGTGAAAATTAAGAATAATGATAGTGGTAAAAAGAGAAATAAAAATAATGATAAAAAAAAATCATACAATAGGATGTTGTTGGTGTTGATCATGGTTGAATCTTGAATGTATACTTTTAGTGTTCTTCTTCTTCTTGATTGACTGTCGCAGCGGCATCAGCAGCGGTGGTGTTGGTGTGTAAGGCATTTAGTATTGCATCATTGATGATGTGTATAATCTCTCCTTGCTCACTCTCTTTGACATAAACTGACCCAGAGCGCGTATACACTTTTGCTAGAGCACCACAGTGTTTCAGACGCATTGCTTGTTGGAAATAAAATCGGTTTTTGGGCGTGAGGCTGGCATGCAAGTAGACTTTTTGCGGCCTTTTCCCTTGCACGTTTATTCCTTTGTCGGCAATATGAAGCGATCGTCTTTGAGTTTTATGAAAGAGAGCGACAGATTTGAGAACCATGTTTCTATCGTGTGGAGAATTGAATTTTAATATAATGGGAGAGTCATGATTATTGTTGTCGTTTTTGCGTTGAATTCGGAAAGCTGCTTTTAAAGTGGGAGGTACACAGTTCACCGTGTAGCAGATGCTGTTTAATAAAGATTTGATATCTTCGTTGGGCAGGTGTGGTATGCCTAGAAGAACAGCATCGGATGCAACCTCCTTGCGTTCGTAACTGTCGCATCGTTGTTGTAGGTCAGCTAAGTCTTCCTTCAATTCGTTGACATCATTCAAGTGCAAAGATTCCACTCTTGCAATTCGATCTGTAAGAGATTCTATCGTCTTGTCGGTTTTTTCGATGTAAGCTGCAAAATTTTTTTCGATCTTTTCAAATCGCTGGATGAAGTCCGAACGAAGATCATTGATCACTTTAGTGAGTTTATTGACGGTATCATTTGAATGGTCTCTTATCAAGGTGTCCATTTCAGATCGTGATATTGCGGATGTGGTTGTCGTGGATTCTCTCTCCTTGGCATTGGCAGATGGTGGCGGTGTATTGTAGGCTTCAATTTCGGCAGTGTTGGTGTGGGAGGTTGACGTGTTGGGTCGAAGTTCGATGGGATCCGTTGATTTCAGTGGGAACATTGGTGTTGATAGGATTTGTTTGGATGTTGCGGGGGATGATGTTTTTATTTTAGGAGTAGCAGTCTTTTTAATCTCTGGTTTTTTAGAGGTTGCAGGGGTAATAACTTTGCAGTTTTCTTTTTCAGAACGGGTTTTTCCTGCCATTATTTAAAAGAGAGAAGAGACAGAAAACAGAAATTCGAACTCTCTGGTTTAAAATGTATGTATTATATATAGAAAAAATAGGCGCGTAACACTCAGGGAGAAATTAATAATTCTATTTTGTTCTTTTTTTCGTTTTTTGAGCGCACTATGATTTAAAATAGGTCTTATTTGCACAGAGATCGATTTTCTTTTTGCACTTGAAAATTATGATCATCACTACAATCTTCGCGTGGATAAATAAAGCTAATTTGCCGGACGGTACTATCAAACACGTCTATCTCTTCATGCGAACGAGAGTTGAAGTGAGTTGAGTTGACAGCTTCCGTGCGTTAAAGGCAGCCGATGACTGGTATGTGGTTGTCCAGTGGTTGGCTTGCTCATAGCTGGCTGCTGACTCGGCGCGGCGAGTGGGAGCGCCTCACGGGCTGGTTCTGGGCGCTGCCTCTCCGGAGTTGACAGCCGGTGAAACCGACGCCCTCCTTCCATTCCTTCGCGATTCGGGTGTTGCTGGCGGTTACTGCGCTGCATCGTCCTTCGATTTTTGTTTCGCAATGTCTTAACGTCTTTCGCTGGAGGTCTGCTCACCTCGGCTGCTGCTATTCGACTGGTTCGAATTTCTGGCTCTTCGGATTTGAGGCGGATGCGGTGCGGTAGGACGTTTGAAATACGGTTGATCTTCTCAAATTTCAGTATTTCGTTGCTCGAAAATTCGTCGAGTTGTTGCTGTTGCTGAACAGGGAGATGTGATGTAGCATGGCAAACGGAAAAGCTCTCGGACTGGGTCGTCTTTTTCCCGGTAATGGACTTTCCTCCTATGGAGAGCTGCAAGTTGGCCTGCTCCATTAAATCCATTCCTAGAATTGCGTCTTATGCAAGAGCGGGTAAATAGGTTACATCTCCTGTCAGTTCAGTATCACCAATGATGAACGTGATGGTATAATGTTCACTCGTCGCAACGGGGTTGCCATTGGCGAGGTGAATGGCCTGATGTTTGATTTGCATCGGCAGGTCGAGCTCTACGAATTTCTGTCGCAACTCTTGTCCGATAAATGTCTTTGTTGAACCGGTGTCAACTAGAGCTTGATATGTTCGGTCTTCGACTGTTACAGGGACGAAATATCGGGGGTCTTGGCCGGGTGAGTAGTTAACCACTGCCACGGGATTTGGGTGACACGGACAGTCCTTGGTTAGTTTTCCGTCCTCGCCGCAAAACGAACAAAAGAGCCGGAATGGTCGGTGACAACTTTCTTTGCGGTGACCCCTCTGCTTGCAGTTCCAACAGTGGGTATCCCTATTATAGGGAACGGTTGCGGGCGGACCACGGGGAACTGACGGAGTATGAGAAGCTGCGGAAGCTAGCGGTCGGACATTTCGCTCCTCATTTTTGACGGACTCAAATTCCTCTGCAAGAGTCATCAACTCGTCCAAGGTGTCAAAGTCTCGACGGCGAATGTAGAACCTATATTCAGGTCGCATATGATCGAATATTCTGTCTATGTGGTTGGCTACAGACATACGAGGATGTTGTCGTATGAGGTACTGTACTGCTAGTATGTACTCCTTAGCCCGTTCACGAGGACCTTGGCGTTTGCGCAGTATTTCTTCCTCTAACTTATGAAGATAGCGGGCCGGTAGGAAATAGCGAACGAAAGCTTCTTGAAAATCTTCCCACTTGGTGAAAGATTCGCTTTTGATGCGTAACCATTCCAATGCGGTACCTCGGAACAACTCAGGCAGCGTTCTTAACATGTCACTGGGAGGAATGTTATAGCATCGCGTCAATTCTGTCACCCTTTCCAGGAACTCAAGGGGGTTCCCTGATGAATCGAATCGCAGGCCCCACTTGCGCACAGTGTTCATCACGTCAGCCTCGTAACTCAACGTGAGTCGGTTTGAGGGTCGGTGTGGTGGTAGTGCAGAACTGAACTGGTCTGGATGAGAGTTCTGCTGATAGTTGGGGGGTGGAAGGCTAACTGGCGCAGTAAAATTATTTGGAAGTAGACTCGCCTCATCCGAACCAGTGCTTGGGAGTGGTTGCTGTTGGCGTAGTGTTACTGTCGGTGTTTTAGAGCGGTCTGACATAGTCGGAACTTGCAACGAAGTCTGAACATATAAAGGGATTTTTAATCCTTTTTCAAGACTTGTTGGACTATCACCGGTGCCTCCAGATGCCCCTTCTTTCGAAGTGTCGGCATCACTTGCTTCGTCAGAAAGCGCGGCGTCAAGCCTTTGTTCAGTGAAACTATTCCATTGGTCGCATAGATTCTGAGTGGAAGCATGTGCACGGACTTGCTTCAAATGCTGACTCATGCGTTGCCGTAAAACCTGCATGGTTCCAGCAGTATCCAAATTACGGGCTTGGAGCATTTCAATCAGCTCGGTTTTCTTCATCAAATAGATGAAACCCAGGTTTCTGAACGGACTGGATTCTTCAGACGAAGGTTCGTCTGGTGGGGGTGACGAATGTGACCCAGGCATGTTGGGACAGGGGAAAACGGGTTAATTAGAATTGCGGTAATTGAGATTTGAAGAGCGGAAAACGGAAAGCGGGGGACGGTGGAACCTTTGAAAGATTCCTAGTCGGTTGGCGGTAAGAATTCGGAATGAATCTTCTAAAGGTCCTGCTCGGGCGCCAAAATGTGATGCTTTTTTCTCAAGGCTGAGGTAAGCTCGTCGGGTTCCAGGGTTTTGTCGAAGAAAGCACAGTAAAACTCGACTGTAAGAAGAAAAACTCTGAACTCTTTCAATTACCACAATATGTTCTTTATTATTCTGGCTTTTAACTCTTACAATACTTAATATACTCTTAATGATACTTAAGATAACGCCCGATACTCCAAGCGAGCAGGGGGGTCTCAGACGGAGACAAAAAGAAAAATAATTCTACGATGACCAAGGTGACGGATATTGACCAACTCCAAGTGAGATGGTGGCCTCAGACGGAAGCGGGGTGTTGACCAAACTCCAAGTGAGATGGTGGCCTCAGAGGGAAGCGGGGCAATGACCAAAACTCAAAGTGAGATGGTGGCCTCAGAAGGAAGCGGGGTAATGACCAAACTCCAAGTGAGATGGTGGCCTCAGAAGGAAGCGGGGTAATGACCAAACTCCAAGTGAGATGGTGGCCTCAGAGGGAAGCGGGGTAATGACCAAACTCCAAGTGAGATGGTGGCCTCAGAGGGAAGCGGGGCAATGACCAAACTCCAAGTGAGATGGTGGCCTCGGAAGGAGACGGGAACTACTGGTCGGGAATATGACCTAACTCAAAGTGAGTAGGTGATCTCAGAAGGAGATTCTAATACTACCTAGCTATCTCGGAACTTGCCAAAATTCAAAAAGATCTTTCTTTTAAAAAGATCGGACAACAATACTGGATCGGTTATGGCTTCGAAAGCGTATTGAAGGGAGACCAACTACTACAAGTAGGATTACCAATCTCCCATTTAATACATTTTCTTACATTCACTTATAACATTTACTACAATAAGAAAATGTGAATTATATTAGAACGAACAGAAAAATAGCAATTTAATTATAATAATATTTTCATATACATATGATACTGCATGATGTGTCTGGATGCTGATGTTTACAGTCTGGCTTCTCAAGTTGATAATTCATTGGTAGAGCGGCGGTAGTTAATATGATCGGTTGACGGTGTATGTTTCTGGTTTCAAGCGGCGGTGGGAAGGAAAGTGTGACGCTTCGTTACAAAATAATGAGTGCGAGATGATCTTATAGCGAGATGAACGCCAAACCAAGCATGAATTTGCCAAACAAGAATTGCGAAAAAGCAATATGCGAATTGTTGATATGCGAAACAAGAAATTGCGTATTGACCTTTGCGAAGTAAATGTTTACGAGAAAAAAACCGGAAGTTGACCCCTACACCTGGTATGGTATGTAAAATTTTAAATGCGTTTTTCTCAAAACTATGTTTTATGAACTGGTGACCACAGTAACTCAAAAACCGATCGATAGATTTGAATGAAACTTATACAGCTTTTAGAAAACATAAAAATCTAGTGACTGATCGAAGGATTTTTTTTTTAAATTCGATTTTTTATAAACAATTACATAATTGTTGGTTTTTTCCCGAAAATCAGAAAAAATGCTGAGGCCACCGTTTTGCTAATTTTGAAAAAAAAAAGAAGCTTCGGTCAAGCTGAGCTTTTTATGTTTTCTAAGACCTGAATAAGTTTCATTCAAATCTATCGAACGGTTTCTGAGTAACAGTGGGCACCGGAAGGACCTATTATAAAAACCTGTTCAACTAAGACCGCCATAACTTGTAAAATAACTAACTTTTTTGTTTTTTTTTTTTAATTTTTGTGAAGTAATGTCAAAGTATGATGAAATGATACCATATTTTTATTTATTGAAATAAGCTTAATTACTAGTAAAAAAAATTACTAGTAAATGGCTTTTTTTCACTCTCCTGACTACACCTAACCAAAATAATTCGATATTGTCAATTTCAAAAATTGATTTTAAATCTGCGTGGACGGATTTTATTTCTAAAAATTTACATTGTTCGATTACCTTTTCGGGAGGTTTAATAAAATTACTAAAAATAGAAAAAATGTAAAAAAAAGTGGCACAGACTGAAAAGTGGTAGCTCGGTGGCACAGCCTGAAAAAAAGTGTCAATTTGACACTAAAGTGGCACAGCGGTAACGCTGCCACGGACCACAGCAACAGTCAAGGTTGAATTTCGTTTAGGCAAATGTGCACTGAGACTGTGCGAGGGTTGCATGGCATACGATGGGTTGTATAATATTAATTATTTTCTTATGGTTCTCGTATGCCAAGGGCATGGCAGAGGGACCGCCTTTTTTATGATATCTTGTGTGCTTTCAGAAACCAGTGACACTGATGTTGGCTCATTTTATAGAAGCCACATAGTCTTTTTGCCGAATGGGCTATAAGGAGAGGTGATCGCAGCACCGAAAAGCATGTTCCAATGTTCCAGTGTTCTAGCACAGCAGTAGAAGTATTAAAGTGAATTTGTATCCCAGTGAAATTGTAAACAAATCGTAAAAGGTGAAGTGAACCAGTGGCAAGTAAAGGTAGCGGCAGGTAATTATAGAAGTGCAAATTGAATAGAAAAATTGTGGAGGTAGAAACCGGGCGGATAATTGTGCGGGACGTTTCATATGGGCCAAGCAATTATTTGGACAGTCTGCCAAAGCAATTTCGTATAGGGAATTAGAGCTTAGGTAGCAGCCGGGCGAATAATTGTGCGGGACGTTTCATATGGGCCAAGCAATTATTTGGACAGCCTGCCGAACGTAGATTGTTTGATGTCATTCCGGACGTGCTTGCATGGGCAGGTGACATTAAACAATTATACTGGCATTGACTGAGTAGGATAGTTTCAGTAGGGTGTACTACGCCGCTATCAAACCACTACCTACCGCCTACCGAACGTCAACGTAGAAGCCATACCAGCCGAACACCATCCGTTAATTCCGAGGCCGGAGCTCCAGGAGCTTATTGAAGCTCATCCACGTCGTTCGTATAAGAAAAAAGGGGTAACTTATATGTCCCAACATTATACTTTGCAAAGAACATTTTATATTGTCTTAAAACCCTATCTAAATAAAATTATAACGTTCACTTTATAAATTTTCCGAGTCGGCTGTTCATTTAGAAGTTGGACACTACCAAGTCTTAATATCGCTTCCTTGGGGAATACCTTGGACCCGCTGAGTTATACCCCAGCTGAAAATTAAAGAAGCATCACAATATGCAGCACTTACAAATTAAAACGATCGAATAGTCCCAATAACATAAATCGGATAAGATTGTACCTTGTATAGCCAGTGGTCAAACCTTTGTGTATTCCACGTGTGAACAGTGAACACAGACTTATAAAATGTAATTTAAGTTTCAAAATTATAATAAAATAAAATTTTACTGTTTTAATTTAAAAAATTCAAAAGAGCGCACAAACTTTCAACCTTCTCACAACTGATAAACCAAGTTCTTAGTAGTTTGATGCCTATAATAGCATCGAAATCCTGCAGTTCGTTAAGCTCGTAGAACTGGTCTTTTACTCCCAAACTATTTTCGTCTTGGTATGAGTTGATGATAGTCGTCCCATGGACACTTTTGACCCTCGATGGGGTTTGTAGTACCAAACTCTTGGGAACAACCCTGGTTTTACATATAGTTGTGAGTAGCTCCTGTGCCTATCAGAATATTGAATAAGCTTCACGAACTACCAGCCGTTCTTTGTATATACGGTAAGCCGTGCCTTACTCTAAACAATTGCCGCTCTTGTTTAAGTTATTGATGCGCGACACTTTGTTTGTAGCTATCTGATCGCTGTTTGTCCGCTCTCTTCTAAACGGGTTGTTACAAAATGTGTTATTAGGCCATTGTGGTTTATTATTATTAAAGTTATGAGGCGTGACTTGTCTCGAGGACACTAGATTCCCACTCGATGTGTCCATCATCTCGGTTCGGTATTGCTAGAATGTTGGTTTTGTTAGAATGGCATATTCCTTTGTTGAAAGGAATTCATAAACTGCCTGTTTTGATGGGACAAGTTATCCTGTTTTGTTCCTCTATTTTAATGGAATGGCTTGATCGTTTAATGGTTAAACAACTGATTCGGTCCAGGTTGTCTAGACTGATGTTGACCAAAGTTTGTCATTCTTGTTTGGTTAGACTCTACTTCCAGTGCTCTCGCCAGAGTATTTGGTAGATCCCAAGAGTTGCGAGAAAATACAATGTTACTCCTGGGCTGATTAAGACCGGTAACATACACCCGAAGAGCGTTTTGGTAAGACATTCTGTTTTGGCAGTTCTTGGGCCGTAACTCATTATCGTTTTGTTAATAATGAGCGTTAGAACTTTCGTGACCCTGTCATAGAACTCTTGTACTGTTCATACGTCTTGCCTCATATTGCTAAGTTCAGACTCCAACATAGGAACAGGTCTTTTGTCGCTGTACGTAAGATCTTAACGACTAATAATCGCGTCTACATTCAATGGTGTTCCGTGATTAGTGAGAACAATCATTGGCTGGCTTTATGACTTTATTTCTAACTGAAATAACGACTGAGAAGTATCTTTCTCCACCTTTGCAAGGCTCGTATACTTTCACTTGGCTTTTCGCCAAGAAATATAATTCTCCCATCGAATAGTGGTAAGCATTTCGATGCTTCAAATCCCTCTCCACCTACTATCGTTGGGTCAATTGTTATGTACTTATAGGGTTCGATATTGTCATTTGTAGTTAACGTAGAAAGTTGGCTACAATGTCTTCCTTCTTCTTCGACTAACTTTCGATTGGCATCGGCCACTAGCCTACTCACTATCATCGAGAGCTCTTCTGGTGTCATTGCCATTTTTTTTTTTTTTTTTTTTTACTATTATTCTATAAATCTTAACACAGAAAATCTTTTAGACTTCTTCCTATTGTTATTTATCTTTACACTTTGTTTTTCTGTTTTTAAACTACAACCACTTTTTATTTTACAGTTCTAAAATATTTCGTACAATTTAGATTCATCGTCACCTAAAATATATATAGATTTAGATTTAGATTTATTCATTGAATGCATACACAGTAAGAAAGATTTCTTATAACATAGTGTTATGCTAAAGAGAATACAATATAAAAACAGTGAGAAGGCTACTTCTTAGAAAAATTTTATACAAACATTTCTTCCAATTTTATCTAAATACTCGTTAAATATAAGCAAATCTGTACATAACTTTAAGCATTTCAGTTCTTTATTTTAAGTATGTAGATTTTAATTTTTATACATACATCTCATCTTATGTTAAGTGCTTTAGTTCTTAAGAGCTAATGCATTTTGTATTAATTTATTTTAGTCCCTTTGAAAATAGTTTCGAAGTTCAATGCTAAACTTAGCTTGGCCACGTTTCATTTTCAAGTTTCTTGGAAGAAGATTCCACAGACGGATAGCGTTGACGAAGAATTGTTGTTCTGAGGTCCGACAAGAATACCGAGGGTGTATTAGCATTAAGAATCTGTTTGAGGAGCTGAAACGTACCCTATTGAATAAGCTGCAGGGTTGTTGTGTGAGAATGATGTTGCAGAGTAATAGTAAAGTTCTGTACCGAAAAAGATGGTCAAGGGGCATATTATAAATTTGATTAAACCGACGTAGGCCAAATATGTAACGAGCTGTGTTATTAAAAGCAACGTTCAGTTTTCTCCTACTACTAGCGTCACAATCGCAAAAGACCTCGCAACCATAAGTTAAAATAGGAATTACAACAGTTTTGGCTAGCATCATCCGAATATTCAAAGGTGTGAATTGTTGCGATGACCATAGCATTCTAAGAACTCCATAGACCTTTCCCACCGCCGCATTTATGTGACTGTCCCAGGTTAGCGTCCTATTAAATAACATACCTAAATTTTTCGCGCTAGATGTATATTTAATTGGTGTACCATTCAAGGAGATGCTTGGAAAATAATCTAGGTCTAGCACTGTCCTACTGATTACAATGCATTTGGTCTTAAGTGGATTTAGAAAGAGTCCATTCTCCTGGAACCAACTAAATATCTGCGCAAGATCATTGTTAATTGTGTGCGCACAATCTTCGATAAGTCCGAGGGTACAGCTTATGTATGTTTAACTATAAAATTCCTTACTTTCTTGTAGGTTGAGTCGAGACTACAGCTTCTGATGTGCCTACTTCCCTGATCTATTGGGTTCTGATATCCCCGTTTTTGCTCCAGGTGTTTTAAGTTTGGAGTCTTCTTGAACCGTTGCCCCGGTGTTCCGATTCCAAGGCTGAATTTGTTTGTTTGATCCACGTACGCCACTGTAGGATACTTTTAAATTTTATCCTTCTTGGATGCCTTGTTAAATTAAGTATTCGTTCGGTTCACTCACTGAATCTTAAGAGAATTAATACACTTCACTTTTTAATTTTAACAAAAAAATTAATATACAATTTTACTTTTTCGAAAAATGTAAATTTTGGTTCCGTTAAAATCGACTGCATATACTAAATTCACTGCTTTGTATTGCGGGGCTGAAATCGGACTGGCGAGCCGTGTCCTTTGCTCACATTTGTTTGCTCGGATGGTGGTGGTTGTCCTTCCGTTGGTCTTCGATCTGTTTTTGTCATTCATTCAGGTTTCAGGATCAAGGATTCAGGTTTCCAGGGGTGTGTTTTTTTAGGTTCATGGTGAGCCGTAAATCATGTATTTTACGACAATCTGTTTGTTTTAAGAACTGGAGAACTCTTGATTTGTATTTCCCGTATTTTGTTGGGGTGGGATCGCCATCTCGGTATTCGCAAGATATAAATTTATTTATATCAGACTTCCCCGAGTTGGCAAATCAAGGAAGAAAAACAAATAGATTTGCCAAGTTAAGTCAACTCAACCAAAAAGACACGAATGGAAATAGCCGCGTTTTATTGAAAATTTTCTATGTGCACTTATGTTCACTTACAATAAAACGATTTTTGGTTTATATTCACTTAGCACGTCACTTTCAATTTTCACTTTCAGTGTTGGTACCCTTTGCACTTGTTCTAAGGATAAGAAACATTAAAAATTTGCATTCTAAGGATATAAATGCATACCTTTTACTTTCCATTTCTATTTTTCTCTATTTAATTCTCGATTCTCAATTTATTTGCCGCATTTCAACTTTTTTACTTTCGATGTAAACAAAACAAATGTCACTTTAATTTTTTTTCGTAATGGCTGTGTTCAATTAGATTCATTTTGTGACTCATGTTTTTGGTTGCCTTGGTTCTGATGTTCTTATGTGTTCTGTCTGATGTTCTTTTTTCTGACCGATTGCGAAACTTTCCTTGTGTGTGTGTGTGTGTGTGTGTGTGTGTGTGTGTGTGTGTGTGTGTGTGTGTGTGTGTGTGTGTGTGTGTGTGTGTGTGTGTGTGTGTGTGTGTGTATGTGTGTGTGTGTGTGTGTGTGTGTGTGTGTGTGTGTGTGTGTGTGTGTGTGTATGTGTGTGTATGTGTGTGTATGTGTGTGTGTGTGTGTATGTGTGTGTGTGTGTGTGTGTGTGTGTGTGTTAGTAACTGCGTATCTATTTACGTCCCCACCAAGTCACCACCTGACTCTTCTATTAGTTATTAGGTGTGTTTCTTTACTGAAAATCTGCACGAAATGCACCGAAATTCGGCGAAAGTCAGTCTAATCCCGTTCCGATTCTTCGTAGCAGTGCACAAAAGAGAGTGCTCTCGAGAGAGTAAAAAAATTTCCCCGTCCTGCGAATTTCCGCCACCAAAATTTCTGTGGACAGAAATCGTGCACAGCCAAAACAAATACCACAACTGTCAAACAGACGTTTTTCCAAGCGTTCCGTTGCTGCGAATGTTTTGTTCAAGGCGTTTCTTTACTTTTAAGACAATTACGCTCTTTCAGAGAGTTTCTGAAAGAATTTTACAACCACTCCTTAAAAAAAAAAAAAATTTCTGTGCACAAAAAGTAAAGAAACAAACTTATTCAATCTGTTGTCGAAAATCAGAAATATGAACGAACACAACCCAAAGACTGCCAACCTCTGGGTGCCAAAAAAATTAATTTACCAACCATCCCTGTTGTGCAGTTAGCTAACTGCGATATTTATGTGCACTTAGGCTATTGACATAAGGAGTTGTTGTTTTCCCATGAGCGATGTTTTGCTGAAGTGAACATAAGTGCACATAGAATTTCAATAAAACACGCCTAATGTTTGCGATGGTCGATTTGCTGCCCAAAAAATAACAAGTCGGTAAATTAAGATAGAAAAACGAAGAAGGTTTGCCGAGTCAAGCCATCTCAACCAAATAGACGCGAATGGAAATGATTGTGTTATTCGATTTGCTTTCTTAACCCATTTCCGGCGGCTACCAGTTCCAGGTGTGCTAGGAACTTGAAATTTCACACTTTGTCTATTTTTGGGCTAGTTAGAGAAAATCTAAAAAAAAAATTTTGGAAAAGCTTTTAGTTTCCCGGAAAATTGACGTTGCGTTTTCGCAACACCCGCCAAATGTAGTAGCAAAATCATTAACGAAAAAAAATTTTTGATACGGAGTTTAAATCAGTTTTACTGAAAAAATATTCATTAACTATTTGTTTTTGTGTGGTATCCATCAAAGCATTTTGGATGAAATGCTACGTTACACATTTTGGAGAAAAAAATGGTTTAGACTAGAGCATTTCCGACAGCGAAGACGTTTTTCTGTTTTGATGATAGTGTGTTTCCATCTCTTTGAATAGGCTGACTGCAGCTTGTCTCTGATCTCAACAAGGAATCGACAACAAATGCTCTGATTGAGGTAGTCTTTTGAGGATGAATGTGGTTATCATGTCCGGCCCTGTTGACTTTTTTTCTTCAAGAGTGGTGAGCTCAAGGTTGTCTGTTGGATCGCTGGACGGATTTTCATTGCTGAATTAGATGGTCTGTTGGGGGCTTGTGCGAGTTGAACTGAGGAATTGACTTCTTCCAAAAATGCAGGGTCCAAGGGTGGATTTGGTTTGAAGTGTTCTTCAAAGAAGTCCGCAAATCCTTTGGCTTTATCCGCGTCGGTTGAAGCTTTGCCATGGGCTGTAATTATGCTTTCCGGCATTGGGAGTTTTTTTTTTCTATAATCCTGTTGATTTTTTGGAAGGTGTCGGGTCCTGGCTTTATGAATTGGAGCCTGTTTTGGAGAAGAATGTCGTTGTGGTAGCTCACTGCGTTCTTGAACATGATGTTTACGCATCTGAGCTCGCTGGAGACCGCCTGGTAGTTGCTGTTGATGCTGTTTAGTTCCCTTTGCTGAATACGTTGTAGCAGCTTCCTCAAGTGTTGACTGTGGTGGTAGAGCTTCTGTATGTAGTCGGCCAGGTGCTCGTATTTGTCCTGTGAAGTTCTTGGCTTTGTTTGCTTCTCAAGCGAAGATTCAATTACGGTTTCCAGATTGTCAATTGCTATATCAATTTCCTCATTCCGGAGGTTTGTGTTGGTTGGCGGTAGTGTGATACATTCGTCGACGTCTCTTCGGAGTTTAGCAGTGTCTAGCTTTTTGTAGTTGACGAAGCCCACCTCTGGTTGGTTCACAGAGATTATCTGGTGCCGGAGGTTGATTGAAAGAAGGACGGCCTCGTGATCTCAATCGCTGGTTATTGTCGTGGAGACGAAGTACGGAGCTCCGGAAGAATAAATATCAGATTGGATGTTGCGAGGAAAAAGTCGAGCGTCGATGGTGTTCTTGGGAAGGTGGGTTTGGGTTGCGACACTACTACCAGAGAGTGATGTTCTATATTTTCGTCCAGCCAATTGACAATTGCATTCCCGTCAGTGTTGTCTTGTGTATCCATCCATCTTCGGTGTCTAGCGTTAAAGTCTCCTCCAATAAGTCCATAGGTGCTTCTGCATAATATTCTGTTCATGGTAAGGAGATCGTCTCTGATGTCTGATGCTGTTGCCGTGCATTTGTTGTAGATGCTGATGACTGTAGAAAATAAATCAATTGCCAAATAATTATATTCGTTTGTGGTTATACAATACACCACTCATTCACGAATTATTGGTTTCATTTTTTCCCAGGAAAAATAAATAGATGCATTTTCTGTGGAAAAAATAAATTACCTGGGCTTTGAGGTTTCTTATAACTATAGTGTACAGCCCAATTATTTCTTAGAATTTGCAACCCTTTACAGTGATTTTTCCAAAATAACTTTGGAATGAATTTTCGGTTCTTTTTTCCAAAGAATTTTTTTATAAAGTGCACATTATTTCGAAGAAACCAAATTTTATATGCAGTAAAAACCCAACGGAAATTTAAATTTTTTTTCTTGGTAAATGCTACTACTTTTGGCGGGTGTTGCGAAAACGCAACGTAGGGTTTCTACCTCACCTACCAATCAGGTTACCCGTATGATTTGCATCAAATGTATATTGAAATATAATTTGAATCTTCCCCTAATAGTTTGTGAAAAAATTTTAAAAAAATAAGACGTTGGTACATTTTTATAGTTCCTCAACGAAGGCTACCTCAAAATTTCAGAAATTACAGTTTTTGAAGGTGTTCAAAAGACTATAAAACTAAGTTTTTGAATAAAATCCAAAAACAGGTCGATTAGATATTTTAATAAATTTTCAAAACCATTTTTAATTTCATTAAAATAAAAGATCCTTTGAGCTGGAGACGCTCTCAAACATGACGTTGCGTTTTCGCAACGCCAGCCGGAAATGGGTTAAGCCAGCAGCTAAGATTGTAACGAACCGTCACAGTGCGGATATTTCGTTCAACAAAATTCGAGTGATATACACAAGATATATGTATATCGGAGTAACCGAACCAACAAACGCACCGAATACCTCCGCACACGCAGCAACACACACAAGTTACATACGCATTTCCAAGTTGCCCATTCACCCCACTCGTTATGTGCAAACACAGGCATATCAGCACGACATTGGGTATGCATTCGCCACGAACAATAGTCAATGGGTTTTGCTCATTTATAGAGCTCACACTCACATGTTGTAGGAAATGTGATATAGGGATGCAACTTGTAGAGGTAAAGTTAAGTTTTCTGCTCCGCTTCGGTAGAGTGTACACCACTCAATTGAAAACTTGGGATTTGGTACCTTGGTACTATCCCACCGCATTTTTTGAGAAGGACGGCGCGAGCTATCCAAATTTGTTTATTCCTCTTTCCACTCCGTCTGAGTGTAGGGAGGACAGGCTGAAATCCATTTGATTATTCTTCAGCATTGTACGCTGAGGACAGAGTCCGGAAGGCTCAAACGTTTATTCCGTGTGAATTCCCGTCAGGAATCCTCCCGGACATTAGAAGCTACCGACGCAAAAGTAGCTTCAACGATAATTCCATTGCATTGGTGCTTTGGACAGAAGGCAGAAGCGAGAACCTGCTTTGTTTATTCCTCTCTCCACTCCTCCTGAGTGTAGGGGGGACAGGCTGACAGCCACCCGTTTATTCTTTGGCATTTGCGCCAAGGACAAGAATACTTGTGTTTATTCCTCCTTCCCCTCCTCCTGAGGGTATCGAGGACAGGCTTATAGCCACCCGTTTATTCTTCGGCATTTGAGCTGAGGACAGAATTACTGTGTTTATTCCTCCTTTCCTTTCCTCTTGAAGGTACCGAGGACAGGCTTTTGGCCACCCGATTATTCTTTGGCATTTGCGCTAAAGACAGAATTGTTGTTGTATATGGTAATTTAAGAAAACCTATTGTTATTAAGAAGATAAATAAAAAGGAATTTATTGGAACGATAAAAGTTGGTCGTGTTTGGTTATTTTTGGTGGAATCTTTATCTCGACTTCTGGTGCTTCGTCGAGAATACCTTGGACACGCTGAGCTTACCTCAGCCTCAGAAAGAAAGCATCGCAAAATGGTCCCTGCTCGGGCGCCATTTTGCGATGCTTCCTTTCTAAGGCTGAGGTAAGCTCAGCGTGTCCAAGGTATTCTCGACGAAGCACCAGAAGTCGAGATAAAGATTCCACCAAAAATAACCAAACACGACCAACTTTTATCGTTCCAATAAATTCCTTTTTATTTATCTTCTTAATAACAATAGGTTTTCTTAAATTACCATATAGGTACAACAACAATTCTGTCTTTAGCGCAAATGCCAAAGAATAATCGGGTGGCCAAAAGCCTGTCCTCGGTACCTTCAGGAGGAAGGGAAGGAGGAATAAACACAGTAATTCTGTCCTCAGCGCAAATCCCAAAGAATAAACGGTTGGCTATAAGCCTGTCCTCGATACCTTCAGGAGGAAGGGAAGGAGGAATAAACACAGTAATTCTGTCCTCAGCGCAAATGCCGAAGAATAAACGGTTGGCTAGAAGCCTGTCCTCGGTACCTTCAGGAGGAAGGGAAAGGAGGAATAAACACAGTAATTCTGTCCTCAGCTCAAATGCCGAAGAATAAACGGGTGGCTACAAGCCTGTCCTCGATACCCTCAGGAGGAGGAGAAGGAGGAATAAACACAAGTATTCTTGTCCTTGGTGCAAATGCCAAAGAATAAACGGGTGGCTGTCAGCCTGTCCCCCCTACACTCAGGAGGAGTGGAGAGAGGAATAAACAAAGCAGGTTCTCGCTTCTGCCTTCTGTCCAAAGCACCAATGCAATGGAATTATCGTTGAAGTTACTTTTGCGTCGGCAGCTTCTAAATGAATAAACGTTTGAGCCTTCCGGACTCTGTCCTCAGCGTACAATGCTGAAGAATAATCAAATGGCTTTCAGCCTGTCCTCCCTACACTCAGACGGAGTGGAAAGAGGAATAATCAAAGCAGGTTCTCGCTTCTGCCTTATGTCCAAAGCACCAATGCAATGGAATTATCGTTGAAGCCACTTTTGCGTCGGCAGCTTCCAATGTCCGTGAGGATTCCTGACGGGAATTCACACAGAATAAACGTTTGAGCCTTCCGGACTCTGTCCTCAGCGTACAATGCTGAAGAATAATCAAATGGCTTTCAGCCTGTCCTCCCTACACTCAGATGGAGTGGAAAGAGGAATAAACAAAGCAGGTTCTCGCTTCTGCCTTATGTCCAAAGCACCAATGCAATGGAATTATCGTTGAAGCCACTTTTGCGTCAGCAGCTTCCAATGTCCGTGAGGATTCCTGACGGGAATTCACACAGAATAAACGTTTGAGCCTTCCGGACTCTGTCCTCAGCGTACAATGCTGAAGAATAATCAAATGTCTTTCAGCCTGTCCTCCCTACACTCAGATGGAGTGGAAAGAGGAATAAACAAATTTGGATAGCTCGCGCCGTCCTTCTCAAAAAATGCGGTGGGATAGTACCAAGGTACCAAATCCCAAGTTTTCAATTGAGTGGTGTACACTCTACCGAAGCGGAGCAGAAAACTTAACTTTACCTCTACAAGTTGCATCCCTATATCACATTTCCTACAACATGTGAGTGTGAGCTCTATAAATGAGCAAAACCCATTGACTATTGTTCGTGGCGAATGCATACCCAATGTCGTGCTGATATGCCTGTGTTTGCACATAACGAGTGGGGTGAATGGGCAACTTGGAAATGCGTATGTAACTTGTGTGTGTTGCTGCGTGTGCGGAGGTATTCGGTGCGTTTGTTGGTTCGGTTACTCCGATATACATATATCTTGTGTATATCACTCGAATTTTGTTGAACGAAATATCCGCACTGTGACGGTTCGTTACAGAGCCCCCTCTGTTCGCGAGACGAGAACCTTCTCGGCTAAAATAATATTAATTTTTTAATATTTGTTTTCTTTCAAAAACATTTTTTTTCATTTTTTATTCCTTTAATTTTCTTTTCAAAACTCTTTTTTTTTTTTTTTTTTTTTTTTTTTCATTTCATTTCATTTCATTCCATTTTTTTGATTTTTTTTTTTTTTCCCAATAATATATTTTCTTCTTCTTTTTTTTTTTTTATTTTTTTTTTTTTGTTTCTTTAAATTCATTTAATCTTCCAAATTCATTTTTTTTTTTTTGTTTTTTTTTTTTTTTTTTGATAAACAACTTAAGATATATTTTCCTCTTTTTTTTTTTTTCTTTTATAACTAAAAACTTAATTCGTACAACAAATTTTATTCAAAAAACTACCTTCCTCTTCATCGTCTGGCCTTTCCGCGTCTCCTATTATGCGATGTCAATGACCTTGGTTTGGGTCTTATACTTCAGGCTCGCCTGCGTTCCCTTCTTATTTAATCGCACCGAAATTCTTCCCCATGGCCTGTGGATATAGAATGTCCGGTGGTGTTGTTTACCCCTTAATGTTATGCCCTCGAAGGGGTCTTCTGGTGTCGCGGGAGTCTGGGAATACTCCCTCACGAAACTGACTGGAATCGCCTGGGGAATTTCCGATAGGGTGGCTGGTACACCAGGACTTTCATCTGGTGTTGGGAATCGTATTATGGCTCCGAATTCCCGTCAGGAATCCTCCCGGACATTAGAAGCTACCGACGCAAAAGTAGCTTCAACGATAATTCCATTGCATTGGTGCTTTGGACAGAAGGCAGAAGCGAGAACCTGCTTTGTTTATTCCTCTCTCCACTCCTCCTGAGTGTAGGGGGACAGGCTGACAGCCACCCGTTTATTCTTTGGCATTTGCGCCAAGGACAAGAATACTTGAGTTTATTCCTCCTTCCCCTCCTCCTGAGGGTATCGAGGACAGGCTTATAGCCACCCGTTTATTCTTCGGCATTTGAGCTGAGGACAGAATTACTGTGTTTATTCCTCCTTTCCCTTCCTCCTGAAGGTACCGAGGACAGGCTTATAGCCACCCGTTTATTCTTTGGCATTTGCGCTGAGGACAGAATTACTGTGTTTATTCCTCCTTCCCTTCCTCCTGAAGGTACCGAGGACAGGCTTTTGGCCACTCGATTATTCTTTGGCATTTGCGCTTAAGACAGAATTGTTGTTGTATATGGTAATTTAAGAAAACCTATTGTTATTAAGAAGATAAATAAAAAGGAATTTATTGGAACGATAAAAGTTGGTCGTGTTTGGTTATTTTTGGTGGAATCTTTATCTCGACTTCTGGTGCTTCGTCGAGAATACCTTGGACACGCTGAGTTTACCTCAGCCTTAGAAAGAAAGCATCGCAAAATGGCGCCCGAGCAGGGACTATAAAAGATTCCGAACTACCAAGCCAAAACCAAAAGGTCACACCTTCTAAGAGACCACATACCAACCACTGCCGTAATTTGGCTAGATAAATTACGAGAGCAAAGTTTTGAAATTGACGGTCTTCTCCCGACCACCGCCGACGGCAAACCTGACTAGAACCAGCACTATGTCAGACTTCGAGGACCAGGACGACCAATACTTGAACCCGTGTAAGAATCTGGGTTTCATTTATTTTATGAAGAAATCTGAGCTGCTTGAAACACTGGCAGCTCGTAAATTAGACACGACCGGTAGCGTACAAATACTCCGACAACGTCTCAGCCGACATTTAAGGAAGTTGAAAGACCACGGCTCGACACAGAATCTTTGCGAGACGTGGGAAAATACGATTGAGAAACGCCTCGATGAAAATGAAGATCCAACTAGCAGTGCCGCGATTACTCCTGTTTTGCCTACTCAAACGAACGCCGGCGAAATAATGCCGCAAGTACCGAAGACTCCGCTTTGCACGGAAATTCAGTTTACTGTTCCAGGTATGAGTAAAAGTCTGACTAGACAGGAACCTAGCACCCCAGGGCGTACGGAAGAACGGCCCTCGGGCCAACTCTACAACCATTTAGGATCATCACAGAGTCTACCACCATACCCTCGATCATCAGGTCGGTATACTCTAAGCTATGAGGCAGAAGTGATGAACACTGTCCGTAAATAGGGTCTCAAGTTCGATGGAACTGGGAACCCCTTGGAATTTATAAAAAGAGTAACAGAATTAACGACATGCTACTATATCCCGCGAGATCATATGCTCCGCACCCTCCCCGAGTTGTTTAAGGGAAATGCATTGGAGTGGTTGCGAGTTAAGCTTGATAGTTTAACAACAAGGGAAGACTTCCACCAATCATTTACCCAGTTTTTCCTACCACCGCGATACTTTAATAAGCTCGAGGACGAAATATATCGCCGACGTCAGGGGCCAAGAGAAAACGCAAAAGAATATATACTGAAGACACAATATTTTATACACCAGCATCCACGCCTGACAGTACAAGATAATCTTGACCGAATATTTGATGGATTAAGACCCGAATATAGATTATACGCACGTCGTCAAGATTTTCAGACAATTGATGACTTGTTACTAGTCGTCGAAGAGTGTGACGCTATCAAAAGAGATGAAAGATATATTATCCTACTACTCCGTCTCGACCGAACGCGAGTTCCATCCCTATGCGCCACCAAACCTCCGCTTCCATAGTCTCCTACGACCGCCAGAGTCACTGCTGGAATTGTAAACAGCAAGGCCACCGTAGAGAGAATTGCCGAAAGCCGATTCGTTTGTCTTGTACTTTCTGCGGACAAGATGGCACCTTAACCAAGGACTGCTCGTGTCGGCGTAGTGATGTAGCCGCCGTATATACCAAACCATACCAAGATCCCCGACCTTACACGCCGATTAAATTTGAGGATGACGTCTACTACGCCGTACTAGGCACTGGCTCAGCGGAAACCTACATCGACAAACGATTCCGAGACCATCTCCGCCGACTCAGAATACCTAGCTTTAAATCATTTGAAAAGATAAGTATGGCGAATGAAAATGCCACCACAACGAGAGAAAAATACAGGATCTCATTCGAATTAAACGGGATGCAAATCAATGAAGACGTGATATACATGCCATCCCTAGAAGTTGACGCATTACTTGGACTGGGAGCATTACGACAAGCCGGTTTAGAAATACTTTTAGGAAATCAGATCGTAGGAGGTAAAATGCCAGGTTATGTCGACCTCTCAACCAGAATCCAGACTCGACCACCCATGGCTGCCCCCACACGCAGCAGCGAAACCGTACATTTAAGGGTATTGAGCCGACCAGAAAAGGCTCCGTCACCGCAGCAAATCACAATCCCCGATTCCCCCAAGAAGATTTTGAACGCTATCAGCGACCAAAGGCCATCCATTGCTGCCCCCACCCACACAAGCGAACCCGTGCATTCCAGAGTACCGAGCCGACCAGAAAGAGCACCATCACCGAAGCCAATCACAATCCCCGATTCACCCAAGGAGAATATGATAGCTATCAGAGACCGAAGTACAACTGCAGAGGAGTTGCTCCAGAAAAAGAAGAAACTCGCCCCACCAGAAGGGCAGAAGATGACAGGTTTCAAACGACCACTTGCCACAAGCCAAAAGAAGGAGGGACAGCAGTCACCCCAACCATTTACCAGCCAAGGGCTCAAAGCTAAACCATATAATCGTACCTTCGTGCAACAGAAGGAAGCTAAACGCCCCATTTTTACCCCACTGACCATCTCAGCAACGCCAAAGGCGACAATACCAGTCTATTCTGTGATGGAATACACAAATTTAGAAGTAGGCGATCGGTATCGCGAAGTAAAGGAGATTGTAGAGAGCGATAAACCTTTATTTTGGTTGTATAAAAAAAAAAAAAAATTACTATTACTTGTTATTCGAAAAAAAAGTTGAATGAAATGAAAAAAAAAAAAACAAAAAAAAAATAAAGGAAAAAATGTAAAAAAAAAAAAAAAAAATTGAATAGTCAGAAAAAAAATATATGAAAATATTGAAAAAAAGAAGAAAAGAAAAAAAAAACATTTGAATTGAATCAGAAAAAAAGTATGAAAAAAAAAGAAAAAAAAAGAGTTTTGAAAAGAAAAAGAATCTAAGAAATAAAAATGAAAAAATAAAATTGTTTTTGAAAGAAAACAAATATTAAATATGAAAAAATTAATATTATTTTAGCCGAGAAGGTTCTCGTCTCGTGAACAGAGGGGGCTCTGTAACGAACCGTCACAGTGCGGATATTTTGTTAAACAAAATTCGAGAGAACCAAACAAACAAACTCACCAAATACCTCCGCACCCGCAGCAACACACGAGTATACATACATTCCTAGGTTTCCCATTCACCCCACTCGTGTATGCAAACACAGGCATCGGCATGCGACATTGTATATGCATTCAATGGTCGATGGGTTTTGCTCATTTATAGAGTTCACACTCACTTGTGGTAGGAAAGATGATATAGGGATGTATTGCGAACAGGTAAAATTAAGTTTTCTGCTCCGCTTCGGTAGAGTGTACACCACTCAATTGAAAACTTGGGATTTGGTACCTTGGTACTATCCCACCGCATTTTTTGAGAAGGACGGCGCGAGCTATCCAAATTTGTTTATTCCTCTTTCCACTCCGTCTGAGTGTAGGGAGGACAGGCTGAAATCCATTTGATTATTCTTCAGCATTGTACGCTGAGGACAGAGTCCGGAAGGCTCAAACGTTTATTCCGTGTGAATTCCCGTCAGGAATCCTCCCGGACATTAGAAGCTACCGACGCAAAAGTAGCTTCAACGATAATTCCATTGCATTGGTGCTTTGGACAGAAGGCAGAAGCGAGAACCTGCTTTGTTTATTCCTCTCTCCACTCCTCCTGAGTGTAGGGGGGACAGGCTGACAGCCACCCGTTTATTCTTTGGCATTTGCGCCAAGGACAAGAATACTTGTGTTTATTCCTCCTTCCCCTCTTCCTGAGGGTATCGAGGACAGACTTATAGCCACCCGTTTATTCTTCGGCATTTGAGCTGAGGACAGAATTACTGTGTTTATTCCTCCTTTCCCTTCCTCCTGAAGGTACCGAGGACAGGCTTATAGCCACCCGTTTATTCTTCGGCATTTGAGCTGAGGACAGAATTACTGTGTTTATTCCTCCTTTCCCTTCCTCCTGAAGGTACCGAGGACAGGCTTCTAGCCAACCGTTTATTCTTCGGCATTTGCGCTGAGGACAGAATTACTGTGTTTATTCCTCCTTCCCTTCCTCCTGAAGGTACCGAGGACAGGCTTTTGGCCACCCGATTATTCTTTGGCATTTGCGCTAAAGACAGAATTGTTGTTGTATATGGTAATTTAAGAAAACCTATTGTTATTAAGAAGATAAATAAAAAGGAATTTATTGGAACGATAAAAGTTGGTCGTGTTTGGTTATTTTTGGTGGAATCTTTATCTCGACTTCTGGTGCTTCGTAGAGAATACCTTGGACACGCTGAGTTTACCTCAGCCTTAGAAAGAAAGCATCGCAAAATGTGATTGGTAAGAGGAATAATCGCAAAATGGCGCCCGAGCAGGGACTATAAAAGATTCCAAACAACCAAGCCAAAACCAAAAGGTCACACCTTCTAAGAGACCACATACCAACCACTGCCGCAATTTGGCTAGATAAATTACGAGAGCAAAGTTTTGAAATTGACGTTCTTCTCCCGACCACCGCCGACGGCAAACCTGACTAGAACCAGCACTATGTCAGACTCCGAGAACCAGGACGATCAATACTTGAACCCATGTAAGAATCTGGGATTCATTTATTTTATGAAGAAATCTGAGCTGCTTGAAACACTGGCAGCTCGTAAATTAGACACGACCGGTAGCGTACAAATACTCCGACAACGTCTCAGCCGACATTTAAGGAAGTTGAAAGACCATGGCTCGACACAGAATCTTTGCGAGACGTGGGAAAACACTATTGAGAAACGCCTCGATGAAGAGGAAGATCCAACTGGCAGTACCGCGATTACTCCTGTTTTACCTACTCAAACGAACGCCGACGCAATAATGCCGCAAATATCGAAGACTCCGCATTACACGGAGATTCAGTTTAGTGTTCCATGTATGAGTAGAGGTCTGACTAGACAGGAACCTAGCACCCCAGGGCGTATAAAAGAACGATCCTCGGGCCTGCCCAGCAACCATGTAGTATCATCACAGAGTTTACCATGCCCTCGATCATCAGGTCGGTATACTTTAAGCTATGAGGCAGAAGTGATGAATACTGTCCGTAAATGGGGTCTCAAATTCGATGGAACTGGGAACCCCTTGGAATTTATAAAAATAGTAACAGAATTAACGACATGCTACTAAATTTCCTGAATAATAAGTTGTCCGTTTAGTTTATCTCATTTAGTAAACGTATCTATCGATGAGCTGAGGTATTTTTGGGATAGTTATCATATTTTTCGAGATCAAAACACGGTGTGAGTTAGTGACTTTTAGGACTTATAAAATTTGGATCTTTTACATAAGTTTACTTTTATTTCTCATTCAATTTGTGTTTTAGGTAATTCTTAAACTGTTATTTGTTATTCAGGATTATTTTAAGCAACAACGTTGCAATGGAGAGCCAAAACTCCGAAGAACACAATACTTTATCCGTTTTTTTAGAAAATGACGACTGGGAGCGGCTCAAGCTCAAAACGATAAATTACAGATCAGCTTTTGCCAAAAAACTCAATTATTGTACATATTGTCCTTACTAGATAAGACGGAAAGCAAGTTCCTCGTGCAGAAAGTGCAAAAAAGTTATATGTAGAGAGCATAACATTGAATTTTGCCAAAAATGTTTGTGACGTTTTTTTTTTTGTTTTGCTTTTTACTTTATTTGTTTTTTTACTTTTTAATAACTATATATATGACTAGCTGTACCCGCGACTTCGTCCGCGTGGAATAGTGACTTTCGTCAGCGTTCTTAATTTTTTAGGCTACTTATTTTGCAACTAAGACACATTCATGCGTTTTAGTAAACCATTGTTATATTATTTTATGTATTTAAGTATATGATTGCACACGACGTTCTAATTTTTTTTCCATTTTTTGCGAAATAAAAAGGTTTTGTGATTCTGCCACATAAAGTTGCTATGGGATTATTTTCTAAGCGAACACCTGCAACTTAAAGCGCCTGAGACTTATTTATAATGACCAATCAATGGGAATTAAAGGAAAACGGGGAATCAAAACTTTTTGGATTTGTAATATTAGTAAGGATGTCCATCTTCAGGTTCTAGACTATCTCTGTACCAAAATTCATATAAATCGGTTCAATAGTTTGGGCGGTATATAAAAACAAAGAAAAACAGACAGACAGAGTTAATTTCGGATTTATAATGTTACTAAAGTCTTCCATTCCCGTAGGAATATGAGGGCCAGAGCTTCTTTCACACTTATTGTATTTGTAAGGACTCCCGTTCCCGTTGGAATATGTGGATGAAATTAAAGTTTATGTTACTGTGGGATAGTGAAGCATT
Organism: Melanostoma mellinum; assembly: GCA_914767635.1. Lineage (NCBI taxonomy): Eukaryota > Metazoa > Arthropoda > Insecta > Diptera > Syrphidae > Melanostoma > Melanostoma mellinum. The sequence goes on along the minus strand of OU612059.1, from coordinate 93,348,898 downwards.
CTATAGGTGAAAAAAAATCGGTGTTGTAGTTTCTAAGTTCCCGTATACGTTCCTGTTCCTGTGGGAGTATAGGGATAAAATGTACAGCCTATGTCCTTCTTTTGGTTCTAGACTATCTCTGTACAAAATTTCATTTAAATCAGTTCTGTAATTCGGGCAGGAGACGGTAACATAGAAATCTGGACAGACAGAGTGACTTTCACATTTATAATATTAGTTAGGATTAGGATTTAAATGTACTAAAAGTATGAATTTATTTTTAAAAACTTTAAGCTGTGCTATGTTTTCTTTTTTTTGTGACTCAAGTCTGTTTTTGTTACTTTAATTTAAATTTAATTTTTATTTTTTTTTAAAACTAACAGCAACAAAATTTGGCGGTTAAAAGTGTATGCGTCAATTTTACGCATGGTTATCTTTTGTGTAGGAAAAAATAAGGTTAGGTATCTTTCTAGGGTGAAAAAAAAATATTCACTCTTTTACAAGTTATGGCGGTCTAAGTACAACAGGTTTTAAGAATGGGTCCTTGCGGTGCCAACTGTAACTCAAAAACCGCTCGATAGATTTGAATGAAGCTTAAACAGTTTTTAGAAAACATAAAAAGCTAGAGCCTGATCGAAGGATTTATTTTTCTTTTTTTCTTTCGAGTCGAGTAGCCGCTACTACCAGCCGCTGATCAGCTTTGTGTGAACACGAAATTCACCACACTCGCTGGCAGCTGGCGAGTAAATAGCAGCGGCTGGCAAAGTTGAACATGTTCCATTTTCGGCCGGCAAAATAAAAAATACTGATACTCTGATACACATTCTATCTAGTAATTTGTTCGTTCGAAAGGAGATGGCTCATTTTTCTATGGATCCTGAGATTAGAAATAAAATTATTAAATAAAATTCAATACAGTATGTGATACCCAAATTAATAAATTAAGAATAAGTAAATAAATAAGCTATTGAAGATGTTAATGGGGCATTCTATATTAAATTACAATGTAATAAAAAAAATAATGAGTGCCACTTCAAAAATTAATAAAAACAACATTACGTAATTAAAGTAAGTGTGGGTGGGGTGACCCTCAATTTATGAACATTGAAAAAAATTAAAATACCGAATTAGACTTAAAAAAAATTTAAACCAGAGTATCAGAAACAAAAGATTCTATATCTAAATATTCTATATCCAAGAGCCAGACTTTCAGTTTTTTATTGAAAAAAGCAGGAGTAGTAAAAGTTCTCAAGAAAGGAAGTTTTTTAAAGAAACGAAGCGAGGAGACAGTATAGAAATTACGAAACGACATTGTACGGAATGAAGGTATAGCTAGAATATTTAAAGAGTTACCACGTAAATTATAATTTGAAACTAGTCTAAGGTTACGGTTTCCAGACTTTAAATAAAATGCTTTTAAGACTTTGAAACAATACAAGTTACGAACAGGAAGAATTTTCAGCTCTTGAAATAGTATGAAGCTTGGATGATTTCTAGATTTATGACAGATTACTCTAATCGCTTTTTTCTGAAGAGTTAACAATGGTTTTATTTTGTTAAAATATGTACCGTCCCAGCAAACTATACCATACTGAAGTTTAGAATGAAAAATTCCAAAGTAAATGGTTCTCCATAAATCTGTTGAAACTATGTTTTGAAGGTGATAAAAATATCTTATCGTAGAGCGAAAATACTTTCCTAAATTAATGATATGGGTTAATAAATTTCATATTTGAGTCAATAGTATGTCCTAAGTACTTATATTCACTTACTCTTTCTACTAGGAAACAGTTAGACAACAGTTATTACGGCTTATAAATGATTCTTTCACATTTGGTGAGCTACGAACTGGTAGTTTGAATTTCTGACATTCATTAGCATGAAAGAAAAACTTAACATCGAAGTTATCTATAGTAGATAAACTAAAAAAAAACAAAACCTTAGAGCTTATTAGAAGCTTATGTTCAGCAAACCAAACTCTCAGTAAATGTAGATCCCAATTAATATCGGATTCTAAGTAAAACCGATTATTTTAACCATACGATAAAGCTATATCATCAGCGAATGCAGTAGGCTTACTCCTAAAATTAAGTAAAAAGAGCGAATTAAGATAGACCAGGAACAAAATTGGTCCCAAAACAGATCCTTGAGGAACACCTAAATGAATGTATCCCTTTTTACTCCTTATTCCATCCAATTTCACTCTTTGACTTCTATTCTCAAGGCATGAGCTAAACCAATTCAGCATGAAACCACGAAAGCCATAGCTTTTTTCAGTTTACTTAATAAACAATTATGGTTAACCATGCCAAATGCTTTTGTGATATCAACAAATATACTTGCAGTGCAATAACTACTATCTAAATTAGACATAATTTGGTCACAGAATTGTATCAAAGCATCTTCAGTTGATTTTCCACTATGTGGGAAACGATAACCTAATTAAATTAAATAATAATAATAATAACCATAATAATAATAATAATAACCATAATCATAATAATAAAAATAATAATCCCAACAATAAACTAATAATTATAATAATACATAATAGATAATACCCACCTTTATAATTGGAACAACTCACATAATGATACTTACCTGATAATATAACCATACCAATAACCTTATCTACCTATAATACAAAAAAAAAATAACTCACCTAAGAAACTCGCATAATACTTACCATTTATTTATAATAGAACACAATAAAACTTACTGTACTTGCACATAATACCTATATGAAACAAATAATACAACACAGATAATATTCCCCATAACTTTAAATAACCCCTATAATAACTACCTCCAATAATATTTGAACACATAAAACTTACCTTTTATAATGACCAAATACATAATACTTACCCTTCATAAAATACTCAAATACATAATACTTACCTTCCATAATAAAACATTCATAATACTTACCATCGTAATTAATAAACTACATACTATAATACTTACCTGTAATAATAATCACTAACCAATATAATATTGACAACCTATAATAATAAATCACTCATAATACTACTCACGATAATACCATTATATTAATTACACTCATATCATAACTTACCTGACCCACCCTACTTGTCCTTTCACAGTACACAAGTCTGCAAAAGAAATCCACGCTTAGCAACCAACAAAAAATAATGCAAAATAGGCGAGCCTATCTCCACCCACAAAAAGAAAGCAATTACCACCCGCTATGTGATAAGCCGCAATAGTTGGCCGCTAACCGATGGTGTGATCTTGTCATGTACTAACCAAACTGTACAGGCTATGTGCATGTGCAACGGTCGAGTTGGTACATGACAAGATCAGCTTAGCCATCACAGACGGTAATGTGTCATTCAATGTGTGGTGCGAATCGCGATCAGTCGCCCTTGCGATAATAGATAATCAGAATTTAACATATTGGAAAATAAAAGAAAGAACTTAGAGAAAACAAATTTGTTAAAGACGGTAAAGTGTGCGTGGATGAGTTTCGTTAATAGTTTTTCCATTAAAGTACACGCGGTATAAGTTAAACCAAAATGAAAAAGTAAAGAAAGACTAAAGTGTATGAAAACTTGTAGTTTTTTGTGTCTGGGAAAGAAAAAAAAAGATAAATGCTCTACCAAAAAAAAAAAAGGAGCCAGGGCAAGTGCACGGGCTTAGAAGAGTAGAGTAGAATTCCTAAATGCTATCAAATCCTAATTGAAAAAAAGGTGATTTGGGGCGGTTCTAACACCCAGTCATCAACAAAAAAAGAAAATTAGGAAAATGTGAAAGAACCTAGAGAAAGAAAATATAAAAGTGAAAGATAAGAAAAGTACCTAAAAGAAAAAAATATTAAAGGTGAAAGATAAGAAAAGTACCTAAAAGAAAAAATATAGTAAAAGTGAAAGTATAGGAAAAGTACCTAAAGAAACAAAAAAAGAAATAGTAAAAGTGAAGGATAAGAAAAGTACCTAAAAGAAAAAATATAGTAAAAGTGAAAGTATAGGAAAGTACCTAAATTTAAATTGTAAAAAGGAAAGAATAAAAAAAAGGATGAAAGTATAAAAAAAAGGGTACCTAGAAAAAAACAAAAAAAAAAACAGTATAAGTAGAAGCATATTGAAAAAAAAAATAAGGAAGTAAAAGAAAAGACTAAACATCATCAACATCATCACCATCATCATCATCATCAGCATCATCATCACCATCATCATCATCACCAGCATCTTCATCACCATCATCATCAGCAGCAGTGCCTGTGTGAAAAAAAAGTGTGTCCTAGTGAATTCTGTTCCCCACCTGACATATCCCCTCATACTACCCTCGTGTCTTTGTTTTTTTTTTTTTCTACCTTCCCACCCCCATATCCTAGTGTTTTGTGGTGACCGTGTCGTGACCCTTAGATTTAAGTAACATAAGAAATGTTAGTGAAAGAAGTAAAGATTCATAAAGAAAATAAGGGTAAAGAAGAAAACAAAATAAGAAAAAAAAATAAAAGAGAAAGGCAAAAGTGAAATTAGTGAGTAAATTTGTCATGGCAAATTTTAATATTAAAGAGTAGTTATTCAGTGGCAATGGATGGGTAACGAAATACCCTATCTAAACAAAATAAAATTCCTTAAACATTTACTTTTTCTCTCATCAAATAATACAGGGTAGAACTACCAAAGTGGTGCACCTCATTGGCGGATTTAAAGACCTGAGTAAGTACTTTTAAACCATATAAAAATTTTTTTATATATATGTTTTATTTTATTTTGTTTGGGGGGATATAGTAAAGTGTTGCCATCTGAAAAAAAAGTATTAAAAAAATATTTTTTTGTTTAAATCAAGTTAACGAATTAAATTTAGAATAGAATGATTACCTGAAATTGGAATTATAGTAAAGTGTTGCCATCTGAAAAAAAAAGTATTAAAAAAAATATTTTTTGTTTAAATCAAGTTAAAGAATTAAAATTAGAATAGAATGATTACCTGAAATTGAAATTATAGTAAAGTGTTGCCATCTGAAAAAAAAAGTATTAAGAAAAATTTTTTGTTTAAATCAAGTTAAAGAATTAAAATTAGCATAGAATGATTCTTACCTGAAATTGAAATTTACGAATGAGGATTCCGATGATTAGTTAGAAATAAAATCACTTATTATAACGTTTCAGAAAAAAAACAGTGTTCTTTTTTTGATTTTTTTTTTCTGGAAACCAACATTTAATTAGGATGTCCAGGTAAAAGGATCCGTGGATTGAGGTGGAGATAGGACAGGGATGTGGTAAGTGATAGGGGCAAGGGTGAGTAAGGGGCTACTGCAGGATTAGGAGGTCGCAGTAGCCATGGTGGTATCCCAGGGATACGAAGGGTGGGCAAAACCTCCGAGGGTCTATTCCAACTAAGACCCTCCCCGCTAGGTAAATCGCACAGGGACATTTGGGTCGCCAGTTTTTTTTTTTGTAAGGCATGTTTTTTTGGTAACAATGTTCAGAGCTGTGGTTGCAAGAACCCCCCCGCGACGAGCTAGCCTTTGGCTTTTGCAAGCATGCCAGCGGCCACAGCCTGAACACCCCTCTTGCTTCTGCTGCCCGGACCAGCCTCATATGCCTGTACATATGGGGTTGTAAGGGTGGTCTACAAGGAGTGAGAGGGGCAGAACACCGGTTCCGTTACAGGTGGCGCCCAACGTGGGGCCCGATTTGTCCAACCTTTTCGAACTCCATTTTTCGGGTAAGTTTACCTGGCGTTTACGCTGCGTTCACATGTGGAGTCTTGGGATTTGAAGGTCTTTTTTTTAGCAACTTTATTCTTGTGGAAAAAAAAGAAATTTTTTTGGTATTCATTTCGTCTAGCTGTGGTAGGAACATCCGCTAAATTGGGTTAATCCACCCTTCCTTAGGCAGTCGTGCTCCCTACCATAGCAGACATACAATTTTATTTACATTTTTGTGGATTCAAATCCTAAGTTTTGCGATATGATAGGTCATGCTTCAGTTGTTTGAAACGCTTTTGTTTGAAATTTTTTTGTGGTTGCTAAAGGAGAAGTTGGGATGCTTGGCTGTCACTTTGGCTGTACAAGCCAGGTGAACAAAGCAAGCACTAACCCTCTAATTCAAGGCCCTTCGAAGACCAGGATGAAACATTGTGAGCGCTGGTGTTATGGGTAAACTGTGCGGTTTCATAGCGGGTTTAGTGCTCATACCTGCTCCTATGCTCATCACTACTTTTTCTGTCTACTTCACCTCATCCAACAAATATTATAGGAGTCAAACCTTGAATTTTGAGAAAAAAAATTTTTGGGGATTTTTTTTTGTGAAATCTCATATTTCAAAGATTTTTTTTTAAAACATTTTAGAAAAGAAAGTTTAATTTTTTTCTATAAGATTTTTCAGGAAAATTTTGTTTTTGAATGATTTTTTTTTTTGACTGAATGGCTGGTTGCTTTCATGTCACATTTTTTTTAATTTTAAAAAACTTTTCAGATTTTTTTTTATTATTTTTTTTTACTAAATACTATTCCTCTATAGTTTTTATTAAAGTTCATTTGCCTAATTTTTTTTTAATTTTTAGATTGAAAAAAGGGGAAAACAATAGGAAAAAGGAAAAATTTTTTATTTTTTGATTTCCAATTCTCAAAAATAGTTTTTTTTCATTTTTACATTTTTTTTTTTTTTTTTTTTTTAGAAATTTTTGCTTTTCACTTTGTGGAGAACTTTACTTTTGATTTTATTTCTTTTGCTTTACTCCGGTGCTCCGTTTTTTTATTACATATTTCCGGTTTTGAAATGCGTAAGCGAATAACTAGGTCCAAAAGTAAAACAAATATGAGAAGCCAGATTCTTAGGTCCCAATTTCTGACCGATTCGTTCGCTGACCTAGTCGGCCCTCAAGACACTCCTCAACCTCCGCCTCCGAACGCAACGGACGGAGTCGTTAACGGTGAAGGAGCCGCCTCTTCTATTGCTCAGAATCACTCGACCGGGGCTAGACCTCGCCTTTCGGTGCCCACCCCAAAGCCACGAGAATCATTGGGTGGTAATAATGAAGACTTCACGGGCTATATTCAGGAAGTTGTCACTGCAGCTGTTGGTGCGAGTCGAGCGGAAGATTTTCGATTTTTTTCGGGAGAAATGGAGCGAACGAGGACGGCGCTTCGGGACGAAATGGCCAGCATCATTCGGGAGACCCTGTCGGCACCAACTCCGGTTGCTAGAAACCCGAGGCAGTCCAATCCTGTTGAAGCACCGTGCCATTCTTCGACGTCTCGCGAGCAACCCCGAAGATCGTTCTCTCCTACACGGAATGTAACTCCTCCTCGGACACTGCCTCCTCCCCAACGGAATCCTGCAGCGGACACTTCCAACATGGATGAATTCTTGCCGCGGCTACACGACTTAACGTTGAGTGACCCCAATGATCCACCACAAGCGCCACCCCGTTCTTTAAGCAGACGTTACCACAATTTTCATAAGTGGGGGTTGAAATTCGACCCAAGGAAATTGACGGTCGACGAATTTCTCTTCCGGCTGGAGCGGATGAAGGTGGGCAACAATGTCACTTGGGACGAGATCGTCCTTAACTTTCATCACTTTGTTAGTGGACCGGCGGAGACGTGGTTTTGGGTGTACCTGAAAGGCAACCCGGACATCCCGTGGGTGACTCTCAGGGATGCCCTCATTGAGCAATTCCGGAGCTTGGAATCGGACTCTGAGCTGTCGAAGAAGCTGTACGATCGTCATATGGGGCATAACGAGACGTTCGACGATTTCTTTGCAGACATACAAAGACTCAACAGCAAGCTGAGGATTCCCAAATCTGACTTGGAAATAATTGAGGTCCTAAAACTGAACGTCAGAAAGCAGATGGGAATGCTGTTAGTCACGTATGACACGAGTACCCTGACTCATATGGTGTATGTCTGCAGGAAAGTCGAAAAGTACCTCCTCGACCGTGAAGCTGGAGCGATGAGACCAAGGCCTGGAATTGTTCCTCCGCCGCGTAAAAATCTGGTTTCCGAGATGGTTGTCCAGAGAGAGGAAGACTTCTTCTCTCCCGAGCTCGAGGCATTCCATCCGAAAAGAGAAAGGGATTCGAGGAATTACACGTGCTGGAACAGCAAAGCGAAAGGCCATTCCTTTGTTGAGTGCCCGGATTCCCAGAGGTTCCTTTTTTGTTTCAAGTGCGGATGGGAAAATACGACCTCTCCCCAATGTCCTCGATGCTCGGGAAACGAGCCAAAGAGCAGTCTGAAGACCCGGGGGAATTGCTCTCTGGAGAAGAACCCGGAGTCCAACTAAATCTCACCAATCCACTCCACAATCCCAACCCTTCCAAATCCTATCCACTTCCCTGTGAGACCTCCCTAGTCCCTCCTATTCCCGCCGTTAGGATCCTGTCGAGACCAAATACTTCTGGCGGTGCGGTAAGTGTTCCTTCCGTAGCTCCTAAAAGACCTTTAACACCACTTCACGAAAGGCTCCAAAACTATTTGGAGGTCCGTAAGAGGATCTTTGGAAGCCAAAATACGGTCGTCTCGGAAAAGGTTGCCAAGCTGAGGAGTAAGTTCCGAGAAAAGAAGAAGGTTTATAAAGCCATTGAAGCCACCACCTTATGCAGCTCAGACGATCCCCGTCCTTATGCCACCGTCCACATTTTTGGCGAACCTCTATTGGGATTACTCGATAGTGGAGCCAGCATAAGTTGTTTGGGTGCGGATGGCATGGACTTTCTTCGCAAACACGGGCAAAACTTCTCGAAACTTACATCCGAAGTGAAGACCGCTGACAAAAACCAACAAGCCATTGTGGGACGAATCGAGGTGGAGGTTACCTATAAAGGGAAGACGAAAAAAATCCCCCTGTATCTGGTTCCATCCCTGCAACAGAAACTGTACTTAGGTATTGACTTCTGGAAGGAGTTTGATATCGCCCCTCACCTGATCGCAGAAATTTCTTCAGATCCTTGCACATCCGAAGTGGATCCGAATGCTCACACACTCACTGAACAACAGACCAAACGGTTAAAAGATGCCATTAGCTTGTTTCCTTCCTCTGCTGTACAAGGCTTAGGAAAAACCACGCTAGAGGTACATACCATCGACACGGGGGATGCTGAGCCCATTAAGCAACGTCACTACCCGGTTTCTCCAGCGGTAGAGAAACTGCTATATGAAGAATTAGATCGGATGTTAAAGCTCGGAGTTATAGAGCCAAGTAATAGCGCGTGGAGCTCTCCGGTAGTCCTCGTGCGTAAGCCCGGCAAAAATCGCCTATGGCTCGACTACCGGAAGGTTAACGCCGTAACAAAAAAGGATGCTTATCCTCTATCGCATATAAATGGACTGTTATCGCGTCTTCCGGATACACACTTCATTTCGAGTGTAGATCTGAAAGACGCCTTTTGGCAGATCCCGCTGGAGAAGACATCCCGGGAGAAGACGGCGTTTACGGTGCCTGGCATGCCTCTGTTACAGTTCACTGTCATGCCCTTTGGTCTCTGCAATGCGCCACAACGCATGGTCAGATTAATGGACAAAGTGGTACCCCACGAACTGAGAGAAAAAATCTTCCCGTACCTGGACGACTTGTTAGTAGTGTCGAGCACCTTCGAAGAGCATGTGGAGCTTTTGAAAACTTTGGCTGGTCGATTGAGGGAGGCGGGTCTCACGATGAACGTCCAGAAGTCAAAATTCTGTTACAAGGAGTTAAAATACCTAGGATACATTGTTGGAGATGGGTGCTTGAAGACGGATCCAGATAAGGTGACAGCCATTGCGGATTTTCCTACACCGACTTCCGCGAAACAAGTACGGCGTTTCTTGGGAATGGCCGGATGGTATCGTCGGTTTGTGAGAGACTTCTCCACCTTAGCCGCCCCACTTACTGATACCCTGAAGGGAGGAAAAAAGTTCGCCTTCACTGACGAAGCCATTGTGGCATTTGAAAAAATGAAAGCGGCGCTTACCACGGCCCCACTCTTAGTACACCCGGACTTCTCCAAAGAGTTTTTAATTTTGTGCGATGCTTCCAATACTGGAATTGGGTGTGTGCTGAGTCAGTTGGATGAGAGCGGTAATGAACGTCCAATATACTATCACTCGCAAAAACTCAACGCGGCCCAGCGCAATTACAATGTGACCGAGCGTGAGTGCCTAGCTGCAGTCATGGGAGTCCAGAAGTTTCGAGCGTACGTCGAAGGTCATGCGTTTAAGATTGTGACCGATCACGCTAGTTTGAAGTGGTTGATGAGCCAGCGAGATCTGTGTGGCCGATTGGCGCGGTGGAGTTTGAAGCTTCAGGGGTTCGACTTCACCATAGAGCATCGCAAAGGAACTCTGAATGTTGTACCCGATGCTCTTTCGCGAGTGCATGGAGTAGACGCCTTGAGTTGCGATGTCTCGATGGTGATGAAGCCCGGAGATGTACTACATGTTAATCTTGAGGACCCTAGTTTTAAATCTACGGATTAGCTCAAGCTTATTGATAGCATCCGAGAACAAAAAGAAAAGCTACCAGACCTTCAAGTGTCGGAAAATTTCGTCTACAAGAAGGTCTCTCATTGCACAGGAAATCCTGTAGAGGATGACCAGATTTGGAAGCTTTGGGTTCCCCAACCGCTAACTGATCACCTGATCGCTCTCGCTCATCAGCCTCCTCGAGCTTCCCATGGTGGGATCGCAAAAACTCTGTACCGACTTCAGCAACAATTCTTCTGGCCTAACATGGCAGCACAGGTAAAGACGTATATTGGTGGGTGTGACATCTGCAAAGCATCGAAGGCTCCGAATGCAACCCTGAGGCCTCCGATGGGAAAAGCATTTTTGGCTGAGAGACCTTTCCAGATGTTATACATTGATTTCCTGGGGCCCTACCCGCGCTCGAGAGACGGGAATACACATATTGTGATTGCGTTGGACCAGCTGACGAAATTTGTAGTCGTCAAAGCACTGAAGAAAGCCACGACTGACACTGTCCTTCGGTTTCTGCACGAGCAAATCTTTTGCGTTTTCGGAGTGCCGGAGACCATTCTCTCGGACAACGGCAAACAATTTGTCAGTCGTGAGTTTGAGAAGTGCCTGACGCAGTATGGGATAGGACACGTCAAAACCGCTTTCTATTCACCGCAAGCAAATGCCAGTGAGAGGGTCAACAGATCACTATTGGCAGCCATTAGATCGTACATTGACCCAGATCAAAGAAACTGGGACAGCCATCTACAGTCGATAGCTAGTGCACTCCGCACAACTATACACTCGGCCATCACCATGTCTCCCTACGAAGCCTTATTTGGGCAAAATGACCGTCAGTACGGCTTTCGTAGCAAACGGTCCACTGGTGATTTGATGGCTTATCTCACTGAAAAGTGGAACCAATCTTTACATTGTTTTGGAGAAAGTAAGATTATTGCGCTTGATATTTCTAAAGCATTTGATAGAGTTTGGCATCAGGCTCTTTTATCGAAAATGCGTGCTTTTGGTATCGATGAGTCTCTTCTTCGTTGGATTAGAAACTACCTTTCCGACCGTTCAATACAAGTTGTGTTGGATGGTTTCAAGTCTGATACCCACTTCATAAATGCTGGTGTGCCCCAGGGCTCCGTTTTGTCTCCGACTCTCTTCCTCATTTTCATTAATGATCTCTTGTCTGAAACTTCTAATCCACTTAACTGTTTTGCTGACGACTCGACCCTCAGTTTTTCATATTCGTTTCCAAATTCACGTCCCTGCTCTTCGGATGTGGAACTGGAACGGTTGCGTATGATAAGCTCATTGAATTCTGACCTTGACAGCATTGTTGCATGGGGTATTATGAACCGAGTAGAATTCAATGCTTCGAAAACTCAATGCTGTCTCTTGTCGTTGAAGCTTAACATTCCCCCATTGCCATTATCCATGAATGGTACCTGCATCGAAGAAACCGAAAAGCTGTCAGTACTTGGTATGTGTGTAAACGATGATCTTCGTTGGAATGACCACATATTTGAAGTCGCCAAAAATGCTGCAAAATGCTTAGGCTTCTTGAGACGATGTAGGAAGTTCTTCACCCCTTCTGATCTGGCTACAATTTATAAGGCCTTCATCCGCCCAAAACTGGAGTATAACTCCCATATCTGGTCAGGTGCTTCTCAAACATCTTTGCACCTCCTTGATAGGGTACAAAATAGAGCGTTGAAATTGATAGGTGATAGTTCAATCGTAGAATCAATTGATTCTCTTGAACATCGTCGAAACGTTGCCTGTCTCACTCTCTTTTATCGCTTTTTTCACAAGCAGTGCTCTAGTGAAGTAGCCAGTTGCATTCCTCCCCTGAAACAATTTAGCCGCAACACCCGCTTCGCTAGGAATGCTCATCAGTTTCACCTTGAGCCCAACTTCGGACGTACAGTCAAGTATAGAGATTCGTATTTCAGTCGCACCACCCGAATGTGGAATGCTTTACCTGGCTCTGTATTTCCCCTTCATTACGATTCACAAAAATTCAAAACCAACGTGCATCGGTGTCTCCTTTCAAATCCTCTCCTATTTTCCTAAATGCTCGCACTGTGTTTTTATAACATTATAAGGGTAGTCATAACCCCTTGATGTGCGCGTTAATTATAAAAAAAAAAAAAAAAAAAAAAAAAAGAGTGTGGAGCATGGTGCCGACTATAAACTGATTCGGAAGTTGGACGGATTGAATAATGCGAACGTCGAGCTAGCCTCAAAAGCATCCCAAATGAACATCATTCACTCGCACATAAAAAACTCATTGGCAAAGGCGCATATCCAATATGAAAATACGTACAACCTAAGGAGCAAAAATGTCAAATTCTCCGCAGGAGATATCGTTTTCCGGAGAAATTTCACCTTAAGCGACGCCTCGAAGAGGTACTGCTCAAAATTGGGTCCGAAATTCGTCCAGATGAGAGTTCGCAAGGTCATAGGGAATAATTTGTATGAACTCGAAGATCTCAAAGGCCAGAAAGCGGGAGTGTATCACTGCAAGGATTTAAAGAAATGAGATTACATCGTTTCTTTCTCTTGTCCTTGTCAAGTCGGCAGGCCTTGTTGAAAGGACAAGTTTTGTGGGAAACGATAACCTAATTAAATTAAATAATAATAATAATAACCATAATAATAATAATAATAACCATAATCATAATAATAAAAATAATAATCCCAACAATAAACTAATAATTATAATAATACATAATAGATAATACCCACCTTTATAATTGGAACAACTCACATAATGATACTTACCTGATAATATAACCATACCAATAACCTTATCTACCTATAATACAAAAAAAAATAACTCACCTAAGAAACTCGCATAATACTTACCATTTATTTATAATAGAACACAATAAAACTTACTGTACTTGCACATAATACCTATATGAAACAAATAATACAACACAGATAATATTCCCCATAACTTTAAATAACCCCTATAATAACTAACTCCAATAATATTTGAACACATAAAACTTACCTTTTATAATGACCAAATACATAATACTTACCCTTCATAAAATACTCAAATACATAATACTTACCTTCCATAATAAAACATTCATAATACTTACCATCGTAATTAATAAACTACATACTATAATACTTACCTGTAATAATAATCACTAACCAATATAATATTGACAACCTATAATAATAAATCACTCATAATACTACTCACGATAATACCATTATATTAATTACACTCATATCATAACTTACCTGACCCACCCTACTTGTCCTTTCACAGTACACAAGTCTGCAAAAGAAATCCACGCTTAGCAACCAACAAAAATTAATGCAAAATAGGCGAGCCTATCTCCACCCACAAAAAGAAAGCAATTACCACCCGCTATGTGATAAGCCGCAATAGTTGGCCGCTAACCGATGGTGTGATCTTGTCATGTACTAACCAAACTGTACAGGCTATGTGCATGTGCAACGGTCGAGTTGGTACATGACAAGATCAGCTTAGCCATCACAGACGGTAATGTGTCATTCAATGTGTGGTGCGAATCGCGATCAGTCGCCCTTGCGATAATAGATAATCAGAATTTAACATATTGGAAAATAAAAGAAAGAACTTAGAGAAAACAAATTTGTTAAAGACGGTAAAGTGTGCGTGGATGAGTTTCGTTAATAGTTTTTCCATTAAAGTACACGCGGTATAAGTTAAACCAAAATGAAAAAGTAAAGAAAGACTAAAGTGTATGAAAACTTGTAGTTTTTTGTGTCTGGGAAAGAAAAAAAAAAAGATAAATGCTCTACCAAAAAAAAAAGGAGCCAGGGCAAGTGCACGGGCTTAGAAGAGTAGAGTAGAATTCCTAAATGCTATCAAATCCTAATTGAAAAAAAGGTGATTTGGGGCGGTTTTAACACCCAGTCATCAACAAAAAAAGAAAATTAGGAAAATGTGAAAGAACCTAGAGAAAGAAAATATAAAAGTGAAAGATAAGAAAAGTACCTAAAAGAAAAAAATATTAAAGGTGAAAGATAAGAAAAGTACCTAAAAGAAAAAATATAGTAAAAGTGAAAGTATAGGAAAAGTACCTAAAAGAAACAAAAAAAGAAATAGTAAAAGTGAAGGATAAGAAAAGTACCTAAAAGAAAAAATATAGTAAAAGTGAAAGTATAGGAAAGTACCTAAATTTAAATAGTAAAAAGGAAAGAATAAAAAAAAGGATGAAAGTATAAAAAAAAGGGTACCTAGAAAAAAACAAAAAAAAAAAACAGTATAAGTAGAAGCATATTGAAAAAAAAATAAGGAAGTAAAAGAAAAGACTAAACATCATCAACATCATCACCATCATCATCATCATCAGCATCATCATCACCATCATCATCATCACCAGCATCTTCATCACCATCATCATCAGCAGCAGTGCCTGTGTGAAAAAAAAGTGTGTCCTAGTGAATTCTGTTCCCCACCTGACATATCCCCTCATACTACCCACGTGTCTTTGTTTTTTTTTTTTTCTACCTTCCCACCCCCATATCCTAGTGTTTTGTGGTGACCGTGTCGTGACCCTTAGATTTAAGTAACATAAGAAATGTTAGTGAAAGAAGTAAAGATTCATAAAGAAAATAAGGGTAAAGAAGAAAACAAAATAAGAAAAAAAATAAAAGAGAAAGGCAAAAGTGAAATTAGTGAGTAAATTTATCATGGCAAATTTTAATATTAAAGAGTAGTTATTCAGTGGCAATGGATGGGTAACGAAATACCCTATCTAAACAAAATAAAATTCCTTAAACATTTACTTTTTCTCTCATCAAATAATACAGGGTAGAACTACCAAAGTGGTGCACCTCATTGGCGGATTTAAAGACCTGAGTAAGTACTTTTAAACCATATAAAAATTTTTTTATATATATGTTTTATTTTATTTTGTTTGGGGGGGTATAGTAAAGTGTTGCCATCTGAAAAAAAAGTATTAAAAAAATATTTTTTTGTTTAAATCAAGTTAACGAATTAAATTTAGAATAGAATGATTACCTGAAATTGGAATTATAGTAAAGTGTTGCCATCTGAAAAAAAAAGTATTAAAAAAAATATTTTTTGTTTAAATCAAGTTAAAGAATTAAAATTAGAATAGAATGATTACCTGAAATTGAAATTATAGTAAAGTGTTGCCATCTGAAAAAAAAAGTATTAAGAAAAATTTTTTGTTTAAATCAAGTTAAAGAATTAAAATTAGCATAGAATGATTCTTACCTGAAATTGAAATTTACGAATGAGGATTCCGATGATTAGTTAGAAATAAAATCACTTATTATAACGTTTCAGAAAAAAAACAGTGTTCTTTTTTTGATTTTTTTTTTCTGGAAACCAACATTTAATTAGGATGTCCAGGTAAAAGGATCCGTGGATTGAGGTGGAGATAGGACAGGGATGTGGTAAGTGATAGGGGCAAGGGTGAGTAAGGGGCTACTGCAGGATTAGGAGGTCGCAGTAGCCATGGTGGTATCCCAGGGATACGAAGGGTGGGCAAAACCTCCGAGGGTCTATTCCAACTAAGACCCTCCCCGCTAGGTAAATCGCACAGGGACATTTGGGTCGCCAGTTTTTTTTTTTTGTAAGGCATGTTTTTTTGGTAACAATGTTCAGAGCTGTGGTTGCAAGAACCCCCCCGCGACGAGCTAGCCTTTGGCTTTTGCAAGCATGCCAGCGGCCACAGCCTGAACACCCCTCTTGCTTCTGCTGCCCGGACCAGCCTCATATGCCTGTACATATGGGGTTGTAAGGGTGGTCTACAAGGAGTGAGAGGGGCAGAACACCGGTTCCGTTACAACTAAGAAATCTGAATTTAACCGGATGAAAAAACTTTGTTCTGGTTAAAAAACTAATCATTCTGTTTTTGATACCTTTTTCAAAAATTTTGCTAAAAACTGGAAGGAGGGAGATGTGTCTGTAGTTGCTCATGTCAAAAGAAGAACCTTTTTTAAAAAGTGGAACAATATCAGCACACTTAAGCGGTTCAGGAAATACAGCTGCCAGAACACAACGGTTAAAGATAAAAGCTAAAACATCAGCAATTAAATATGCAATGTTCTTGACAGTCATATTTGATATATTGTCTTCTCCTGATGAATTGGAGTTCCTTAAACTTACAATAGGATTTATAATTTCAAGTAATGAGATAGTCTCAAAAACAAAACTATTATTTTGCATTTTTTCTTCAGTCTAAAAACGGTTCACAAGGGCTGGGTTGTAATTTGTCAGCAATAGAAATAAAGAAAGTATTGAAAGCATTAGCAATCAAATGCTTATCAGTGATATCACAACCAATAATATTAATAATGTTCAATTAAATAATTCGAATGCAATTTTTATATTAAAACAGACAAATGTTTATTTTTCACAAAAGATCGATTAAATAACTAATTTCAATTTTTATATTAAAGAGACAAATAATGTTTATTAGAACGAACGATTTTTTTACTCGTGAAGTACAATAGTGAGTGAATGGTTGACTAGCCAAAGAGATCGCAACAGGCGAAACCCAAAAGCTGGCTAGTCAACATAAATGAAATCGAATGTTTGCACGTAAGGCAAAACATTGAACTTCTATGGAAGATCACATTTCGTCTGGCCTCACGCTGCTGGGGAAGTTGTTTGGTAATAGGAGTTGTAGGTTATATGAAAGGTGTGGGAATTGGAATAAATAATAAATTTGGGAAATGATAAAGCCATGTTAGGAGCTGGGAATTCACAGGGGATGAACTTCGGTACTATTGAAAGGAGCAGTGGCACGCTTGTGGTTGCTCGGAACTAACTCGTCGGATGGGGGGGATTCTTGCTCTTTCTATAGTACCTCCCACTCACTAAACAAAATTATCGTGCCTAGGATTTAGGAAGGAATGGAAAAGGAATAGGAAGGGAAGCTACTATTTAAGGATAGGACAAAGGAAATGGAACAAAAAGGAAATGCAAACCTAGAAACGTAAGCTCCATCCAAGGACGAAAGAAGGTGGTGCTTCGATTCAAAAAAAATCAAATTCCTACCAAAAGAAATTTTTTTCCAAAAGAAAAAAATAAAAAAAAAATAATAAAAAAAAACTTAATCCCTATCTAACCTACCTAACCCAACACCAAAATACCCTAAACTAACCTACTACCTACTTAATACTATTTACTACTAAACTACTACCTTTCAAACCGAACACACTTGTCTCCTTTCACCGTCGGATGGAACTCTGCTGAAGTCTCCGAAGCGCTCGTCAGGTGTTGGTGACGAAGTCATGGCCAACCCTCCCTTGTATCGGTCCGATAAATCCAAATGCCATCTTCTTGGCCTGGTTTATGAAGATGGCCCCTGAAATGACCTACCAGCTGAAACCTAGTCTGCCATATTACGTCTTGTCAGTCAAATCGTCATAAACCAAAAGAACCCGAAACTTCACCACCAACCATCACCGCTCACATTGGACGGCCTAGTTCAGCCATCACACACCTTTATATTCACTTTAGCAATCCATATCGAACAAAACCGAAATGGAAACTGTTTCGAGATACGTTTTCGTATCTGTATATATGTATATGTATATATATATATTCCGATTATAATTTTTTTCTTTAAAAAGACCAAACTTACAGTTTTCTTTGATGTTATCCCTCGTTGTCCTGCCGGCAGCACTCGTGAGACACTTAGGTACACTGTATTTCGTTATTCAAAATCTTTATACTCATATATATATGTATATAATTCTAAAACTTCCTTTTTTTTGTGTGGGGTTTTTTGTTCTACACCCTCTTAATAACTAATAATATTAAAAAAATTCACTACACTTTTTCTCTCCTTTTTTTTACTTTACACTTTTTTTTCTATTCAATCTTCTTTATACTTCTATCTTTCTTTTTCTTTCAATCTTTCTTTAATTCACTTTAAATTCTTTTGTCCTTGAATTCACTTTAAGTCTTTAAATTCACTTTTCTTGTTTCTTCTTCTCTATTCTTTAAATGTTTCCTCTGTAATTCCTCCTTCTTTTCAGCCTGTTCATATAACTCTTCAGCATATATCCTTCTGTATGGATCCTCTTTGGTCCACCTTGACCTTGGCTTGACCTTAGTTAGGCCGAAAAAAAATCCTGGCAGAGGTTGTCTAACCAACCTATAAAACTTCAAATTTTTAATATTTGTTCAAAAGTACCTTTGCACCTTCTGAAACATACCTCTGCTTTGTTTTTTCTTTCTTCAAATTTTCTTCTTAAAGGTTTTCCTGTTGTTCCTTCAACTTTCTATGTAAAAAAATTAAATCAATAAGTTATGATATTTCACACTCTATACCTATCAAAATTTTCCTTACCTTTCTTTCTACTCTTTCTTTTATCTTTCCTTTTTTTTTCTTTATTCGTGTCAAAAAAAAAAACTTACTTATTTTTCGACGTAATTTTAACTTTACTTCAATTAAATGTCTTTACTTGACTTAATTTGATTTGACAAATCACTTTTATAACAAAAAATCTTTGCCGAACTTTTCCTGTCAGCTGTTATTTCGCAAAAGAAAGTTCTACAATTTTCTTTCCTTTGTGAACTCTTTTGCTCCTCGGGTACATAAACACTTAGTTCGAATTCCGTTGTCAAATCAAATACATAATTACCTCTCTATTTGGATGGATAAACAGCTGATTAACGTTTTTTTCATAATTCCTTAAAATTTACCATCTGTTTCTATGTTACCATTTGTACTTCTCACTAACTGTCCACCCCCTTTCTTCACCCACCTACATACATGCATGCTTTCTCCTACCTTACTCTTTATTAAGCTATAGTCATACCTAGTTTTAAGCTTACACATTACACTACCTATCACCTAATCAGTAACACAAACATACATTAATCTACAAAAAAAAACTTACATAAATCTCTCTCTCAAATGTCTTTCTAACACTTAGATTATTTTGCAATCTTATATTGCTGAATTTCATAATTTCATTACACATTGTCAACACATACTTATGAACGACTGCAATCTGGTACACCATCACTGTTTAACCCTTTTCCTTTACGTTAGAGGGAGATGGGTAGTGTGCGCAACCCAGATGGCAAGTGCGTAATCGAAGTGTCAACTCAAATATTAAGGTGTTTCGCGAATTTATGTTTTCGTATTTTTTTTTTTTTTTTTTTTGTTTTGTTTCCTAATTTAATAACGCGAAATAATTCGTTGTTTTGTTTTGTTTTCCGATTTCTTTTTTTTTATTATTTAGGTGTTTTTTCATTTTCTTTTAACTTTCACAGGTAAGTATTCTCTTCTTGTTCTTCTTTTTGTTTTTGTGAAATCTCCGGTGGGAGTTTGTTTACATAATATGTTACATACATACATTTTGTAGGCACTTGCATTTTGTAAACAAAATCTCATTCTTGTTCCTTGGTCAATTTAATTTACTTTTACATTTTTATAGGGTTGAATGACAACAATTGAATTAAATCAACAAACAACAGAAAAAAAAGAAGGAAATTTTTGTACGAACTATGGTAAGTAGCATGAAGTTATTGGATTACATGATCATTCATTGGGGTATCTTTTTTTCAGGTTTTGCTACGTAACAGCCATAATTTCCCATCGTGTCAGCATTAAAAATAAAGGTACCTACGTGTGAAAGCATTGTTGTTCGGTTTGCTAAACATACTCCCCCTCTTTGAGGGATCTAATCACTCTAAAACTTCGTGTCTACCTCAAAGCGAGAAGCTCTTCTTCTGGGAAGGGGTTGGGGCTTTCTTTTTTTAAAGAAGTAGTATATGATGAACCCAATCATTGTGACGAATAAAATAAAGCTTATGCCATAACGATGGTGTTTATGACATTTTTATAAACAATTAAAAAAAAATAATATTATATTAAATAATTGAATTGAAAACCATTGAATTAATAATTTTTGTATTCACCTCATTAAATTACTATTGTAACCTAACCCTATAAATGAACTTTTAATGACACTTGGATAAGTTGTAAATATAAATTATAAAGTCTGTCATTTTTTGTAATTTGAACCTTGTCATTCAATTAAAAACTGTCTTCTTGTCGAGAACCTTCTACACTACACATCTACACATAATTTTTGAAGAAATTAAATTACAAATTATAACGTTTGAGAAATCGAGGTTTTATTTTTTTGAAAAGTAAAGAAATTAACCAGCGCTACACAGAAACATTGGTCCTTCTACGCCATTAAATAAAAAAGAAAGTGTTTGAAAGAGAATTAAGCTTTGACTTTTAGTAAGTTTTAAGTTCCCAAGTACATAAAGATATACATATATATCTATATACATTTCAATAGTTACGAGTATTATACTGATTAAATAATTTCAAATCATCAAATTAAATTCAAAATTCAATTAAAATCACTTAGATTAAAAAAAAAAAAAAAAAAAGAAGAAGACACATATTATTTGTGCTGTGCAAATCGGGATTCCCGCGACGTGCAATCCAACGCAACAACAACACCACACACCACCATTTTATCGTAGGCACACAAAGTAAGTCCTTTTTTTTTTAAGTATTTTTTTAGTCTTTTTTTATTACATTTGATAAACAAAAGAACAATATGTCGTTTGGGGAGCTACAAAATGAAGTTTTGGCGCAAATAGAGCGTGATTTTTCAAATTTTAAAAAGACAGGCCAAGCTCGTCGCACGGTAGATTATTTGAAAACTCGCTTAGAGCTTTTAGAAGCAAATTTGGTCAATGCCAAAAGGTACCATGAGGAAATTGTTAGTGGGGCGAAGCTTGAAGAGACGTTAAAAAAGGAGGATTTGATGGCTGTATTTGATCAGATACGTGATACCAATCTGGATTACCGCAGTGAATTGATGGATGCCCTCGACAAAATTTCTCCACCTCCACCGTCTTCGCCCACTCTTCCTGCAAATCATATTCCGATACCTGTGACACCAACACCAGTTCAACAAACAAACTTCCTCAAGCTTCCGCCAATTAAACCTCCGACTTTCTCAGGTTCGTATACAGCATGGCGTTCCTACCACGACATTTTTATTTCTCTCGTGCATAAGAACCCAAATTTGAACGAGATTCAAAAAATGCATTTTGCCGACATTTTCTGATTTCACTAGCTTTCTCAAATCCCGTTTTAGGACGCAAGAAGCAATTGTACAGCAAGGAAGTTCAGACACAACCTCACAATCCAAGCCAGTGACGAAATCATCCGTTTCAGCTAAGGCATTTCATGCTAAAACGCGACAAAACCCACAAACAACTACGCAAAAATACGTTTGTCAAATTTGTAAGCAAGGACAACCCTATTTGAGAAAATGTCAACGGTTTTTAGCCATGGATTCCGCGCAGAAGCAGCAGGCTGTTCGTCAGATTCATGTTTGTGAGAATTGCCTCGCTTACAGTCACACAACACGAAATTGCCTGAGTAATCGTACCTGTTACTTTTGTAGTCAAAAACATCATTCTCTTTTACACATTAATTCACAACACACACAAAATATAAATTGTTAAATTGTTATAAATAATTATTATTTTGTTTAAACGTGAAGTGCTGTGCAGTGAATTTATATATTTAATTTAAATTAAAGTGTTAAGTTACTAATGTGTTGTACTCGAGTGATGTGTTTATATTTTTATTTAGACCAAATGTTGTGCAGTGTACTGTTGAATTTCAAATTGTAAAATGTGAAATGCCGTCGGCAATTTGATCCAACGGGAATTGACCGCACAAACCAAAGAGTCAGCAGAAGGTCTAAAAACCTTATTAGACACAACAACTGAGGTCGTTCATGCCCTGGAAAATTTAGAATTACCAGTGGAACATTGGGACACAATGTTAATTTATATTCTCTTTCAGACCCAGTAAAACCCAACAATTATGGGAAGAAAAGCTAGGCAATGAAAAAACCCTGCCGACATTTTCTGATTTCACTAGCTTTCTCAAATCCCGTTTTAGGACGCTAGAAGCAATTGTACAGCAAGGAAGTTCAGACACAACCTCACAATCCAAGCCAGTGACGAAATCATCCGTTTCAGCTAAGGCATTTCATGCTAAAACGCGACAAAACCCACAAACAACTACACAACAATACGTTTGTCAAATTTGTAAGCAAGGACAACACTCTTTGAGAAAATGTCAACGGTTTTTAGCCATGGATTCCACGCAGAAGCAGCAGGCTGTTCGTCAGATTCATGTTTGTGAGAATTGCCTCGCTTACAGTCACACAACACGAAATTGCCTGAGTAATCGTACCTGTTACTTTTGTAGTCAAAAACATCATTCTCTTTTACACATTAATTCACAACACACACAAAATATAAACGCTCATACAAACAATTCAACACCAATTCAACTGCAACAAATTACCCAGCCGCGAAACGAACAGGTAGTTGTGAACCCGAACGCTCCTGTTTTCCAGCCAACAGGTAACAACACACCAAATTGCAGTACTCGACTGAATTTTTTTGCGTCACAGCTCCATGATACACAAATTTTGCTTGCAACTGCGATCGTGAGGGTACACTCTGGAGAAGGAAAATTTGTGAATCTACGAGCCCTAATTGACCCGGGTTCAGATGCTACCTTCATATCCGAACCTGCAGCAAGGCTACTCAACCTACCACGACACCACACACACGTTAAGGTATCAGGGTTAGGGCAGGTCAGCAACGGCACCAGTCAAAACTACGTTGACCTTATGTTTGCTTCCAAGCATTCGATGTTTGAAGGAACAACAAAAGCGTTCATTCTCAAGTCGTTGACTGGCCTTCTCCCGGCCCACAAAATGGTACTTCGCACTTGGGAACATCTTGCCAATTTACAGTTAGCAGACCCCAACTTTGGTACTCCATCTCCAATCGACATACTCTTCGGTGCAGATGTTTATCCATACATTGTTTTACCCGAAATAATCCGCAATGAGCATGAAATTACACCAATTGCTCAAAACACTCACTTTGGGTGGATTGTTTTAGGTAAAATTCCAGAGGCAGTTCCAAAAACCATCCGCAGCTTCTTTCAACATGCTGATATCGACACGCAAATACGAAAATTTTGGGAAATTGAGGAAATTCCATTCGTAACTCAACCATCAGAAGAAGATGTCACCTGCGAAAAGCATTTTTTGGAAACTACGAAGCGTATGCCAGATGGACGATATGAGGTTGGACTTTCGTTCAAAGGAGGAGTTTATCCTGAACTTGGATCCAGCTTTGAGAATACGATGAGGCGTTTTTCATCCCTCGAAAGACGATTTGAAAAGGAGCCAGAGCTGAAGGTGAACTACAGCAAATGCATCATGGAGTATCTTAGCTTACAACACATGGAGGAAGTAAATATGAATGACCCAATTCTGAAATCATCTTTTCATTACTTCCTTCCCCATCATGCAATGTTCAAGGAATCTAGTTCCACCACCCACCACAAAACTAAGGGTAGTCTTTGACGCAGCAGCAAAGACTTATGATGGGACATCGCTAAATCAACACCTGATGATCGGGCCGAAAATGCAAACAAAAATAATCGATATAATCTTAAAATGGAGAATATATAAATTTACCATAACTGCCGACATTGAGAAGATGTATCGCCAAATTTTTGTGCATGAAGCTGATCGGTATTATCAGCTGATTCTTTGGAGAGAAACCCTAGATCAACCCATTAAGATTTTCAAACTCAAAACTGTCACTTTTGGTACTGCTTGTGCACCTTACTTGGCCATACGTGTCCTTCATAAAGTCGCTGAGGATGAGTTTAAAAGATATCCAAAAGGAGCGATGGCAATCAAGGAGGAGATGTATGTTGATGACTTCATCAGTGGAGGTGATTCTATGGATGAAACTTTGATGAAACGTGAACAAACACGCAATCTGCTGACATCAGCTGGGCTCAAACTTCGCAAGTGGACGTCCAACCACAAAGATCTTCTTCAAGACTTACCCAAAGAAGACTGTGAAATAAGTTTTGAAGTTCCCTTTAAATCCACCAATCATGTCAAAACCTTAGGAATAAGATGGCATCCTGAAGAAGACATATTTTCATTTCAAAACTTTCAACACGACACCGAAGAAATAACCAAGAGGACGATGTTATCAGCAATCGCTAAACTGTTCGATCCACTTGGTTGGATTGCACCATGCGTAATCAAGGCCAAGATCATGATGCAAAAACTATGGTGCAGAGGAACTGACTGGGATCAACCGATTCCATTAGATCTAAAGGAAGAATGGCAAGCTTTTCGGAGAGACTTGCCTATGATACAACACATTAAAATCCCAAGATGGATACAAACACACAACACACGAAAATTAATGGAACTGCATGGCTTCAGTGATGCATCTGAAAAGGCTTATGGTGCAGTAGTCTTCATCCGTGTACTTGACAGCACCGATAATATCCACATGCATCTACTAATTTCAAAAACCAAGGTAGCTCCACTCAAAACGATCAGTCTATCACGACTTGAACTTTGTGCAGCTGCTCTACTCGCGTCTCTACTCAACTACACAAAAACAGTGCTCAACGTATCCAATGCGAAGATGTACGCCTGGTCAGATTCGATGATTACCTTGGCGTGGATCAGAGCACAACCATCCAAATGGACAACATTTGTTTGCAATAGGGTTGCAGAAATTCAACGCCTCACCAGCTGCGATATGTGGAAATACATTCCAACACATCACAACCCAGCTGATCTAGCATCTAGAGGCATCGCCCCTTCTATGTTAGGAGCACAAGAATAATGGTGGATTGGGCCCTCATTTTTGCGGGAGAAGTGGCACTATGAAGTACCCGAGCCAGGCGCGAACGCAGGGGGGGGTTTTGGGGGTTGAAACCCCCCCCGAAATTTTTGAAATAAAAAAATAACCACTAGTTTTTTAAAACAAAAATCAAAATATAAAACATGGAAGCATAAAATTCATCTGAAAATTTCATTCTGTCAAAATTTTTTGAAAAAATCCTTCCAAATGCGAAATCCATTTCTATCGATAAGTTAATTTGCAGGTAGTTCATATGTTTTGGAATTACTTTTTGGTTTTGGTATGTTTTTAGCATGATCACCCTTTTCTAGTGTAAGTAAATTTCATATGTTATGGTGTGGAGGTAGTATTGGGTCGTATAAAATGGGACCTGCGATAGAAATATATGAAAATTCGCTTTCCTACTTATATTTGCAAACACATCGCATTGGTCGCTTCAAAACTAACGAAAATTAAAATTTTCATCACACATACTAAAAAGCAGTCGCTCTGACTCTGTATAAGAATGGGATCGACAATGGCAACTAGGAAAGGGTATACTTATGCATACCAATGAACATTGCTTGAGTATGCCAAAATAAAAACAGCCCAACAACTTTATAGACACCTTAAATATGTGCGATTCATCCCTATATAAAACAGTTCATTATTATATGCAGATCGGTGCCACACTTCCGGTATCCGTGGCTTTAAGCGAGCGATCTTTTTCATATCTGCGCAGATTAATAACTTTTCTGCGTGGAAGAACCAGCGAGGAGCAACTGAACGGTTTGATGTTGCTGTACATACATCTATAAAAGTATTGAGGTTCACTATGAGAACTTTATAAATATAAAAATGGCAAAAAATCCAAGGCGCATTGATTTAATTTTATAAAATACTAGCTGACTTTCGGCAGCAATTTGAATTTTTCAGTAACCTATCTTCTTACTTTTTTCATATTTTGCCAAATAGAATTGTTTACTTACAAGTAGTAAGTACAAGTAAGTCCAATGGGAATAATGAAACAAAGAAAAAAAATGGGCACGACTGGGTCGCACGAACTTGCGATTGTGTTTTAAATACGATATCAAAATCTAAAGGCTGAGTTAAAGGTTTTGATATTAATATATTTTGTGGTACAGGGTTGCCAGCTACACATAAATTATGAAAATTGAGTTAAATCACGAAAAATAATGAAAAAATTAAATTAAATATTCCAAAGGTTTCAAGCTAAAATCTAAAAACGCCATTCTTTTGCAATCGCTAATACATATGAATGATGAAAATTTAATCAAAATCGTTGGAGCAGTTTTTCGAAAAAACTGTTTTTTATTTTTCACTTTTTTTTAAAAACTGTTTTTTAAAAGTCGAGTATGCAAAGTCTTAGATCTTAATTAGAGTTGTTTTGACAAAAAATTTGAAAAAAAATCAAAGTTATAGTTTTGAAGTTATTTCAAAATATCAAAATTTTTTAAAAATATTTTTAAAAATTTCCAAAACTAATTTTTTTTTAATATTGATATGCAGTCTTTTTGTAACAGTTTACGACTTTTTAAATCCAAAGTTTCGTCAAGATCGTATAAGCCATTAACGAGAAAGTCGGTTTTGAAAAAAACGACACTATGGGAGGTACCGTTTTTAGGCTTTTTCCAAAATTTTTTTTTTCATCATAAGAAAGAAAATCCAAAATTAATCCCTCACACAAAATTTTATCGAAATCGTTGAAGCCGTTTTCGAGAAAAATAAGTATTATCATATCGGTTGTATGGCAGGTATCGTTATTTCAAGACCTAGAGACTCAATTCCAAAAACCCCTCTGTAGACTGCTCCACAGACCCTAACTGCAAATTTTGAAGAAAATCGGTCTATTAGTTCAGGCTGTAGATCCATATACAGACAGACAGACACACAGTCAGACAGACAGACAGACAGACAGACAGAATTGCAGGACCCACTTTTTTCGTATTCTCTATCATCGTAATGTCATATTTAATTGTTATCTCAAAATTTTTTTTCTGCACGATTGCAAGACTTGCCTTATAGTACCTATAATCGCAAGTAAAAACAGACAGATTTAATTTTGGAATTTTTGGAATATTAGTAACGACTCCCGTTCCCGAGGGAATATGGTGATTGTTCTCATAGGAATATGGGAATGGGTTAGAGCTTATGTTACTCGCTCGGGGATAGTGTAGCATTCTAAAGGTGGAAGAATTTTTAAAATCGGTGCAGTAGTTTCTAAGTTCTCGTTTACGTTTCCGTAGAATTTGGGATAAAACATAATGTCTATGTCTTTCCTCAGGTCTTAGACTACCTCTGTACAAAATTTCATTTGAATTGGTTTAGTTGTTTGGGCGGGACGACTAGACAGAGCTACTTTTGCATTTATAATATTAGTAAGGACCGGTTCCCGTGGGAATATTTGGATGAATTGAAGTCTATGTAATTCTAGATCATCTCTGTATAAAATTTTACTTAAATCGACTCAGTGGTTTGGGCGGCAGATTCTTTCGTACTTGTTATAGTAGTAAAGGCTTTTGTTCCTGTAGGAATATGGGGATGAGTTGAAGTTTATGTTACTTGAGGATAGTAACGCGTTCTAACGGTGGAAGAATTATTAAAATGGGTGCTGTAGTTTCTAGGTTCCTGTATACGTTCTCGTTCTCATTAGAATAAAGGGATAAAATGCATAGCCTATGTCCTCTCTCAGGTTCTAGGCTATCTATGTACCAAATTTCATTCAAATCGGCTGAGTAGTTTGGGCGGGAGACGGTAACACAGAAAGCTGGACAGACAGAATTACACATTACACATTTATAGTATTAGTTAGGATTCCTCCTAGCAATGTATTTTACGAATCAATACAGAGTATAAAAAAAGCATAAAAATGTTAAAAACAAATTGTTCGTTAATATTTAATATATTTTTTCAAAACCCCCCCCGAAAAATTTTTCTGCGTTCGCCCCTGATCCCGAGCTATCTACATTAGACACTGAAGAAGAAAAACGAGCTGTAAAAAAGCAATGCACATTAGCCAACTCTTATGCAACAGATGATGACATCAACATAAGCATATTAAGATGTTCACGGCTCTCAAAGATCATCAGGGTTATTGCCTTCTGTTGCCGCTTTCGAACAAATGGCCTAGCAAAAAGAAGGAAAATGTTAAGGATTTCAGGAGAACCAGATACAGAAGAATTGAAATGTGCATCCTTGTTGGTCCATAAAGCAGTACAAAGACGCATGTTCGCCGAAGAACTGAGTGAATACGAAAACAAAAACACAATTCCAAAATCTTTGCTTTCACTAAACGCTTTCATCGATGGCGATGGTATACTACGCGTTGGTGGCCGATTACAAAATACACTGCTGTCATACAACCAACAGCACCCGATTATTCTGAAATCAAACCATCATTTCACTGAACTTTTGATTCGAGATGCTCACAACAAGACACTTCACGGCGGAAATCAACTAACTACAGCTTATATTCGTATGTCATATTGGATTATAAGTATTAAGCAACAAGTAAAAAGCTTTATTCATAAATGTCCAATATGCTTCAGACATCAAAAGAAGAATCTGCAACAGCTCATGGGAAGCCTCCCAGCACCACGAGTATAAATGGCCAGACCATTCGCCAATACCGGCGTAGATTACGCCGGACCGATTGAAATAAAAGCTTGGAAAGGAAGAGGAGCTAAAACTTATAAAGCATACTTTGCTATTTTCATTTGTCTGGCTACAAAAGTCATTCACCTTGAAGCCGTGTCAGATCTAACCACGCAAGCATTCTTGGCAGCCTTTCGTCGATTCACAGCACGGCGAGGTATTTGTGCTCAAATTTACAGCGACTGTGGCACCAATTTTGTAGGTGCTAACCGAGAATTAGCTCGAATGTTAGAACAAGCCAAGCATGATTGGAAGGAATTGCAGCAATTCTAGCCAACTCAGGAACTACCTGGAACTTTATTCCACCTGCTTCTCCCCACTTTGGTGGTCTTTGGGAAGCCGGGGTGAAATCAACCAAACACCATCTAAAAAGAACCGTAAGAGACGAAAGATTAACCTTCGAGGAGCTCTACACGCTTCTTACCCAGATTGAAGCTTGTTTGAACTCTAGGCCTCTTTGCCCTCTATCGGACAACATTGATGACCTAGACGTCTTAACTCCAGGACACTTCCTTATTGGCGAACCTCTACTATCCGTCCCCCAAAGAAGCATAACGACTTCAGAACCTGTGAATTATCTCGACAGATGGACAAGAACACAATCATTCTTCGAATCTTTCTGGCGTAAATGGAACGGAGAATATCTTTCCCGGTTACAGCAGCGACCTAAGTGGACGAGAAAAGAAGCCGAACCCAAAATCGGAGCACTTGTCCTAGTCAAAGACGAAAGGCTTCCACCAAACCAATGGTTACTGGCCAGAGTCACCGACACACATCCCGGAGCCGATGAACTAATTCGCGTCGTAACCTTGAAAACGAAAACCGGAACCATAAAACGCCCTATAACAAAAATCTGCTATCTTCCGAGCAACAAATCAAACGATGAAGAAACACTGATCAAAATAAATCACTTCTTAAATAAAAACCAATAACATAATACAACACAACACAATTTATTTTCAACACAACATACAGTCCACTCAACACAAAAAAAAATACCTAGAACCTGAAATCAAGAAAAAAAAGAGAGAAATTGAAATAAATAAGAAAATAAAAACACATTAAAATCTTGTTAATTTTATTTAATACAATTAGATCAAAATAAATATATACACCTTGAAATGAAAACACAACACAAATAAAAAATAATAATAATCTATTTTGGTAAACAGCAAAATACCGTCGGCATTCCAAAATATCCAATTCCCGTCGGATCAAATTGCCGACGGCATTTCACATTTTACAAATTGAAATCCAACAGTACACTGCACAACATTTGGTCTAAATAAAAATATAAACACAACACTCGAGTACAACACATTAGTAACTTAACACTTTAATTTAAATTAAATATATAAATTCACTGCACAGCACTTCACGTTTAAACAAAATAATAATTATTTATAACAATTAAAAAAAAAAAAAATCAAATCTGATGACGTGGTGACGTCATTAAATATTTTGGCAAAGTCGGCCATTCGCAATTCATTTGCACTCCAATTAAAAGGTAGTCACTTTTTTCACTCAAACACTTACACACAAACACTTGCTTACAATGCCTATATGCCGGTAAACATTTCGCAAAAAAAAAATAAAACCTAATGACCGAACCGAAAAAAATATCCCAAGCACACGCACACATCCACAACAAAAAACCAAATATGAAATGCTAAATTGAAAAGAGAAAAAAAACCTTAATATAAAACAATAAAAATTGATCAAATATACCTAAAACAAATATGAAATTAATAAAATTATTATAAAAAAAAAACTTATCAAACAGATCCACCCGCGCCTTATGCGGATTCAACAGCAGCAGCAACAGAATCCGGAACCACCACCAGCACGCACATCACAGAACATCACATCAATTTTATTTCCAATTTAAATAAAATTATTTCAATTTTCGCCATCAATCACTTGGCCAACAATAAATAATCATTATTGAAATAATAAAACAAATAAAATTGGTAACCGCACTACCAATAATTATAGATTATAATTATCATTTTTTATATTCTACAATTACACTGCACTTCACACACTTTTCACCAAACCAAAAAAAAAATTATACCTACTCGAGAGGGAGAGGTACACTGACCGACGACCGTCGTGAATGAAATTCCGGAAATTTGTAACATAATTGATCATTGATGAGAGCATTGATTACCACGGCGAATTCATTGGCTTACATCTTACATGTTACAACTTAAAACTGCAAAACCAACAACAATAACCTCATTGTATGAATCTACTCAATGGGTTAACTGTTCCGAAAGCTTTTTGGAATTTCAGCGAGAAGAATACTATTAATGCAAAGTCTCTTGTTAATTTGTTTGCCCTTGAACTTGTTCTTGTTTTTTTTCTTATACGAGTACTTAAGTTTTTTTTTTCTCTTTGCATGCACAAAAGAATAAGAAGACAAGCATAATTTTGGAGGTGCCGAATTCAATGAATGGAAATGAAGGTATTCACCAGGGCCGGCTCCTATACAACAGGGCCTTTGAACTGCGTTCACCGGGGGGGGGGGGGGGGGGGGGAGAATGCTTATGACATTTTTATAAACAATTAAAAATAAATAATATTATATTAAATAATTGAATTGAAAACCATTGAATTAATAATTTTTGTATTCACCTCATTAAATTACTATTGTAACCTAACCCTATAAAAGAACTTTTAATGACACTTGAATAAGTTGTAAATATAAATTATAAAGTCTGTCATTTTTTGTACTTTGAACCTTGGCATTCAATTAAAAACTGTCTTCTTGTCGAGAACCTTCTACACTACACATCTACACATAATTTTTGAAGAAATTAAATTACAAATTATAACGTTTGAGAAATCGAGGTTTTATTTTTGATCAGTTTTTCAGTTGAGATAAATCCACGTGTTTTTTAATCTAATAAATGAAAAGATTAGTAAAGTTTTTTACAATTAAAACACTTTTTATATTTCCTCAGATGTACATTTCAGAAGCAATGCTTCCATCGTCAGTGAGATTTATAAATTAAAAATAAATTAAAAAATTAATTTAATTTATAAATTAAAAAATTAATTTAATTTATAAATCTCACTGACGATGGAAGCATTGCTCTGAAATGTACATCTGAGGAAATATAAAAAGTGTTTTAAATGTAAAAAACTTTACTAATCTTTTCATTTATTGTTTTCTTTTTTTTGAAAAGTAAAGAAATTAACCAGCGCTACACAGAAACAGATGGTAATCATGAGTGTTTATATCATTTTCCCATGTATCCTTATCTAAATGACCCAAAAAGTTTTTGGTCCTTTGTAAACTCTAAAAAAAAATCAGACGGGTATCCCCTCAACTTTGTTTTTAATAGCACTTCTTTAAAAAATACTCCTGAGATTTACAATGCCTTTGCAAACCATTTTTGTGGATCTTTTTGTAGTACGAATTTAGAAATTGATGAACATTTTTTTCAGTATTTAACTCACTCCGCGCAAGTGAATTTTAATAGTATCCCTATTCACAGAGACAGAATTACTTACTTCCTTTCTTCTCTTAAAGATGACTTTTCTTCTGGTCCGGACTCGATTCCGCCAATTGTTTTAAAAAAGTGTTCTTCACGTTTATCATCTCCACTTGAATATCTATTCAAGCTTTCTTTTAAATCTGGAATATTTCCCACTCTTTGGAAAAAATCTTTTATAACACCTGTTTTCAAGAAGGGTGAAAAAATTGATATAAAAAACTATAGGCCAATTTCAAAGCTCTCATGCATACCCAAGCTATTTGAACAAGTAGTCTGCGAAAGCCTATCCTTCTTTGCAAGGAATGTTATCTGCCATCAGCAGCATGGATTTTTGCAAAGAAGATCAACGGCTACCAACCTTCTATCTTTTTATCATAAATGTTCCAACGCCCTTGAATGTGGGAACGAGCTTGACTGCATTTACACTGATTTCTCTAAGGCGTTTGACCAACTGTCTCATTATATTATACTATATAAACTAAAAGCATTTGGATTTCCCCCATTATTTATTGCTTGGATTAGCTCCTACCTAAAAAATAGGTCTTATGAAGTCAAATTTCGAAATGTTTTATCAAAACCTTTCATTGCTTTGTCTGGTGTGCTACAAGGAAGCCATCTTGGTCCCTTACTTTTCATTGTTGCAATTAATGATGTAATTTCTTGCATTTCCTATAGTGACATTTTAATCTTTGCTGATGATATGAAGATTTTTAAAACCATCAAAAATGCTTCAGATCGAGACTTCTTACAAAAAGATATCGACAGTTTTGTTCTATGGTGTTCTAAAAACGGACTTAGTTTGAACGCTTCTAAGTGCCAAAGTATGACCTTCTCCCGCAAAAGATCGCCAAGTATTGGAGAATATTCAATATCGAAACCATCCCTATCTCAAGTTTTTAGTTTCCGTGACCTCGGTGTTCTATTTAGTACCAACCTCGAGTTTAATGAACACATCAACCTCATTATTAACAAATCGAATTCAATGCTTGGCTTTATTAAGCGATGGGCAAAGGAATTCAATGACCCCTACGTCACCCTCTCTTTATATAAGTGTTATGTTCGTCCGCATCTAGAATATGCGTCTCAGGTGTGGTCACCATTTTGTGATATTCATAAATCTCGAATCGAAGCAGTAGGTACAGCACAGATTCATACGATTCGCTCTCAAAGGTCTTCCTTGGGAAGATCCTTTCAATCTACCTCCTTACGAAAATCGTATTCGCCTATTAAACCTTCAAACCCTCTCACAGAGACGAATTAACAATGATTTAGTTTTTTTTCATCAATTAATAACCGGTTCAACTGATGCCCCCGACTTGCTTTCCCACATTAGTTTCAACTATCGTGGAGGACCTCACCAACTACGTAATTTAGAGTTTTTACATTGCTCCCATCACAGAACTAACTATGGCATGCATGAGCCATTAGCTCGCATGAGTAGGTTATCTAACTCCTATCCTTTTGGTTCCGATTTCAACCTAAGTAAAAATACTTTAAAATTAAAACTAAGAACCAGCGTGCCACCTGCATGACTTTTATTTGATATTTTGTTGTAGTTATTTAATTTCTGTTCTTATTTATGTATAGTTTTTGTTTAATAATGTTTCCCTAGCTTATTTTGTTCTATTTATTAATGTACTTTTTTTTATTTTTATTTTTTTGTAAAAATTGTAATGTCTTTTATTTTTTTCCTCGTATACGTTCTATTTGTGCTTGTGTTGGCGTTGTTTACTAGCCACTAACACTTGCATTAATGATGAAGAGCGTAGATAAGTGTGTACAAATGAGCTTGCTCTAAGTTCAGTACCGCTTAAGTCTCTGAGATGCAAAAAAAAAAAAAAATCTTTAGCTACTTCATTTATTATGTCCTTTAAACCCTGTATTTCCATAAAACTTGTCTCATTGCTCGAAGGTGCTATGACTCTTGTATCTTCGCTCGGTAATTTCGTTTTAATCACCTCAGATATTCTAACAGATGGAACAAATGAATTTTTTATTGTGGTGTTGCTAAGAACTCGTCCATTTATAACTATATTTGGAAGCTTCAATGTGCACGGTCTTAAAAATTCCATCAGCCCACTACCACTTATTGTTATACTTTTTGTGATTCCTTCGCATATAAGTAGACCAGTTACTGTGCCCTCAAGGGAGAATATCCAACTGTTAGAAGCTCTTAGGCTTATCCATTGATCGTGTAAAATAGATTTTGTTAAAAAGCACTTATCTAAAGCACTTGGCAAATGGTTCAGGAGTGAGACTTCACAACTATTACCACTGTCCCTATGGATCATTGTTGGTAGTTGTTGGTTACAAATACAATTTCTAGTTGAAAGAAAATGACAAGACAGTAACTGATTTTCTGTTAATTCAAAATACCTATCTCTAGTTGAAGTGACTGCTAAATACGGGGATGATAGTTTCATAATGAAACTTGAATCATTTTGAAATAAAGGGAATGAAACTACATTGCACAGTTGAAAATCCTGGTTATCAACCAAAGGAATCATCATTTCAAATACTATAGATTCATTAAGACTTCGCCCCTTAATGGATGACAGTTTAAAAATATCTAAAACGGATGCTGTTGGAATGTTAAGATGAGACGGAAGATTGTTGCTTATGATTTGGAGTTGTTTGCCGAATTGTGACGGCGAAATAAAATGGGGATTCATTTTTGAATTATTAAGGCTACGAAGAACGTCAAGTAATGTATCTTGCACCCTCTCGAGGTTTGTGATTGATAAAATCAGATATGATGTTAAGGAAGAGAAACTCTGGCTAACATCAATCATTTCTTGATGTTTTTCTATGTTGTTAAAAGATTCTCTGAAGATAGCTTTCAAACCTTGGTATTGCTGACTGAGTTGCATATTGTTTCGTTTGAGGAGATTAACTGTTGAATCCGCGATCGAACTCTGTTTTTTAAAGAGATGTACTAAGTGTTGTTCATCTTGGTGAACCAACGAAATTTGGTGTTGTATGTCTTTAGCATCATCTTGATCCAATACTCCAAATAAACTATGTGCTACGTTTCCTATAAAATCGAAGGGAGATCTAGCAAATCTTATCCGTTTACTATAGGAGGTGTGATAATTATGAACGAGGTCATTGTTTGATTCAACTACATTCACTCTATGTTTAAGTGTGGAAATTGTGGGCAGACAATACAGATTACCTCTTAATTCATCTAAGCAGATTTTATCCATTCTATTCAAGTAAGTTTTTACTTCCCCTAGCTCTAGCCAGTATGACGACAAATTATAAAAAATATAAACGTTCCAAAAACTATTAACAGTGCTAGCAGTACCTATGTCCTCAAAATAGATGCCAGTGTGATTTTCGAATTTAGTGACCCTTATTGGTTCGATATCTAAGGAGGCTACTAATGGAGACAGTAGACACATCATGCATAGTAATGATGTCAGGGGATTGCCAAGGAATCTTCCACTTCTTAATCTCATTGTGGGTTGATTTCTTACTGGGGTTTGCATAACCTCTTTTCGCTGCTCTTTGTCCTCAATAGGCAAAGGGCATAAGTTTTGAATTGCTTGTTGATATGTTCCTGTTTCCGTTTTAACATATGCTACTCGCACCAATCCATCAGTTTCTTTGACAACTTCGATTACACGTCCAAGCTTCCATTTCATTGGAGGCTGGTGTGCATCCTTTAAAACAACGATTGTCCCAGCTTCTAGATTTGGAGATTGCACTTTCCACTTTAATTTCTGTTGCAGGAGGTGGAGGTATTCGTCCGACCATCTCTGCCAAAAATGTTGTTGAATATGCTGAATCTGACGAAATTTGTCAAATCTTGAGATTTTGTGATCAGTAATGTCAGGCTCTGGAAGCGAAGTCAATGAAGCGCCAATTAGAAAATGACCTGGAGTCA
Organism: Melanostoma mellinum; assembly: GCA_914767635.1. Classification (NCBI taxonomy): domain Eukaryota; kingdom Metazoa; phylum Arthropoda; class Insecta; order Diptera; family Syrphidae; genus Melanostoma; species Melanostoma mellinum. The sequence goes on along the minus strand of OU612059.1, from coordinate 93,312,698 downwards.
ACGCCTGCCAGTCATTGGGATCTGACGAGTTAGGTGTAAGTGGTCGTGAATTTAAGATAGACTCAATTTGAACTACGACGGTTGAAAGTTCTTCAGAAATTAAAGAAGCTTCTCCTAAATATTTTAATAATAATACCTTGGCCGATTTAACAGCTGCCTCCCACAGGCCTCCAAAATGAGGTGATCGTGGTGGAATGTGTTTCCAGTTGATTCCCATTTTCAAACAGTTTGAATTGATTGACGATTGAGTTTCAGATGACTGAACAAAATCCTGAACGTCCTTTAATTGATTTCTTGCTCCAACGAAATTTGTGGCATTGTCACAGAATATGGTATGGCATAAGCCCCGTCTTCCAAGAAAGCGTTTCAAGCAATTAATAAATGATTCTGTGGTAAGGTTGTAAACCACCACCAACAGCTTTTGTGGAAAAGCATACAAATACTGCAAGGTAAGATTTGGTTGAAGTTTTTCCTCGAACATTATAATGTGTTCGTATGGGTTCACAAAAGTCCACTCCTGAATAGTGGAATGGGCGAGACGGTATTATTCTTTCCTTAGGTAAATTACCCATTAATTGATCGATGGATCTGGGTTTGGCACTTCAACATTGGATACATTTAGAGAGTACCTTTCGCGTTTCTCTTCCTACGCTCAAAATCCAAAACTCTTGCCTGGAGATAGATACCAGTGTTCTATGGGAAGCATGTAAATGTTTCTTATGTAAGTGATCTAAGAGCAAGGTTGTAACTATATTATTTTTTGGGAGTAATATTTGGTTTTTTGCTTGAGAAGAAATCTCAGCGTGTTTAAGTCTTCCGCCCACATGTATCAACTTTGTTGTAATATCAAAGTATGGACTCAAAGACAATAATTGTGAATTGTTGTGAAGAGGCTTACCAGCCTGAAGAGCCTTATACTCTTCGGGGAAAGAATTAATTTGAACACTCCTCCACAAAAGAATGGTTTCGTTCTGGATATCTTTTACTGTTAATGGACCAGTATTTTTGTTTTCTTCTCGACGAGATTTGAAACTCATTAAGAATCTAGAACAAAATGCAAATATTTTTTGCAGTGTGTAAAACGAATTTTTATGATCAATTAGAGTGACTATATCATCTGGGATTGACATAGTCAACACCGTTTTGAGTTTCCGACGTCCAGAGATCTGTTCTGGTATTGAATACTCCATTTGGTAGTTGCACGTGTCATTTTGTTTTAAAAACTCAGGACCATCAAACCAAATGGTTGATCTCATAAGATCGCGCAGTTCTACTCCACGCGATATAAGATCTGCAGGATTTAATTCACCTCTAACATAGTGCCAATTGCTCAAATCTGAATTTGTTTGAATTTTAGCCACACGATTTGCAATATAAGTCTCCCAAGTATAGGAGGGGGATTTTATCCATGATAAAACTGTTGTGGAATCTGTGTAATAATTTATTGACGTAATTGTCATACTAATTATTGGAATAATAGAACAGCCGCCTGAAGCTCTAATCGCGCAATACTTGTTGCTTTTAAGGGAAGGCCGCGAGATTTTGAACATAGCAGTTGTACAAAGATTTTCCCTTCTTTGTCAGTAGATTTTAGGTAAATGCATGCACCAAAAGCACTTTCGCTGCTATCGGAGAAGGCATGCAATTCTAATTTAGTTGCTGAATCTATTAAAGCAAAGCGGGGTATGCTTATTTCCTGCAAGTAGGAAAACTTTTCCAAATAGTTTAGCCACTTGGAAGCTTGCTCTGGAGGCAAGGTTTCATCCCAAGAAATATTAGTTTTCCATAGTTCTTGGAGAAATATTTTTCCTAGGGGAATGACTGGACCAATAAGCCCCAGGGGATCAAAGAATTTTGCCAGGTCGGCAAGAACGCTTCTTTTTGTTACCTGTAGTTTACAGGGTGTTGTATAGTCGTAGCGAAATTTGAAGGTGTCTTGACTTGGATCCCAAACTAAACCAAGTGTCTTTATTACCTTGGATTGATAAATAGTCAACATTTTTTCTCGATGTTCCATAGGAATATTTTCAAGATTGCGTGGATCGTTTGAACAAAATTTTGTCAAATCAAAATTTCCTTGTTTTAGTAAATTTATAGTTTCGTCGAGAAGCAACTTGGCCTCCTCCAGAGTATTTGCTCCGGCTAGGCAGTCATCTACATATATATTTTTTGTAATAATATTTGATGCATTAGGGTATGTATGTTGGTAATCATTTGCTAATTTTACCAAACTTCTCGTTGCTAAATAAGAGGCGGAAGCCATTCCATACGTAACAGTGTTTAGTTTGTATGTTTTTAATGTGTCTCTAGGATCTGACCTCCATAAAATAAGCTGATATGCTCTATCATTTGGATGAATCAGTATCTGTCGATACATTTTGCTAATATCGCCAGTGAATACATATTTTTACAGTCTGAAATTGGCTATAACCGAGAATAAATCTGATTGTACTGTCGGTCCAACCATGAGAGTATCATTAAGTGAATACCCAGATGCTGTCTTTGCAGAAGCATCGAAAACCACCCGAAGCTTTGTTGAAGAACTCTCGGGCTTAACTACGCAATGGTGTGGAAGAAAATAGTTTGACATTGGTATGTTTTTCTCTGGAATTGGTGACATATGACCTAAACGTTCATATTCATCCATGAAGTCTACATAACTTGCTTTCAATTCTCTATTCCTCTCAAGCTTTCTTTCTAAAGAATAAAAACGCTTTCTTGCCATTTCCATTGAATTGCCCAATGCTTCATGAGGTGTTCTTTTGAAGGGAAGTCGCACTATATATTGACCGTTGCGTGTTATTCCACGTTATCATTGAAGTGCTTTTCACATTTAAATTCTTCTTCACTGTAAATCTTTGATTAACCTTCAGTATTTTCACTTTCCCAAAATGAACGAAATAATTTATCTAGACAGCTTAGACTTGGTTTTGAAACAGAAAGGCAGTAAGAAGTGTGATTATGATTTATAGCGCTTCCAGCTAGAATCCATCCTAATTTAGTGTTTCGCAATAAAGGAAGACTGCTGGAAATCTGAAACTCCCCTGGCATGAGAAACTCAAAGAATATTTCTGCTCCTATTAATAGGTCTATGTGCCGGGAATTAATTATATTGGGGTCCGCTAGAACGATGTTGGAGGGCAATTTCCAAGTTTTCATGTCCTGAGGTACAGTTGCCTGATAATCAGTAATTTTTGGAATTATACTGGCCTCGATAGTTCTTTTGAACGATGATGTTCTGGACTCTATTAAAATATTTAAGATATAATTAGCTTGACTTTCTTGGCCTCCGATGCCACTAATTGGAATCTCCCTTCTTTGTTTTTTGTATCCTAATTCGTGCGCTAAGGAAGTAGTAATAAAGTTTACCTGCGATCCTGAGTCTAACAAGGCTCTGCAAGGAATGCGCATACTGTTGGGACATGCAATGTTCACAATTGCGGTGGCGAGATATACCTCACGACCCCTAAACACTACTCCTAATGATGCATTATTATTTTTCCCTAATGGAAGCTCACCCACCCGACCAACAAAACTTTCACACTTACCAGATACTGATGCTTTTTCCTTATCCCTTTTCGCCGGATAATGTAGTAGGGTGTTGTGTTTCCCGTTGCACATTTTGCATCTGCGCTGCTGCTGACACGTTGACAGATGATGGCTTTGTGAACATTTGGTACATATCTGAAGTTTTCGCACCTTCTGATTGCGATCTTCAACTGAAAGGGAAATGAAATTTTTACAATTAAAGATCTTATGGCTATTTGATTTGCAAAATTGACAGGAAACTTCCCTTGAACCTTCAGAAGCGGTGGCTACCACTTTCTTCCTTTCATCTGATTTTACCGCCTCCAGAGCTTGGAATCTGCATTGCACAAATTCAAGTAGCTGTGTTAGAGTTGGCTGGCTTCTTATGGTGATTATAGCGATTCTTCGAATAAAATTCGGGTGTCCTTGTCCATTATGTCCAGCAATAAATGAACGACTACTGGATGCCATCCACTGGTGTCAAATCCGAGGTTGGTAATGGCTTGTATCACTTCCTTTGTAGTGTCATGAAACCTCTTTAGACTTTTGACGTTGTCTACAATGATGTTATGATGGAACAATCGATTCAATTGAGCACTTAATAACAGTCTCTTATTGTTGAACCTGTCAATTAGTGTGTTCCATGCCACCTCATAATTACTATCCGTGGCGTGGAAATGTTGAATCAAATTATGAGCATCGCCAGTGACGTTAGTTTTAAGGAAGTATAATTTTTGTGCCGGTGCGATGGGTTGGTTGTGCACCATTTGCTGGAACAAGTCGAAGAACTGCGGCCAATTAAGATAACTTCCGTCGAATTTTGGAATCTCTATTTTTGGTAGCTTGATTGCAGTTTGCTTTATTGGAGCCGGTTGACTTGCTGTTTCGTTCGGCAAAATGTTGTTCGGTAGACAGCTAATCCTCAAGTCCAATTCGTCTTGAAGCTCAAAATAGCGCTCGATGTCGGCTACGGCGGCATCGTCCCCCAATTGTTTGTATGCAGTGGTCATCTCCTCCCAATTGGTCATGAGAGTTTTAGTTCTCTGATGAAACTCCTGCGGTGACGTCTCTCTTAAGCTGACGGGGCATTTATTTAATGCTGCCTGGATGATTTTACAAAGCAGGCGGAATTTATTTTCCGTTGTTACCTTTTTAACTTCTGAGCTGAGTTTTGTTGTCAGCCCTGCTGGAAGATTAAATTTTGGTGATGCGGTAGCGAGTTCCTTTGTAGGCCCTGCTGGGGGCTTGACTGCTGTTGGTCCTACATCCTCTTTTTGTTGTCTTGCCTGAGGATTGACTGCTGTTGGTCCTGCATCCTCTTTTTGTGCCTTGGGCTGAGCATGGACTGCTGTGGTCTTTTCTTCAGCCTCATCAGATTTTTTAGAATCCACATCACTACACCTCTTGCTGATGTCTTCTTTCATTGCCTCATACACCTTCTTCACCTCGTCATAGTAGCCTTTGGTGAAATATTCGTGGTCTATATCTAGTGGATAATTATGCCTTATCACACTGTCCACGTTATCGAGGAATTCCCAGAGCTCAGTCAGTTTGACCCAGCGTGCATTCAAATACTGCACAGTCTTTCTTTCTGGGCCATCCTTTCTGTAGTTACGGCGAGATTACAAATCTCCGTGCCTACCAAATCTTGTTGATTCGTGAGTTACTCGATGGAAGGCATTGTTTAATCACTAACTACACTTTTGCTGGCACAAGTTATCTTTAGTTATATTTCTTTCTTTTGTTTTATTACTTCACTTGTCACTAGCTTTGTAGCTCTTTGTTTGTCGACTCACTTCACTTTTTATTTAAAAGTTATTACTGTCTCCTTTTTTTTTACTTTTAATTTTTTGTTCAATACAGGCCGCTTAACTTTTTTAGCTTTGGTCCTGTCCCGGTCGCCAAATGTTCAATTAAATAATTCGAATGCAATTTTTATATTAAAACAGACAAATGTTTATTTTACACAAAAGATCGATTAAATAACTAATTTCAATTTTTATATTAAAGAGACAAATAATGTTTATTAGAACGAACGATGTTTTTACTCGTGAAGTAAAATAGTGAGTGAATGGTTGACTAGCCAAAGAGATCGCAACAGGCGAAACCCAAAAGGTGGCTAGTCAACATAAATGAAATCGAATGTCAGCGCGAATTATGTTTTAAGTGGCTCCCGATGATAAAAAAAACACTTTTTGAAATTTTTATTCATTGGCCACTGGCCGTTACGAGTTTATTATGACATAAATGAAATACTGAAGTTACAAATTAGAGTCACTTAGTCTCTATGAGCCGCCGTCCTTAGCGTTGCTGTACTCACATTGACTATATTCGTATTATTGGGCGATCCAGTTGGATTGTCGATTGGTTTTTATATGTGAATCTTGATGAGCATGTATTTTGATTTTGACCTGTGTCTAACTGCGATTGAACTTCTGCTGCTGATGTTGTGCCTTTAATTTGGGTCGTTGGTTGACTGCCCGCAATGTGCTAACTCTTGTTGTGGCTTTGCTATGTCATATGTAACTCCTCCCCGGTTTGAGTGAGAATTCTCCTGAATTCTATCATTTATTTGTTGTATATTGTATGTTCTATAAACTTTATTACAAATACATGTAAGGGTTATTGTTGTACAAATAATCAATAAAACCATGCTTAAGTCTATAACATATGACATATTTTTATGATATTTTAATTCTTTTATTTCTTTAATATTTTCAACATTATCTACAACAACATCATCAATGGTAATTGTTCTTTTAAAAGAAGTATTAAAATTATTTTCTGTAAGAGGTGACAGTTTGCCTAATCAATGGAGGGAAAGTTTTCTTCTTCCAATGTACAAGGGAAAGGGAGATACCAGAAGCTGTGACAACTATCGTTCGATCAAGTTGATGTCCCACACTATGAAGATCGTTGAGCGGGTTTTGGATAGCCGACTGCGGAAAATAATAAGGCTGTCTGATGACCAATGCGGGTTTGTCGCGGGTAAGTCAACTACAGACGCAATCCAAAGCATAAGGATCATTATGGAAAAACACCGAGATGCCTTAGAGGATTTGCATATTGTGTTGGTTGACTTCGAGAAAGCATTCGATAGACAACCACGAGATCTGATATGGGTGGCCCTCAGACACCGAGGAGTTCCTGAAGCCTATGTGCGAATAATTATGGACATGTACGAGGGAGCAGTTACAAAAGTGAGATGCCCAGCTGGAGTCACCGAAGAATTCCAAATAACAGTAGGTGTACATCAGGGAAGTGTCTTGAGTCCACTGCTCTTTATTGCTGTTCTGGATTATTTGCTCGAAGGAAAAGTAACGGACAATAAAGTACAACAATTATTCTTTGCTGGCGATGGAGCCATCATAAGCGAGGATCCTACATCCCTGCAACGAGCACTTGACGTTTGGATTGATGTTCTGGAAGGAAATGGGTACCGTATTAGCGCTAAAAAGACGGAATACCTGTGCTGCCCTTTTTCAGATCCAGACAAGCCTATTCCAGACATTTATTTGAATGGAAATGTGCTTCCCAAGTGTGAAAAGTTTAAATATCTGGGATCTATGATCAATAGTGAAGCAACTTGTGATGACGACATCAATCATCGAGTAAGCGTAGGGTGGATGAAGTGGCGAGAAAACTCCGCTATCTTCTGTGATCGAAAAATGCCCCCTAAGCTGAAGGGAAGACTCTACACAGCAGTTGTCCGTCCAGCTCTGACATACGGTTCACAATGTTGGACAAAGTACAAAAAGTATGAGAGCAAATTGACGGCAGCCGAAATGAAGATGCTTCGGATGACAGCAGGAGTAACAAAGCTTGATCGAATTAGAAGTACTAAGATCCGTGGAAGCCTTCATGTCAAAAGTACCATCTTGGACAAAATTCAGCACGACCGGCTCAGTTGGTATTGTCATGTTCAAAGGAGAGATCCGCAGAACCCCGTCCAAAAGGAAATATCGTACAACGTTTCAACAAATTCGCGACGAAAAAGAAAAGGCAGGCCAAAACACACCTGGTACAAAGAAATGCAAAAACAGCAGCATTTGGTTGGCCTCAGACATGGAACAATCCAAAACCGGGAGGCTTGCCGACGCTTTCTGAGGTCAACGCGGCGTACCCCACAGGCGGATCACTAGTGTGAAGCGGAAAAGTGGGAGAGTTGTGATCGCTTCAAGATCACTACTCGTAACGCCGGAAATGAAAAAGAAGAAGAAGATTAAAATTATTTTCTGGGTAAAAATATTTTTCTTGCACAATTGTTTGGTTATTATAAAAACTTTCTTTTAACAAAGATATTTGACAGTTAAAAAATTTTATAAGATGATTATTGTTTAATATAATTTTCCTGTCATCACAATTATGTTTTAGTTCTTCGTTGTATGCATTTTTTACAACTAAAGTTTCATCATCTATTATTTCGATTTGGGTTTTATTGTTATATCTCAATTTACAATCTTTAGTTAGAATACAATGTTTGCTTGGTTTTAATTGTTGCAAGGTAACATCATTTTGGTATATAAATGTTCTATTATTTATTTCTATAATATATTCGTTTTCGTAATCAATTTCAAAATGTTTATCATTGGGTAAAGGTAAAATTAATTTTTGTTCTACTTTTACATAATTTTTTGGAATTTTAATGGCAATTATAAGAAATTTATTTTTGTATTCTAGTATACCCATTTTAATCAATTTCAGTTTATGCAAATCAATCTCATATTCGTTTAGTTCTTCTAATGTTAATATACTGGGGTGAATTATATTATATTTTGCTGATACCACATTATCTTGAATTTGATTTATTTTGTTTTATATGAATCTTAATTTGGTTATTTGGTCTAAAAATAATTGTTCTTGCACAATAGAATCTATTATTTTATTATAATTATTAAGTATTTTTTCTCTATCGTCTAAAATAATTGTTTTTAATGTTTCTATCGATTCATTGAGATGTTTGTTGATTTTAATTTGTTAATTTACTGCTCCAATTGCGTTATGACTGTTTTCTTTTGCTATATTTAAATAATTCCAAATTTCTTCCCTATCTTTGTTATCCATGGTTCCGAAGAGCCATCTTTCTATGTTTCCTACTAAGTTTATTAACCCTCTTCTAAATCTTCTCTGTTCTTTAGGTGTAATTGATTTAATTTTAGCTATAAGTGTTTCTATTTCTTTTAATATCATATTTTTGTTTTTGATTTGTAAGTGTTTAATGTTAGTTTGTATGAGTGTGATTGTGTAAAGGATTTCTTCTGGGTTAATAATGTGTAATATTGTATTTGTTTGATTAGTAATTTCTAAATCTTGAATTTTTATTTTTAAATAACCTGTTTGTTCATTAATTATTGTTGTTTGAAGTATCCCGTGTGTTGTTTGTGTTGCTAATAGTGTTAGGAGTATTATTACCTGAAAATTTATGAGGTCTTTTAATATTGCTAATGTGTACGTTATTGAGATTTTTAATTTTATATCTAGGTTGTTCTTTATGTCGAACATTTTTGTAATTTTTTATTGGTCCTACTTCTCTTTCTTCTGAGTAAGTTTCGCGCTTTTCATTAAGTTTGTTAATTTTTTTAAGTTTCATTTGTTCGATTCTTTCACTGAGTATTAATTCATCGATTTCTTCTTTAGCTATCTTAGGTGTGGTTTTTATCGTGGAATGATATCTGTTATTATAATTATCTAGAACTAATTGAAGTTTCATTTCTATTGATAAATCTTTTTCTTCAATACCTGTTATTTTTTCTAAAATTGTTGAATGTAGTCTTTCAACATCTGAGTTTCCTGTGTGACTATTGGGTTTTGTGAAAGGTATTTCAACTTCACTTCTATTAAGAAAGTCTAAAATATGTTCTGATTTAAATTCGTTATCTGATATAATTTTTTTTGGTTTACCGAATTTCGAGAAATGTTCTATAATAATTGCTTTTTTACTTCTCCAATTTCTATCTGTTATTACATACCCTACTGCAAATTTTGTAAGTTTATCAATTATAGTTAGGAATGCCTTTTTCTCAATATGAAATATGTCTAAATGTATTATTTCATTTTTATGTTTTGGGGTTTCTGTTAAGTTATACTTTGGTTTAATGGGGTTCCTATCGTATTTAATTTCTTGGCACTTTTTGTAATTGCTAATTACTAATTGTATCTGTTCTTGAAGTTTGGGGAAAAAAATTTTATTTTTTAAGTTATAATATGTTTCAATTATTCCGCTGTGCATGGATTCTTTAGTATGGTATAAGGAAATTTGTTTATGGGTTTCCTCCTCGGTTTTGATTTCGGTTGCCCTATTGGTGCATTTTATAAATTTTGTTTTATCGTTCATAGAAAATAATTGGATTATGACTTGTTGAACTTTATTATAATCATGGTCCTCTACTTCTGAATATATTCCTGTTGTACCTTTCTTAACAAATCTAATAAGAACATCCTTTATTTTATCTACTCCTTCAAGAGGATTGAGATGTATGATTCTTCGTTCGTGTAATATTTCTATTTCCTTAGTTATTGTACCGTATGTTAAAATTAGTTGTGTTTTATATTTGTTAACTATCTCTTCTTTTATTCCTATGTGATCCAGTTGCTGTTCTTCGACTGAATGAATTGTGTTTGTCAGTTCCATATTCGATTCTGAGTCATTATCTTCGTTGATTTTAGCTGTGTTTTCTAGTCTGCTGAGAAAGTCTGCAACTTTATTTTCCCTACTTTTCAAATATTCTATTTCGAAGTTATACTCTTGAAGTTTCAAGAGCCATCTTTGGTTTCGCTGTGAAAATTCTTTACCTTTATATTTACTGTTGAGATATTTAATTGGGATATGATCAGTTATAATCTTGAAATGGTTTCCATACAAGTATGGTCGAAAATAATTAACCGAGTATTCTATTGCAAGAAATTCCTTATCCGTTACGCTATATTTTTGCTCGTGTTTATTAAGCGTTCTTGATACAAAGCATATCGGATGCCCACTTTGGGAAAGAACAGCGCCAATTGCGTAATTGCTTGCGTCTGTTGTGACTACGAATGCTTTGTCATATTCAGGGTATTTTAAAACTGGGTGTGAGATAATTAATTCTTTAAGATTCTCAAACGCTGAAATATATTCGGGATCTTTGGTATTGATTATTTCAACTTTTTTTAAGTATTTTATCATTGGATATGCGATCTTAGCGTAACCCCTAATGAATTTCCTATAATACCCTGTTATTCCTAAGAAACCCTTGAGTTGTTTTTCTGTTTTTGGTAAATTCGTAAATTGTCGATTTCTTTTATTTTATCAGGATTTGGTTTAATCCCTTCTTTAGTTAGAATGTGTCCCAGAAATTCAGTATTCTGTTTCATGAAACTACACTTGTCTGCTTGTATTTTCAGATTTTTTTCTTGTAACTTTCTAAATATTTTCTCTAATGACTGCATATGCTCTTCTAGTGTTGTGGAGAATATTAATATGTCATCTAAGTAAACTACACATATTTTATTTATATAGTCACGTAATATGTCGTTCATTAATCTTTGAAACGTTGCAGGTGCATTCTTTAGCCCGAATGGCATCCTGACGTATTCATATAAGCCTGCTGGAGTTACAAAAGCAGTTTTCTCAATGTCTTTTTCTGCTAATAATATCTGGTGATAACCTTTGGCAAGGTCTAATGTGCTGAAATATTGTGATTTACCCAATTTATCTAATATAATCTCGATATTAGGAATTGGATATTTATCGTCTATTGTTACTTGGTTTAACTTACGATAATGTACTACTATTCTATACTTTTGGATTCCTGAGCTATCTATTTTTTTTTTTGGAATCACTATTATAGGTGAACTGTACCGACTATTGCTTTTTCTAATAATTCCCTGTTTCTCCATTTCTTTCATTTGTTTACGTACTTATAGATCGTGTTTTAGAGGATACCTATATAGTTTAGAGTTTATTTGCTGGTCTGTTGTTGTATTAATTTCGTGAACAACAGTACTAGTATTTGTTAATTGGTCTCCTTCTGTAAAAATTAGTTTCCTATATTTGTGAAGAAGTTTTTCTATAGAACCTTTTTCTAATTCATTTAAATGATCAGTTTGAATGTTACAAACTTCGCTTACTTCCAACACGTTTACTTCTTCAAGTAAAATGGTTAAGAATGGAAGGTGTATATCATTCTTCAAAATAATCTTTTCATTTATAAAGTCTATGGTTTTTGCATTTTTCTTTATCCAGTCCATACCAATAAGAAAATCGTACGGTTTATTTAATGCAACTTTTGTCCATTTGATTCTTGCATTGCAAGGCTGTTCAAATTGTGTTGGACATTTAGTTTTAACTTGCATTGTACCGTTAACCGTTCCCTTAATGGTATTTATTTGAACAGGTGTGTCGTTGATTTGTTCGTAAAGTTTTGCAGGAACTCTAGATGAGTTCAAAAGACTTATCGTTGATCCTGTATCAATTAATGCAATGTAATCTATTTTTTCGAAAGTTAATTGAATACAGATTTTTCTTTCATCCGAGGCTAGTTGGTAAAAAACTCATGGTTTTCTATTTGGTTAGTCTCATTAGTTCGGCTTAAATTATCTACTTCCATTGGTTCAATTCTCTGTTGCCCTGACCTATGTCCTAATATTTGTTGTCCGGATTGTCCTGAATTTCTAAAATTGTTAGTGTAAGGTCTGTTAAAGGGATTTCGTCTTATTTGTCCTGAAAAATTATTATTTCTTATTTGTCTTGTTGGGGTTCTCCCATTAGGTTGGTTTTGATAATTGTTAATATTCTTATTAGCTTGATTTTGATTCGGATAGTTATTGTTGCTATAAAAAGGGTTTTGATTAGTGTAATCATTGTTTCTGTTAAAATTATTTTGATTATTGTAATTGTGTCTGTTATTTTGAAAGTTTTGAGAAGTTGTATTTTGGTACTGGTTTTTATATTGAGTGTTATATGTATTTTCTAAACGTAAATTGTATTCATCCTGAACTATGTATTTATATAAGATGGTTCTTATTTCTGCTAGGTTATATTCATTACAAATTTCTCTAGCTAATGCTCCTGCCGTAACTTCTTTGATTTTTGAAACTAAAGCACTGTATAAACTGTTTGCTACCTCTAGCCCTTGTTCATTAAAAGTTGCACATTCTGTTATGTAATTAATTATATTTTGAATCTTATCTGTTAATTGACTAATACTATGTACCTTTAAACTGTAGATCTGCTTTAAAATTGTTCCCTGGTCCCTTGATGGTCTAAAGTGAGTTTTCAATTTTTGTTTGCATTCTTCCCACGTTGTTGGTGTGTCGACTGTTAGGTAGTTCTTCGCTGCTCCTTGTATCTTCTCATTGTAAATAATGGCGAACACAAGATTTCGGTTATCCTCTCCGAATTCCTCAATTATATGTTCTGTGCTGGCGATGAACGAGAGTAATGTGCCCTGTTTTCCAGTGAAGTTTTCCACAAATTTCAGTTTCTTCTCAATTGCTATCCTTATGTTTTGTTCCGTGTTTTGTCGGTTTAAAATTTCCGTTAAGGTTAATAGACACTGCTCCATGATTTGAGCCATTTTTTTTTCTTTCTTCACAGTCACAATTTCACTTTTGAATGCGGATCGTTTCTTTTTTATTTGGATTGTTAGGTCCTTCAAAAAAGTCACTTTATTTTAATCACCCTTTGATTAATTTGTGTATATTGATTTCACTTGGATTATTAGATCCTTTAGCAAAAGTCACTTTATTATAATCACAATTATGTATATCGATTCGTACTTTGATTATTAGTAATTTTTTGTATTTTCTTGAAAAGTCACTTTATTATAATCCCGATTTAATTATCTCGATTATTAGCTTCTTTCTAAAACAAAAACACTTTATTATAATCTTAGGTTTTTCGTTCGTATCACTATCCTCTAACGTTAAAATAAGAGGACGACCGACTGCGCCAATTATGTTTTAAGTGGCTCCCGATGATAAAAAAAACACTTTTTGAAATTTTTATTCATTGGCCACTGGCCGTTACGAGTTTATTATGACATAAATGAAATACTGAAGTTACAAATTAGAGTCACTTAGTCTCTATGAGCCGCCGTCCTTAGCGTCGCTGCACTCACATTGACTATATTCGTATTATTGGGCGATCCAGTTGGATTGTCGATTGGTTTTTATATGTGAATCTTGATGACCATGTATTTTGATTTTGACCTGTGTCTGACTGCGATTGAACTTCTGCTGCTGATGTTGTGCTTTTATTTGGGTCGTTGGTTGACTGCCCGCAATGTGCTAACTCTTGTTGTGGCTTTGCTATGTCATTATGTAACTCGCGTGAGGCAAAACATTGAACTTCTATGGAAGATCACATTTCGTCTGGCCTCACGCTGCTGGGGAAGTTGGTTGGTAATAGGAGTTGTAGGTTATATGAAAGGTGTGGGAATTGGAATAATTAATAAATTTGGGAAATGATAAAGCCATCATTTCCCATCGTGTCAGCATTAAAAATAAAGGTACGTGTGAAAGCATTGTTGGTCGGTTTGCTTAACAAATAACATTAGGAGCTTTTGACATAATGGGCCTGTTAAGCATGCTCCACTCTTTTTTCAAATCACCCTTAGCTTTAAAGAATTCATTTCTATAAAACAAATTACGGCAAATCGGGATTTCCCTTTTTAGTTCAGCAAATACATTTTTATATTTACGTTTAAGTAATTCATTACTAGGATTCTTAAAACATTTTTGCCTTAGTCTGTTTTTACCCTTAACTTTGCTTACTAATTATTACTGATCCATGGTTTCAATTTCTTATAATGTTTTTTGGGTAGAGTAAGGTTAGTACAGTTTGAAATATGATGATCAAGATAGTCGACAAATTTTGTGTAAAAAATTGATTCATCTAGACATGAGTACACATCTTCCCAAAAGTCATACAGCAGGGCATCTTTTAAATTTGTGAAATCAATTATACGTTTTTTACTAGTTGGCAAACGTTCAGATTGACATTTTTGATTAGTTTTATTTATTTATTTTTTTTTTTTTTTTATAATAAACGCGCACATCAAGGGGTTATGACTACCCTTATAATGTTGTTAAACACAGTGCGAGCATTTAGGAAAATAGGAGAGGATTTGAAAGGAGACACCGATGCACGTTGCTTTTGAATTTTTGTGAATCGTAATGTTGGGGAAATACAGAGCCAGGTAAAGCATTCCACATTCGGGTGGTGCGGCTGAAATACGAATCTCTATACTTGACTGTACGCCCGAAGTTGGGCTCAAGGTAAAACTGATGAACATTCCTAGCGAGGCGGATATTGCGGCTAAATTGTTTCAGGGGAGGAATGCAACTGGCTATTTCACTAGAGCACTGTTTGTGAAAAAAGCGATAAAAAAGATAGAGACAGGTGACGTTTCGACGATGTTCAAGAAAATCAATCGATTCTACGATTGAACTATCACCTATCAATTTTAAAGCTCTATTTTGTACCCTATCAAGTAGGCTCAAAGATGTTTGAGAAGCACCTGACCAGATATGGGAGTTATACTCCAGTTTTGGGCGGATGAAGGCCTTATCCCTTATAAATGGTAGCCAGATCAGAGGGGGTGAAGAACTTCCTGCATCGTCTCAAGAAACCTAAGCATTTAGCAGCGTTTTTGGCGACTTCAAATATGTGGCCATTCCAACGAAGATCATCGTTGACACACATACCAAGTACTGACAGCTTTTCGGTTTCTTCGATGCAGGTACCATTCATGGATAATGGCAATGGGGGGGGGGAATGTTAAGCTTCATAGACAAGAGACAGCATTGAGTTTTCGAAGCATTGAATTCTACTCGATTCATAATACCCCATGCAACAATGCTGTCAAGGTCAGAATTCAATGAGCTTATCATACGCAACCGTTCCAGTTCCACATCCGAAGAGCAGGGACGTGAATTTGGAAACGAATATGAAAAGCTGAGGGTCGAGTCGTCAGCAAAACAGTTAAGTGGATTAGAAGTTTCAGACAAGAGATCATTAATGAAAATGAGGAAGAGAGTCGGAGACAAAACGGAGCCCTGGGGCACACCAGCATTTATTAAGTGGGTATCAGACTTGAAGCCATCCAACACAACTTGTATTGAACGGTCGGAAAGGTAGTTTCTAATCCAACGAAGAAGAGACTCATCGATACCAAAAGCACGCATTTTCGATAAAAGAGCCTGATGCCAAACTCTATCAAATGCTTTAGAAATATCAAGCGCAATAATCTTACTTTCTCCAAAACAATGTAAAGATTGGTTCCACTTTTCGGTGAGATATGCCATCAAATCACCAGTGGACCGTTTGCTACGAAAGCCGTACTGACGGTCATTAAGAAGCTTTCGTTCCTCAAGATATTTCACAAGTTGACGGTTTATCAACGTTTCCATGACCTTGGAAAGAAGGGACGTTAGTGCAATTGGACGGTAATTGGAAGGGGAGGAAGATTCGCCTTTTTTAGGGACCGGCTGGACAAATGCAGTTTTCCATCTGCTCGGAAAAATCCCAGCAGAATAGGAAAGATGGAAAAGTTTACGCAGTGGTTTTGCCAGCGTAGAAGAACACCTCTTCAGAATAACGGTGGGGATACCATCTGGACCAGCGGATTTATGTATATTGAGATCTTTGAGGACTCTCGCAACCGAGCGAGTTCGAAAAAATATCTGCTTCATCACAGAATCTACAGACTCAAGCTCAGGTGGAGCCAATATGCTATTAGGTAGTGTTGAGTTTGCAGCAAATTGAGCTCCAAGCAAATTGGCTTTATCGATGGAACTGACATACGGAGAGTCATTGAAAACGTAGGGACTGATGACGTGGTCGAGTTCTTAACGTTCTTAACAAAAGACCAAAAATTTTTGCTTCCTTTTGGACACAACAGTATTTTTTGCCTTACTTTTTGGTCATGCAAAAACTTGGCTTTCTGTATATGAGCATTGCAGATATTTCTGGCCCGCTTGAACAAATTTCGGTTTACTATAGTAGGGTTATCTTTAAATTTTCGAAAACTACTTTCTCTATCCCTAATCGTCTCTTTACAGCTTGAATCAAACCACGAATTCTCTTTGGGGATGATACTTTTTGTTCTGTGCGGAACAAAATTTCTCATGCCGTTAAGAATTACGTTAGATACACTGCTGTTCACTTAATTAGACGCACAAACTTT
Source organism: Melanostoma mellinum (assembly GCA_914767635.1). NCBI lineage: Eukaryota > Metazoa > Arthropoda > Insecta > Diptera > Syrphidae > Melanostoma > Melanostoma mellinum. The sequence continues at coordinate 93,296,004 of OU612059.1, read as the reverse complement.
TTTTTACATAACCCTAATTTTTTTGTAAGTGTGGGTAGCAATTGTCAATAAATTGCATTTATTTGAAAGCTTATTAAATTCTCAACAAAATAACACTAACAAGTCCAAGGTGAGTGGAAGTAAACGGACATTTTTTCCCTCTTTTGTCAATGCTCCAAGAAAAAGAACACTTTTTCACATGATTAGACGCACCTGTAAAATTAGTTAGTTGGCCGCGATCTGTTACGTGGATTAGAGTCAGCTGCAAAGTTTAAGCAATAAAAAAGTGTTTGCCACAGATTTCAGTCCAAAATGTTGGAAAAAAAAGTTTTAGCTGCAGAAGAAAAAGGGAAAATTGACGTGTTGCAATCCAAAGAGTTTTCAATGAGGAAAATTGCAACAAAAATAGGCCGAAGTGACCATGTTGTAAGGAATTTTATTAAAAACAGTGATTCATACGATAAAAACTCCAAAGGAAGGACAAAAACGGCTTTAACTCCTCAGGATAAGAGAAAAATTTTAAAAAATGCATCAAACTCAGCTCTCTGCGCCAGTAAAATAAAGGTAAAAGCGGGGGTAACAGCCAGCACATTAACTGTTCGTCGAGCTATTTTAAGTGCAGACCATCTTCAACTAAAAAAGAAACAAAAAAACGCCTCCACTCAACGTCATAAGAGAGAACAGCGGTTGGAGTTCGCACGCGTTCACATGACCTGGGATACTAACTTTGGAAATGAGCTAAATTGGCAAAATGCGGTTTTTTCCGTCCAAAAAATTTAACCTAGATGGTCCTGAAGGATATAACCACTATTTTCATGATTATTTTTTCGTCATAACGAAAGAAATTATTCAGGCCGTCCCAATTGGCTTTCTCATATTGCCACACAGTTCTTTTGGGGACTTTCTCTTTTTTTACCGTGACGGAAAACGAAAAATCTACCGATATGACACAATGGTCCGATTTGCCTAAAGGAGATGATACTATAACCCTATATTTTTCGGGATGAGAAGTTAGAAATAGGTCAAGAGTGTTGGCCGCATGGCCTTCAATATCTGGAACCCGAGTGGGCTCATCAACAAGTTGAGTTAACTGGTTAAACTCAGCGAAGATCTCAACACACTTTCCTTCGGGTGTTGTCTGGCCAGAATGTCGAAGCCAACCAGAATTGTGTACATTGAAATCGCCCGCAATTGCGATTTCAGTGTGAGGATAAAGGGAAACAATTCTTATTATGGAGTCAGATAGCGCATCAAACTCGTTAGAGGTTGAATTGCTATCTAAATTGGGGCTTCTATAGATAAAACAATAATGAATGACATGCTTACGGACGGTGAATTTTAACCACATGAAATTAAAGTTCGTATTAGAACAGAGGCCGTATTGTGGTAGAATCTGGTAAGCAATATCATTCCGAACGTATACGGCAAGGCCATGAGATGAAAAGAATAATGGCACTAAGCTATATCCAGGCAGGTTGAACTCTGAGGGATCAGAATCAACACCCACCTGTGTTTCACTTAGTTCCAAAACAGCTGGCCTGCATTTTGCAGTGTGTGCGTACACAGCAAAGAAATTCGATCGCAACCCCCTAATGTTGCTAAAATCGACAGTAAATTTACCCAACATTACAAATCACAAACATAAAAAAACAAGGTATCAACGCAAACGCTACCTAAGTCAAACCAACAAGTGTAGTCTTTAGTTAGTAAATCAAAGCAAATTACTAGCGGTGTTATGCCCAGCTAGCAACTTGACTTCGGTTCACTAACGGAAACCCCACCCGTCAAGCTGGTCATAGAGTGATCAGTTATTATTAGATCAAGCACAAGCGATTCACATTCACAAACAGAAATTTTACTAAATCGACAATAAATATGGTCTAAGCAACTACCAGATACTTTAAGTGTTGGCTAAGGAAAGAATCAAATTTAATAGCGTTTTTCATTGAAATTCGATAGATTTACTCTCAAATCGAGAACTACTCCTTTCAATGAAACATGTCTTAAGGTTTTTTGCTGTTATTGGCGGTTAAATTGATGTTCACAAATAGGAATTCACATTTTCATATCTTGTAACTAGTTTTCTTCAGCAAATTACTGAATTCTAACTTACTTTGTCGTGTCCTCATAATTTATAGCAGTTTTTTTTTAACACGACGCGACGCTGGCACAACAAATTGAAAATAAACAAATTATTTTTCATTTGAAGTTTGACAGAACAAATGTTTTTGCATGTGGGCATGAATTCAGAGAAGATCTCCGAACCAAATGGGAGTAGACCTTTGGCGTTTACTACTACCGGATCTACTCTTTTTTCAATGAAACATGGAAAATGGGAAAGGGGTAAATCTTTTCGCAAAAGGAGTAACTCTTTTCGTCAATAAAAAAGGAATAAACAAAAATGAACAAATTAACATAAAGAAATTGAAGGAAAATCAGTGAGAAAGAAAAAAAACAGTGGTAGTAACTAAATACAAAGTAATTTAAAGATAGCAAGGAAGTTAAGGAAATTTGATAGAAAAAAAAATGGGAATAAAATAAATGGTGATTGGATCAATCTAGCAGCGGGTTTTAGTTTTAGATCTAATCAAAACTAAAAAAAAACTATTTACTACTACTCTAATCAAAACTCAACCAAAAGTAATTTAGTTTTGAAATCGAATGCATAAAATCATTTCCGTTTTTTTTCCATCCTCAAACTAAAAATTCGTCTTTTGTTTTGTATGTTCGCTTTGGAAAATTGAGAGAACAGTTCAAATCGCAAAGAAATGATACGATAGCTAGTGCGGGAAAATTTTAATAAAGTCATTAAAACAAAAAAAAAAGAAACAAAAAAAAAAAAGAGGAACGTAAAGTACGAGTACCTACATAGAAAATAAACCGGAGTGAAAAAAGTAACGCGTGGCGTCTTTGTCAGCGTACAATTACGCTCGTTTATACCGCAATAACGAGGGTGTTTCCGTTAAGACCTCAGCTCAGAGGCCGATCGAGGCCAATCACCAGCCAAGCTACAGACTGAAATAGAGAAGCCGCAGCCAACATACCCCAGCTCGGACACTGGAATCCCTAAAGGAATCACGAAAGTTTTTAAAAATTTTTATTATATTTATAATATTATATACCTTTATATTATATGCAATTGTGCATTTGATTCTAAATAGTTACATTTTGATAAAATAATAGTTTTTTTGGCTCCAGAAATTTTTTTTGATATTAAAAAGAAACTAAGACAGGAAACTAAAGTAAATCGAAGATTGTAAGGTTCGGTGAGTAATCCCCAGGTGGCGACGCGGTTTTTTTTGGTGGGCACGTTCCACGAGTACTGGAAGCAACCGCCTGCAGAGAGCTCTCTTTAGGAGCACACGATCAGAATCAATTTTTATTGCCTTGAATAGGGCCATGAGGCCTAAACGTAGAGAGAGGTTAGGATACATTTTGAGAAACTTAAATTTCGAGTATGTGGTGGTAAAGGGCCAGAGAGCGAGGGGGTGGTGCGACCGATTATCATGAGATAATGACTGAGTAAAATTTCAATCTCTAAATTATTTTTTATTGGGGAAATTCGAGTAGTAGAAAGGGTCACGAATTTCCATAGGCAGGGACGGACCAGACCCGGCCATAAGAACATCTTTGTCCGTCTGCTGTCTCAACTAGATAAAAAGAAAAAAAAAGAAATCTGCTTTAGATCTCGGCCTGATTTTATTTTTTTGTGGTAATAGGTGTCGAGGTATCCTGGGGGCAAGATCCCCCCGTCACGAACTAGCCCGAGCGGAACAAGCAGACCACACCCTTCAGGCGCCTCTTCCGCCACGCTATTCCAGCGCGGTGAACCATGCTTAACTGCAACGAAATGGCGCCCAACGTTGTTTTTCCGTTTTTTGAGTCCCATTAAATAAGCCAACAACCTCCGAGGTAGAACTGTTTCACTTTGCAAGTCTTCATCTGGAAGGTTTTTGACGTACCAAGTTGAATTGCTACAAAAACATAACAGGATTAAGGAATATATTAGGAGATTGGTTCTAATTAGACCTCGGAGGTCCATAATACCTGTTTCACTTTGTAAGTCTTCATCTGGAGGGTTCTTAACGTACCATATATTGAATTGCGACAAAGAACGAGCAAGATTACAGGATCGAAGGGAGGTTATTTCTTATTCTAAAAAAAATCCGTAAATTCAATTTCACTACTTTTCAAAAAAAAAAGAAAACAATATATTTACAGTAACGATAACTTAACATAAAATTTTTCTAGTTAAGAAATAACTCTGTTAGCTCTTTGTGGGAGCAGTGGCCATGTTTGATGTTGGTCGAATATCGATGGCTGTGACCGTAGGGAGCTGATAGTGAGTTGAAGTCTAAATAATGTGTTGCTCCGATTTAAGTCTTCAGAACTAAGCCGTTGTGCGTGGTTGAAATTGTTGAAACGGAAGCAATACATAACTATAGTTCATTTATCCATTTTACAAAAAAAAATTTTTTTTCTTCATACCAGGGGTATCATACTCAAACGTCTGTCCGCCGCCCATTATAAGAAACAGAAAAAAAATCATCTCAGGTATTAAATAAACCCCCCCTCCGGGAATTTCAAAAAAAAAAATTTTTAATTTCTTTAAACCTATAAAGACAACCAAATAAGAAGCATAGCGGAAAAAACTGAAACGAGCCGATTGTTTTGTAGAGAACCAAGTTCAATAGTTAGCAACCTCAACCTAGATTCAAGATTTTTGTGACGATAGGTATGTTTAAGATTTAAGAAAAAGAAATAATAGAGTATATATATTAGGGTGGTCATAAGGAAAAAAAAAAATTTTGTTTTTTCGATCACCCGTTCAAAAACGTCTGCTGTTATAAAAAAATTGTTTTGCGAGTTTTGAAATGATAAATAAAAAAAAAATCTAATTTAATGTTAGGTCATTAAAATTGCCCTAGATATCTTTGAAAAATTAATCCATGTTAAAATGTTGCTTACTTTTGGCAGATTGAGCGAAATAAGAAATCAGCCTTTTTGTTTATTAATAATAGAGTATAAACAAATGATCTAAATTTTATCAAACACACACGCAGCTGCAGAGTGTTCAGAGACGCTTAATTTGAGCCTTATTCTTTCCGTTGATTAGTTCAAAAATCACAGGAAAATAGGGCCAGGAAGGGCTGAAGATAAGAATATAAAAAAATTATGGATTTTTTTTTTCATTTTTTAGAACCGATTTAGGGGGCGTCGCACTTGATTTTCGCAAAAAAAAATTAAATAAGGACCACCCTAATATATATAAAGCGTTATGGCTACAGCGTTACGCGATGAGGAAGCTATAACAAAAATGATAAGAGAAGGCAAAATTGAAGATACGAGGAGAGTTACGCGGTCTATAAATAAGGAAGGAGGTAGAATGATAAGAGGAAGAGTACAACATTTTCCCATTTGCTCAGGATCGCGTCTATAGGTCCACTTCGGATTTGCCAGTTCGGAAGCTCCAATCCTCACCGGTCTTAATGATAGCCTAAATGAGTCGTTGCAAGCTCCATCATACAGCAGCTTGAGCATTGGGGGTTCCGAAATGAAAGGGGGAAGTTCCGGTTTTTCACTACCAAACCGTAAAGCCCAATTTAGAAAGAAGTATCAGTCCATGGTCCTGGTCCGCCACTTTAGGTAATGTGAATAGCGCCAGGAAAATCTTTAACAATTTATCACAGTAAGTAAGTAATAATGCAGCCAAAGACTGTGGGGGAGTTCCGGAGGATCTTAAGGCTTACATTAACTTAACAATCACTCAAGCCTTATCAACCAATCAGCATTCGATACGTAATAATCTTTGTACGTATGTATATAATTAATTTTAAAAATAATTAAAAACTTGAGAGCGGTGAAGTTTTTTTTTAACTTTTTTCTATACGCCATTCAAAACATATTTCCGAAAATTTCATGAAAATCTATGGACTGGCCCTGGATTCCTAGGTTCTGCCGTTTTTATGACTAACGGCCCTCCACTACTATTGAAAAAGAAAAACGAAAAGTTTACATTCACTGAATCTGCACGGGAAGTGTTTGAAAAGTTAAAAATTTCTTTAACTACAGCACTCGTTTTTACGCACCCCGACTTTTCAAAAAAATTCTTCGTGCAATGTGATGCCTCTGATACAGGGATTGAAGCGGTACTATACCAAAAAATGAAGAAGGAGAAGAAGTGCCAATTGCCTACTTCTCGCAAAAGTTTAGCAAATGTTAAAATAATGACCGAGAAAGAGTGTATGGCGGCGGAATGGATTTCACGATTATAACTGATCACACCAGTCTCCGTTGGCTGATGAGTATGAAGGACCTGAGCTCCTGAGCGGCAAACTAGCTCGTAGGAGGCTTCTGCTGCAATCCTATTCCTTCGACATAGAACACCGTAAAGGATGACTGAATGTGGTGCCGAATACTCTTTCTCGGGTTCACGTTGATTCAGTTGATGATCCGCTCATTGATCTGATTCGGAAGAGTTCGCGTCAGAAGAATACGAAAATTTAATCCAAACCATTAAAGAACATTCGGATGAATTGCCCGATCTTAAAGAGGTCGTATGGTTCGCTTATAAACGAGCATTGAGATCTACGGGAGAAGAGGCAAGAGTAGAACACTCTTGGCTTCTGTGGATTCCTTCAGGGCTCACCAACGAAATCATAAGAAAGGCACATGACTCCCCTGTCGCTGCTCTTGGAGGTATCGACAAAACTTTGAAAAGAATTCAACAGTTTCTTTCAGAGAATATGATGACTAACTACTTGGTGTGTAAAGAGAGTAACGACTCAAACCAAATAACACGTCCCCCGATAAGTAATTCGTTTTGTACTGATCGGCCGTTCGAAAAATTGTATATCGACTTCTTAGACCCGTATCCGCGTTCGAAAGTGGGAAATAAGCATGTCTTGGTAATTTTAGATTACCTGACTAAATTCGTATTTTTAAAACCCATGACCAAAGCAATTTCTGAACGGGTCGTAAAATTTTTGCACGATGACATTTTTAGAACATTTGGTGTCCCTAGAACTATTAACTCCGATAAAGGGAAGCAATTTCTGGCAAAAGACTTTCAAAATCTATTGCTCAGATATGGTACAAGACATTTTAAAACGGCTCACTAATCACCACAATCTATTATTCAAGCCAATCTATTATTGCTAGCATTGTAGCAATTTTTGCGGCTTAATCCAAAAGTCGTCTTTCAGGTTTGCCCGGCTATTTATCGTGAGTGCTCCCCACTGCTAAAGCCCAGGTAACTTTCTTTCATCCTTGTCGTTGGACTGAAGTCTCCAAAAACGAAGCTTTTGCTATAGTCACCTGCAGTCCAAGTGCAGAGAAAATTTTTGTTAAACTAATATACCCTCGGCCTAAGGTTTTAACGAAAATCTCTTCACTGAACATCGCACCACCAATCATTCGTTGAGAAAAGCGAGTCCTATGCGGCATCTATCAAGCGGCTTTTATCCGCGGCGTGTCTGCCAAATTTTGGAAGGTTGAATTGTGGCAGCCGACCAGGGCAGAAAAAAAATAATTTTAAGGTTGGAGTTTTTTTGTGAAATCAAAAACTAAGGAAAGAATCGAAAATTTAAGAATAAACAGAAATGAACAAATTAACGTAAAGGAATTGAAGGAAAATCAGTGAGAAAAAAACTATTTGTAACAACTAACTAGAAAGTAGTTTAAAGATAGCAAGGAAGTTAAAGAAATTTGATACTCACATTCTTTACATAATGCTCTTCTTCTTCTTCAAACTACAATATCATCCTCATCATCTTATTTTATCTTATCGGAGTTGGATAGTACTGTCCTGAATTCTATACCAGCTCAATGTCTAGTGAATAATTACACCATCCAATTGTCTTGTCTACGTTGGGTTAGCGTCTCTATCAATTCGGGCTTCTTCAGAAAATATATGAATCCTAAATTTTGGTACGGACTTGGGTTCTCCTCGAATTCCTGGGCATCTTCTTTAGGTTCTTTGGGGTCTGTATCGATAGGCATCTTGGAAGCTGGTTAGTCGAGTTTCGATGTCGGTCGGTGGACTCTGCGTCAGTTCCTGGACAGGTACGGCAAACGGTTGAACTTTCTGCAGGTCCCTGCTCGGGCGCCAATTTGTGATGCTTCTTTTGCGAGGCTGGGGTATGACTCAGGGTGTCCAGAGTCTACCCAAGGAAGCTTCGTAAGACTTGGGCTTCAGCGGTCTAACTTCTCAAGAAATGAATACCAGGAGACGGTCGGTTTAATTTTAATTAACTCTAATTTTATTATAAGCTCTATTCTCAGGATCAGTTTTACAATTTTAACAAATTTTGTTTTTAGTTTCCCAAAAAGCAAGTTTTAACGATTTTTGTTTCTGGTGCTGGTCCTCGGAATGGCTGGTATGGATCTTCACTGGGGTAGTGGTGATGGCTTCTCTGGGTATCTGGTTGTATACCACGGCAGCTGTTTCCTCTGTTCGGCAGCGCTGAACTTCTATTTGACTCTGCGTTAGGCAGGGCACTCTGTCAGCGGTGGCAGAAAGATAATTACACCAGCCATTGTGATGCTTCTTTTGTGAGGCTGGGGTATGACTCAGGGTGTCCAGGGTCTACCCAAGGAAGCTTCGTAAGACTTGGGCTTCGGCGGTCCAACCTTCTAAAAATGAATACGAGGAGACGTTCGATTTAATTTTAATTAATTCTAATTTTATTACAATGTCTATTCTCAGGATCGGTTTATAATTTTAACAAATTTTATTCTGATTTTCACAAAAAAAAAAGTTTTAACGATTTTGATTGAATAAAGTTTGTTCCTGGTGCTAGTCCACAGAATGGCTGGTATCGATCTTCTCTGGGGTAGCGGTGAATAATTACACCATCCAATACCGCGAAAAGTGGTTTGATAAAGACTGTATGGTAGCTCTTGGGAAATCCTTTGCTTGGCTAAAATTACTAAGAAGTTATCCAGAGAATATCTCTTTCAAAGAGCAAGAACTTTTTTTTTTATTATTTTTATTTCATTTATAGTGACATTTTGTATTTAGAAAAAAATAGTATTAAATACCATTAACATTTTACATAATTCTATTTTTCTGTGAGTATGGGGTGATTAATGCTTCAGTGAAAAATTACAATTTTTAGTTCTTAACAAATGCAAAATTTTAAATGAAAACAAAATTACATATTTGTGCAAATCTGATAGATAGAAAAAGGTATATACAATTGAAAGAAATATTCTAATGAACTTTTTCATTATTAAGAGACATAGGAAAGCAAAACCTCGATTTGAGTGTGGTCAAATCCAAAAAGCCAGTAACTTTTTTTTTTTTAAATAAAGACAATGAGCGAACAGTACGAACAATTGCTGGAAAGGTATTAAAGAGCTTGCAGGACACAATGAAGTAAAAGTTTCTGAGATGAGTAGTACGAAAAGGGGGGATGATTACTTGACATTCAAAGTTGCTTCGCATAGTACGAGTATTAGAAATTGGGCTTTGTAAATAGCCACCCCTCTTAAAAAATATTTTAGTTGTTTTGTAATAATAAAGATGCCTGAGAGGTAAAACATTTAAGGACCTAAATAAAGCCATAGAAGGAGTTAACCGATTAGCACCGTAGATCTTTCTCATTGCTCATTTCTGCAAAACAAGGAGAGGATTGATATAAGTTTGGTATGCCCCACCCCAGCAGCTTATGCCATACTGGAGTTTTGAATGGAATATACCAAAATAAGCTGTTCTAAGTGTTGTGTTATTACAGAATTTTCTGAGATGATAGAAACTTCTAACTGACGATCTAAAATATAGCTTCAAAGCTGATATATGATTAGACCAGCTCATAGTCTGGTCAAACACAATCACAAGGTACTTGAAATCATTTACTGCTTCTATCTCAAAACAGTTTGGACTGCGGTTTGCCTCTAGGTCATAAAGTAATGAATTGAGACCAACATTACATGAACAATGAGATAGTTTGTATTTTAAACAGTTTTGGGCATGGAAAACAATTTTCAAATCAGGATCATCACGCATTCTTAAGCTAAAGTACATAACTTTAGTTTTGTTGCTCATGCAAAGTTTATATTTGGCAAACCACATCCGCAATAAATGGACATCTTGATTCAAATCAGCTAAAAGATCCAATGCACTAGATGAATTATAAGCTAGACCAAGATCATCTGCGAAAGCTGTTATTTTACCAGAGAATGGTAGTTCGAACAGAGAGTTGATGTAGATGAGAAAAAGAATGGGACCAAGGTGCGAACCTTGTGGAACACCAATGTTTGAGATCCTTGATTCGCTGAAGCTTTCCTCAACTTTAACTTTTTGAGTTCTGTTCTTGAGGTAAGACTCAAACCAATTATAAGCGAAACCTCGGAAACCAGCCGATTGAAGTTTGTAGAGAAGCGTGCTATGATCTACAGTATCGAATGCTTTGCTTATGTCTACAAACAAACCAGCGCAATACATTTTACTATCAAGACCCTTATTAATTATAGAACAAAAATCTAAAAGGGCGTCTTCAGTAGATAGTCCTTCCCTAAAGTCGAACTGTTATGAACTGAAGAATTTCTTTTTTTTCAGGTATCGTAACATTCTATTTTTTATAGCTTTTTCAAAAATTTTAGATAACGAGGACAACAATGATATAGGTCTATAATTGTTAGCCTCCTTCTTATTACCTTCCTTAAATACAGGTCAACACTATAATTGCTCTGCGAACTATGACTGACTGCACGAATCTCAGTGGTCTACGAGAGCTTTCGTGTAAATGTTCCAGCGGATGAGTTCGAAGGACAGAATCAACGGTGGACTTCAGCAGCCATAAAAGCAGAAACCCCTGAAGGAGCTACTCCAACATATTTGGTTTAAAGGGCTTACGTTGTCTTTCAATACAAGGACAGAGTTTTGAAGTAGAGATGGTGGCGGATGAGTTTCTGGTGAGCCAACGGCAGCACTCACACCCCTGCAGCAGGGTACTGACACTGGATATTCCAGCCCTTTGTGTCCGAAGGGGTCCAAAAGGACCTGGCCCTCCAGGTTGGGGGTTGTGCGTAGGGTTAACTACCCAACCACGAAAAAAAAATATGGTTCCGAAGTAACCAAAATAATTGGATAACGATAATGATTTCAAAGTTGACGACCCAAGCAAGCGAAAAAAGGACAATGACCTCCGGATCTGCACGTGGAACGTAAGATCTCTTAACAAACTGCGTGCAACTGGAGAATTAGCGGACGCCCTGGACTGCTGCAAAGCAGACATAACCACCATCCAAGAAGTGCGATGGAGTGGACCGGGCATAAGGAAGATAAAAAACTTTGACATCTACTATGGCGACTGCTACAGACAACAGAAACAGTGCTTATTTGGGTGCGGATTTGTCGTTAGAAGAAGACTCAAGGATAAGGTGATTAGCTAAAATCCAGTCAATGAGCGTATAATGACCATCCGCATCAGGGCTAAATTCGCCAACATTAGCCTTATATGCGCCCACGCCCCCACAGAAGAGAAAGACGACGATTCCAAAGACTGTTTCTACGAGCTCTTCGAAGAAACGTGTGAGCAGTGCCCTAGACACGACGTGAAAATCGTTCTTGGCGATTTTAACGCAAAGCTTGGGAAGGAGGACATCTTTGGAAACACAATCGGTAAGCATAGCCTCCATGACAAAACCTCCGAAAACGGACTGAGGCTAATCGATTTTGCTGCGGGGCTTAATCTTGTTGTAAGTAGTACACGCTTCCCGCATCTCAAAATTCATAAAGGTACATGGCGATCACCAGATCAATTAACCGTCAACCAAATTGACCATGTTGCGGTCGACGCAAGGCACTTTTCCAGTGTTTTAGATGTCCGAATATTCCGAGGGGCTAATTTTGACTCGGACCACTACCTTGTTGTAGCCAAGGTACGAATGAGGATATCTTGTTCACGACCAGCACGAACTAATGCTGTGAAGAGATATGACGTCGGAAAGCTACAATCGCAAGAGATTGCCAATGCCTTTTCCAATCGAGTGTCCCTTCAATTATCCTTGAATCCCATGCCGCCAGCATTAAGCATTGAAGACCAGTAGCAGCAATGCCAAGAAGCCGTCAGAATCGCTGCCTCTGAGGTTCTGGGTTTCACTCGGCCAACGAAACCCATGGTTCGATGAAGAATGTAGGCAGGCAAATGCAGCCAAGCAAAGAGCACGACAAATGCTTATGCAAACACGAACGAGGGCTGCTTACGATCAGTATAACGAGATTAACAAGGAGAGAAGAAGGGAAGAACACCGACTTCTCAAAAAGAAAAAGAAGCAGCATGAGAAGCGCTCGTTTTGAGGAAATAGAGAGGTGCCATGACAGGAACGAGATTCGGAAGTTTTACCAAAAGGTAAAAAGATCCTGCCAGGGTGGCAAACCCCGAACTCAAGCCTGTAAAGACCAGCAGGGAAACATAGTTATACAGTCACAGTCGCTACTGAGGATCTGGAAAGATCATTTCTGCAGACTGCTTAACGGCGATGAAGACACAAATTCCGCTGTCAGGCAGATTGCCCCATTCAGCTTGGAAGATGATCAAGAATGCCGTCTTCTCGACCTAGAAGAGGTTAAGCTTGCCATATGCAAACTTAAATCAAACAAGACTGCAGGTGCAGATGGCCTTGATGCCGAACTTTTCAAGGCAGCTGGAGATCAGTTGGAAAGGAGCACGCACCAGCTGATCTGCATGGTATGGTCGGAAGAAAGCATGCCCGATGAATGGAACCTCAGTATCGTATGCCCGATACTAAAGAAAGGAGACCCTCACAATTGCGCCAATTATAGAGGGATAAGCCTCCTTAACGTCGCGTCGCTTATAAGATCTTGTCTGCTGTAATATGTGAACGTCTGAAACCCCACGTCAACAACTCGATAGGTCCTTATCAATGTGGTTTTAAACCAGAGAAGTCCACAATAGACCAAATTTTCACATTACGGCAGATCTTGGAAAAAACCCGAGAACGTTATATCGATATTCACCATCTCTTAATCGATTTCATGGCTGCGTATGACAGCATTTACAGAGACGAGCTGTACAGAGCCATGTCTAGTTTTGGCATCCCTGCAAAGCTCGTACGACTATGCAGGATGACTTTGGAGAATTCACGCTGATCCGTCAAGGTCGGTAAAGAACTCACCGAGACCTTTGATGTCGAAAAAGGCTTTAGGCAAGGCGACAAACTGTCATGCGATTTCTTCAACATCATACTTGAACAGATTATAAGAAACTCAAACGTCAACACCAGAGGAACAATCTTTCAAAAGTCTGTACAATTACTCGCCTATGCAGACGATACTGACGTAATGGGAAGAAAAAAGCGTTATGTCATAGGTGCTTTTGCGAGTATCGAAACAGAAGCGGCAAAATTGGGTTTGATGGTTAATGAGGGCAAAACAAAGTATATGTTGTCATCAAACAAGGACACAGTACATCGACGAATTGGACAATACGTCACAATAGACAGACATAACTTCGAGGTAGTACAGGACTTCGTCTACCTAGGATCCGCTGTAGACACGGACAACAACATCAGTGCGGAGATCAAACGGAGAATAACTCTTGCCAACCGTTGCTTCTTTGGGTTAAGAAGGCAATTGAGAAACAAAACCCTCTCCAGAAAAACCAAGGTGACCTTGTATAAGACCATGATCATCCCAGTCCTGCTTTACGGCGCGCAAGCACGGACCTTATCGAAAGCGGATGAAACCCTTGTTCGTTTCGAAAGAAAAATTCTCCGAATGATCTTTGGTCCCGTATGCGAAGACAATGTGTGGAGAAGAAGATACAACAACGAGCTGTATGAGCTGTACCGTGACATGGGCATAGCCAGAAGAGTACGCATCGCAAGGCTACGATGGTTGGGCCATGTATAGCGGATGGACCCAAACTCTCCGGCTCGTCGGGTGTTCGAAAGCACATTGCAGGGAAATCGCGGAAGGGGAAGACCTCGTCTTAGGTGGCGCAATCAAGTGGATGAAGACCTCAACCAACTTGGAGTGCGAAACTGGAGAGAGCTCACCCGAAATCGAAGTCGTTATAGAACGATGTTGGTTGAGGCCCAGGTTCACCCCGAACTGTAATGCCCACCTAAGTAAGTAAGTAAGAAATACAGGAATCACGATAGCACATTTCAATTTCTCGGGAAAAACGCCAGTACAAAAGCTTATGTTGAACAAATGAGCTAGGATATCAGAAACATTAAGTGAAATCATTTTCAAAATGTAATTGGATATGCCATCTCCCCACGTGCATCCGATTTGTTAAGAGAGTCTATTAAACAGTAAACTTCAGACCCAGTGATAGGTTCAATGTAAAAACTTCTTTCAGCTAAATATTCAATGTATCCCAATCACCGTTACAATGATCGCAAAAAGAACTTGAATCTGATAATGGACCAACCGATCCAAAAAAGTAACCAAAAATATTCGTAACCGTAACAGGATCATCGAAGTCGAATCCATTATTAGTTAATATAGTTTGAGTGGGCCTATATGAAGCATTAGGCTTTATTATACTATTTATTGCTTTCCATTCATTTTTAGGATTTCTTAAAGATCTATTAAGCAAAGACTTATAATATCTATCACGACAAGCTCTGATTTCATTGTTAATATTTTTGCACATAGTTTTATAACGCACATTCAGAGCTCTGTTAGTTGGATGCTTATAACATTTTATACGTAATTTATTTTTAATTTTTATTTTATTAAGAACTGATTGGTTTATCCAAGGCTTAAGTTTCTTGTCGCATCTCTTAACCAACCAGTTAAAACTATTGGAACTTATAAAGGACTGTAAGATACTTAGGAAAAGATCGTAAGCACTCGAAGCATTGCGATCTGCAAGTACGGAACCCCAATTTTCAAAGCGAAGGGCATTGTTTTAAAAGGCAAAGTTTATCTTCTTAATCGACGAGGAGGATGAATTTTTTTTTTTGGACTTGAAAGTTTTTAGAGCGCTAAACAACATTCCGGTCATACAGTGATCAGTTATGTGCAGATCAAAATTAAGACCGTAGCATTGACTAAAACATAAATCATTGAAGCGACCAAAAACGTGATCAAGGCAAGACTGTGATACTGGCCTAGTAGGCCTAGCTGTAAATAAGCAATACAAAGCCTTAAACGCAAAACATACTCAAGAAAACTGGCGGAAGACCTCGCTGATTGTAGAAACGCTGCTGAGTTTTGGAAAATTGTTCGGAAAATTAGTAGAAAACAAAACAAACTAGCTATTCCACCCATTGCAATCGACGATCTTCTTGAAATCACTTTGAAATGTTAACAAAAAACAGCAATTCTTCAACTTTCCAATTTGCCTTTTGTGAGAACGAAGAATTGGACGCAAGTTTTTTGTGCGAAGAAGTTCAACTTGTATTGAAGGAACTCCAAAGCAATAAGTCTCTAAGAACAAATGGCATACCTCAAGAATTTCATAAAACAATAACCCCAATTTTCATTGAAACTCTAACAAAAGCCTTAAACCAAGCGTTTGATTCAGCATATCTACCACACTGCTTTAAAGAAGCCGGCATTTGCCCAATTTTCAAAAAAGGTGACAAGGAAGTGGCCGCAAACTATAGAGGAATATCACTATTGAATTCCTCAATGTAAATTTTCACAAAACTGTTGTCCAAACGGCTTTACGATTGGGTTCATAACAACAACTTACTCGAGTCACAAGCTGAGTTTCAAAAGAATTACTCTACAATTGACCAAATCTATTCGCTTACCAAAATAGTGTGATGCTTCTTTTGCTAGGCTGGGGTATGACTCAGGGTGTCCAGGGTCTACCCAAGGAAGCGTCGAAAGACTTGGGTTTCGGCGGTCCAACTTCTCAAAATGAAGACGCGGAAACGGTCGGTTTTAAATTATAACTCTAAATTTATTACTAAAAGTCTCTTCAGGATAAGTTTACAATTCTTTCGTTTTTACAATTTTTACAAGATTTAATATGGTCAATAATTTCTTGAACGAATCACGATTATGATGTTAATCCAGGGGCGGCGGGTATAGATCCTCACTCAAGTAAAAGCGATGACTTCTCTCGGATACGGCTGTGTCCTACGGCTACTATTTCCTCGGTGCGGCGGCGGTAACTTCTTGACTGGTTCTGCGTTAGGCAGGACGCTCTATCGGCAGCAGCGGATTTCGTTGAAAAGGTCTGCGTTGTATGCAAGGTAGAGCAATCTATCGGCGGCTGCGGACTGCGTAGAAAGCGCCTGCTTTGTGTCGTACGGCAGGACAATCTATCGCCGGCAGCGGACTTCGTAGAAAGTGCTTGCGTCGGCTTAGAGGCACAACACTTTGTCGGCGGCTAACAAGGAAAGTTCAGCTCGAACAAATCGGAGTAATTCAATTACCCTCTGCGGTGACTAAAAGTTAAAGACGACACCAAATGCTCAGCTAGGATAGCCAGGGCGAGTGGAATCTCTTTGTACGGAGACCGTTAAAAGTCAAATAGTCGAATATTTAAAGACCAAATGCTTAGCTAGGATAGCCAGGGCAAGTGGAACTTCTTTGCACGGAATAGTAAAGACAATACCAAATGCTCAGCTAGGATAGCCAGGGCAAGTGGAATTTCTTTGCACGGAGACTGTAAAAAGTCAAAAGCTAGAATGGTAAAGACAATACCAAATGCTCAGCTAAGATAGCCAGGGCAAGTGGAATTTCTTTGCACGGAGACTATAAAAAGTCAAAAGGTAGAATAATAAAGACAATACCAAGTGCTCAGCTAAGATAGCCAGGGCAAGTGGAATTTCTTTGCACGGAGATTGTAAAAAGTCAAAAAGTTGAAAGATAATACCCAATGCTCAGCTAAGATAGCCAGGGCAAGAGGAATTTCTTTGCACGGGACGGGAGAAAGCGATTCGGTAAAATTCCCTTTATTCAGCTAAGATAGCCAGAATAAATAGAACTTAATAAAACTCTTTCTCCTTTCTGGTGATTAATTCACCCCTATTCATAGCTTTTGCTACCAAAACAAAATGTGAAATGCAATGACAAATTTCCATATAAAATTTCGATGGCGATTGCCCATGCATTTCTCCATAAGAAAATGCCCATGAAAAGATACGCCATGGAAAGGTAAACACAGTTTGGCCTTGGAGTGTGTGTTTACTTTGCGATCAACAGGGAGATGGAGATTGTTATTGTAAATCTCCATAAAGAAATGTACACTTCTAATAGGCAAACAACGTTTGGCCTTGGAGTGTGTGTTTACTTTGCGATAAGCAGGGTGATGGAGGTTGTTATTGTAAATCTCCATAACGAAATGTACATGTACACGTCTGACAGGCAAACGACGTTTGGCCTTGGAATGTGGGCTCGTTAGTACAATGAATGCGTGTATTGTTTTAGTGTGGCCTTATGGGTGGGAAAAAGAAATTGTGACGCTTCGTCACAATAGCTGAAATCTCCATTGGATCCAAAAGAAAATTCTACGCATTTTTCGTTGATTTCAAGATGGCCTTCGACACTAGGAATGCACTTGTGCTGAAACTGTGTAATAATGGTGTATCGTCAAAATTTGTAAACGTTTTGGGGAATCTTTATAGCTCAACAGCTTCTGCAGTCGCTTTTGGAAGCAAAGTATCCGAGCAATTCGAAGTAGAAATTGGTCTGAAGCAGGGATGTAATTTGAGTCCCCTATTTGCCCTATTTATTGATGACTTAGAAGAGATACTGCAAGGTGGAGTTCGTGTTTCAGCAAATCTTTTAGTTATGGTCTTATGTTCGCGGACGACATTGTGGTGCTAGTAGAGTCGCCTGGTAGTCTCCAGCTAATGATAATAGGTTGTGGAAGCTCCAGGTACACCTAGAAAAAAATCCAAAATTATGATTTTTCGTAATAGGCCGAAACTGCCGCACTGAAACCTGGAAAGTTGGAACCCAAAGCATTGAAGCTGTAAATGAATACAACTATCTTGGTATGCGGATATCTAGAAATTTGATCTGGAAAAGCCACATGCTTGATAAGTTGCCAAAATCTAAATACGCATTGAACGCCACATAGAGAACTGTGGTTCATTGTAAAGACGTTGAATACGGATCCAAATACATATCGCATTTTTGAAACAGCAGCTAAAGCAATCATGTGTTATGCAGCTCAAGTTTGGGGCCATAAGGAGTTCGATGAAGTGGAGCAGCTTCTGCGTAATTTCTTAAAAAGAATTTTAAGCTACCAAATAGTACGGCAAATCACATACTTGTGTTAGAGACAGGTCTTCAAGCTTTATTCATCTCAACTCTAAAAACACAGGTGGTCTACATTATAAGAACTATTGCAATGGATGATAGGAGACTATCGAAGAAAATAACAATGCTTGTGATTCAAAAACAAATATTATGGTTCGAGGCTCGAACTTCGAGTCTTGGAGGGAGCTTTGTAGCTGAGTACTGTGGACATACACTTCTACCCCGGAACGACAGAATGGACACGTGGAAAAGCGAACTCTAAAGCCTAATAACGTAAGTCGATGAAAGAAAGAGAGAAGACTACATTCTAAAAGTCAGAAGTTCATTTCACAGGAACATATACGCAAGGCTCAATTATAACCTGCTAACAGATAATTATTTCAGGGCAGAGTATCCTACCGATCTCATGTCACAGGTTTTAAAAGCACGAGGGGAGATACTTCCCTTGAACTATATCCCTCACAGGAATGATTTGGAAGAAACACGTGGACTCTGTAATCTAAATGAACGTGAAATAGTGTTCCATTTCTTGAGAAAGTGTCCTGTTTTAGTGGAAACAAGAAGGAATACACTTAGTGTAAACTAACTTAATGAAGAGGAAATCATAGGAGTTCTAAATGGAGCCATGGACTGGGAAGCCCTTTACAATTACATAAAGCTAGCACTAAACTACACGAAACGAGTCTTAGAACTAAAATGAACTTTTTTAAAGTGATATTCCAATTTATATATTAAACAATTAAACTAAAAGAAAAAAAAAAGGTATTAATAATAGTCAACTGACAGACGGCGTAAGCCATGTTAAAAAATGAAAGATAAACTAAATTATCATGAAGTGAACCGCTGTACCGATGTCGCAATGTCGAATGCTTTAAAGTGAAAATCAAATTCGATCGTATACCATGCAAGTCTACAGCTTACATAATTATCAAAATCTGGTCAAGTCTTTTGTGATCACATGCTGTGATGGGTATATCCTGGACGTTAGAGTTCCTTATGCTGCAACTGTATCCGATGCTAACATAACGAAACATCTTTTCCGAGACGATTATAGAACATTCACGCAATATTTTAGACAAAATGATGCTTTTATTTTGAACAGAAGAAAAGAGAGACGCAATCCCACATCTTGAATCTCAAAGATATAGGGCTGAAATGCCTGAATCTGTTACTGAAGGTATCTTTTGACTTACCAAAGGGCAGGCTAATGGATCCAGGTGTGTAACTATGGTCAGATGGGTCGTTGAAGTCGTGAACGGACGGTTTAAAAGGGATTTTAAACTATTTTGACAAGATTTTTTCATTCTAGCTGCTGGTCATTTAATGAACGACTTCAAAGTTGCAGCTGCACTTCTTAATAAGTTTCATCCAACCATTGAAGACAGTGCTGATGCGAAAGTTCTGCTAGAACTGGCTTTAAATGTTTTGAATACTCCTAATTATTTAGGTACTTTTGTAAGAGAAAATAATCTTAATAGAACCAGAGTCATGTTCAGCCGCATCGAAGGAAATATCCCGAATTTAAGTGATTATTCACAACTCACTATTCAAGAACTTCGTATGATATCATTGGGGAGTTACCAAATTAACCAGGCTCGACCCTACTGTGGCGAACAATTAAAAGACCAGGGAATTTATACAATCGAAGTTTGCTATGATCGGATGCGCTTTACCTCTACTGCTCATCATTGGGTTATATGTAGCTTTAATTTGTGAGGGTATCAAAATCCAGGCATGTAAGTAGAAAAGTGTATCTCTTCATCTCTAATCATTATTCTACGTGCTATACTTACGTAATATACGTAATTATTGCAAAAAATGCCGGATTTTTCCCATTTCCGGAGCTATACTAAAAACCTAATTATCTCAAAATCGCAAAGGCCAAATTCAAAAATATTTGGCAGATAGATTAGGCTGAACGTAAGCTTTCATTTGGTTTTAGTCTCATAGGTATACGTTCTGGGCTCAAATATGCACCACCTCCTTTGTGTCAAATATCATGAATAGGTTTATAAAATAAAAATAAATAAATAGGGTGGCGCAACAGAACGAGGAGCCCCTGGGCCCTCGCATTTCGCACAACCATACCTTGTGAAGGAATGGAGGGTACCTACAATTTTCTCCCGGTTCCGAACGGCTAATTGAGAAAGCGCTTTTCATGGCAATGAATTTATTAACGGAGGACTTGCCAATTCCTCGCGAAATGCGATACGCGTGGAAAAACATTTTTGCTTCTGCTGGGATTCGAACCTTGAACCTCTGGGCTAGCAGGTGGACATGCTAACCATCACGCTATGGGTACCACTTAATAAAAAAATAAACAGGTTTTAAAATTAGAAATAATGTTCAAAAGCAAATTTTTGTATGGTTTTCTGCAGCTGTGTGTGACTGGGCTGCCAGCCGCTGCCTGCTTCTGCTACTGCCAGCCTCTGGCAAGAAGCGGCTGGCAAGCAGCCGTGTGTGCCCGTACTTTAAATGCTTTCTTCATTTGCTGAAAAACTAAACATAGCTCCAGAAAATGATTTTTGAAACATAATAGAACACTTCGTTTACCAAAGTGAATAGATGAAAAAACTGAACCAGTCTTTCTATTTGATCTGGAAACATTTTATAGAAGAGAGTTCAAAATGGTTCTTTAAACTATGAACACGCACGTAAAAGATGGTTTAACAGATAATTTACCATATTTGAACCCGCCTTAAAAATGTTTAAAATACCCGCTTCTTGAGCGAATGCCACCATAGAATTAGTAAAATTTTTTATAGAATTAGATCGCTTTTTTTATAAAGAAGATGTGGACAGCTTCTTATCGGAACTGCAAAGATTCTTCTTTTTACTTGTGAGATTAAATTCATTGATGCTACTTAATTTCTCAAAGCATATTGTTGATAACATTGAACTTAGTGAGACTGTAGAGGAATTGGCATTATTAAGACAACGCAGGGTTGGCCTTTAAATTCAAATTTATGAACTGTTTTTTAAATAATAATATAAATTATATAGACTGTGAAATTAACATTTTTAGGTTTCTAATTACTTTTAATTTTATTTATTTATTTCAGTCAGAAAATTCTATAGACTAGTAAACATTTCACTAAATGCCCCTTCTTCCATGGTTTGGACCCTCGCTACGCCCCTGTACCTGCTTTATTACAACTTAAAAGGATGAATAAGACAATAAGGGTTATGATAGTGCAGATGGCGATACGTTTTATTGGGAAGTCCAAGTCTTAGGTATATGTGAGTGCTTTGCAAAAAAAAACGCCTAAAGTAAATGGGAAACCCAGGGATCTACCAACAAAAAATTCCATTGAAAATTTATCGAATTTTCGCTTGTTGACGAAATATATTGAAAATATTGATAGGGGTCGCTTCACCCCTTTACTCAGATTTTCACCCTCTTATTTACCTAATCTAATAGTACTGTTAAGTTTTATCTTACAGTTAACTCAGTGAACGATTGAATGAATGAAAATCCGTTCATTTATTGGTTTATTCCAAAATGGCATAATGTTATTGTTTTTAAGTGCAGAGGTTTTGATTTTTTTTTTTATATTTATTTTCTTATTTTTTTTTTTTTTAGCTGGTATTTGGTTTGCATTTAACGATAACAGAATGTGATTGTTTTCGGAAAGCTTCCGGAAGGCTTCCGGAGTCCGGACAGCCAAACGATTCAAGTGTGATTAACAACGATGATTTCAAAATGCAAAAGGTGGAATCATTTCTTACAAGTCCGTAAATCATTGATTTATTTCCTCGTCAAGGTGGGAATAAGAGGGCTTCTTCAAATCCATCCTATACTTTGTACGATTTCAACGAAGTTATTACATTTACCGACTCATGTACCTACATATGAATGTGTAGATACGTTTTTGTTGAAGTGAAAGGTGAAACCTGACTAATACGAGCTCCTGCTTTTTAAATTGCAAATCACTTTATCATCACTGTCAAACGTAAAAGGGGTGCAAAAGTCTTTCAAGATTGCTGACGTTGGAGGCGTAGGCATAAACCAGTTTAACCATACGCTTATAATGTGAATGGCACACATTTTATTTTATATTTCTTCATAGATTCCAAATTGAAATTTTTATGTATTCCCAATTCAAGTTAAGATATTGATTGATATCGTATTGCTAATTGAATAACATTAAGAACAGTTTAGCATGTGTCTCCAGCTTTTGATCTTTCTTTTCATTGTCTCTATCGTCTTCGAAACTTGTTAAGGAAACTTCGTGTTTGACATTTAAGGAACAAGAGAGTCTGACTAACAAATTCTAATTCAAGTGAATATTTGTTATTTGCCATGTTTATCTGAAGGCAAGGAACAGAATGCAGATGAAGGGAAAATCTACATAATTTTTAGGTGTGACAACACTACATATCAGATAAAAGCAATTTACTGTGTTTTGGTTTGTGTGATAGATATACACATACATTATGTTTTGATATGTGTTTTGTATAGCGAGGAATGCCAACAGAAGAAAGAGGTGCTTCTTTGGCCATCGAACGTGTAACATATGCAAGAGCCGAAAGAGCAGAAGAACAAAAAGAGGTGGTGCATACTTGCCCAGGGTGTACGTACACCTATGAGACTAAAACCAAATGAAAGCTTACGTTTATCCCAATCTATCTGCCAAACATTTTTGAATTTGGTCCTGGTGGTTTTGAGATAATTAGACTTCAAATTGAGTGCCGGAAATGGGAAAAATCTGACATTTCTGCAAATAATTACGTATATCTCAAAAAGTAAAGCACGTAGAACAATGATTAAGGTATCATGTGAAAGATCATTAAAATATAATTTCATATAAAATACATTTTTTCAAATGGCTTATATTTCAAAAAGACAGACTTAAAAGTTGTTTGAAAAGAAACAATTTTGACGTTTGCCAGCCAACATCTCGAAAAAATCAGTGATGACCTAGTGTGTTAAGCGGAGGAACGTTGCACTATGGAGTAAAGGCATGAAAAAACACGACAAAATTATTTTTTGTATTGAATGATTAGATATCCAAATGAAAGATGTTTTCTAACATAAAAATCATTTTCGATCACTGTTTTGAGCAAAAAATATTTTTTCCGTTAAAACTACATTTTTTGCATTTCATTTACATTTTTCCTACATGTTGGTTCAACGCCCAAGCCGGGCCTTCCTATTTTTATTTCGGCATTGCAAAAACTAACCGAGATCAAGGAGAACCTAAGGTTAAAAACCGAAAAGGAAGGGAGAAAGGCGTTTGTGATGGATCATATCGGTCCATCAACATCTAAAAAAGTGTTGGAACTTACAGTAAAGAGGAGGCGGCGCAAGGTGCAGCCAAATTTAGTGCCCCGAAAGTTAAAAGTTAAAAACAAAGGGAGCGCCGAAGCTAAAAAAAAAAACTGCTAACAATGAACAGCCATGGGGACTGTGGCTGAAAAAGCCGCGCTAACGACCACCAGCAGGAAGCAGACATCAGAGCCTAAGCAGCAAAAACAACAACAACAGCCAGCACAACAACAGCAACAGCCAAAGAAGACTGCATCAAAGAGCAGGTTGCCCCAATCAACAACGGTGAGGCAAGGGTCGAAGATAAGACCCTACTTACTGAAATGTGTTCTCTGTGGTGGAGATGGACACTATGCGAATTATCGGGGTTGTCCTCGATACCAGGTTATAAAAAAATCAATAAAAGCTGCTCCAACAGTAACTAAGGATGAGGGAAGGCATGCAGCCAGACCGACTCCAAGGACCGTCGTTCCCGAAGTTTCCAACGCCCAAATAGCGGGTGGAGATGGGAAAACGGTACAACCTCCCCAGAAGGCGGCCGCACAGCCATCTGTGTCAAAGGATGCTGCTGGGGAGTCAGAAGTGATGGTCGCTTTGCGTGTCATTCAGGCACAAATGAGCGAACTATCGCGGCAAATAAGTGAGCAAGCGCGTAGGGTGGATGTGATCTAACGTGCAGTGCCGTCGCTTGCGCAATTTTAAGGTTAACGGGCGCGCTGTCGGAGAGGCTTTTTAAGATCCTAGCCGTGAATGTGAATTCGCTAGTTAGGATAGAACGACGAGCCAACTCCCTTGAGTTGTTAAAAGACCAACATGGTAAGCGAAACTAGGCTAAATCAGCATCACAAATTGACGGATAACAATTACATTATTGTAAGAAAAGACCAACCCAACTCGACTTTCGCGGGTGGGGTTGCGATCTTCATACGTAAGGGCATTGCTCATAAAGTCATATATATAGTGGTGAAGTACGCCGATTCCGGTTACTGGAAGCGTGTATCGTATGCATCCCTCTCCATCAGGGGAGGTGGTTGTATGTGGTCGCTATCTATGCGCCGGAGGCTTCTCAACCCTCATGTTTAATAACAAAGCTCGAATCACTTTTTTGGACTCTGAAACTGAATTCAGAAGAAAACTATTTCCTTATGGCTGGTGATTACAGTGCTAAACACCAAGATTGGGGAAATCAATAAGCCAATCCAAAGGGGACCCAGCTATTCAATTGGCTGGGGCTTCACCATATTGAGTGTAAAGTCGACCTGCTGGCTTCTGACAGGCCTTCATATCCTCGAAGTGGCTCATATTTGGACTTATTACTTTAAGACTCAAGACTTAAACTGACCGACGACATTATGCGACGGACGAAAAATTGTTTGACGACGGTTGAGTACGACAGTGACCACTGCCGTCATACTGCTTCCGAACGACCTTGTGGAACTGGAGGAGTACGTGCCGACGCACTCTTACAACTACGGTAAGACACGTTGGCCGCGCTTTTCCGGTGCCGTCTCAAGGGAACTTCGTTCGAACGGTATTGCGCCGCCATGCAACAGGAATCTGTCGAACGTTGAGATCGATGGGTACCTGCAACGGTTGGAGGATGCAATCCGTAGTACAATGGACAGGACAATTCCTAAATATAGGCAACATGACACTCCGAACATGTACAGAAACGCGACAATAGACTCACTTTACGAACAAAAAAGTAGACTCCTGTCGAGAATCAAACTCTTGGACAGGAGATTTACTGACCGACACGATTTAGAGATTAGAACTCTGAGGTCACAGATCGAAAATCTTCAACAGTTTATTAAAGAAAATTATAAAATTACCATTACTCTTTTCCATCGGTCGATATACGTGATGTTGTTGTTGAGTTCGCCTTGTGGCACAGCGTGTAAAGATTCGCCTACGAGAAAATGCGCAGGAGTTAACGCATTCAAATCATCTAAGCTGTCGGAGAGCGGGCATAAGGGTCTTGAATTCAAGCACGCTTCTATCTGAGTTAGAAGCGTTGTGAGCTCCTCAAAAGTAAGCCTTTCGGTTCCAACAACTCGTTTTAAATGGAATTTCACCGATTTCACTCCTGCTTCCCATAATCCACCAAAGTGTGGAGAAGCTGGGGGAATAAAGTGCCAATTTGTTCCGTGATTTGCTAGGTTTTCGGCAATTTCTTTCAAATCGTGCTTTGCGTCTTTCAACATTTTGGCTAATTCGTTATTAGCGCCGACGTAATTTGTTCCACAATCGCTGTAGATTTGTTTGCAGCTACCTCTCCTGGCCGTAAACCGAAATGCTGCTAAAAATGCTTGGGTAGTCAGGTCAGACACTACTTCCAAGTGAATGGCCTTTGTTGCCAAACTGATAAACACTGCAAAATACCCTTTAGTATTTAGCACCTTGAGCTTTCCAGCTTTTTATTTCGATGGGTCCTGCGTAGTCAACTCCAGTATGACTGAACGGTCGTGACATCTGGACTCTAGGTGCAGGTAGATTTGCCATCAACTGCTGCATTTCCGATGCCTTTTGCCGGTAGCAAGAAGTGCATCTATGAAGTTGATACTTTACACATCTTCGTATCTGGCCAATCCAATACTTTTGACGGATGTAATTGATCATCTGTTGGATGCCGCCATGCAAGGTGTTCTTATGGGCATCTCTGACAACCAGGTTGGTAAAATGGTGACTGTTTCGAAGAAGTATCGGATGTTGTGCATCGTAGGGGAGGAGACAATTCTCCAAGCGTCCTCCAACTCTCAAAAGTCCTTCAGCATCAACGAATGTGTTCAACGTCTTGAGTGACTTGGGTATCTTCGAGGTTTCCAAAATCTGTTGAAGCTCTGTTTTTAACATTTCTTTCTGTGCGGCCTTCACGACAATGAAACGCGCTGCTTCCAATTCCTTTGGACTAAACGGGCCATCAGAAACTGCTTTTCGTCGACAGTTTTTTGCGAAACGACAACATGTGGCGACAACTCGAATAACCTTAAACAAACTCGAACAATCGCAGATGGTTTGAAGTATACGATCATCCTGACTGACTTGAGCACTCAGTACCGTAACCGTACGTCGTTCCTCGTCAGTTTCAATGTCAACAGGTTGATGCGGAACATCGAAAGCCCATTGAGTGCGTAAAAATTCAGGACCAATCCACCAAGTCTGCAATGACGTAAGTTCTGCAGGATACACCCCTCTAGACGCCAGATCGGCTGGGTTATGAAGAGTTAAGACATGTCCCCAGCAATCGATCCCCACTAACCGCTGAATTTCGGATACTCGGTTTGCAACGAACGTAGTCCATTTGGCGGAAGTGGCTCGTATCCACGCGAGCGCGATGGTTGAGTCGGTCCAAGTAAACATCTTGATGTCGGGAACAGCCAAAACGTCCTTCGTGTACTGCATCAACTGCGCTAACACTACTGCTCCGCAAAGTTCCAAACGTGGAAGCGTGATCGTACGCTGACTTGGAGCTACCTTCGTCTTTGCCAGGAGCAAGTTGACATGGATATTCCCGTCACTGTCAAGCACACGAACGTATACTACGGCACCGTATGCTTTCCTAGACGCGTCACAGAATCCATGTAATTCTATATCCTTGTTGGTCTTGCTTATATGAGTCCAGCGTGGTATTCGAAGCGTCTCGATCATCGGAAGTTCTCGATGAAAAGCATCCCAATCTTTTTTCAGTGTAGCTGGAACCGGATCATCCCAATCACAACTAAGTTCCCAAAGCCGCTGCATCATTAATTTTGCCGTGATGACGCATGGTGATATCCAGCCAAGTGGGTCGAACAGTTTGGCTATGGTGGACAACATTGACCTTTTTGTTGTGGCTTCTGATGACTGCTGCACATTTTGGTAAGAAAAGTAGTCGTCTACCGGGAACCATTTTATGCCAAGGGTTTTGACGTGATTTGACATGTTGAACGGCACCTCAAAGCCTAACTCTCGATCTGCTGCAGGTATATCTTCGACGAGTTCCTTCACGTTACTTGTCCATTTTCGTAAATTGAAGCCCGCTGACGCCAGAAGTTGAAACTGCATGGTGAGGCAAAAAATAGTGGTATGGGGTTGCCAACACCGAGTCGCCGACGTAAATTTCTTCCATATGCTTTAGGGTTGCATATTCTCGTATACATTTGGCATAATCTGCCCGAAGAGTTGGGTTTGCCTCCAGCCTCTTCTCCAAGTGCAGGAATCGTCGGACCGCGCTCTGCTTACTGGATCCCATCGCCGGAAGACATCCACTTATAAACGGCAGCTTCACTTCATAACGCCCGTCAGGAAGGCGTCTCGTGTGTTCATCGAAATGCGCGTCGCATGCGATGCTCTCCTCAGTTTCATGTGTCTGGAACGGCAATTCTTCCATCTCCCAGAATCTCTGCAGCTGAGAATTCAGGTCAGCAGTCTGCACAAAACTGCGTATTTGCCGGGGATGTTCCGCCTGAACTTTCCCTAACACAATCCACTGCGTCTTCTGAGCAGCGAATCCATCTGCAGGTCTTCTCACTTCTGGAAGGAGTATATCAGCATATACTTCGCTGACGAGAAGTAAATTAAAAGGTCCAGGAACGTGGAGATTTGGATCTGTCAACGTTAACCCTTTAAGGTGTTGCCATTTGTCAGGTATCATTTGTTGGGCTGGGAGATGGCCAGTCAGTGACTTGAAGACCAGTGCCCGCACCGCACCTCCATAAGTTGAGTTGCATGACGCAAGCTCAATATCCACGCAAGTTTGCGTTGTGCCACTGCTGACTAACCCTAACCCTGACACCTCGACAAAGGTACGTCGCTTTTTCAGCTGCAATTGTTGTGCTGCATCTTCAGTGATGAAGCATGCTTCCGATCCTGGGTCGATCAAGGCTCGGAGATGGTGTTGACGACCATCGGTTGCTCGCACCTTCAAAATTGCTGTCGCTAAAAGCACCTGGTGCGTTCTGCTACCATGCGACGTGTGGTAATTCAAAACTTGACCACTTGTAGAAGCTTGTTGTACTTCTCTCGGTTCAAACTCCAGCGCGTTTGCGTTAAAAGATGTAGAAGCTGCATTGTTACCTCTTGAAGTTGTTGTTGACCTCGTGTTGTTGACCATGCTATTTGCACGCACAGCTGGATGTTGGGCCACGTTAACATGCAAAAGCGTGTGGTGACGCTGTTGGCAAAAGTAACAGCATCCAGGTGAGGGGCAATCCGGCGCAAAATGCCCTGAAGAAAGGCAGTTGTCGCAAACTCTCAGGCGTCGAGCAGTCTGCTTCCTTTCCGTTGTGTCCATGTTTAGGAACCGCTGACACTTCCTTATGGAATGCTGCTGCAGATTGCATAAACTGCACCTTCCCAACTCCCTATCAAAAGTTAGCCGAACTGGTGGTCTACCTGCTTGACTGTTTGCTGGCTTACCTGTTGGCTTAGGTGTTGGCTTAGCAAATATCACCTTCGTGCTCTGAAAGCGAGAACGGTTGTTGGCGTGTGTCTCAGCTTTCATTTTTGACGTGGAGCACATCTCCTGTTGGTCTACAACTTCCAAAGTGCGGAAACGAGTATCTAAAAAGTCCGAAAACTCCACGAATTTCGGCAAATCTTTCCTGTTTCCCATCTTTTCCTCCCACAGCTTCTGCGTAGAAGACGGCAACTTCTGGTGCAGGAACCAAATGAGCACCGTGTCCCACTGATCGACCGGGACATCCATGTTTTCCAGCGCTGGCATACACTCCCGTGTAGTGAACAACAACTCCTTCAGACCTGTCGCAGTTTCCCTGGTCATAGGAGGCTGCCCAAACAAAGCCTGCATCTGTAAATGCACCAGTATGCGCTTGTGGTCGTAGCGCTCCTTCAGCAGCTCCCACGCCTTTTCGTAGTTTGCCGCCTCGACCGACAAGTTCTGCAGGAAACGCTCGGCGTCACCAACCAAACACGATTGCAGAAAGTGCAACTTATCGATATCAGCCAGACTGCTGTTGTTGTGTACCAACGCTCCGAATCGATCATGAAAGGCTCGCCAGCTGGTATACGCACCATCAAATTTGGGCAAGTCGATGCGGGGGAGCCGTATCTCCGACCGAGATGACGATTGTTGCGACGTTGCGTCCAAACTTGCTTCCTTGACGTCCCCTGTGGGCACAGGTTTGTGCCTTTCTAGCGCCTCCATCAGCTCCACACGGTAATCAATTTATTGAGATTAATAATGCTCTGGCTTCGAAAATGAAAATATCAATAACAATATTTATTGAGAACTTATTTGAACAAAGTTTGAATTCGTAATAAAAAATTTATAAAATTAATTTGATTACTTATATCAAATCGATTGCTTGTTTTTCAACACCCTCTCTCAATCGAATACCATTATTATGTCAAATTAATTTTAGTTCGTAAATACAAAAAGTGTACAGGATCCATAGCTTTGGTAAAGATGTCAGCTTGTTGTTCTTTTGTGCCGATTGATTCAACTTTTATTAATCCTTTCGCAATACTGTCTCTTACAAAGTGATGTTTTATATCGATATGTTTGGCTCGTTTACTTTCCAGATTATGAGCCATTCCAATACATCCTCTATTGTCCTCAAAAATATAAGTTGGTTCGTCAGTGATCTCATGTAAATCTTGTAATAGTCCTCGCAACCATATTCCTTCTGCTGTAGCTGAACTTAAGGCTTATATTCAGCTTCACTGGAAGAAGTAGCAACAGTGGTTTGTTTCTTGCTACACCATGACACTGTGCTTCCATAAACTTTAAACATATACCCACTTACTGACTTCCTGTCTACTATATCAGATGCCCAGTCAGCGTCAGCAAATCCAATAATTGGTTGAAATTGACCATATTTAAAGTTAAGTTTCAAATTCTTTGTACCTTTAAAATAGCGTACTATTCTTTTAAGGTGTTGCCAATGCAATTCAGATGGATTTTGTTGGTATCTTCCCATAAAACTAATTGCAAAACATATATCTGGTCTTGAACAAAGCATTACATACATAATACTTCCCAGAAGTTCACGATAAGGTTTTTCAAGTTTTTCATTTTTGTTATTTGCTTGAAGTTGCAAGCCCTTCTCCATAGGACTTTTAACAGAGTTACATTCCATCATACCAAACTTCTGAAGAATTTTATCGATGCTTGCTTCTTGTGATATTTGTAAACCATCTCCAAAAACATCTATCTTCATACCCAAAAAAAAATCTTAAGGGTCCAGAGTCTGACATTTCAAATCGAGAGGAGAGTTCATCTTTCAATTTCTCTATCGATGAAATTGGTTTACCCACAATCAGAAGGTCATCAACGTATATTAACAAGAATAAAACATCTTCATTCTTAAATCTTGTATATAAACAGTAATCATGATTTGATCGCTCGAATCCAATAGAAATTAAATGTTCATTTAGTTTCTGATTCCAGCAACGAGGAGACTGTTTTAAGCCGTAAATGGACTTAAGAAGTTGACATGCTTTTCCCTCTCTGGTTGGCAAGCCCTCTGGTGCAGCCATATAAAGCTCTTCGTTCAGATAACCATGAAGAAACGCTTTTTTTACGTCAAGTTGATGAAATTGATACTTTCTATGTACGCCTATTGCCAACAAAACACGAATTGTTGTCAACTTTGCGACTGGAGCATATGTTTCGGTGTAATGGATTCCAAATTTCTGTAAATATCCCTTCACAACCAAACGCGCCTTGTATTTGATTTGATTGCCATGTTCATCTTCTTTAATAGTGAACACCCATTTTGATTGAAGGAGTTTCTTATTCAAAGGAGTATCGACTACTTTCCAAACATAATTTTTCTCCATTGATTTAAGTTCGATATCAATAGCTTTCTTCCATAAATCTGAATCAGGCCGATTCAATATGTCGTTATAACTTTCAGGTAAATCTGTACATAAAGAAACAGCAGCAGAATTTGCTTCTGAAGTCATGATAAAATCATCAAACTTACTTGGTAGTCGGCGCTCCCTGTCACTGCGCCTCACAATCTCCTTTTGGTGATTGTTATTTGTTTGTGATGGGAGCGCATTAATAGCTTCTTCAATTATCGGATCATCTTCTTCTAGCAACTGGTTTACTTCGCTTGCATCTTCTTCATTTTGCAAAGTTTCTGTTTCTAATGTATTAGCCACAGCATTACTTACAAGTTCATCTTGCCCCTCTTGCTCGTGGCTCCATAGGATAAATTTTGGTTCATCTTTTGTAACGATTTGTTTTCCAAGGACTTTAAATGGAAAATTGAATTCATCAAATTTTACATCGCGAGATATTTTAATTTTTCTTGTTTCCATATCCCAGAGTCGATATCCATTTGGAGCATATCCTATCATCACTGTTTTCTTGCTTTTTGGTTCGAGTTTTCTCCGACATTGATTTGGAATCCAAGCGTACGCCTTGCAACCAAATACTTTTAATTTATTAAGATTTGGTTTCGTTCCAAACCATAATTCAGCTGGGGTCATCGAATTATCCAAACAACGGGTTGGACTCCGGTTGATCATATAAACTGCAGCAGCTTCATTCCACATCTCTTTTGGAACACTCGATTGGATTAATAAAACTCTTATTGTTTCAGTTAGAGTTCGATTAAACCTCTCAGCAACCCCATTTTGTTGAGGGGAATATGCAACTGTTGGCTCAACTTGAATCCCCTTTTGCTTGTACCAACAAATTTGGTCTTTGGATAAGTATTCTCGTCCTTGATCTATAGTCAGTTTTGAAATTGCACAGTTAAACATAGCGGTCGATAAGGCTTCATATTCTTTGAATGCTTGAAACACATCTGATTTGTTCTTCATCAAGAAAACCATGGCAAAATGGCTAAAATCGTCAATAAAGGAAACAAAGTATTTCGAACCATCATAAGCAATTGGATTTAATGGACCAAAAACATCTGAGTGTACTCTCTCAAGAGCTCGCTTAGCTCTATTGCGGGTTCCATTAAAGGGTTCTCGTACCTGCTTGCCTTCAATGCAAACGTCACAAAAATCAGGTTCTTGAATCTTGTTAGGAATTAAATTATTTTTGAAAAGGACATCCATTCTTTGTTTACTGATGTGTCCTAGACGACGATGCCATAATGTTGATTCATCTTTAGTACATAAATTTGCTTGGGTTTTCTTGACTTCAATTTCAAGTTCATATAGATTGGACTTTAAGAATGCTGTCGCTATAACTTCTTTACCTCTCAAGATTAAGGCGTTATTTCCACAAAACTTGACTTCAGCTCCAGCATTAGTTAATTTACTAACAGATAGTAAATTATCTCTCAACTCTGGTATATACAACACGTTTTTAATCGTAAGCTCGGTTTTGGTATTGCTCAATCCCTTGATTTGTCCAATTTTATTTGCTCTTAAGGACTGTTCTTCTTTTGCAACATTTATTTCGATGGGAAATTTCAATTCGGAAATCTCTGAAAAATACCATTTTTCATTAGCAAGATGATCGCTAGCTCCAGAATCAAGCTTAAAAATAATCTTTTTGCTTTTGTTGTCTCTTGAACATTGACTATCTGCCATGAAGCAAAAACCTCTGCTTTGTACGGTTTGAGCTTTAACGGTTGGAGCTTCTTTTGAGTAGCAGTCTTTGGCTTGATGTCCAAATTTGTTGCATTTAAAACACTTTCCATTGAATTTCTTTTTCTTGTAGTTTTTCTTTTTACTCGAAAAAGCCGTTGTTTCTTGAAAATCTTCAGCATGGCGTTCATTTATTTTCAATTCTTCAGCTTTTAACCTTTCTTTTGCTAAAGGTAATGAAAGCTTATCTTCATCTTAGTTTTGAAGGGCTGTTACCAATGGATCAAACTTTTCTGGCAACGTTAAAAATAACTGTGTGAGAACATCATTATCTTCCACATTCGCTCCTGCCATTTTGAGTTGACGGATCAAGTTTTCAAACGTTACCAAATGTGAAGTCACTGAATCTCAACTTTTCATACGAAGCTTCGATATTTGCTTGCGTATTAATTGTTGGTTTACCATGGAAGGCTTTGCAAATGCTGACTTCAGGTTAAGCCACATCAATTTTGCAGTTTCTTGATCTCTTATGTAACTGAGATAATCCGAATGAATAAAATTAACCAAATAATTTTTGGCTATTCTATCCCTCTTCATAAATTCGCTTCTTTGTGTTTCTTCTTGCGGTGGTTCGTCGGTCAGAACGTCCCATAAACTCTTCGACTCCAATTGTATTCTCATACGAAATTGCCAGTCGTCGTATCCACAACCGTTAAATTGTGGGATACCTTGCACAAAATCTTTAAAGTCGCCCATAACCTATTGAGATTAATAATGCTCTGGCTTCGAAAATGAAAATATCAATAACAATATTTATTGAGAACTTATTTGAACAAAGTTTGAATTCGTAATAAAAAATTTATAAAATTAATTTGATTACTTATATCAAATCGATTGCTTGTTTTTCAACACAATTGAAATGTCCATAATTTGGTCGTATACCTCTAACAAATCTTCTTTTTTCATCGTAGATTCAAGATGTTTTCCGCCGATGATAGCCTCGTTGTACACCTTAGAAGTGGCGACGTCCTCCTCCAACTTTTTCAACCTTGCAGCTACGTATGAGCGGGTCAGGCGCTCTTTTGGGGATTTTTTGAAATTGGTGAGATCTCTCTTTATTGTTGTTAGAAAATAATTGTTAAAGAAAATAATTAAAATGTTCAAAACTCACGTACTATATCAGCTGCAGATGCCGTCAATTCCTGTATCTTCTTGAAGATTATTTTTGTTGCGCGACGCGACGTTATTTCGGTTTTTGTTACGCGAAATAAGATTGTAATTATAAGAAACTAGTTATTAAATCACTAAAATGATTTTTGCAAAATGCACTTTGTGTATGTTCAACTAACTTGAAGTTCACACTCTATTGTCTAAAGTTTTAGTTTTCGTTTTTGCACACACACACTGTATTACAAAGTTAATGATTGTTTTGAAAAACGGATCGAAAGGACCAAATGATCTGACTAGGTTTTATTTGTATACCAAAAAAACTAGGGAAAAAAATTACTTATTAAAAAACTTTCTTAAGAAAAGGAAAAACACGTCCACTCAGATTTCTTTATAATTCGGTTGTATTTACTTTGTATATACTTCAAAGGTCATATTAAGAACAAATTCTATGTTATTATTTACATTTGATTTGACATTTATGTTTGTGGATTGTATTTACATTTATAGTATTGTTTCATTTAATAATTTAAGTTTAACATTTCTTAGTTACATTTTTAAATAATCATTTTACATTCGTACACCTCCAGTTCCACAAGGTCGTTCGGAAGCAGTATGACGGCGGCAAGTCCACAGTGGTCACTGTCGTACTCAACCGTCGTCAAACAATTTTTCGTCCGTCGAAGAATGTCGTCGGTCAGTTTAAGTCTTGAGTCTAAAAGCAATAGATCCAAATAAGAGCCACTTCGAGGAAATGAAGGCCTGTCAGTAGCCAGCAGTTCGACTTTACACTCAATGCTGTGGAGCCCCAGCCAATTGAATAGCTGGATGCCCCTTGGATTGGCTAATTGATTTCCCCTATCTTGGTGTTTAGCATTGTAATCACCAGCCAAAAGGAAATAGTTTTCGTCTAAGTTCAGTTTCAGAGTTCGAAAAAGTGATTCGAGCTCTGTTATAAAACATTAGGGTTGAGAAGCCTCCGGCGCATAGATCGCGACTACATAAAACCGCCTCCCCTGTTGAAGAGGGATGCATACGATACACGCTTCGAGCAACCGGAATCGGCGTACTTCACCACTGTATATTACTTTATGAGCAATGCCCTTACGTATGAGGATCGCAACCACACCCGCAAAAGTCGAGTTGGGTCGGTCCCTCCATACGATAATGTAATTGTTATTCGTCAATTTGTGATGCTGGTTTAGCCTAGTTTCGCTAACCATACATACATCGGGATGTTGGTCTTTTAACAACTCAAGGAAGTTGGTTCGTCGTTCTATCCTAACTAGCGAATTCACATTCACGGCTAGGGTCTTAAAAGGCCTCTCCGACAGCGCGCCCGTTAACCTTAAAATTGCGCAAGCGACGGCACTGCACGTTAGATCACATCCACCCTACGCGCCTGCTCACTTATTTGCCGCGATAGTTCGCTCATTTGTGCCTGAATGACACGCAAAGCGACCATCACTTCTGACTCCCCAGCAGCATCCTTTGACACAGATGGCTGTGCGGCCGCCTTCTGGGGAGGTTGTACCGTTTTCCCATCTCCACCCGCTATTTGGGCGTAGGATACTTTGGGAACGACCCTCATCCTTAGTTACTGTTGGAGCAGCTTTTATTAATTTTTTTATAACCTGGTATCGAGGAAACCCCGAAAGTTTGCAGGGTGTCCGTTTCCACTACAGAGAACACATTTCAGTAGGGTCTTATCTTCGACCCTTGCCTCACCGAGCTTGCACTCTTTGTTGTTGTGGTTCTCCCCACACTTGACGCACCTCGACTGCATTTGGCAGTTGAATGCGGCGTGACCGAACCTTTGGCAACGGAGACATTGTAAAATGTCCCCATGCCTGTTTATTTTCTCCCATTTTACCATCTGGTAGTCCAGGACGGAGATACTCCTGAGACTTTCCAGACGGCTACTGGGTGGCAAGGTGACTAGGAACATCAGCAATAGCCGCCTCTCCCGTCTGGCCTTTGCCGTGGTGAACGGCTTGACCCCGATGAACTCGAGATCGTCGCTCGCCAATATGCGGAGTTCAGCTAAGAGCTCCTCTGGGTCAGAGGTAGGCTCTACCCCTTTCAATAGCATGCTTTTAGGCTTCTCCTCTTTGGGAGTATAACTATAATATTCGGTGGTTGTCTTCGCTAACAACTCACGAACGATCCTATGGTCACCAATGTTTTGACATTGGATCGCATGTCGATCTTGACCTAAACGTTTTATTACAAATTTATCGCCAACGGCGGACTTACATAGGCTTTTTGTTGCTTGTAGATCCATTTTGTGGGTATTGATTGGGGGCACCCTGCTCTTCTGGGTCTTCTTTGGCTGCTGCTGTTGTTGTGCTGGCTGTTGTTGTTGGTTTTGCTTCTTCTCGGCTGGATGCTGATGGCTGGGGATCGATGGCGCGGCTTTTTTAGCCGCAGTCCCACGTTACTGCTCTTTTGTAGCAGTTTTCTTTCTTTTGTTTTCCAAAGCTGTTTTACTAGCTGGCACAGTTTTGATATTTGCAGCCTTTGTTGTTGTAGGCTGCTGCAGTTTATTGACAGTTTTCTACCGCGAGTAATCGTTGTTGTTTTGCCTCGCTTTCCGCTTGCCTGCGGGCCACTTGCTTTGCTTTTATCACAGCTATTTCGGCATACAGTTTCTCCATTATTGTTGTCAGCTCGTGGAGTCGATTGCCTTCCTCGTTCTCTTCATTATCATCATCACCGTCACCGTCTGCTAATGCAGCGAACGAGTTGTTGCTGCTGGTGTAACGGCCCTCACCAACGTTCGACTCGTAATCACTTTCAATGCTGGTCGAATTACTCTTGTCGTCGACCTCCTCCTTATCACCCACCGTCTTTTGCTTGCGGGGCATTGTGTTATTCGGCTTCGCTTTGTGCCGCCTTCTTTTAGCTGCAGTTGTTGTTGTCGCTACTGTTGTTGCGGTTGTTGCTGCTACTTTATTTGCGGTTGTTGCCGCTGCTGTAATTGTTGTTGTTGTTTTTGCAGTTGTTGTTGATGGACCGGAGAGGTCTATCACAGCACTATCACAAACTCCTTTATACACTAATTCGTCAATTTTTCTTTAGAAAAAATATAAATTGTTTGGTTTACAGGCACGGAGACATTGTAAAATGTCCCCGTGCCTGTTTATTTTCTCCCATTTTACCATCTGGTAGTCCAGGACGGAAATACTCCTGAGACTTTCCAGACGGCTACTGGGTGACAAGGTGACTAGGAACATCGGCAAAAGCCGTCTCTTCCGTCTAGCCTTGGCCGTGGTAAACGGCTTGACCCCGATGAACTCGAGATCGTCGCTCGCCAACATGCGGAGTTCAGCTAAGAGCTCCTCTGGGTCAGAGGTAGGCTCTACCCCTTTCAATAGCATGCTTTTAGGGTTCTCCTCTTTGGGAGTATAACTATAATACTCGGTGGTTGTCTTCGCTAACAACTCACGAACGATCTTATGGTCACCAATGTTTTGACATTGGATCGCATATCGATCTTGACCTAAACGTTTTATTACAAATTTATCGCCAACGGCGGACTTACATAGGCTTTTTGTTGCTTGTAGATCCATTTTGTGGGTATTGATTGGGGGCACCCTGCTCTTCTGGGTCTTCTTTGGCTGCTGCTGTTGTTGTGCTGGCTGTTGTTGTTGGTTTTGCTTCTTCTCGGCTGGATGCTGCTGGCTGGGGATCGATGGCGCGGCTTTTTTAGCCGCGGTCCCACGTTGCTGCTCTTTTGTAGCAGTTTGCTTTCTTTTGTTTTCCAAAGCTGTTTTACTAGCTGGCGCAGTTTCGATATTTGCAGCCTTTGTTGTTGTAGGCTGCTGCAGTTTATTGGCAGTTTTCTACCGCGAGTAATCGTTGTTGTTTTGCCTCGCTTTCCGCTTGCCTGCGGGCCACTTGCTTTGCTTTTATCACAGCTATTTCGGCATACAGTTTCTCCACTATTGTTGTCAGCTCGTGGAGTCGATTGCCTTCCTCGTTCTCTTCATTATCATCGTCGCCGTCACCGTCTGCTAAAGCAGCGAACGAGTTGTTGCTGCCGGTGTAACGGCCCTCACCGACGTTCGACTCGTAATCACTTTCACTGCTGGTCGAAATACTCTTGTCGTCGACCTCCTCCTTATCACCCACCGTCTTTTGCTTGCGGGGCATTGTGTTATTCGGCTTCGCTTTGCGCCGCCTTCTCTTAGCTGCAGTTGTTGCGGTTGTTGCTGCTACTTTATTTGCGGTTGTTGCCACTGCTGTACTTGTTGTTGTTGTTGTTTTTGCAGTTGTTGTTGATGGACCGGAGAGGTCTATCACAGCACTATCACAAACTCCTTTTTACACTAATTCGTCAATTTGCCTTTAGAAAAAATATAAATTGTTTGGTTCACCGTGGGGGTTGAACCCGCGTCTGTCTACACCAGGTACCCTCTGCTTGACACACTGGGCTACTGCCTTAATTAAATTCACTGCTTCTAGTTTACTATTAAAACACTATTCAGATTTAAGAGTCACTGCTAAAGTTGTCAACAGAACACGTCCACTCACTGTAGCAGTTGCTGAACGACTGATTTTCTGAATGCAATAAAAAACAAATGACAGATCATGGCATACTCCGAAACGCCTCTGCAAAATCATATCATACCTACTGGAAAACCCTTTACTTGCCATTAGCATCGCGGCGATGAGTACGTAAAAAATGCTCTTCAATCTCCTGGTCTTCTTTGGAGGTTATTAACTTTGGATCGACTTCTTCAATTGTCCAAAACGTTTGTAAAATGGCGTCCACATCTAGCTCGGCGTGATGTGATACTATGCTAGCCTTCTTCAACGATGGTAACTGACCGGCCAACACCCAACCGAAGATTGTATTTTGTGCAATGGGGTGGCCTTGCTGGCTTTGCACAACTCCCTCGATTAGAACATTCCACGCCTTGTCAGCACCTAATAAAATATCGACAGGATGCGATTTATTGAATAATGGATCAGCCAGATTCAGCTGGTTTAAATGTTCCCAATCCTCAACGCTAAATGAGATCGTTAGTAACTTGGAAGTCACATTCGATAGGATGTTAGTATCAACTGGGATACTAAATTTATCACACCGTGACGTAATTACCAGTGATTAGAGGCCTCTGGATTTACCTGCACTGGTAGATCCTTATAATATAATTTAGAACTTGTAACATCGTATAAAGAAATAATAACTGATGGAAATATCAATTATGAAAACCTAAATGAAACTGCAAAATTTAAACAACTAAAACAAATAAAAGATCCTTGTATTAAAAACATTTTTAAAGACAATCCTGAATGTAATTTTAAAGAAAACTAAGATATAGAAATCAGACAAATTACCAATAATATTGTAATAACAAGAAATGTACCATTTACAAGAATAAATCATAACTGTCATAATTACGATGCGACAATAATGGGAAATAATTTGATAAAATTTGAAAATTGTAAAATAGAGATAAATTATATTGCATACGAAAATTTCTAATATTATGACAACTTTGTCTTACCTAATTTTAAGAACATATCAATAAAAAATATTATAAAAAACTGTTCCACAGAGACATTACATTTAAAAGAGGTAGAGAACCGAAAACTTATTGAACAAATTAAATCAAAAACAAATGTACACGAATATTTAAACTTCGGAACAATAAGCCTCATCATAATTATTATGTAAATCTTAATCAATTTTATTTTTAATCCAAAAAACAAAAAGAACAGAACTAAAATAAATGTAAACATTAAAGATTCTTCGGAGCAGAATCCTAAGGGGGAGGAGTTACATCCCAGATGGCACCCACAACCAATAACCCGCTATTCCCCACACGCCCTTTGCCTAACGGCACATCCAACATTCCATAACAGGTTCCCACCATTTTTGCTAACCTTGCAAAACGTGTACAAAACGAGTACCTACACCCCCTTTTTTCACTTTTTGCCAAATTTTGAGAACGAATCAAATCCTAACTAATATTATAAATTTGAAAGTCACTCTGTCTGTCCGGCTTTCTATGTTACCCTTTCCTGCCCAAACTACTGAACTGATTTAATAGAAATTTTGTACAGGGATAGTCTAGAACCTGAGGAAGGACATAGGCTGTATATTTTATCCCTATATTCCCACGGGAATGGAAACGTATACAGGAACTAAGAAACTACAACACCGATTTCAAAAATTTTTCCACCGATAGAACGCTTCACTATCCCAGAGTAACATAAACTTTAATTCATCCACATATTCCCACGGGAACGGGAGTCCGTATGTTGCACTTTTTTCCCGACAAAACAAATTACCACCGAATCCACAACTTGGATTTTAGCAAACTACTATATTAATTAATCGCAACGAATGATTAATTAATTATTTATTACACAGAAATATAAATATGCACACCGATGTGCCGCGCTCTCCCACGAGGTTTCACCTTGACGTGGTGGGGGAGCTTACGTTTCGACACTCCAGCAATCCAGTTGCAGAGTCAAATAACCAAGTAAACCTCAAACAGAGATGTCTATCTAAAACATGGAAAAGGTAAACGTAGAAGAGAAAACTCGAGCGGGGATATACGCTCAAAAGTCGGCAGTAGTCACGGCTGTCGGCGATGGCTTGGCTTCGAAAGAAGATAAGTCGCCAGTGACAAGAAAAGATGAAAAGATAGACAATGCAGAAGATTGCATTCCTGGCTGCAGCAGGAAAGCCGCTGAAACCAATGAGGGACTCTCGGAGAACCTCATGGATCTCACAGACTCCGATGATGGAGAAGGAGGAGTAGGTGGACGAGAGATAACGTCGGAAGAGGAACATCGCATCCTCGAGGAAGACGACTATCAATCTTTCACCAGTTCTGACGACTCTATCGCGGATGTCACCGTGGCCGAAAATCCTGTCCCAAGGCGGCCAGAGGCCAAAAGAGGCGAATTCCTGGCGAAAAATGAGATTTCGGCCAAAATGACCTCAACGCCAAACAAGGGTCCGGAAAAAAGCGCTCATCCTAAAGTCTGTGAGGAGAAAGCCCCAACCAAGAGCCATCGCTCATCAGAGCCGGCAAAAGGTAAAGGCCCTAATCCGAGGGTACAGAAAAAGGAAGATGCACAAGACCCAGGTCAAAAGAGGCTCGAAAATGCCAGAAGGACCGTAAGAAGATTCGGCAAAGGTGACACCTCAACGCTGTGTTTCCGTGATTGGAAACGCCTAAGCTGGGCTCGGAAATTCATTAATAAAATGGAAGCCAAGACCTTGCCCTTGGCAGAACCCAGAGGTAGAGTCACAAAAGAAGAAGCAAAAAAGAAAACCATATTGGCAAAGACTGCGGTGGCCAAAAAAACCCCAGGGGGACCACCACTGGATGGTCCTAAACCCGAAAGGTTTAAAAAGCCCCAAGAAAGCAGTCAAAGAAAGAGAGCCAGACACAATGACTCGACACCCCCTCCAATGTCCGTGAACAAAAAGCCCAAGACGGCCAGTACAACTGACAAAAAAAGTACTGTAGCGGAATTGATAAAAGAGAGCCTTCAGGTGGCCATTATCAATGAGGGGATTCCAGAAAAAAGGCTAAGCGAAGAAGACTGGACTCGAGTGGAAATAAGGCTACTCGAGTGCATGACTGACGAGCTTCCCACGTCCTCGGGCGCGGTGCCTGATTTTGGACCCATCTCGACGTTAAAGGGTTTCAAAATTCTCACGTGCAATGATGAATTTACCCTTAACTGGCTAAAAACAAAGATATCCGAAATGGCGGATTTTATAGAAGGAGCAACACTTAAAGTTGCCTGAAAAAAAGACCTCCCCACCAGACCCAAAGTCCGGATAAACATTCCTGGGCCGCGCTTGAAGAAGGAAACAATTGAGCTTTTCTTACGAAAACTCAACCCAAGTTTCCCAAGTGCTGACTGGGAAGTACTGGAGATGGAAGAGCCTACGAGCGCAGGCCAAGAAGTCGTAGTCATGCTCAATCATTAGTCAATGGCTATGCTTCCAGAAAGGGGATATAGACTAAACATTGGCCTAAACAAGGTTAGGGTGAGGCCGGCAACGGCTGCCAACTTACAAAACTAAAATGACGAACACAAAAAAACAATGAAGGTGCTACAAATAAACCTGCAGCACAGTAAGTTGGCCTCTGCCACCTTGACCGCGTTGATGTCAAAAACTGACATCGACTTAGCCCTAATTCAAGAGCCGTGGATAAATCATGGCCGGATCTGCGGACTAAAATCCAAAGATCACTTCCTTTTCTTTAGCAAAGGGCCTACAGAAGGTAACTATCGTACATGCATTTTATCAAAGGCAAATTTAAATCTCTTCCTTCTAACCCCTCACAGTAGCAATGATCTGACAACAGTGAAGTGCGAAAGAGAAGGGGCTCCACCCCTAATCCTAGCCTCCGTTTACATGCCGGGCGATGCAACCTCCAACCCCCCGCCGGCAGCTGTTGCAGAACTGGTCGCCACTACAAAAAGGAATGGCTGGGACCTTCTCATGGGCTGTGATGCTAATGCCCATCACATACAGTGGGGAAGTACAAACACGAACGAAAGAGGTGAGTCACTTTTTGAATATATTATTGAGAACAACCTGATAATTATGAATAGAGGTAACGAACCAACATTTGTAACAAAGGTAAGAAAAGAAGTGTTAGACGTTACACTATCCACCAACTCTGGTACGCTAGTAACCAGTAATTGGAGGGTCTCCAACAACGTAACCTTCTCTGACCATAGAATGATAACATTCGAAATAGAACACAAATCTGAAAACTGTATCCCTTATAGAAACCCTAGGAAAACTGACTGGGGTCTCTATAACCAAAAACTGGCCCTAACTCTCAGCCAGAACAACAATCAGCCTTTGCTTAACTGCTCAGCCATAGAGACACAGGTAAACAAGCTTACGTCAGACATAATCAATGCCTACGAAAGCTCATGCCCGTTATCCAAAGGGAAAGGTAGATCCAACCCCATATGGTGGTCAAGCGAACTATCGACCCTTAGAAGGAACTCTAGGAGGCTCTTCAATAGAGCAAAATTTAGCAACCTTTCGGCTGACTGGGACCTATACAAGATCAGTAAAAATGAATACAAAAATAGAACTACCTACGCAAAAAGAGCAGCCTGGCGCAACTTCTGCTCAGATATTAAGTGCACAAATGACGCAGCAAGGCTAAGAAAAGTCATGTCCAAGGTCCAAAATATCCCTAGTTTTCTTAGAAGACCTGATAACACATGGACTGGCTCATGCTCTGAAACTCTAGAGTCACTCATGAACACCCACTTTCCAGGGTGTTCTCAAATGACATCCCCAGAACGCGGAAACCCTAGCGCTAACGTTAGATCCAACATAGGAAATCTATTAGTAGATAATAGGAAGGTAATGTGGGCCATTGACTCATTCTCAGCATACAAATCTGCGGGTCCGGACGGTATCATTCCAATGATGCTCCAAAGTCCCAAAGATTTGATTGTGCCGATACTAGTTGAAATATTCAGAGGTTGTCTAAACCTCACCTTTATTCCAGCTAGTTGGAGAGAAGTTAAAGTCATATTTGTTCCCAAAGCCGGTATGCCCTCTCACACTGAACCCAAAGATTTCAGACCAATAAGCCTATCCTCCTTTCTACTTAAGACTCTAGAAAGAATTATAGAAACGCATATCCGAACAAAACTGAATAACAATGTGATCTCTACAGCCCAACATGCATATATAAAAGGCAAATCAGTTGAGACTGCACTTCATTAAGTAGTCGGAACCATTGAACAGTCAATCCAATACAAAGAGTACACGTTGGCTGCATTCCTCGATATAGAAGGGGCCTTCAACAACGTTGAATACAATGCTATTCGCATGGCATTAAGTTCCATAAATATCGAGCCAACGCTATCAAACTGGATAGACTCCATGCGCCAAACGAGAATAGTAAAAGCAGAAATGGGTGAAAGTACCCTAAAAGTAAAAACTTGTAGAGGTACACCTCAAGGAGGAGTGTTATCCCCGCTACTCTGGCTCCTAGTAGTTAACCAAATCCTGGTTAAACTCAAAAGGCGCGGAATAAAAGCAGTAGCCTATGCCGATGACATCGTCATCATGACTTCGGGAAAATTCACAACCACCCTTTGTGAACTTCTTCAGACAGCTCTAAACAAGCTCACCAGCTGGGCGAAAAACTGTGGGCTAAACGTCAACCCTACAAAAACAGAACTTGTTCTGTTTACGAGAAAACGTAACATTCCAGATATACTTCCTCCCTCCATTAATGGAATACCAATAAACTTATCTGGTACGTCTGGTAAATATCTCGGAACTGTCCTTGATCGTAAACTTAACTGGAAAGAAAATTTAAAAGAAAGAGAAAGGAAAGCTCAAATCGCTTTCTACACTTGAAGTAGAATTTTTGGTAAAAAATGGGGACCTGTTCCCAAAACCATTCACTGGATGTATACATCCATAATAAGACCAATCCTCACATATGCCTGTCTAGTCTGGTGGCCATCATTAGAGAAGGCTTCAAACCTTAAGACCATGACCAAAATCCAAAGGCTTGCATGCATTGGTTCAACCAGTGCCATGAGA
This sequence comes from Melanostoma mellinum, assembly GCA_914767635.1. NCBI lineage: Eukaryota > Metazoa > Arthropoda > Insecta > Diptera > Syrphidae > Melanostoma > Melanostoma mellinum. The sequence goes on along the minus strand of OU612059.1, from coordinate 93,251,316 downwards.
ACAACACCAAATGCAGCTCTGGAAACCTTCCTAGCTCTAGCCCCCCTAGATCTCTTTACTAAGGAGATGGCGGCCAAAAGCGCACTGCGACTCAAACAATGCAACAATTGGAAAACAGGCATATCAGGCCATAGAACCATCATGAACCATACAGATATAGACATCCAAACAGACTATACCCCCCCGCATATTGATTTCAATCCAGTGGCCCTAACAGTCTTTCCGACTAGAGAAAGCTGGGAGGAAAACAGGGTTATAAAAGAAAATCACATTTCCGTCTTCACAGATGGTTCCAAAACGGACGAAGGGGTAGAATCAGGTATCTTTTCAGACTACCCTAACATGCATAGATCAATAAAGCTTCCCGACTTCTGCAGTGTCTTTCAAGCAGAAGTACTCGCAGTGTGCGAAGCCGCGAAGCACCTTGCTACGCAAAACTTGATCAACAAAAATATTGACTTCTTCATAGACAGCCAGGCGGCCATTAAAGCTATCTCATCCATTATCACAAAATCCAGGCTAGTAGACAGCTGTCGCAGTAACCTTAGACTGCTCAGTGAGACAAACACAGTTAGTTTAACCTGGGTTCCTGGACATCGTGACATTATCGGTAATGAAATGGCGGATAAGCTGGCAAAAATCGGGTCAGCACTCGAATCCAGCGAAGCGAACACTTCAGTTCTAAAGCCACTATAGCAAGAAAAAAGCAGAATCAAACACAATTTTCTAAAAATCGCCAATGACAGGTGGTCATCTTTAGAAACATGCCGAGTCTCTAGAAACCTTTGGCCAGATATTTCCAAGAAAAAAACAGAATTTCAACTCCAGCTAAGCAGACCTCGGCTCTCTCTGTTGATTGGCATTCTCACGGGTCACAACTCGTTGGGTACCCACATGATGAGAATGGGCATTAGCACATCCGACTTATGTAGAGGATGCCAAGATGAGGAGGCAGAGGAGGGATCTTTCCACTTCCTCTGTGAGTGTCCTAGCTTAGCCCACACTCGGAAAAAAACCCTCGGAGAATACTTCTTCGACGAACTGGGCGACATCTCTAACCTTCCACTGAGCAACGTCCTGAAATTTACTCAGGGCTCCAAATGGTTCAGTGGGAGTTCCCTACCACAATAACCATCCACCTCTCCAATCCTCCCATTTCCTCATCCTATGATTTCCCGGGGAGCACAATGGATCCTCGAGATCCGAGTGAGGTGTTGCCACTTGTGGCTGCACCCCCCATTCAACCTAACCTAACCTAACCGATGTGCCGCGGCGATGTTGTTCGAATTTAATTTTAGGATGAACTGTCAAATGACAGCTGGGTGGATTTTAAAGGAAAATAGTGCAACAGGTAGCAAGATAATATGCTGCCAATGCCAGCTGCTCAGCAAGGGGTGGTCCGTAGGTAGTTTATTTATTGGTACGTAGGTATAATTAGTCTAATAAAGAAAGGAATTAATAAAAAGAATGAGTATCAATCAAAACACACAACTGGGTGTTTCATACAATAAAGGGCGCCAGGAAATTTTTGCTTGGAATTTCCAAACCAACTTCAACGCTGAAAATGGTCTTCAAATAGAATTAAAAGAACGATTTTCCAAATGGAATAAAATTATATTTTTGTTCAGGAAACCTTTACAAGTATAGGTATAAAACCTGAAATCTTTTCGTAAACAATTAGGAGTGTACAAAGTATGTAAAATCTGGCAAAGGCCAGTTAACAATTTAAATGGTATGCTATTTAATGATCGAAGATGGGTTTTACCCAGGTTAAAATGCAAACAATAAAGTATGTGCACAATGCACCCGCAAACAAACGACTCTTTGGGAATTTTCCCGAACAGACAAAAATGTTAAATGGAGGTCGCGCGTCCTGCAATCTCAGGATTAATTACGGAAGCGAAGGGTAACCGATACAAACACTATGACTTAATAGTCAAACCAAAATAAACGCACAACTAACACTTTTTCTCACAATAAGAAAGTTAAATTACTAAGGTAGGTATAATAATACTTAGCTTTTCTGACGAATCCTGCCTATGAGTTTTCTTGCCCGTACTGGCACTAACTCTCCTGAATTCCTGCCTGCTTGGAGCTTTCCTGCACAGACTTAAAACACTGTTTAGTTTGGCCTTCCTGCCAATCAACACTGGAGTCTGCGCCGTAGGCGAAACACATCCATCGCTCTCTTCTAAACAATTTCGTTGTGAATCTCTTGGTCGTTAGAGATTCGCAACAACTTGCCTGAATGAACGAATCCAGACCTGTTCCATTTCAATCCATTCCAGAATAGAAAATTGAAAAACTATTTCTTTAAACAAATTCCCTCGGCCCAACCGACCCAAGTTACACTGTGCAAGAAAACTATTTAAGCTAGGATTCAGTTAACGAGGATTCGTCATTTTTCGCGAAAACTACTAAACTACTTCGGTGAACCTTCGCGCAGATTTGAGGGAATGGGGATAATTCTATAAAGAGTCATTTCCTTGCTAAGGTAAAGCACTTGAGGTTGGGCACTCGGCCTTTACGGTGGGCGCTCAGCCATTACGATGGGCTCTTGGCCTTTTATATTGAAAAGGCTTCAAATGCCAAATTCCGAAGATCACTGATATATATCAGTGTGTTAAAGGTGGGTAGCCATATCTCTACCTTATTGTAAAAATATTAGGTTGTTAGTAACCTGCTGCTGCTGCTGTTGCGATGGACTTCCTCCAGAACCTTCCTGGTTCTTATTAACGCTGCTGCTTGAGTCTCCAGCCGTCCACTGGCTCAATGAAGGGGTACCTATTTGGGTTGCTTTTCCAAAATGCTTTGAAGTACACCACTAGCTGATGAACTAGGGTTGCTTTGTACTCTGCCAGCACCTTGAAGCCACAACAAAAAGAGGGGTGAAAATGGGAAGAGGAAGAAAAGTAATGGTTTAACTTGTTGTGGTAAAATATACCGCAACAAATCCTACCCTTACCTGCCAAGAAATGTTCTTGCAGTTTGATAAAACTGCAAGGCATTTCTTAAAGCCAAAGGTTCAAGGAAAAACGAAAAAGGTATTTTCCATCAGGGCGTACAATCGCCAGCCTTTGAAAGAAAACGACGACATGGAGAAATAATAAAAAAAATTAAAAAAAATAAAAAATAAAAGCTAAAAACTACTTTAAGGCTCAATTCTCCAGGGATACATCGGTGTACGGTTTGAGATCCTTCGCATGCCAAGTTCCGCGATCTTTACCATTATCTACTATCCTCCAAGACATATGTCCAAGGTGACACACGCTTCTTTATCACAAACGGACCGACAAACTTCGGTGCTAACTTGGCTGCGTAATAGTTCGCGGCATCCGACAACACAAAATTTCGACGCCAAACCTGCTCGCCAATGAGATATTGAACATCTCTTCTGCGGAGGTTGTATGTTTTCGCAGACTTCTTGGTTGCCGCGCGTAGCTTCTTTTCGATGTCTACTCTAAGATCCCTAAACCGTACTTCTAACTCACTAAAGTCCTGAACCCTATCTAACCTATCACCTATTACTGGCACTTCTCGACCTGAAGTCGCCATATCCCTACCAAAGTTCGCATAATAAGGGGATACTCCTAAAACTTCATGAGTGGAAGTGGGAATCGCGCACGCAACCTTAGATAACTGCGCATCCCATATCCGGTGGTTATCAGAGACTTATGCTCTGAGCGTTGTTTTGATGATTTGGTTTATCCTCTCCGCTGGATTAGCCTGTGGGTGGTAATGAGCTGTAAAACGAATTTGGGAAGAATAAGAATCGCAAAGAGATTTCAGTTCTTTAGATCGGAACTGAGGGCCATTATCACAGACGACAACCTTAGGAATACCAAAAAGGAGAAAGACATTGTCCTCTAACTCCCGGCAAATTGCCTTGGCCGTAGCAGACCTTAACGCGAAAAGAAGGGGGAATTTGGTGAAATAATCGACGACAGTCAAAATGTAGATAAAACCTCTACTTGATTTTGGAAGGGGACCAACGAGATCTACACAGATCATTTCCCACGGTGCCTTTATTCCTACTCTCTCAGTCATCAAACCAGCTGGTTTTTCATTAACCGGTTTTACTTGTTGGCAAACTTTACAATTCCTAACATACTTAGTAATATCGCCTCTCATTTTAGGCCAATAGTACTTTCCCCCTATCCTAGCAAAAGTTTTCCTAACTCCCATGTGTCCAGCTAAAGGACTATCATGGCATTCCTGTAATATAGCTAATCTATCCTGCTTTCCTACAACTTTCTTCCATTCTTGATTATTTTCATGAACAACAACATGATTCGATTTAATCAGTTTGAACAGTTGACCTTGTTCTACCCTCCACGCTGGGTAAGCTAGCGGATTTGAATTTATCGCTGAGATCATTTTCGCAATCCAAGGGTCTTGATCCTCTTCTGAGATCTCGGCTAACACCGGAACTCCTCGAGATAACATGTCTGGAACTACATGTTCTTTGCCCTTGCGATGGATGATCTCAAAGTCAAACTGTTGAAGCCGTACTGCCCAACGTGCTAATCTTCCCTGCGGATCTTTAAGATTGTTCAACCATATGAGCGAATAATGATCAGTCACAACCGTGAATCGAACACCTTCGATGTAAGGTCGTAACTTCTCGATTGCCCATAGTACAGCCAAACACTCTTTTTCCGTCGTCGAATAGTTGCGTTCACTCCTATTTAAAGACCTACTAAGGTAACAGGCAACCTTTTCCCCATCATCGAAGTTCTGTGACAATACGGCACCGATTCCGTAGTCCGACGCGTCTGTTTGTACGACAAAAGGTCGTTGAAAATCAGGGCAAGTAAGTATTGGTGCTGTAACCAAACACTCCTTAGCCTTCCTTAAACTATTCTCACATTCATCAGTCCAGATGAATTTCCTACTCTTCTTCAATAAATCTGACAAATTGGCAAAATTTGGCACAAATCGACGAACCACGACACTGTCCCTATAAAACTACTAACCTCTTTCACATTCCTCGGTGCTGGAATCCTAACCATGCTTTCCACTTTTTCCGGGTCTACATGTAACCCATTTCGATCCACTACATAACCTAAAAACTTCAACGATGGCCTACAGAAGTTACACTTCTCCTAACCAACCTTCAACCCTGCTTCACTCAACCTTTTCAAAACTTCCTTCAGGATTTCAAGATGCTTCTCGAAAGTATCCGTCAGGATAATGATGTCGTCTAAATAGACGAAGACGTACGGCTCTAGATCGGCACCCAAAACTGTGTCGATAAACCGTTGCCATGTCGCAGGCGAGTTATGAAGCCCAAAAGGCATCCTTCTAAACTGAAAGAGACCTCTACCGGGAACCGTGAAAGCGGTGTAGGGCTTAGACTCCTCCTCCATTGGAATCTGCCAATACGCCGATTTTATATCCAAAGAGGACAAAAACTTCGCTCCTCGAAGCCTGTCCAAAATGGCCGCTATGTAGGGTAGTGGATAAGCATCCCTATCAGTATTCTTATTAAGCTTCCTAAAATCTACACAAAACCTAAAAGACCCATCTTTCTTTTTAACTAATAGTATTGGAGATGACCAAGCACTGTTAGATCTCTCAATAACTCCTGCTTCTATCATCTCATTAAGTTCCCTATCAATATGTCCCTGCATTGCCGGAGAAAACGGGTAATACCGTTGTTTAATCGGTTCCGCCGACGTCCTTATCTTATGCTCAATCATAGTTGTGCACCCTAATCCCTCTGGCATCTTCCTAAAAGCTTCCTCAACCATGGCTTCCAACAAACTAGTCTGATCTTTCGACAACTCTGAACGCTCAGTAATAGAGCAAATCGAGCCCAAACACTCTTGGTCCGAAAAACTCCACATACGTGATCGCAAATCCGGGACGATTCCCGAAAGTGCCCAAAAATCTGCACCTAGTATCACGGTATGCGGCAGAGTTGGAATAACTAAGCAGTCTATAAGAACTGCCTTGTTTTCAACCACGATTGGTAGGTTAACTGACCCTAAAACGTCTACTCCTGCTCCATCTGCCAAGCATACAGAATGGATATTCCCCTCTTTAACCACTAATCCTAAATCTTGGAGAATTCTCCAGCTATCTCTACCTAAAATTGTTCTAGAAGCTCCTGAATCTAACAATCCCAAAAACCTAGTCCCATAAATGCTAACTCCTAAAAATGGTCTCCTATCATCCCCGTTTGCCTCCAACGTAAACCCTAAATGAATTTTTGCCAGCTGGTTACCAGCAGGCAACCTAGCTCCTAATGCCTCCGGAACTCTCGCCCTGCTGGTGCAAGAGCCCGTTGCGGCTGACTCCTTCAGCACCACAACCGAAGCAATGCTTTTTGGCGGAACACCTGCTAGAGAAGTGACCTTCTTTCCCGCAGTTAAAGCATCGAATTGACCTCTCAACTTGAGTGGATCTATTAGGTGGAGACCTTCTAGCTTCCACTACTTGGACAGGCTGCTCATCTCTGCTAACCGCTGCCACCCTCGGTTGTACTGCTGGACCAGCAGAGTAACCGAACTCGGGTTCAACGCAATTTTTATTTCGAGCGGGAGGCTCAAAATTCTCTACATTCGCCCTAAGCGTTTCTAAATCCCTGCCTAATTTTGCTAACTCCTTCACAGATTGAGGCTTTTGAAAACCAATCTGTTTCTGAAAGAACGGGTCCAAATTCTTCATTAGGATAGCCACTTTCCTACGTTCGGATAATGGCTCCCCTAATCTCCTAAACATTGTACGCATGGTAGCGAGATATGCTCCATACGTCTCCTCCTTCCCTTGGGTCCTACGGTTGATCTGTTCCATCAACAGATCATCATAATTTGCTGGCAAGAATTCGAACTTCAACGCCTCTACGAATTCCTGCCAATCACCTATGTCTTCCCTAACTGACCTATACCACAGTAGGGCTTGACCTGTCAAAAGGGCAACCACTGACTGGAACAAACGGGTTTCTGAAACCCCTCGAGCTAAACTAAGTTCCTCTACCCTTTCTAAGAATGAGTTCAGTGATGTGCCACATCGCTCACCACTGAACTGAACATTCCACCTACTAATCCTTTCCGTAACTCGCTCTAGCGGTTCGGAAATCCCTACTCTAACTCTATCATTTGATCTCTGATGGAATCCCTCGTTGCACACTGGTCCTCGTGTGTTCATCCGATTTTGTTGGGGAGTGTTCTCCACCCACTGCCTACCACTCGTTCCTGAAGAAGAAGCATTGTCTTCGTTCGACGCTTGCTCTTTTTCATCTGATAACCTAGCTAATAGGAGAAGCAGCTCACTCTTCAGAGATTTCTGCTCTTTTATTTCCTCATCTCCTTCTGTCTGCGCTTTTCCTATCCTATTTAAGCTCCATTCTATCTTCGTAAGGATCTTCAAAAATTCCCCTGACTTGGGATTTCTTGGCTGATCCTTAAGAAGAACCCTAATCTCCCTAATCTTTTCCTCAACTGCATCCCTATCCTGAACATAACTAAACGGGTACTTCCCGTAGGCCTCAACTGAACCGCGACGTTCCAACATCCGAGAAGATCTTAAGGAACTTCTCATAACGTCCACAGTTCTATTCTCTAATCCCCTACTCAACATTTCGTACACAAGCTTCTCTTGTGACAAACGGTTGATATCTATGATGAATAAAAAAAAAAGTTAAAAAAAACTGATAAAAAAAACAGACTCGCAATCAAAAAAAAACACCAAAATTCAAAACAAAACAAAAAAATAAAAATGTATTTAAAAAAAGTAGTAAAAAAAATAGTAATAAAAAAGTATTAAAAAAATAGTACCAACAAATTTAAAAAAAAGTATTGGAAAAAAAATATCGCCGACGGCAACACTAAACTCCCAGTATAAAAATTTAACTCACACCAACACGCTGTGTGAGAGAGCGAGACAGCTTATGCTTCACAATGGCTGAAAACAAGCCGCACAAACTGTCAAACTCTTTTATATTCAAAACAAAATAAAACACCAAATGCAATTACAAATCAGAATCACTATCAAAATTTCAAAATTATTTATACGCAATTTAGCCAAACTATAAAAAAAAATAAACACAAGCACCTACTTGTTGCACTGGGTATACCAACAACAGTGACAATGAATCCAACAATGCAATTCCTTTATGTATAGTAGGTATATCTGTATGTACGGCGACCACAATAAACTCTCCAGAATCAAATTTTCACCTAGGGAAAGCAAAACACAGCCAAAGTAAAATATTCACACAATTTTGCAAAATATAAAAAAACCAATTTAAAAATTAAAGGTACACTTCCCTCAAATGTTCCACTAACAAAAATTACAACACGCAACAGGAGAAAAAAGTATATTTCAAAAAGAAACACCACACAAGGCCCTACGTTTGGACGCCAATTGTTGCACTTTTTTCCCGACAAAACAAATTACCACCGAATCCACAACTTGGATTTTAGCAAACTACTATATTAATTAATCGCAACGAATGATTAATTAATTATTTATTACACAGAAATATAAATATGCACACCGATGTGCCGCGGCGATGTTGTTCGAATTTAATTTTAGGATGAACTGTCAAATGACAGCTGGGTGGATTTTAAAGGAAAATAGTGCAACAGGTAGCAAGATAATATGCTGCCAATGCCAGCTGCTCAGCAAGGGGTGGTCCGTAGGTAGTTTATTTATTGGTACGTAGGTATAATTAGTCTAAAAAAGAAAGGAATTAATAAAAAGAATGAGTATCAATCAAAACACACAACTGGGTGTTTCATACAATAAAGGGCGCCAGGAAATTTTTGCTTGGAATTTCCAAACCAACTTCAACGCTGAAAATGGTCTTCAAATAGAATTAAAAGAACGATTTTCCAAAAGGAATAAAATTATATTTTTGTTCAGGAAACCTTTACAAGTATAGGTATAAAACCTGAAATCTTTTCGTAAACAATTGGGAGTGTACAAAGTATGTAAAATCTGGCAAAGGCCAGTTAACAATTTAAATGGTATGCTATTTAATGATCGAAGATGGGTTTTACCCAGGTTAAAATGCAAACAATAAAGTATGTGCACAATGCACCCGCAAACAAACGACTCTTTGGGAATTTTCCCGAACAGACAAAAAGGTTAAATGGAGGTCGCGCGTCCTGCAATCTCAGGATTAATTACGGAAGCGAAGGGTAACCGATACAAACACTATGACTTAATAGTCAAACCAAAATAAACGCACAACTAACACTTTTTCTCACAATAAGAAAGTTAAAATACTAAGGTAGGTATAATAATACTTAGCTTTTCTGACGAATCCTGCCTATGAGTTTTCTTGCCCGTACTGGCACTAACTCTCCTGAATTCCTGCCTGCTTGAAGCTTTCCTGCACAGACTTAAAACACTGTTTAGTTTGGCCTTCCTGCCAATCAAACACTGTCACAATTTAAACTTGCACTACTTGCAAAAATCAAATACTCGATTATAAAATCTCCGACACTTTTTCAATTTTCTAAAACTTTTTGGCACTATGTCCTTTTCAGAGGTCAACCAAGAAGTGCCATCTTCTTGGCGGTCTCTTCGTTCATCGGCGCATTCAGCAAATTCCACTCACTTCAACCAATCAGAGTCGTGGAGGTTCGTCACGGGGTATCTGCAATACTCTCAGCAAATTCGCTGGAGTCTGCGCCGTAGGCGAAACACATCCATCGCTCTCTTCTAAACAATTTCGTTGTGAATCTCTTGGTCGTTAGAGATTCGCAACAACTTGCCTGAATGAACGAATCCAGACCTGTTCCATTTCAATCCATTCCAGAATAGAAAATTGAAAAACTATTTCTTTAAACAAATTCCCTCGGCCCAACCGACCCAAGTTACACTGTGCAAGAAAACTATTTAAGCTAGGATTCAGTTAACGAGGATTCGTCATTTTTCGCGAAAACTACTAAACTACTTCGGTGAACCTTCGCGCAGATTTGAGGGAATGGGGATAATTCTATAAAGAGTCATTTCCTTGCTAAGGTAAAGCACTTTAGGTTGGGCGCTCGGCCTTTACGGTGGGCGCTCAGCCCTTTTATATTGAAAAGGCTTCAAATGCCAAATTCCGAAGATCACTGATATATATCAGTGTGTTAAAGGTGGGTAGCCATATCTCTACCTTATTGTAAAAATATTAGGTTGTTAGTAACCTGCTGCTGCTGCTGTTGCGATGGACTTCCTCCAGAACCTTCCTGGTTCTTATTAACGCTGCTGCTTGAGTCTCCAGCCGTCCGCTGGCTCAATGAAGGGGTACCTATTTGGGTTGCTTTTCCAAAATGCTTTGAAGTACACCACTAGCTGATGGACTAGGATTGCTTTGTACTCTGCCAGCACCTTGAAGCCACAACAAAAGGAGGGGTGAAAATGGGAAGAGGAAGAAAAGTAATGGTTTAACTTGTTGTGGTAAAATATACCGCAACACTTACTAATATAATAAGTGTAAAAATAGCTCTGTCCGTCCGTCATTCTATGTTACCATCTCCTGCCCAAAGTAATAAACCGATTTAAATGAAATTTTGTACAAAGGTTGTTCTGAACTTATGGACGGACATAGGTTTTATTTCATTCGAATTTTCCCAATGGGAACCGGTCCTCACTATTATTATAAATGCAAAAGTAGCTCTGTCTGTTCACCTTTCTATGTTACCATCTCCCGCTCAAACTAATGAACAGATAAAAATGAATTTTTGTATAAAGATTGTTCAGAACCTGAGGAAGGACATAGGCTATATATTTTATCCCTAAATTCCCACGGGAACGGGAACATATACGGGAATTTAAAACTACAGCACCGATTTCAAAAAATTTTCCACCGATAGAATGCTTCACTATCCCAGAGTAACATAAACTTTAATTCATCCACATATTCCCAAGGGAACGGGAGTCCTTACTTTTATAATAATCGTGAAAGAAGCTTTGTCTGTCCGTCGTTCTATGTTACCTCTCCCGCCCAAACTAATATACCGACTTAAATAAAATTTTGTACAAAGATTGTTCTGAACTTTAGGATTGTTCATTCGAATATTCCCACAGGAACCGGTCCTCACTATTATTATAAATGCAAAAAAAGCTCTAACCGTTCGACTTTCTATGTAACCATCTCCCGCCCAAACTAATTAACAGATTTAAACGTTATTTTGTACAGAGATAGTCTAAAATTTAGGAGAGGACATAGGCTATATATTTTATCCCTATATTCCCACGAGAGCAGGAACGTATACGGGAACTTTGACACTACAGCACCGATTTCAAAAATTCTTCCACCGTTGGAATGCTCCATAATCCCCGAGTAACATAAACTTTTACTCATCCCCATATTCATTACGGGAACGGTCACCATGTTTCCACGGGAACGGGAATCCTTACTAATATTATAAGTCCAGAAGTTAAATCTATCTGTCTATTTCTCTTTGTTACCATTATTCGCCCAAACTATTGAACCTATTTATATTAATTTTTGGCACATAGACAGTCTAGAACCTGAGGATGGACATATATGATGCAATCTGTTTTATACCTGAATTCCCATGTGTTGCTCCACAACATACTTTTGTTTATTTTGATTTTTTGATAATCAACCACTATCTTTTAACTTATTTAATGTTTAATTATTTTATATATTAACTTATTGCCACCTCAATTCCTTTTATACATTTATCTTTTCCTTAATTTATCACACACTTTTGCACATTTGACAGAAATGGCGGGAAACATGCAATTGACTTTGATGTTGAAATGTATATGATTTTTTAGCCATTGAAATAGCTTAACAATTTCAACAACCAGTCAAGTGAATCATTTCCACCTAAACACTTTCAACTTCTGTAAAAAACTATATTTAATTAAGTATTTAAAGTTATAAAACTAATGTTTAAACGGGTAAAGCAAGAGCTGATACGCGGCCACGAAAAACACATGAACTGTCAAATGTGCAGAAAAAATGTGCAGAAACTATGTGCAGAAATATATACTGTCTGATACGTGTCTTTCTCATTCTAACCTTAGTAAACTACCATAAACATTTCTACTTTAAATGATCGTTGTCATATTCAATTTATTAGAAGAGTCAAACACTATAGTGTTATTTCACTTTGCAGAACATAGAACAATTACATGTAAACATTATTTAAAAGTATAAGTAGTCAAATTATTATGTATCCAAGCTGCAAATTCTTAGATGGTCAAAAACCTGTCATGTATATAAGTTTCTTCCAGCTGACTTTGATTTGACTTTAAAATACGAGGTGTAAAGTATTCGAACACTTAAAACTTTTTCACTTTTAATTTTGAATTTTAATAAAGTGGTTGATTCAAGTTATAACGTGGTAAAAGAAGAGTTTTTATTTAAAAATTGAAGAGTTAAGTGCTACATCTCAAAGTACCAATTCTTGCCTAGAGTACTACAACTTAAAGTACAAAGGAACATTGTTTTTTGGTGAATAAAAAAAATAATTTTTATCTAAATTATTCAATTCTGTAGCTATTCTTTGGCCCGTAACATCATGGGAAAGGGAACGTGGAAAATACAGCAACCATTTCAAAAAATGTCCACCGTTAGAATACTGCACTATTCCCGAGTAATATAAACTTTAAGTCATCCTCCAAAAACGGCCTTCATATTCCCAAGGGAATGGAAGACTTTAGTAACATTATCCGAAATTAACTCTGTCTGTCTGTTTTTCTTTGTTTATATTTACCGCCCAAACTATTGAACCGATTTAAATGAATTTTGGTACAGAGATAGTCTAGAACCCGAAGATGGACATCCTTACTAATATTACAAATCCAAAATTATCTGTCTATTCGTGTTTCTTTGTTAACATCTCCCGCCCAGACTACTGATCCGACTTAAATGGAATTTTATTCAGAGATAGCCTAGAGCCTGAGGAAGTTCATGGGCTTAATAAGTAATCCCTATATTTCTACGAGATTTCACTGCGGGGTGATTTTTGTCAAACTGTCGAAAATACATTTGACCTGAGAAGAAATGTCTATATTTATCTTCAAATAAAAATTGGCAATCGGGAATGGCTGTGTGGAAGGTCGATTTCGGCGCCGACTAATGAGATAGTCAACCATATAAACTAATAAATTATGTTTGACGTATTGGGCGATACTGTCGAATGTCTATCAATAGACAATATTATGGACACTGAGCAAGTCACATCATACCCTATAGAGTTTCTCAATTTCATAGGATTATTAGGAGTGGCAGCAAGCTGGTGTTCCAGTAATCCAATAATGAGTAATCCAGAATTGCACACAGCTACAAATTACACATCTGGGATGTGGCACTATAAAAATTTTAGTAATGACTGGAACGACAAAAGGAGAAAACATCTTGATTCCCCGTTTTCCTTTAATTCCCACTAAAGTGGTCATTATAAATAGGGCCCAGACGCTTTAAGTTGCGTTTTAAGAACGTCGTGTGCAAACATATACTTAAATAAAATAATATAACAATAGTTTACAAAAACGCATGAACGTGTCTTATTTGCAAAATAAATAGCCTAAAAAATTAAGAATGCTGCCGAAAGACACTATTCCACGCGGACGAAGTCGCGGGCACAGCTAGTGTAATCATATTTCATTCCTCAAATGAATTATGATAAACACTTTTTCACTCCAACGGGAAACATTAATTATGTTACCTGTTGAATAGTTGCTAGCAAGTAAGTTAGTCTTAATTCTACCAATTAAATTTTAAATAGAAAGAAAATTTTATTTAGAAAGCTTTATAGTGCTGGCTTCCGCGGATTCATGTTTGACTGGTTTAGGTCTTATTTAAAGTACAGGAGCCAAAGTTTGAAAGTGTTTGAAGTTGAAAGTAATATTGGGTACCCTAACATTGGTGTACCTCAGGGTTCGGTTTTGGGACCAATACTGTTTCTAGTGTACATAAACTCACTATTTTCTCTTAACTTTATAGGCAAGCCTACTGCGTTCGCTGATGATATTGCTTTATCTTATGGTGTTAATAGTCGATTGGACCTAGTTTCGGATGTTAATTGGGATCTTCATCTCTTGAGGGTTTGGTTTGATGAACACAATTTGATTATTAGCTCCAAAACTAAGTTAATGTTTTTTAGCTTGTCTTCAGTAACTGACTTCACTGTTGATTTTTTTTTACCATGCTCCAGAATGTGAAAAATTTAAACTTAAATGCCGTAATATCTCCTATGAGGATGCAACTAGTATAACCTTTTTAGAAGACCGTGTTTGTTGCAGTAATTGTTTCTTAGTAGAGAGAGTAAATGAATTTAAATATCTAGGACTGGTTATTGATTCTGATATGAAATTTTCAAATCATACTATGAATTTGGGAAAGTATTTTCGTTCCACAATGAGATATTTCTATTATTTACAAAATTTAGTTTCAGCCGCATTATTAAAAACTATATATTCTGGCATTTTTCATTCGAGATTGCAATATGGAATTGTTTGTTGGGGTCATACACACTCAAACAAAATAAGGCCATTGTTAATTTTGCAAAAACAGGTCGTAAGAAAAATATGTCTAAAGTCAAGAAGACATCCAAGTTTCTCCCTTTTCCAAGAGCAAAAAAATTCTTCCTGTTAGACACTTGTACTGTTTTAAAGTGCTCAAGACGTTTTTTATGAAATCTGGTAACCGTAATTTTCGTTTGATATCTGTCTATAATTTACGTGGAAGCTCTGCACATTTGTTAACTTTACCATTGTTCCGCACAACATCATTTCGAAATTTTTACTCGATTTCCTCGATTCGTTTTTTCAATAAACTTCCTTATTCAATAAGAACAATTACTACTCCTGTTTTGTTCATTCGAAGATTAAAAATCTGGCTCCTTAGCTTAAATTATGAGGATCTTGATTCTTTTGTTTCTGACATTCTGGCTTAAATATTTACTTGTTTTGCTTTGTAATACTCTTATATTTAACTTAAAATTTTGCCTTCTGAATTAAAATTATACTTTTTTTTTTGTTAATTACATCTAGACAATTGCTTTTAAAACTTAAATAGAATGTATTTTTTAAGTAGCACCCCACACATATGAAATTTATTGAATGTTTTGTATTTTTTTTTAAAGTGGCATTCAAATCTTTTTTATCTCTCGATAAATGATTCTTATAAATGATAATGATAATGAAATAGCCTAAAATTGTAATGAATTTATAAGAAATAAATTTCAAATCTGTCTATACATCTGACAATACCATTGTATCAAATCGGCAGCATTCAGATAACATTACAACTCGGCCATTCTGACAAAACAATCGGCCTCGATTGTTGCACAAAGAAAATTGTGTCTACTCAATATCATTTAACAATTCATAATTAACATATTGTTCACCCACTGGTTCTATTTCTAAATGCTTTAAAGTGTCACCTTCTGTGTCCATCTGTTCGGATTCCCCCTCTTGCTCCAACCACTTTCTTATTCTACTTGAATCAATCACACTGTTATATGGTATCTGCGTTACTTGATAATTTTCAATATCTGTTACAACATATCGATCATGATCTAAACGCTTACGAATTACATATGGACCCTTAAATTTCTTAATTAACTTTTTGTTTTTTCCCACAGTGGTATCTACATTCTTAATAACTACTAAATCTCCTGGCACAAATTCTTTCGCTGGCTCATGATGCTCGTTAAAATATCTCTGGTTATACGACTGAGACTTCTGAATTGAAAGTTCTGCTTGTTTTCTTATCTCACTCAATTCCTTCTGTTCTCTTGCATAAACATCATGCAAATGCTCGGTCAATTCATCAACTATCTGACCTCGTTGTTCTACTCCAAATAACATTTGACTCGGCGTCTGTTTCGTCGTACAGTGTACAGTGTTATTCAATGCATATTCAACTTCCGACAATTTGTTCTTCCAGTCAGTATGATTTATGGGCTCAGTTATCTTTGCCAATACGGCCTTCAATACACGGTTTACCCTTTCAACCTGTCCATTCGATTGTGGAGAAGCCACGGCAGTTAAAATATGCTCAACATTTCTATCTTTACAAAAATTTTTTAAAATCAGCCGATGTAAAACACGATCCACGATCCGAAATTATTCTTCTAGGCCGACCGTAATCTACAAAGTATTTACGCAATACACAAATTACCTCTTTCGAACTAGTATTGGTCACATATAATTTAGAAAATTTCGTGAAAGCATCAACCACCATAAATACGTGCTTCTGTTTTGACTTTACTGTTTCTAATGGCCCGAAATGATCAATATGCAATGTATCCCACGGTTCTGGTTTTTTGGGAATGTTATATAAATTTCGCTCGTTCTTTCGACACGGTGCTGAGTAATAAATACATTTCAAGCAATTTCTGACAAACCTATTTACCTTTTCGCGCATAAATGGGAACCAATAATGTTTCTGAATTTGATTTGTGCACTTCTCTACCCCAAAATGACCATAATTCTCGTGTATCAACCTAATTATATTTTCTTCCATCTCAAATGGCACATACAACTGTTTATACTGACCACTGACACGAAAAACTAGCCCATTTTCAAGTTCAAACTCTGACATTTCCTCTGTCTCTAATCTTTGTTTCAACTTTTGAATTTTTGAATCACGCGTCTGTGCAATCTGTATATTCAAATCAATCTCACTCTCCTCCACATAACATACTGTCTGTCCCACTCTACTTAATGCATCAACGTGTTGCATCTGTTCTCCTGGTCTATGGCGCACCGTGAAATTAAAATCAGCAAGTCCCAATGTCCAACGTGCAATGCGAGGATTAATCAATTTTTTATCTAACGTCAGGACCAAAGAGTTGCAATCTGTTACAATAACAAACGGAATTCCATCTAAAAAACATCTAAATCTTTCTAATGCTCTTACAATGGCCAACGTTTCAAGTTCAAAACTGTGATATCGAGATTCGACGTCTGTTGTTGTCTTTGAATAAAACGCTACTGGGTGAAATCTGTTATCATCCTGCTTCTGTAATAACGATCCACCGTATTGTGACGAAGTGTCACAATTTAATTTCCGCCCCCACCTCCAAACCACCGCATCAAAACACTCTACGTGTTCTCCCTTTAATTCGCGTTGCCCACAGCAATTAAATTACATTTATTACAAGGCCAAATGACATCATTGTGTGTGCATCTCCTTATAGGGGAATGCATGGGCAATAACCAGCCGTTCTTTTTATTCACCGACTTACAGTTCACACTTGCTTTCCGTGGAAAAATCAATAAGTAGAAGTGGTTTTTGCACTACAAATCAGAAAAAGATTTACGGGTTCTCATACCTCGAACGTAAACTTTACTTTTTCTCTTCCTGGACTATTTTAGTCTCACCATTTTAGGAAGTTACATTATTGCGGTGTTTGTACACCGAATGTGTAGACGTTCCTCGCCGATTCAATTGCCCTAAGGTAGATCTAATCGATTGCGGTGTTTGTACACCGAGCGAGTGGATTCTTCTTTTTGGTAATCACCTCTACCGTTTTAGGAAGTTACATTACTGCGGTGTTTGTACACCGAGTGTGTGGACGTTCCTCGCCGATTCAATTGCCCTAAGGTAAATCTAATCGACTGCGGTGTTTGTACACCGAGCGAGTGGACTCTTCTTTTTGGTAATCCCCTCTACCGTTTTAGGAAGTTACATTACTGCGGTGTTTGTACACCGAGTGTGTGGACTTTCCTCGCCGATTCAATTGCCCTAAGGTAGATCTAATCGACTGCGGTGTTTGTACACCGAGCGAGTGGATTCTTCCTTTTGGTAATCCTTCCTACCGTTTCTAGGAAGTTACATTGCTGCGGTGTTTGTACACCGAGGGTGTAGACGTTCCTCTCCGATTCAGTTGCCCTAAGGAAGTTACATTACTGCGGTGTTTGTACACCGAGTGTGTAGACGTTCCTCTCCGATTCAGTTGCCCTAAGGAAGTTACATTACTGCGGTGTTTGTACACCGAGTGTGTAGACGTTCCTCTCCGATTCAGTTGCCCTAAGGAAGTTACATTACTGTGGTGTTTGTACACCGAGTGTGTAGACGTTCCTCGCCGATTCAGTTACCCTAAGGAAGTTACATTGCTGCGGGGTTGACCATCGAGCTTGTGAGCTTCTTTCTTCAGTCAACCTTCATAACGAGAGTCCTCCTCAACCGCAGACTTTTTCTACGTAGTCCGCTGCCGCCGACGAAGTGTCTTGCCCTAAGTAAGCGCACACACTTGTTACGAAGTCCGCCAAAGCCGATCGATTGTTCTGCCGTGTGCTACAACGCAGGCACTTCCTACGTAGTCCGCCCCCGCCGATAGATTGTTCTGCCTTTCCCATAACGCAGACCTTTACTTCGAAATTCGCGGTCGCCGACAGAGTGTCTTGCCTAACGCAGAGCCAGTCAGCGATACACCAGTACCGGACAGAGGACGCCAAGGCCGTAGCGTCCACCCCCCCAGGAAAAAAGTCACCGCGACCTCAGAGAAGATCAGACGTCCCGAGAAGACCAGCCACCCCCAGAAGACTAGTGCAAAGGACAAAGAAGCGGAACTCCCTTAGCTTGCATGCAACATCGCTAATTATTCATTTGTAAAATTTGTAAAACTTAAAGACCGAATCCTGAGAGAAATTGAAAAATAAATTCAGAGTTATTTGTAAAATACCCGACCGTTTCCGCGTCTTCATTTCATTTTGAGAAGTTGGACCGCCGAAACCCAAGTCTTACGAAGCTTCCTTGGGTAGACCCTGGACACCCTGAGTCCTACCCCAGCCTCGTAAAAGAAGCATCACAAATTGGCGCCCGAGCAGGGACCTGCAGAAAGTTCAACCGTCCGCCGTACCTGTCCAGGAACTGACGCAGAGTCCACCGACCGACACCGAAACCTGACCGACCAGCTTCCAAGATGCCTACCGAGACCGACCAAATACCTGAAGAAGATGTCCAGGGATTAGAGGAGAATTCAAACCCATACCAGAACTTGGGATTCATCTATTTCCTGAAAAAGCCCGAATTAATAGAGACACTGACCCTACGGGGACAGGACACCAGTGGAACGGTCCAAGAGTTACGTCAACGCCTGAGTCGCCACCTAAAAGAAGCCCGTACGCACCGTTCAACACAGAATTTGTGCGCGGAGTGGGAAGACAAGGTGGAGGAAAGGAATAACGCCGACCTTTCGGACGAGGAAGACCAGGCTACTGGATCGCACGTACCACCATCCACGTCGGAACACAAGCAGCAGAAAGTGTTCCAAAGCAGACTTCAGGTACCAGTGTTCCAGACACCAGCCATGCCCGCACCCATTTCTTCTCGAACAGCGAATCACTGTCCCCCCGCCAGGTCCGAACGAGCAGTCTCCGCCCCTCCGCAAGTCGAACCACATGACAGTCTTCATACGTACCAGACCGCCGCCGCATATCCGCCACCTGGCCGTTTCGGACGCAGTTTCGAAGCCGAATTAATGAATACGGTGCGCAAGTGGGGATTCCGTTTCGACGGCTCCGGGAAACCTCTAGAATTCTTGGAGAGAATCGAGGACCTGGCAGCGTGTTACGAGATACCATTAAACGGCATGCTCCGGACACTGCCCGAAATTTTCCGCAACACGGCTCTAGAGTGGTTCAGGATTAACCGAGACGCTTTAACCACTTGGGCAGTATTTCGCCAGGCCTTCTTACGTCATTTCTTGCCAGCACGTTATTTCCATAAACTGGAAGATGAAATAATGCGCAAGAAACAAGGCCCCAAGGAGAAAGCGAAAGACTATGTACGTTCATCACCCTCCATGAGTTGACCTTGTCGTGGTGAGGGTGCTTACGAGGGGATCTCCAGCAATCCAGCTGCGGAATCCTCTCAACTAAAGTAACTCAAAATAACCTCAATGTTAGAAAACTTGAAAATCAAAATGGAAAAAAAGTTAATAAAAGGAAATAAAAAACGGACGGGGATATACGTCCAAAAGTCGGCAGGAGTCGCGACTGCCGGCGAGGGCTTGGCCTCGAAAGAGGATAAGTCGCCAGTGACAACTATTATTAACGATGAAAAACAAAAAGCGAAAAGCGGTAGGGACTGTGGGTCGACCAAACTCACTGGAAGGGTTGAAAAACCATCCGGGGAGGGAGGAACGCCTTCAATCCTAGACGCTACGACCAGTGGTGGTGCAAACGCCGTCATTGGTAGTACTCAACCTCCAATTTTGGTGGAATTGCCCGTGGCAAAAAAAGGGGAAGCAGTGAATTATTGTGTACCCTCTGCTTGTCACGCCGGCACTTCATCAAATGCGGAAACCAGTACCCAAATCATTGACCGTGCAGCAGTGAATCTCTGCTGCACTCCCAATTCCACAACCCAATCCCATCCTCAAGAGTGCACGGAGGGGTCTGTTCCAACTCACGACACCGTGAATTACGGTCGGACCGAGAGGAAGAACCCCCCCCTTACGAGCACTGAGGCAATTTCCCTTCCCAGTGAGAGTGGCGCTGAAATATGCTCTGCTCCCAGTGAGGAAGAGAAGCTCCCACCCCCAAATCGTAGGAAACGGCGAAATGCAAGGAGGCTCGTTAAGATTCTTGGTGAAACACCAATAGACAAGCGAGCTTCTGATGCGGACGCTAAACTTACGTGGGCTAAGAGCATCATTGCCAATATCCCCACCGGTGATTCCTCAAAAAGAAACAGATCATGCGAAGGAACCATCCCGGAACCTAAGCGATCTAAGGTGCACAGCACCTCCACCAGAAAAGACTTGTCCTTTAGCGAAGTGTTAAAGGACAAAACAGTAGTTGCCATAATTGACAAGAGCAATGCAGATGGCGCGATTACTTTTGATCAGTGGACAATGATCTTGAACAAGCTCCAGACCTCCTATTGGGCTCTCATGATGGAGAACCCGGGAGAACCTGCAACTTTTGAAGATGCGGGTTGGTACCAGGGGCGAGTCAAGCTAATTGCCTTTGATGGGGAGAGATCGCAAAGTCTGTATAAGCTTGCAGTCAGCCGTTTAGAAGGTCTCTGGCCTGGTGCAAAGATCGAGGTTGTAGCAAAGGAGGAAATTCCTTGCAGACCAAGAGCTCGCATCAGAATACCAGCGGAGCTCTCCGACAAAGAAATAATTCTTAAGATGATCCAATTTGGTAACCCATCCCTACCTACTCATGACTGGAAGGTAGCAAAGTTGGAGGAACCAGACGGTCCCAATAGATCGGCTATTATAGTCATCAACAAAGACTCGATGGCCCCTCTAGCTGAAACCCAAGGTAAGATTAAGTTCGGATGGGCGACCATAACCTTAAGAATTTATAAAAAAGACGAAGAAAGCGTAAACGCTCCTTCTGCCCCGAACACAACTAGCATGGTAAGCGCTGAAGGCGAAAAACTCCCTGAAATGGAGTAGATCAAGTGCCTCCTCCGTAACATCAGAAGACGAAACAGACGACTCAATGTCCGAGAACGGCCTGAAGGAAGATGACCTCTTACGGTCAACTTCAGGAAGTGAGTCTGAAGACGACCTCAACCAAACAGTGGTGGGGGTTAGTCTGCTTAGCTGCAACCAAGATGGTGAAGTTAACGCAGATTAATCTCCAACACTCCAAACAGGCCTCGGCCTCCCTTCTTCTCCGCCTGAACAAAAGAGGGGAAGATGTGGTCCTTATCCAAGAACCATGGATCAACAAATCCTGCATTCATGGATTAAGGACTTCTGGATATACTCAGCTATATGTAAAGGACAAAGGTGAACCCAGATCCTGCATATTGGTAAGAAGTAGCACTAATGTATTTTTACTCCCTGATTACAGCAATTGTGATGTAACTACTGCTAGTTACCAAACCAGTAACAACACCTACTGGCTGGTATCAGCTTATCTCGGCCACGACCATCCTGGCCCTCCTCCAGGCGACCTGTTGAAAAAGATTGTCGCTGCAGCAGAACGGCAGAAGATCTGCCTCATCATCGGATGCGATGCAAACGCGCATCACACAGTATGGGGGAGTACTGACATAAATGAAAGGGGTGAGTCACTTTTTGATTTTATTTTAAGTACTAACCTTATAGTAAGCAACACTGGCAATGAACCAACATTCATTACCAGAAATAGACAAGAAGTTCTAGATATAACTCTTGTCTCCGACTCGGTTCATCATAGGATCACAAATTGGAAAGTATCGACTGAACACTCCTTTTCGGATCATAGATACATTCAATTTGATCTTAATGAGGAGCCTCCTAAGCAACCAATGTTCCGAAATTACCGGAAAACTGATTGGGAAAAATATCGGGTAACTTTGAAAAAGTTTATTAAACCTGAACTTTTACAAAACCCTACGAACAAACATGATCTAGACAAAAAAGTCAATGATCTTACCACTGCCCTTAACTATTCACTGCAGAAATCCTGTCCTCTTATAAAAATAAGGGGAAAACAGAAACCACTGTGGTGGAGCTCGGGGCTAGAACCGCTCAGGAAAGAATGTAGAAAATTCTTCAACCGAGCTAAACAATCTAAAAGTGTAAAAGACTGGGACTCCTACAAAGAATCCCTCAAAACTTATAAATATCAACTGAGGAAAAATAAAAGAACTTCCTGGAGAAACTTCTGTGGAAAAATAGAAGATACTTCAGAAGCTTCTAGATTAAGAAAAATCCTCTCAAAAAGTCCGACCATGCCTAGCAGTCTGAAAACAGCTGACGGCTGGACAGAATCCTGCGAAGAAACGCTCAATCTGCTTCTGGACACTCACTTTCCAGGTAGCTCCAAGAACTTATGTAACTATGATTTCACAGAATCAGGTAGCATAATAACTAATACCCCCGATCTGATTACAAGGGAAAAACTAACTTGGGCCATTAACAGCTTTGACCCATATAAATCCCCTGGACCAGACGGTATAATTCCAGTCGAACTCCAAAAGGCTGCGGATATCATTATCCCTGTCCTTGAAGTGATTTTTATTGGCTGCACCACCCTAAACTATATCCCCACTCAGTGGAGAGAGGTCAAGGTGGTGTTTATACCTAAGGCGGGGAAATCATCCCATGTAAATCCAAAAGATCTCCGACCAATAAGTCTATCATCTTTCCTTCTCAAAACCTTAGAACGACTGATTGATATCCACCTGCGTAAAGCTATAGATCCTAAACTGTTATCTAAAGCGCAACACGCTTACTGTAAGGGAAAATCTGTAGAAACGGCCCTTCATACCCTGGTTCGTACTATAGAATATTCCCTCCATCACAAAGAATACACTCTGGCCGCATTCCTCGACATAGAGGGTGCCTTCAACAACGTCAGCAACTCTGCAATTACAAAGGCACTGACGAAGCTCAAAGTAGACAAATCCTTAGTGGAATTGATAAATCTTATGCTAAAAAGCAGAAGAATCAACTCAACACTGGGAGATTTCTCTGCAAAGAGATCTGTCAGCAGGGGCACACCGCAAGGTGGAGTTCTATCCCCTCTTCTATGGAATCTAGTCGTCAATGAACTTCTAGTTGACCTAGAAGCTGAGGTATTCAAAGTGATGGCATATGCAGATGACGTCTCCATTGCGGTATCCGGCAAATATGCTCACGTTCTTATGGATCTGATGCAAACCGCTCTAAACAAACTAGTAAAATGGGCGAGAAAAAGTGATCTAGGGGTCAACCCTCAGAAAACCGAACTCGTTCTCTTCACCAGGAAATACAAAATTCCTCAACTAACAACTCCATCAATAAATGGAATCCCACTTCAACTCTCCAACGAAGCTAGATATCTAGGTATTATCCTAGACAAAAAGCTAAACTGGAAAGCCAATATAGAGGAAAGAATCAGGAAATCAACCGTAGCCCTGTTTTCCTGCAAAAAAGCCATTGGCACAAAATGGGGCTTCTCCCCCCAAATCACCCACTGGCTCTACACCGCGGTCATCAGACCAATACTCACATATGGAGTAGTGGTATGGTGGACCGCTCTTGATAAAAGGACCTACTGCGATAATCTGAGCAAAGTCCAACGAACAGCCTGTTTATGTATAAGCGGAGCACTGAGATCAACACCCTCAGCTGCCCTAAATATACTCCTTAATCTCATACCACTAGATATCTTCAGTAAACAAATGGCCGCAAGTACGGCCACTCGTATCAGAGCTATCTCCCAATGGACCGATAACAACATCGGTCATGCCACAATCCTGAATACATTCAGATCAATCCCTTGCCACTCTGACTACACCATCCCCCAATTGGTTTTTGATAATAAGTTCCATGTCTCAATCCCAACGAGAACGACCTGGGAAGACGAAGAATTTTTGAGAGATGATTCAATTCATTTCTATACAGATGGGTCAAAAACCGAGGAAGGGGTTGGCTGCGGGGTGTACTCAAAACGACTTAACGTAAGTCTCTCTTTCCGCCTCCCAAACCATTGTAGCGTGTTCCAAGCGGAAATTCTGGCGATCAAAGAGGTCCTATCATGGCTAAAAGAAAACGTGATATCCTCAGCGAATATCCGGATTTTCTCAGACAGTCAGGCAGCCCTCAAATCACTCGGCGCCGTTTCCACGAACTCAGTAACCGCCCTTAACTGTCGCCTGTCTCTTAAGGAGATGGCTGAACAGTTCAATATTCACCTTATTTGGGTGCCGGGGCACAGAGATATCGCGGGCAACTGTAAGGCCGATGAACTCGCCAGAAAAGGAACCGTTCTACCGATATCAACCAGCAGGTTGAATATCGGTATACCAATCGCTACATGTAAACTTATGCTAAAGCAAGAGGCAATGGATAGAACAAATCATTGGTGGAACAGTATCACCACATGTGTGGCAACAAAACAGCTATGGCCAGGACTTGATCCAAAACGCACAAGGCATTTGCTATCCATAACCAGATTGCACTTTAGCTCCGTAATCAATGTCATTACAGGACATTGTCTGATAGGCAGACACGCCATAAGACTTGGTGTTCCCTCAAATGACTTCTGTAGAAGTTGCTTAGATGAGGAGGAGGAAGAAACTATTCCACACCTCCTCTGCTCATGTCCTGCACTCTCCATTAAAAGAAAACGGCATCTTGGAAAATATTTCCTCGATGATCTAAACGATCTGGCGAACACAGATATCCTTCATCTCTTTCGCTTCATAAAAAGCTCCAAATGGTTTTGTTAAGTGGGGTTCTTCCTCACTTAAATCTTATGGTATCACAACGGATCAAATACTGGTCTAAGTGTGTCAGTTGGTTTTCCTGACAGCCATTTTAACCTAACCTAACCTATGTACGTTCATTCCAGTACCTGATCCGACAACACCCACGCATGACTATCGAGGATAACGTAGACCGCATCTATGACGCACTACGACCAGAGTACCGACTCTACATCAAGCGTATAGAATTTACGACTTTAGATGAGCTGATGGATCTTGCGGAGGAATACGAGTTCGTACGCCAAGAAGAGCGAAACTCTCGTCCTGCTTCAAGTCATCAGCAATACCAGTACCCGACCGCACCTGTTCCTCGATTACAAGTACAGAGGCCTTCACCCGCCTTCTCTAGTCAAGCCGTCATGCCACGAACACCGATACCGCCACCTACCGCTGCCTACGTAAGAAACACGTATTGTTGGCAATGCAAGCAGAGAGGGCACAATAAAAAGGACTGCCGACGCCCTTTCAGATTGTTCTGCTCTTTCTGTGGGGAAGACGGTCGGCTCACCAAAGATTGTCCTTGTCATCGGAGTTATAACGCCGTTCTCCGCCAGTCCGGCTCCACCCATCCACCCGATCCTCGACCGTTTGTGCCTATCGAGGCTGGCGATAGAGTATACTATGCATTGATCGACACCGGTTCTTCGCGATCATTTATCGGCCCTGGCTTACGGGAAGAATGCCGCCAAATCGGAGCAGCTAGGAGAGACCAGCCGCATGCCGTGGAATTTGCTGACGGTCGAACAGCCAAACTGTCCGAGCATTATGTCCTGTCTCTGAATTTAAATGGTAAAGTAGTGCAAGGAGAAACTTTTTTCCTACCCACCTTGGCAGAAGACGCCATATTAGGTATGGACCTTTTAGGAGAGGCAGGATGCACGCTAGAGCTAGGAGGCCGCAGACTTGCTATGCCAACAGCTGCTACGACCCGAGCACATACACGAGATATGAAAGGAGCCGCAGCGACGGCAAAATCATGCCTTGTTGACACCAACAATTGCGCAGCGAATATTGCAAAAATAAATACAAACCAGGAAAACTTCATTCGACCGCCGACCACCGAGCGACACAGACCTCTTTTTGGCAATAAAGAAATTTCGAATTTTGAACAACCAGACCGAAAAATGGACAAAGACAAGCAACCGAAGAAAAGACCCCCGCCGACTTCACCCGACCATCCTTGCAAGAGGAAGCCGACGCACCCTTGTCGACCGAGCCCTGGAGACCGTCCAGTTGTATTGCAACTGGTGCAAGCTGCACCAACCAAGGCAACTACCTCCCGACGGGTAACTCAAAAACCCACTCACCCGCCGGCCGTACTCATTCGACCTCCGCCGGGCCCAGAAGTGCGGATGACCCAGATCCAATCAGTGCGGGATAAGGCCAGCACGCTATGGGACGAGCGCCAACTCAGAGAGCTGCAGCGAGCTAATCCCAGCGATCCTCCGTCAACGGTAGCAACGCCCGTGTGGAAGCTCTACGAGGTCGACTTGCCTCCGATGGACGAGGTGCGACGGTTGATCATCCACAACGTGTTGGGGGGCCCAGCTGCCAGACAATTGCATCGGTTGGATCCCAGGCTATTCCCCCCTGCCAAAGAGTCCGCGGATGCGTCCGGGCCACAGAGCCCTAGCTCTCCAGATGCCGAAACCGAAGCCGATTCTACGAATGCCGGGGACGCCAGCACGGATCAGATAGCAGCAGAGCCAAAGGAACGCTCGCAGCCTCCGCTCACCAAGACCCAGCGAAGGCGAGCCATCCGGCTAAGGAACCCAGAAGCTGACCCGTTCCGAGGCATCACTTTCGTCTTCCGCCACAATACGCGACCTTTCTTCATACAGAAAAAGGACAGGAGAATCGTCGTGACTCCCAACGACACCGGTACAGAGGCGGTGCTGTCATGCCAAGACAGAACCAAGGTAGTCCCGATGGAACTGCGGGAGGTGTAGGCAGAGCAAGGTCAAGTCTTCCTTGATGATGATCGTAGAGCGATCGGGTTTTGTTATGATCGTAGGACGATCGAGTTTAGTTTCTTTTAACATCAGTTCTCTCTCAGGATAGGAATTAAGTTTAGTTTTTTATATTAAAAAATTTTTTCAAAAAAAAAAAGGACAAAAAAATAAAATAAAAAAAAAAAAAAAAAAAAAAAAAAAAAAAAAAAAAAAAAAAAAATAAAAAAAAAAAAAAAAAAAAAAAAAAATATAGAAAAACCACACAAAAAAAGAAGGGCAGGATTTAAGTCCCTCAAAACGAAAAAACATACACGAAATCTCCTAGTTAGTGCCAGAGGGGTCTGAGACGAGAGGGTTCTCGTCTTTCAAAGAAGGGGGGATCTGTGACGAAGTGTCACAATTTAATTTCCGCCCCCACCTCCAAACCACCGCATCAAAACACTCTACGTGTTCTCCCTTTAATTCGCGTTGCCCACAGCAATTAAATTACATTTATTACAAGGCCAAATGACATCATTGTGTGTGCATCTCCTTATAGGGGAATGCATGGGCAATAACCAGCCGTTCTTTTTATTCACCGACTTACAGTTCACACTTGCTTTCCGTGGAAAAATCAATAAGTAGAAGTGGTTTTTGCACTACAAATCAGAAAAAGATTTACGGGTTCTCATACCTCGAACGTAAACTTTACTTTTTCTCTTCCTGGACTATTTTAGTCTCACCATTTTAGGAAGTTACATTATTGCGGTGTTTGTACACCGAATGTGTAGACGTTCCTCGCCGATTCAATTGCCCTAAGGTAGATCTAATCGATTGCGGTGTTTGTACACCGAGCGAGTGGATTCTTCTTTTT
Organism: Melanostoma mellinum; assembly: GCA_914767635.1. Lineage (NCBI taxonomy): Eukaryota > Metazoa > Arthropoda > Insecta > Diptera > Syrphidae > Melanostoma > Melanostoma mellinum. The sequence continues at coordinate 93,223,379 of OU612059.1, read as the reverse complement.
GGTAATCACCTCTACCGTTTTAGGAAGTTACATTACTGCGGTGTTTGTACACCGAGTGTGTGGACGTTCCTCGCCGATTCAATTGCCCTAAGGTAAATCTAATCGACTGCGGTGTTTGTACACCGAGCGAGTGGATTCTTCTTTTTGGTAATCCCCTCTACCGTTTTAGGAAGTTACATTACTGCGGTGTTTGTACACCGAGTGTGTGGACTTTCCTCGCCGATTCAATTGCCCTAAGGTAGATCTAATCGACTGCGGTGTTTGTACACCGAGCGAGTGGATTCTTCCTTTTGGTAATCCTTCCTACCGTTTCTAGGAAGTTACATTGCTGCGGTGTTTGTACACCGAGGGTGTAGACGTTCCTCTCCGATTCAGTTGCCCTAAGGAAGTTACATTACTGCGGTGTTTGTACACCGAGTGTGTAGACGTTCCTCTCCGATTCAGTTGCCCTAAGGAAGTTACATTACTGCGGTGTTTGTACACCGAGTGTGTAGACGTTCCTCTCCGATTCAGTTGCCCTAAGGAAGTTACATTACTGCGGTGTTTGTACACCGAGTGTGTAGACGTTCCTCGCCGATTCAGTTGCCCTAAGGAAGTTACATTGCTGCGGGGTTGACCATCGAGCTTGTGAGCTTCTTTCTTCAGTCAACCTTCATAACGAGAGTCCTCCTCAACCGCAGACTTTTTCTACGTAGTCCGCTGCCGCCGACGAAGTGTCTTGCCCTAAGTAAGCGCACACACTTGTTACGAAGTCCGCCAAAGCCGATCGATTGTTCTGCCGTGTGCTACAACGCAGGCACTTCCTACGTAGTCCGCCCCCGCCGATAGATTGTTCTGCCTTTCCCATAACGCAGACCTTTACTTCGAAATTCGCGGTCGCCGACAGAGTGTCTTGCCTAACGCAGAGCCAGTCAACGATACACCAGTACCGGACAGAGGACGCCAAGGCCGTAGCGTCCACCCCCCCAGGAAAAAAGTCACCGCGACCTCAGAGAAGATCAGACGTCCCGAGAAGACCAGCCACCCCCAGAAGACTAGTGCAAAGGACAAAGAAGCGGAACTCCCTTAGCTTGCATGCAACATCGCTAATTATTCATTTGTAAAATTTGTAAAACTTAAAGACCGAATCCTGAGAGAAATTGAAAAATAAATTCAGAGTTATTTGTAAAATACCCGACCGTTTCCGCGTCTTCATTTCATTTTGAGAAGTTGGACCGCCGAAACCCAAGTCTTACGAAGCTTCCTTGGGTAGACCCTGGACACCCTGAGTCCTACCCCAGCCTCGTAAAAGAAGCATCACAGTATCCACGCGAACAAGCATCTGTGTGCAATTCTGTTTCTCGTTTTGGATCAAATATAGCTAATATTGGAGGCTCAGTCAATCTATTTCTTAACTCTAAAAATGCTTTCATACATTCATCTGTCCATTCAAACTTTACACCTTGTTTAGTCAACTGCCGTTACGGTCTGGCAATTCGCGAAAAGTTATAAACAAAAATTCTGAAATACGAAAATAATCCCACACATCTCTGTACTTCCCTTATATTTTTAGGCACCGGATAATTCTTAATTGCTTCTAAATGTCTCTCATTTGGCCGAATACCACACTCATTTACGATATAACCCAAATACTCCAATTCCTCATGCGCAAATCTACACTTCTTCAAATTCAACTTATGTCCAGCCTCTGACAGTAATTTAAGTACAGTTCCCAACAATTCAATGTGTTCCTCAATCGTCTTTGTAGCTATGTTTATGTCATCCAAATACACGACAATTTTTCGACTATCTATTAACTCTTTCAAAATTAATGAAATAAATCTCTGAAACACCGGGGGAGCATTCGTCAAACCGAATGGCATGTAAAGGTATTCATACTGACCCATCGGTGTCACAAAAGCCGTCAATGGCACTGAATCTGGATGCACTGGCACTGATGAAAACCATCTTTCAAATCTAAAGCTGTAAAATATTTCTTTCCACCCAAATATTCCAAACAATCTTCAATAAGAGGCAATGGAAAATGGTCACGCTCTGTTATTTTATTCAAAGCACGATAATCAACACACATTCGCAATTCGCCATTCCTTTTCCTAACCAATACTATCGGTGATGCATAAGGGGATTCACTCGGTCTTATGATATTCTGAGCCAACAAATCATCAATTGTTTTCTGTACTTCAACTTTTTCCTTGTAAGACAAACGACGCGGGTTACTGTATACTGGCGTATCGTTTTTCAATTTAATTTGCATCGAATAACTACTGAACTTCTGTTTTCCGTCTTTTGTTTTCAAATAATTTTCAAAAATCAACGATTTCAGAACATTTGCATGTTTTTCACTTAAATTGTTATTAATATCAACCAACTGCTCAAATTCTTCTGTCTCAGTCGAACTAACTAATAAAATAACCTCATTATACTCTTCTATTGCATCTGTTTCAACTAAGTTAACTACACCAATACATTTTTTAATTCGTTTCTCACAAGCTCTAAGATCATTAATTACATTAACATCTGGTTCAACTGATTTACTTTCATTAAATTCTGAAATTTTTGCATTCATATTTACCTCTGAAATTGCAAACTTATTGCTAAACCCTATATTTCTACCACTTTTAGTAAATTTGTTTGTGATTGGAGCTGTCGTAAAACTATCTGATGGACACTTACATAAATTAAACAACTTGAGTGCACTGACAACATTTTCATTGGGCATACGGGCTTTATTCAAATTTAAATTTAACAAGTCATTTGGTTTAAAAACCGTTTTGTGTGTTTGGCATAAAAAAATTCTCATCCGTTTCAATAGGTCACGTCCAAATAGGCACGGTACCAGTGCTTCGTCATCTGGTAAAACAATGAAATCATGAGTTAAATTGTGTTCTTTAAATACAATCTGACACGTTATAAAACCATACATACTTAGTCTTTTATTGCCCATGCCCTTGTATTTTGTAAACTTCAATTCATTTTGCACTGGAAACGGTATGAGTGAGCGTCGGATGAAACTAGTTGGACTGCCATTATCAAATAAACACAAAATATTTGTAAAATCTGTGCACTCATTTTGTTTAATGAAGGCGACACTTACCAAATGTTGATGTCCCAATTGCGTTGCTAAACAACGTACTTCTGTTTCATCTGTGTTCACGGTTTGATGTGGCACGACTGCTGCGACTGGAACCCCTGTTGTGACTGCTGCATCTGTTGGCTTTTTCTTCTGTGGGCATTCGTGGCGCGTGTGACCGACTTGGTGGCATATGAAGCAAGAATTCGCTGGTCGCCTTGGTTCTGGGCATCGACTTTGATAATGACCATATTTGAAACAATTGTAGCAACGTATGTTTGACAAATCCTGGCCACTGGCATTTGCATTTGCATCTGTAGTCATTGGCACGTTTCGTTTTGTCACGGCACCTGTTGAGCTACTGACAACTGTACTTTGTTTCACTGGCACTAGCACCGATACAACTGTACGACGCTTTTTCTCGTATCGTTCCATCGCTCGCTTTAATTCTTCAACTGTTTTAGCACCGTAAAGCATTGAAACCAATGCTGATTTATCATTCAATCCATCAATGATTATATCGATCAAGTCTTCCTCCGATATATCTGCGCGGCTGGCAATGAACTGCATTTCAACAGCATACTGACGCGGTGTCTCATCTGGTTTAATGGCACGTGCACGTAATTGTTTAAACACATCTTGAACAGTAAACGCACGTCGAAATTCCAACAACAATTTCTGCTTCAATTCGGTATACGTGTGAACACGAACGATTTCTGTAAACCGTTTTGCATGTCCAGCCATCAAATGTCGTGCAGCTACCAATTTGTCTCGCTCACTATAACGGAACGATTCACACACATTCTCCAAATCAGCGATCCATTTCGAAACGTCTTGTGTATCAGATCCATCAAACTTTGGCATCATCGCGTCAAGTACATGCAAATCAATTTTACGACTATCCAAGTCATTCAACTCCTTCTGTAATTCAATCAATTCACGTTTTTTTCGTAAAATTGCCATTTGCCGGTCCAATTCTCGTTCTTGTTGTTCCATTTGGCTATGCCAATCACGTTCACTATCTGTTCTTGGCTGTTGTTGTACAGTTAGCTGCTGTTCATCTGATCGTCGTTGATTTTCATTCGCTTCATCTGTTCGTGGTTGTTGTTGTACAGTTAGCTGCTGTTCATTTGATTGTCGTTGATTTCCATTCGCTTCATCTGTTGTGTCTGTTATATTTTGCCTAGCACGGTTCATAAAACTGTCGTATAAATGTTTCAATTCAATCGAAATTGCGTCTGGTTCAAACGGTACATCTGCATCTGTAAGCACGCGCTTAAAAATTTCATCTAACTGTGCACTTTTTCCATCATTTTGCAGAACCTGTCGACTGTTTTCACCCACTTGATTTATATTTTGCGTTGCACGATTCACAAAACCATCATACAACGGTCGTAGTTGTGTCAAAGTTGCTTCTGGGTCAAACTGTATACTTGCTTCTGTTAGCACACGCATGATCTCGGCACGAGTCAGCATATTTGCCATTGTTTCGAAAAAAATAATAAAAAAAAATTCCACCAAATTTATGAAGCACAAAAATTCAATCTCCTTTTGAGTTGCACCCAGTTCGTACCCCACACCTGAATTTGTAATGAGGTTAAATGCACGTTTTTACTTTTTATTTATTTTGCTTTATTTTACTAAAAGACTGCTTACGATGCTTACACTTCGAATGATAAAATGAGAATGAGAATTACTACAAGCGATAAGCGAATAAAATGCTAAAACAATATATAGCTGTCTCTTTCAAATCTGTCTATACATCTGACAATACCATTGTATCAAATCGGCAGCATTCAGATAACATTACACTATCTATCTATCTATCTATCTATCTATCTATCTATCTAAGATAGAGGTGCAGCCTTGCTCTGGACAGCGGCCTCATAATAATATCAATTAATGTAAAGATTCAATACAAATAATAAAGAGAAAAAAAGAAGAAGAAAACAAATTATTGTTTTTTTTATCCAATCCACTCGAGACTTAATTCGACAAATACGATTGGATCCACAATAACAAGGTGTCATGAATGCCATATTTTTTTAATTTAAAAATAAACAGATTATGATCAACCTTGTCGAAAGCTTTGCTGAAGTCAGTATAGATAGCATCAACCTGGTTCCCTTCTTCCATTTCTAAGAGAATGAATGAGGTATAATCTGCTAAATTGGAAGTTGTAGATCTACCTTTAAGAAAGCCATGTTGATGCTCGCTTAAAACTGAAATCAGCTCCGCGTTCAGCTTGTCAGTTACCAATTTCTCAAATAATCTGGGAATAGCTGACAGGATTGCAATACCTCGATAATTTTTGATGTTGGATCTGTCTCCGTTTTTAAATATTGGCGTTAGAAACGAGTTACGCCACGTGTTTGGAAATATCCCATTAGACAAAGATTGGTTGAAAAGTTGAAGCAAAGGCTTAGAAATCTGTAGTTTCAGCGGTCTTTTTTAAAAACAAAGGACCAAAGGACTACCTTTGTTAACATCGATGGTTCTAAGACTACGGATAAGGTCTTCCATAGTGATTGAAATAGGGCTTCGGCTATCATTGTGATCCATAATGTAATTAAAATCGTTGCTGTCAAAAGTGATTGGATTTGAATACACAGATTCAAAAAAAGAAGCAAAAAAGAAGCAAAAGGTACTTCCTGTAATTATTTTTTAATTGTCGACTGGCGGAGGTGTAGTGAACCTTGCAGGAAGACATGGGGGTGGTAAATGTGTTGGTAGTAAGAGTGGTGTTTGAGTTGAGGGGTGTGAGGTAGGTAGCATAAGAGGCAGTGGCGGCGCGGCGGTGGTGGTAGAGTGAAGAGTTGGGTTGGGTGAGTAGAAGAAGGCAGTAATAAGGGTTGCTGATGGTTGACGTGTTTAACCGTAGTCTTAAGCTTCTGCTTGGAAGAGGTTTTTTTAGTTTTCTTTTTTTTTTTTTTGATTTGATTCTTTATTTAGCTTTAGCTATTTGGTACAATTATTATAAATACTTAAATTTAAAAAAGAAAAAAAAAACATGTTTTATATAAAGCTAGATTTACCAAAAAAATAAATTCATAGGTATATTCAAGAGTAATTTGATCTAACATGTAATATTAACTTTTTTTTAAAAACAATTAGGTTATTCTCAGTCTTAAGTTCATTTGGCAAGGAATTAAACAATTTGAAACCTTTATAAAATAATATGTTTTGAGCTCTATATGTTGAGAAAAACGCTAATCTAAAGTCGTTTCTACTTCTTAAATTATAAGGCTGTACATCTGCAACATAAACAACTCGATTGAATAAATAAGAAGGTAACATGAAATGCTTTATTTTGAAAATAAAAATTAGGACATTCAATATTTTTCTTTGGTTTATAGTAAGCCACTGAAGAGCATTTAACATAGAATGAATAGGCGTTAGTATATTGCACAACAGAACACATCTCATACCTCTATTTTGCAGTTTTTGCAAACGATTTGCCATTTGGTTATTTCCTAAAAAAAGTATTGTTGAACAATATTCAAAATGAGGCTTTATCATAACATTATATATTTTTATTGCAGAAGCCATTGATAATCTACGCCTTATTCTTTGAAAAAAACCAATTTTTTTTACAATTTTATTACAAGTGTAGTTAATGTGCTGTTCAAAACTAAGCTTTTTATCTAAAATCACTCCTAGATACTTTATTTCATCAACTTTGTTAATTACTTCATAATTAATAATAATATTATCTATTGAGTCTCCATTAATTAAAATTGCCTTCGTTTTAGACGTGTTTAGCTTTAATTTGTTCATCTTGAAGTACCATTCAACCCTTTTAAGATCAGCATTCAATAGTCGAATACACTCCTTAGCAGAATCACCAGCAATATAAAGTAACGTATCGTCCGCGAATAACCTAGCTTCGGTATGTTGTAGCACTTTCTCCAGATCGTTGATGTATGTTATGAAAAGAAGTGTTCCCAACACTGCTCCTTGAGGTACACCCAGTTTTACTCCACGAACTTCCGAAACTTCATTCCCAACTTTTGTTCTTTGCGTTCTGCTCGACAGATAACTTTTAAACCATTCCAGTGCCACTCCTTTAATACCGTATCGCTCCAGTTTTTGCACCAGTATGTCTCGATCAATGGTTTCAAAAGCTCTTTGCAGGTCCAAGAAAACTGCAACTATGACTTTTTTCTCATTGATTTCAGTTTTCCATTGTGTGACCACCAGGTTCAAAAGACCTTCACAGCTGTGTTGTTGCCTAAATCCAGACTGATAATTAGACAAGAAGTTGTTAGCCTCCATGTAATTCTGTAGCTGAGTATGCACTATTTTCTCTAGAATCTTACTCTCAGTCATAAGCATGTTAACTGGACGAAATTCAGCAGGGTTAACCGTTCCCTTTACCTTCTCAATTGGAACTACTGTTGATCCTTTCCAGTGATTAGGAAAAACGCCACTACGTAATGATTTGTTTATTAAGTTGGTAAAACAAGGACCCAAAATATCAAACGCACACAACATCATATTAGTTGACAAACCGTTAACGTCTCTTTTATTATTCATTTTTTTCATTATGTTTTTAACCTCGTTCATGCTAACCATATCAAACTTAAACGTTATATCACTATTTTCAATTATCAAGTTTTCATACTGTTCAAACTGTATTCTATCATTTAGTTCTTCAACACTGTTAATAAAAAACTTATTCAATTCATTGGCGATCTCTTTTTTATCTATTATACCTTCACCATCACACTCAATCTCTCTTATATCACTTATTTCTTCGTTAAGCACTAAAGATTTTATTGTTCTCCACATTGATTTTTGATCGTTAGACTGATCAATTCTTTTGGCAATAAAGTTATTTTTTGCTAATTGAAGTTCACGCACGTACCTATTCCTTAAAAGTCTATAACATTCCCAATCACTTCTGCTGTTAGTCCACACTGCCCTTTGATGAAGTTGAATTTTCGATTGCTTCATTACATACAAATATTGATTAAACCAACCCATGTTCTTGTTATGTTCAACTATTGTTTTTGATACAATCATTTTACTCAAAGAATTCATCAGAATAGTACTAAAGGATTCTCCAAATTCATTTACTTCATCACAAAACAGATTTGATATTTCATTAGCACAAAGTTCCCGACGAAAAACGTTTTCTTTAAATATCAATGATCTTATTACTTTTTTTGTGCATTCTTTGCTAACAAAATTTTTTTCAAGTGTTATTAGCAAAGACTCATGGTCGCTTATTTTGAAATCCTTAACAACACATGCCCGAATATCATCACTGTTTGTAATTACGTAGTCTATTAAGGTAGCAGAGGTTTGCGTAATTCTTGTTGGTTCTGTCACAATTTGTTTACTTGCAATGTCTGTGATACATTCGAAAATTCTTTTTTTATAAGAACTATTCACAAACCAATCAATATTGAAATCGCCCATTACAATTAGATCGGAAAATGAAAGAGAAATGTCTTCTATTTTGTTTTTAAAAAAATCACAAAAAACGTGTTCCGGCGAGTTTTGCTTGTGAGGCGACCTGTAAACTGCTACTAGTATGATGTTTATATTATTTAAACAGACTTTTATCACCAACCACCAGATCATTTTTCCAATTGCTATCTTACTCAACAATTCAATTTTCCACTCAGGTTTAACATACAAAAGCACTCCCCCCGTATGAGAGGAGACACATCTAATTACTCTATAGTTTTTTAGCTTCACTTCACAGTCTTCAATATCTGACGTTAAATGCGTTTCAGTTAGACAAATAAATTCAAAGTCATATTTTAGTGTTATTACTTCTAATTGGGTGAAATTTTTCCGAAATCCACCAATATTTAAACAAAGGCACTTTATCGATGAGGTTAGTTGCTAATAAATCACTTTTTCGTTTTCGATTTTCAACTTGCGTTGAAGCGAAGGACAGTCACTATCCCTACAGTCGTGATTGAAATCAATTTCACGTAAATTAAGTCTTTCTTTTGCTTTCTTACAGTTTACACACTTTTTGAAATCATTCGTACACTCTTTGAACGAATGACCCTCCTCGCCACATTTTGCACAGACTTGGTTAGTTTCTCTACAACGGCTAGACGTGTGGTTGAATCCCCAACACTTGAAACATCTAAGTACTGATAAGTTTTCATAGATTGGACATCTGTCCCACTCAATATTTACTTTATTTAAGCTTCTTACCTGATCAAAGCCTTTACTGTCAATTTCTAAAAGAGCGTTGAAAAAAAGTTGGAAGAAAATCAGCCTTCGTTGTTTGGCAGCTAATGCTATTGCGTGTTTTATTAACTGAGTTTGAACAGGTTATTATTTGGAACACTCAACCTATCGGCTTCTAAATGGGTTTGCGAATCAGTGTTTATATTGCCTAGAGACCTGCTTAGTGCGTCTAGTGGGGGACAATTATCCACGTTGTCAAGTTGTAATAACTCCTCATGAATTGTTACAGAACTGGTATAGTCAGTTACTGATGACATGTTGTTCACATTGTCGATTTTAGTATTAGCAAACCTTATCTCATCAATAGCTTCATTAACTAGCGATTTCGTTGTACAGACTTCGTCAGTTATACACATAAGCTGTTCTGATAGACTTCGTTGACAGAATTACTTGTTGTAGCGTTAGAGACGATATCGATTGTCTTATTGGTATTAGCTTTTAAGAAGTCCAGTTTCGTAGAATTGACATTGATACTTTTTCTAATAGCTAGAAGTTCTGAGTTTATTTCAGTTTGTTTATTGTTATTATTTATTTTCTGCGTCAAAGTCGTTATGTGTTGGATTACATTACTTCATTCTTCAGACCGAGTATTAAGACTTTCCTTGAAAGCAGAGTCGAGATTATCGACCGATTTAAATATTTTATCGAATTTGGTATTGTTTTGGTTTTCCATTCAAATAAACATGCTCGAGAGCTCATCAATATATTGGACAAGCAGTTCCTTGTTCAATCTATCCTCGCTCACTTTTTTCTTATTTTGAGCATCTAGTTCAATTTTCCAGGACGTGAAAAAGTCTATCAATTGATTGAAGTCAGTGCAAAAATATTTACTTTGACATATTTCACATAGAAAGTAAAATTTGCTTGTATAGTCTGTTAAATATTTTAACAGCTGATCTGTTCAACCCAATGCAGGAAGGATGAAAGGTTTTAGTGCACGAAATCAATTCGAACGACGTTTTAAGGGAACCAGACGCCTCCATGCAATCTTTATGGTCACACTTAGTCATTTTTTTTCTTTTCTGATTTTATCCAAGCTTAATTTTGAAAATTGAATTAAATTATGGCTGTTTTTAATTTAGTACACTAAAATTTAGGATCGTACTATCTTTTCTGAAAGGTTGTGTTATTGGATATAAGTAAGTAAGTATAAGTTTGAACTCACCGGGTAGAATGAGACAATATCACAAATTGTCACTAAAGGTGTGTGTACATGAGGCGAAATCGGTGGACAGCCAGGAAGAATGTGCAGTCAGCTTTTTTTTTGTTATAGGTTGACGTAGTTAAGGGCTTTTCGCTGCGAGATGGAAACTTGTAGATTCAGTACAGATGTTTTCGTCATGCATAAAAAGAAATGCAATTTTATGTAGTTTCCTTCAGCAAAATTAAAAGAGTGAGATGGATAGTGACACAGATTCACAGGTAGCACTCAATGATAATAAAAATGGGATATAATAAATCAACAGATGTTTGATGTTAATATAAAAATAGCACAGGTTATCGTTGGTTTTTAATTCAAAACAGTAATAAACTCAAAGTTGCACACTATAATTAAATTTTATATTGCAGATATCACTAAAAATTTATCAATTTACAAAGAAAAAACACGGAGGCAGAAAAAGCACGGGCAAGTAGATCGAAGAGTACGCATCGCGAGGCTACGATGGTTGGGCCATGTAGAGCGGATAAACCCAAACGCACCGGCTCGTCGGGTGTTCGAAAGCACATTGCAGGGAAATCGCGGAAGGGAAAGACCTCGTTTTAGATGGCCCAATCAAGTGGATGAAGACTTCAACCGACTTGGAGTGCGAAACTGGAGAGAGCTTGCCCGAAATCGAAGTCGTTATAGAAGGATGTTGGTTCACCCCGAACTGTAATGCCCACCTAAGTAAGTAAGACTTTGAATCTGTGCACCGCGATTTATTTAAAGATTCGAGAATAAGTTTTTGCTGGTCAGCAAGAGGACCAACGACGTCTTGGCTTAGCTTGACTTTTTCCCGCTTTTTGATAGCCGCCAATAAGGTAGAGTGTACCAGTAAAAATTTGCCCTCGTATTCCTCGTATTCTGGAAGCGGGTCCGTATAGCCTTCCACACCGTCAAGCTCATGCATTTTTTTCTGAGTTATATTAAACTCATCCCAAGCACTAATTTCTTTGCTCAACCTCACTTCTAGATCGCAAATTAAAGTCCTGCCATCAATGGACTCTGTGACCAACGAAAGTCTCGTCAAAGAGCCTTTAAGATGGCCACGTGTTGCGCGGAGAGCCGCTAGTGAAAGCGCTTGAGCCGTCTTAAATTAAGTTTCTCAACCCGACGAAACACTCGATTTGAAAAGTTCTAAACTTTTTGCCGCGATCAGCAGAAAAATCTAAGCTACCGAAAACGTAAATGTGGGGTGCTCCTAAGACCACTATGACTAGCAATATTGACGCTAGCTGCTCACACTCGTGTCGACAAAATATTAAAAAACCGAGTAATTATTGTGTCGATTTAATACAATGGTGGACTGTATTGTTTTTCGAATGGATCCGACGAGACACAGACCAAAAAATGTTGGATAACGAAACGAAAAATAATTTAAAAATTTTCTCTCTTGGTTTTTTGTCCCACGATGAAAAATGGTGCACCAACCACCAGCACGCAGTACAACCAAGAAAAAAAAAACGAGGGTTAATACTAAATAAAAAATTTATTTGTGTGTTACTACTGCGCGGCCATGCAACAGGAATCTGTCGAACGTTGAGATCGATGGGTACCTGCAACGTATGGAGGATGCAATCCGTAGTAAAATGGACAGGATAATTCCTAAATATAGGCAACATGACACTACGAACATGTACGTAAACGCGACAATAGACTCACTTTACGAACAAAAAAGTAGACTTCTGTCGAGAATCAAACTTAGCACAGGAGGTTTACTGACCGACACGATTTGGAGATTAGAACTCTGAATTCACAGATCAAAAATCTCCAACAACTTATTTAAGAAAACTATAAAATTTCCATTTCATGTTTCTGGAACAAAAAAATTCGGGCTGTGCAGTCCAACTGCCCGAGTTTGTTTCCGGAAATAAACAAAATCTTAAGGAGAAAAGATCAAAATTACCTTAAGAGTATTAAACTCCATAGGACGACAGAGAACAAAAACTTACTTTTAACGATAGGAATAGGCCAGATGACGCCATCTTGGATGATGACCAATTTATTGTGGAAGATGCTCAAGAGAAGATATAAGGTGAATGTTGGCATTCGCCCGAGTTACGAAGTTGAGAACAGAGCCAACGTTGGACACTTCTATCTTAGAAACGAGATCTTGCATTGGCGATTCAAGAATCATGGTTTCTCTAGGTTCAATGACGACCGAATTGCAAATACATTCATCGCCGAGCAAAACGGGGATAACCCCCTGTTCGTTTCAAAGAAGGGCCTCTAGATCTTTCACAAAATAATGCAAAGAAGTCAGCAGGAGTCAGCGGCATAGCCAATGGCCAGTGTTCCTCAAACATTGATAGTCGGCGGTTTCGATAGTATCGATAGTTTTTACTTGAAATAAAGCAATCCTATCAAACACAAAATTAGACTCGAAGTATCTACAAAGCCTTAAAATAAGCCCTTATGCACTCACCACTTTATAGAAAAGAAAAAAATAGAAACAAATATGTTCTAAATATTATCAACTTTATCTTTAAAATCAGCAACAAAGAGTTAAGGAATAAAATAACGGAATCCAAAATAACAACTCACGCTAACTTTGCCTTCAAATGAAACACAAGAAAACTCAAGATCAATTGTGATTGATTCAATTACCAACATGTTGAACCGAGAACAAGAACCAAGTGAATCAAATATTTAAGCATAGCATTATTAGATAGATAGATAGATATTTCTTTATTTCGTATAAATTTTACATAAAAGGTTTGCCACCGCACATAATATAATACAGAGATTTGATTCCTATGATCTTTCTACTGAAATATTATCTTTATATTACAATGTATAGGTTTATTATTAGAAAAAGAGATATTTTGTTGGAAGAAACTACGATCGAAAAACTTCCATTTCAATTAAGAGATAAAAAAAAATGACTAGAAATTGCTTTAAATTAAATTAATAAATAAATAAATAACTAATTAAATAAATAAATAAATAATTAAATAAATAAATAAATAAATAAATAAATAAATTAATAAACAAATATATAAATGAATAAATAATAAATTAATAAATAAATAAAAATATAAATAAACAAATAGTAAATTAGTAAATAAATAAATAAATAAATAAATATAATTCAATAAATAACAATAACAAAAAATTACTAAATACTTCGATAACTTCACAAATAAATAGTTACTCGTAAACAATTTTAGAGATTTTCAATGAAAAGAATCAAAAAAAAAAACATAGAAAAAACATAGAAAAATAAGAAGTTAGATGACAATTTGGACTATAAGTTACAGGTTATATAAATTCAATTCGTGAATGAGGTCATTTTCAGCAAACATACATTTCAAAAGAAATTTATCGGAAAGTTTTGAAATTCTATCAACAATCAACTCAACATTCGCATGTTCATGCAACTCGTGTGTTGAATAGTGCCATGGCAAATTCAACATCATTATAAGAATCTTATTTTGTGATATTTGGAGCTTTTTTAAGTGACATTTTGCACAACTTCCCCATACTGGACATCCATACAACAAAATAGATTGAAAGATAACTTTGAATATAATGATTTTATTTTTTTTTGAAATCTGTGATTTACGATTGATGAGGGGGTAGAGCATTTTAATGGCAATCCCTACTTTTTTTAGTGTTTGAGAAATATGTTCTTGGAATTTTAGTTTGGAGTCAAAGTATATTCCAAGATATTTGACAGATTTTTGCCAATAAATACTGCATCCATTAACTTGAAGCTGATTGCTTGAAAGAAAGCAAGATTTTCTTTTTCTAGAGAAAAAGATGGCTTGCATTTTCTCCAAGTTGAGTTTTATTTTCCATCTGTTATAGTAATTTTCTAGTACCCTTATCGCATTTTTAAGATTCGTTTCGATTTGGAAACTGAATTTATGCGACGAAAGTATTGCTGTATCATCAGCGAAAATTGCTGATTCACATTCAGGCAGATCCGGAAAATCAGGTGTAAATATATTAAATAAAGTAGGTGAAAGCACAGAGCCTTGGGGAACACCAAAATCAAAGTAGAACAAACTTGACTTTTCACAATTTACATGTACCTTAAAACATCTGTTTGACAGGAAACTTTGAACAATTTTACACAAATGTGGTGGGAAATTATACTTTAAAAGCTTGAAAATTAGCCCATTATGCCACACGGAATCAAACGCTTTTTCTATATCAAGAATTATCATGCCGCTGGACTCATCTCTCGTACAATTCGTTTTGATAATATTACAAATTCTTTTTACTTGATGGGATATATTGTGAAGTTGTCTAAAACCGAATTGTTGGTCTGGAAGAATTTTATAGCTTCAGAGAAAAGTAGACAATTTATTTTTAATGATTTTTTCTAATATTTTGCTGACACAGCTTAAGAGGCTTATAGGTCTGTAACTATTTGGGCTTTCAATAGGTTTACCAGCCTTTCGAATCGGAATTACCTTAGCTTCTTTCCAAGAAAGTGGAAAGTAATGCATTTTGAGGCAAGCGTTTACCACAAAAGTAAGATAAGTGATCCCGATAACAGGTAAATTTTTAAGATATATGTTTTGAATAATATCTAGACCACTTGATTTTTTTGCCTTTAAAGCCTCAATAATTGTTTTAACGTCGTTTTCTTTCACGAAAAAAGATGGTGGCGTAATGATTGAAGATGAATTAAATGTATCAATAGTTTCTTTGACTAATGAATTAGTGAAGTTTTCCCCCAAGTTTTGTGAAACTTGGTGGTTTTTAGAAATACATTGTCAAGTTCCTCACCCTTTTCAAGGTCAGTATATAAGGTTTCTGTAGACTGTAGAGGTTTTTAAAAACGGCAAATTTTTGCCTTTATTTTTAATGATCTTGACAATGTTCCAAAATGGTTTAGTACCTTTATCCAACGAAGAGAGTTTTGTATTCCATTGCTCATTTCTGATGCTACTAATTTTTGAGGATATAAGTTTATTAAAAAACGTAACCATGTTCCGAGAAAAAGGTTGATGGTATCTCTGCCAATTTCTTCTGTGAGCATTTCTTATTTTAATGAGCTCAAGAACTTCTGACGGAAGTTTTTTAAAATTGTTTTTAACTTTCACTTTGGGGATGCACTCATGAGCACAACTTAAAACGGTTTCAGTGAAGCCTTCTACAATACGGTCAACATCTGAGTTTCTAGAGACATCAGCAAGATCTAAAGATATGTTTCTAAGTTTTGTTCTCACTTTAGAACGAAAGCAAGACCAATTTGTATTCTTAAGATTATAAACATACTGTATATTTTCAATGCCCGAACAAGGGAGACTACAAAGGACAGGAATGTGATCTGAACACAACACATTTTCAGTCACAGGAACACTAATTCTATTTACGACATTGGTAATAAACAAATCGAGGACAGACGGGGAACCACGAGAACCTGCAGGAAAGTATGTTGGACTAGAAGGGAACAGAATAGAAACTGCAAACGTGAGAGAAAGGTTTGATAAAATATTGCCCCAAGCGTTTGCTCGGAGGCAACCCCAGTCTCTATGACGGCAATTAAGGTCTCCCCCCATTAAAAAATCATCTTTGATCGCAAAAAACTTAGAAAAATCATCTTTCAGCAGTTTTCGTTTTGTTATGGAAGAAGACCCACCAGGGAAATAAACGCAAATGATCTTTATTAGTTTTTGATTCCTTAATTTAATTTCTATGCCTATGTTTTCCACGCATTTGGTTCGAAAACAAGGTAAAAGCGAATGCTGAATTGATTTTTTGACTAAAATTGCAACACCACCACCCTTTTCATCTATTCTATCAACTCGATAGCATTTATAGTTTGAAAAAGGTAGTCTAACTTCAGGCGAAAGCCAAGTTTCAGTTACCAATGCAACATCAATTTTTTTTAACATTTAAGTACATAATCTATGAATTCAACATATTTGCTGCGAATGCTTTTTGCATTCCAAGTTAATATATTAACATTTTCATTTGACATGTTACTTATCATTTTTGGTATATAAAAATTTAGATGCTAACAGTGCGATGGCATTAAACTGTTGTACTCTAGTTTTACAATTTGCTAAAGTTGATATTTTATCATCTCCATACATAATGAATTCAGTTCTTCAAATGAAAAGAGCGAGTTGTTGTTGCAAAAACTATAGTTGTCGGCTGAGACAGGTGCTGAAGAAGCATTTGCAGCAATGTGTGTTGTATTCGGCCATGAGTTTATAGCTGGTGAATTATAATGCGCCTTTGTATTGCGCGATGCATTGTAATTGCTTGAACCTGTCTCTCTTCTCCGTGGGAGCGAAGGAAATTCAGTCATAGTTCATAGATTCCAAGAGGCTGTTCAGACAGGCGCAAGTGAACCGTGCAAAATTGACGTCTATATGTTTTTTCTCTTTCCCACATAGTTGTAAGAAAGAGACATTTTTTTGCGCCGAAGTTTTTAAAAATTTTAAAATTTTCTTGGCGGAGTTTTGACATTTCCTTGTTTTGACACTTGTGTTTTTTTTTTCTCGAGTAAAGAGACTGTTGTTTGAAAAATAAATGCTCTTTTTCATGTTCCTGAAGCAAAAATAAGTAAATAAATAAATTATTTTTTCAGTTCAGTTTAATTTCTGAGTTTTTTCTTCCCAAATCTGAAGGCAAAATAAACGTCAAAAAAAATCCATCGTGTTCACATTACTTTCAGTCTGAACACGACGGGGTGGCGGAATGTCAAAATTGCACGGTTGACTTGCGCCAATAGCCCTGTACACACTATACAATTAGTTGGACAGACTTCGTTTGATGGAAGTTGGATGGTCTGATGAACTTTGCGTTCACACTTATCCAACTTGTCGTCCAACTTTATGTCACATACCTATCAACTCCCTCCAACTTCTAGATTTTCAAAAATTTTTGAAAACCATCCAACAAATTGGACAAGCGGTCGTATGAAGAGTTCACACTGTCAAACATTGGTTTGTCAAACCTAGGTTTGTCCAACTAATTGTACAGTGTGAACAGGGCTAATCTAAACTCTTTTTTTAATTTCCAAATATTTCATACGACTAACACAAGTCAAATCAGTGGACTTGTGATCTCCGTTGCAATTTGCACATAAAGCCAAAACACAATAGAGCGTCGCGCCGCGTCGACCTCACGTAGGCTTCACGTTACATGAGAAATCCTCAAAGCGCCCTACTGTCATTCATTCGTCTAAGCTTGTGCAAAATTAAGAAAATATATCGATTGAAATATCGAACGACCATCGTCGTTATCAGTAACCATCGATAGCAAAAATCGATTTTTTCTTTTGTATCAAGTACTTGGAAAACTAAATCGATTGCTAATTTGTCAATTACTTCTGATAAAGGGATGAATGAGGAGCTAAGTAAAATGTGTAGTGTAATCAATTGAGCTAAGTATAATGTGCGTAGTTGCATTTCTATACTGTGTTATCGCATGTAATCTAGTTTGTGATAACATTTGCTGTTTAAAATGAAAAACTTGTCGATTTTTTCAACATAATCGATATATTCATACAGATATCAAAAATGTTATCGCAATATACGGCATGAAATTATCGCTTAAGTTATTGGTCGAGCACCTTCACAAAAATAAAATGATTTAAGTCCTTCAATATCGCCCATATTGATTGACTTTATATTAACCCATGCGGCCATGCATCGAAAATTAATCGAAATCTCGATTTTTAAAAACATCTTTTCAGAATTATAGTAGTTAAAGTGATTAAACATCACCTTCGTCTAGCAAAAGTCGAGTTTAATACAGGTTTAACAACGATAGCTGAAATATCTTTATACTAGTTGCATCGACAAAGTTCTGCTGAAACACTCTAAAATGCAGCTTGAGTACACTTCACGCACAAATATGAAGTACAATTTGATTGATTTGTTTGCCACAAAAATCTATAATCGACTTTATACTCGCTCATGTATCGAAAATTCATCGAAATCCTCGATATGAAAAATATAACATAAAGTAGAAGTTGATTTTTCAAAACACCATTGCAAATTCATAGTAGTTTAAATGCTCCAACAACATCTACATTGAATAATCCAACCAAAATTAAATTTAGTACCTACAGCTGTAATAGCGAGAACTTAAATATCTTTTTAGTATTAACATCGATAAATTTCAGCTGAAACACATTTCAACATCGATACCGACATATCGATAATTTGTTTCGTGAATCGATGTTTTACTTACATCGATTTTATTACTCTTCCCTATTGTAAAACTAAAAAGGAGAGATATGTCAGAAAGCGAGCAAAAGTTCAACATAGCTGAACTTTTTTTGAAGGTTGGTCGCTTTGTTACGTTTGCTTACGTTTGTCACACGACGCGTTTGATGACAAAGCGTGATTGTGTGAGACTCTACAGATTTCCTATGGTTGAACTTTTGATTTTTCTGTCAAATGAGGTCGACGCGCCGCTGACGCGTGATTGTGTTTTGGCTTTTAAGGTTTGAAGTAGTTGGGTACTCTTTAGTTAGATCTTAGATGACAACCAGCACAGATAGCACAGTATGTTTTTATATGGCAGTTTCGTTCGCCGTGACCGAACATCTGACAATTATGGCACTGGGTTAATTTACCTCTGATTTTCCTTTGAATGTTCCACTTTACTTGGGTGTGAAAAATAGCTCGATAATTTTTTTTTAGTTCAAACAATTTGATAGAACCATTTTCAAGTGATATAAAATAAAAGGTGTCCATGTAGTTATCGAATTGTTTTGTTATTTTTTTTTAACTCAACACACTTAAGACCGATTTTGATTAGCTCGGATTTTAATAAATTCTCTTCGATATTGTCTAGACCATAGAGAACCACTTTTAACAGTTTTGCACTTTTAAGGTCATGTGAAAAAAATTGACAGTTAAGTTCGTTTAACTTACTTAGAACACATTGATAGTTTTCAATTGATTCACATACAATTTTGATGCCAATGGATAATTTTTTTATTGAATATTCGGAAATATTTAAAGATTTCATTAGACTATGAACAAATTCAATTGGTTTTTTTAATAGCTTAATAGGGGGAATATATACTTTTTTATCACTTGGCGATGTAATAACATCGTCCATAACTTCTACATCAGCATCAGTATCAGGTTGACACTGTAAAGGTTTCCAGTATTCGGAATCCTTCCAATTAACATTAACTTTCTTACGAGATGTAATCTCCATTTTTGAGCAATGTTTTTTATCCGAGGACATTGGATTGTCCTCGGGCTTGGGTGATCTATCGCGTTTGGGAATGATTGAAATCACAACGCACACACGATAAGGAAAAAAATGTCTTACACGGTTGACGTTCCGATGATGACTGCATAGCATTATTAAACGCTGCCAGAAAACCATTTTTATTGTAAGCCAGCGTACTAACATTTACCTGTAGTTTCTAGCGCGGTGGCGGATTTGCAGATGGTTCCAATCCAGCAAAACTCCGGTCAATCAGTCTTCTTTCGAGTATCAGCAAGGTATTCGAGAAAGTTCTTAATAGAGCACTGCCAACATGGGCCGAGGACAAACATGTTATTCCAGAAAATCAGTTCGGTTTTAAGGCGGGTCATGATACCATACATGCCGCGTCTAAACTAGTATCTGATATTCAATGGAACAAAGCTAAAAATCAGTGTACGGGTGCATGTCTGGTTGACTTAGAGAAGGCTTTGATACCGTTTGGTTAGACGGTTTTTTCTATAATATGATCAGGTATGGCATAAGTAAACCACTGCTATATATTCTCAATGTTATGCTTCATGGAAAAACGTTTGTTGTCAAAAGTTGCAATATAACATCTTCTAGAACTTTTAAAATACCAAATGGCCGGCAACAGGGAGCGGTGAATTCACCTATTTTATTTATCATTTTCACTGGCAATCTAATTGGTCCTCTTCATCATGCTATAGCGTTCGCCGACGACCTCATTGCGTACAGAACAGATATAAAGATCGAAGACATCAGAGGTCTCTTGCAATGTGACCCCGATAAGATTCAGTAATATTGCGATGACTGGAAGTTGAAAATCAACTTTCAGAAATCAGAAACCATTGTATTTAGAACCCCGTTATCTCGGGCCTCATATGGGATATGAGAAGAATTTGTGAAAGCTGCTGATCGTTGATCTACATGGCCAACCCATTGCCAAGCAAAGTAGTAGTCAAGTACCTCGGCATCTGGCTAGATCAGTATCTATATTTTAACAAACATATGGATGCGGCTCTGGCCAGGGCTAGAGAAGCTTTTGCTCTGACAAGGCGACTGTTTCACAGCAGATAACTTGACAGCAGAGTGAAAGTGATTTGCTACATGGCCCTTATAAGGTCATTGATTGTCTAGGGATGCCTTGTGTGGTTCAATGTTACAGCGTCTCAAATGGAGAAGATTCGGGTGTTTGAGAGACAGTGTCTGCGTACCTGTCTTGGATCGCACAGAATACCAGAGTCGGAGTACAGAAAATACTATCCTAATGGGGTCTTTTACAACGGGGCTCAAATAAACAGAATCGACCACTTCATGATAAAACTGACTCGGGCGATGTCTTCGAACAATGGCCTGATATTTGGGGCTTACTACACCACACATTTTTCCCACAGGAGGCTTTCCTCTATTTTGACATGATAGGTTTGATACAGGACAGATTGGCTGTTCCGTTAATCTACCGCGTCTGCCGTAAGTCCATAGAACGACGACTCCTTTACAACCGTGACGTCGCCGCAGTAGACGGAGAAGTTAAAGAGCTCCTCCGGTTCAGTGGGGCGGTTTCGGATCGCGATCGACTGGACGTTATTAAAACGTCAAAACTCCTCTGGTGGTTGTCTGAGCAACATATGAAAAATGTTAATGATAGCGAGTCGCCAATGGCTGGCTTACAAAGGTTTAGAGTGTAAGACTAAGGGTATAGAAAAAAATTTTAAACCAACCAAAAAAAAGTAATTAAAAAAACTTGTATACCTACTATGTTCAAGACTGAATAGACGTGTTCATTTTTTGCTCGTTTTATCAACTCAAACATAAAATTTCTAAATGCGAGAATAGAACACGAATCGTGCTTGATCAAATTTGATAGAAAAAAACATTCGAAGATATTAATTAATTATATAATTGTTAAAATCATCAACCTTATAAAAGTATTTGAAGGTTTTTTTTGCTCTTTTGTTCTCATGTTCACAAGTGCCCTCTTCGTTCAAAGTTTTTAAGTATTGGTATTTAAATCTCTCTCTGAATATAATGGCAGGCTGAACCCACTCTGGAACAAATGAAAAATAAAATCCAAGGCTCTCAACTCCAACTGTCGCCAGGAAATCGGAATTCAACAAAAAGACAGCCACTCCAGCAGCAAAAAAAAAACCGAGAAACCTACGGGATCAACTGTATCATCAGCTGACAATCACTCAGAGAATGAGTTGCCAACCACACTTATACCACCAACTATTAAAAAATTGGACAGTGAGAAATCACAAACTCAAAATCAACCATCCACCAAAAACTTGGAGCTGAAAAAAACAACAGCACCTACTGCAATAACCTGCTCCCAGGTGGACATCCTGCTAAAAGATGTAACTGATGACATCGTTTCCCGACTCTCCAAAGAGATAAGAGATCTTCGGAATGAATTTATTTAAAGATTTGAACTAATTGAAAAAAATCTTTCCTCTCATGTCACAGAAGCCAACAAAAATATACAGTCCCTCAAAGAGCGGATTGCAAAAGTAGAATCCGACCACTTAGACGATTTTCATAGTCTTAATGAAGAAATCGATGACCTGCTGAAAAGATGTGACTCATCTGAAAGGAAGGAGTTTGCAACTGATGCTGTTCCTCTTGGCATCCCACAACTATCCAACGAAGACTTCAAATCCATTCTAAACAGCATCTGTTTCACCGTGTACTGTGAACCTCCTCTCTTAAGATCTGCATTCCGTACCAAACTAAGAAATGCAAACAACAGGCACGATCTCTCCATCATACTGAAATTTGGTTCCCACATGAAAGAAATGCAGTATTAAAGTCAATTGCTCTTTTTCAAAAAGTAGACCTTTGTAACTGCAAGACATTGGACTAAAGACGGAAGGGAAAAGGCAGCATAATATTTACATGCATGGGAGCCTGACAGCAAAAAATCGCACTCTCTTTCAACAGGCGATGCGTTTTAAGCAAAGTGGAGCTTTTTTCACCGTTTACATACGCTCTGGTTCCAGGCGCGGATTCAAGGGGGGGGGGGGGTCACAGGGGTCATGACCCCCCCCCCCCCCCCCCAAAACAGCCCGCATTTCAAAAAATAGAGCTAAACCAATCGAAACTGAAACTGAAAATCAAAAAAAAAAATAACCGAACAAAATTTAATTTTTGTAAACTTGAAAAACGGAAACTAAAGCGACCAAAATCAACTTACTTTATTGCACTATGGAAAACTTGCTATCAAAAAATGGCTGACTCAACATGACTGACTCAAAATTGAATAAATTTCTCACACAATACTGACTTTTGTATCAATTTCTCTATATTTGGATAGTATAGCTTTACTTAATATCTTAACATATGATTACAAGTTTTAAGTAAAAACAATTTTTAACACAAAATCCAATCTTCTATTTTGTTTCGCAAATCTGTTGATGATCGCATCGATGTCCAATTCAATGTCGCGATGAATGTGTAGCAATGCAAGACCGGTGAGTCTGTCTTCTGCCATAGTCGATCTCAACCAAGTTTTGAGGCGACGGAGAGTTGAAAAGCTCCTTTCTGCAGTGGCTGCAGTAACAGGAAGCGTCACCAATCCAAAGCAGGGTATGAATAGCCGGATACATTACTCTATCACACGCATCAAGGGCGGCAGAAACCGAATCAGGAAGTTCACCACCTTTTTCAACAATTCGGTTCCATTTTGCTACCCACAACTCAAATTCTGCAATAACGCTTGCAGGAGGAGTGCTCAGCAGCTTCTGGTACATGACTGCTACGAGATTAACTTCTTCAATGTCCTCCTCTGTATATATAAGAAGTCCGAGGCAGAAAAACTCTCAACCCAAAAAGCTTCATTACGTCTGGAGAAAGCCTTTCGTTGAGGTCCGTTAAAACGTTGTCTAAAAGAGGAACGTAAACTCCTCTTCTAAAATATTCTTCCGGGGTTTGCTCTGTTTGGTGATTACCTCGATGTTTTTGACGAGAAACAACGCGTGGTACTTTCAACTCGACACCCAACTATGTTGCAAGATTTTCAGTTTCAGAAAACAACCGTTGGAAAACAGAATCAGCATCGCTTCTTTTCTTTTCAAGCACAGTTAAAGTATCTTGTATGTAAGCGGTTGCTTTCTTCAGATCTAATGATGGTATACAACTGTAGAAATATGTTTACCAAATATTCATCAAATTGCAATTGCAAACCTTCGTGTCTTTGTCACTGTTATCACTATAATTCCTGATTTAAAGAACCGTACAAATAGTACAAAGCTGCGTAGAGAAAACTGCAAACAAATAACTGTCATTAAATGGTTATTTAAATTTTATGAAAGAAACCACCTTTTTTTTAAATTTGAAAATCAGACAAATATGCTCATACATTCGGTTCTCTTGATGTTTACTCCATATTATTCAAATTAATTTACCTTAAAGCATCCGTAAAATGAATCCTTGTTTTATATTTTTTACTTTTGTTGTTTATTTTCTGGTTTTTGTTCCGTTTCCTTCTTTGTTTATCGCAAAACACAATGAAAACTATCCTGATTTCAACGACACTGAAATCAACAATGGACTGTTGTGCTTTCAATGTTTTGATTGCAAACTGATGTGAAGTTAGCCACGATGCCATAAATGAGGCGAAGCCATTTGAAAACACACGAGGAAACGTTTCAGAAAAAAATTTATTGGCTAAGACATTTCTTACTTTTAAAAGTAAATTTTTTTATACATTATGTAGGGGGAGGAAGAAATTGAATAGGAAAAACACACTTTGAGTTTGAAGAATAATTGTAATTTAATAATAACAATTAAAGAATAAAAGTTAAAGGGTTTAATAGAGAGTTGGGGTTCACTTTTCACTTCTTGTTTCTTTGCTTTGTCTTTACCGAATCGCAACTTCTTTACCATCTTCATCTTAAATAAGGTGGATAATTTAATAGAAGTAAAACAATTAGGGTAAGTAATGACACATTTGGTTATTTGAAAGTTGAATTGTTAGGATGTGGTCATCCTACATTCGGCCATCCTGCTTGTCGGCTGTCTCAGACGAACTGACATCTTCATACTCCATTAGCCACATCATCTTCATCATCGATCTCGTCTTCGCTTTCTTCTTCATCGCTTTCAATCTCATCGCATTCACTACCATCTCCATTGCGCCAGGGTTTCATAAAGTCGGCTGATGACAAAGTAGAATTCGGTCCTTCGTGATTGCCCACCTTACGAACGTTGCGTTTGACCTTAACAATTTCATAGGGACCTAAATACAATGGGTATAACTTGGTTCCAGGTGCAAACTGAGTTTTTTTGATTGCCACTAGATCCCCCAAATTGTATTTTGTAGCAGCTTTTCTTTTACGATTGTAGCCTCTTCGGTTTTTTTCTTGGATCTTTGCAATTTGTTCGTTGGCCTGGCTTCGCAAAATTTTTTCTTTCATCTTCGAACTCCTCGATAATTAACTCTTCCATTTGTTGCTTGAGTTTAACGTTCCCAATACATCTCATAGGAACTCCAAACATTAACTCGAACGGGGTTTTGTTAGTGCTTCTACTTATCGTTGAATTTATAAGAGTTTGCAGTTTTGGGACATGCTTGAACCATTTGTCAGGAGCGTCGACAGACATCTTCGTCAAAATTTCCACTACTGTTCTGTTTATCCTCTCCACTTGTCCGTTTCCTCGAGGAACACCTGTAGTCACCAAAGAATGAGTAATCTTCCTTTCCTCGCAGTACTCTTTAGATACGTTTGATGTAAAAGCAGAACCTCTATCCGGGATAACTCGTACTGGGTCACCAAAAGTTTCGCTCTGGATCAGCAGTTTTTTAACGATTTCATCGGCTCCTGTTGACTTGACGGGAAAAATCCACGTAAACTTAGAAAAAGCATCGACGATAACGAACAAATGCTTGTAACTCTTGGCTGTTGAGTTCATAGGACCAAGATAATCCAAATGATACGTATTTAGGGGGGTATCTAACTTTTCGATTGGATTTAGAAAACATTCCTGCTTCCCTCCTTTCCTAGCTCCAAGTATGCATGGAATACAGTTTGCTATAACTTCTTTAATTTTTGAAGACAAACTCGGTATCCAAAAATCTTTCCTAGCCAACACTTCGACTTTTCGTGCGCTCATATGACCTTGCTCATGAATACCTCATAGGACTTCTCTTTGCAGTTTTCTTGGAACAACTAATGAATAATCACCTTCCACGAACTTGTACAGAACACCGTTGCGCATAACAATATCTTCGTGCTATTCATGCTTCAGAGTATTTGCTACCAGTGAGCAAAATTCATCCGCTTCTTGCGCTTTTCTAATTCGGTAAAGACAAAGCAAAGAAACAAGAAGTGAAAAGTGAACCCCAACTCTCTATTAAACCCTTTAACTTTTATTCTTTAATTATTATTATTAAATTACAATTATTCTTCAAACTCAAAGTGTGTTTTTCCTATTCAATTTCTTCCTCCCCCTACACATATAAACAATTTATAATTTAATATAAACAACAGTTTATTTTTGTTATATTTTTTTTTTTTATCCCGTTACTCGCAAAAAAAATTTCGTTACTGTTACGATGTCGTTACTTTCGTTCCCTACTTACGTTACTTTCGTTACTCGGTATCGATATCGGCATTTCGCGTGTTTAGTTACTTTGGGTAGTTAGGTACTCGAGTGGGTAATCGAGTCGGTGTCGTTATCAGTACCAGTGCAGTATCTAAACCTTGTGTGAATATAGAGTATTGTATAGGCTAATTTGTGTGTCTGAATTCTGAATTAGAGACAAATGGATTTCTTTTTTTTATTGTTTCAGGCTATGTCTTTTGGAATAAGACGATTAAAGGGAGTTATGTTATATTATTATGAAACCATCTTTTTTCTCAACTGGTGTTATGTTAATGTTTGTTATTGGCATTATTTGTATCTTTTACTGTACCTTTCTTTAGTTTAAACAATTATACGGGCATTATTGCTTTTTCTGAGTTCCAAAACTCTTATGATATGTTTTTGTATGGGTAATTTTTGGTCAGGTCTGTCAATAAATAAAACAATGGGGCATATGCATAAAAGAGAAGTACTTACTAGTAGTATAATGGTTAAAGTTTATACTAGTACTAAAAGTAAAAGCTCAAACTTGGAGTATTTACTTCATTTGGTATGCATAAAGTTAAGTTTATACTGGAAAGACTATACTAGTAGTATAATAGTATATACTGGGTTCATCCAAGTAAATACTACCAATTCATCGGAAATTGGCAGTAGGTACTAAGAAAGTATATAATTTATTAATAATTAAATTTGTTACGTGATGCACAGCTCTACAAACAGTACTCTGATGGAAGCCTGTGTCTTCTCCATCTATCTCAAAAATAGATCCTCTACTTTTTTCATTTTTTTTCATTTTTAAATTCACTTTTTTTTTATTTGGGTCTCTAGGCCTTGAAATAACGGTACTTACCATACAACCGATATGATAATACTTATTTTTTTTTCAAAAACGGCTCTAACGATTTTGATAAAATTTCCTAATGCCTTTCGGCCTAGAGATAACTTATATATTGACAATCTAGGTCAAAGTCTTAAACTTTCTTTTTTTCAGTTTTAGTACCTAAATGTTTATATAATTACTATTATTATTACTATTAATATTATTATTTTGTTATTACAAATAAATTATTTATTTCTTGGTTCCATCAAATTTTAAATAAATCAACGTTTTCCTTTTCAAAACAGTAAAGCATTTTGAAATTGTTATCTCCGGGATCTTTTCGCTCCTTATAATTTTTTTCTGCGATTACACTTAAAAAGCGGCAATTTAAATAAAATAAATCAACCGAATACTTGGATATAAAACTACCGACTAAAATGGACATTTAACATGAAAAAGTATTTACTAGCAAATGTTCAAGTTGGTTTTTAATAGCTTGAAAAAATTGTATTATATACTTGAACAAAATAGTTTTTATGCATACCGATTAAAGTATTTACTGGTTTAATTCATCCAAACCAGTAGGTAAATACTTTGTTACCTAGTAAATACTTTTTTTCCAGTATTTACTATGGTTTTATGCATACAAGAATTAGTATATACTATAGAAATTTACCAGTAAAAGCATTTACTAGCCTTTATCATATGGCCCATAATGACATGTTGAAATAACAAGATAAGAAAGATGTTTGGAAACTTTTAGAGAACTTATGTTCTATCTTTAATCTTTAACCAGTTATCTTTTATTTTTTTGGCTAAAAGTTTGTATGGTTAGTTGTTTAATTTTTTTGATATATGTATGCGAAGTAGAAAATGTTCCTATCAATGAAAAAAAAAATTGAATTCTCATGAGTATCATGTGTTCTTTTAATTGAGAAAAATTTCTGCAACGATTTCATTGATGAAAACAATGAAGAAGTCTTGTTAACAGGGGCGAACGCAGGGGTGGGAGAGTGTTTGGGGGTTGAAGCCCCCTCCAAAATATGTGAAATAAAAAAATAATCATTAGTTCTTATAAGAAAAAAACAAAAATAAAACACGGAAGTATAAAATTCACCTGAAAATTTCATTCTGTCAACGAAAAAAACCATCCAAATACGGAAGCTATATCTATCTATAAGTTCATTTGCAGGTATTCCATATATTTTGGAATGACTTTTTGGTTTTAGTTTGTTTTTATCATGATCACCCTTTTCTATGGTAAGTAAATTTGATATGTTGATGTGGAGGTAGTATTGGGTCGTATACAAGGGGACCTGCGATATAAATATATGAAAATTCACTTCCCTACTTACTTGCAAACACATCGTATCGGCCAGTCAAAAACTAACGGCAGTTGCTACCGAAATTTACGAAAATGAAAAATTTCATCACACAGTATGTGTGATTTCAAGCCAGTCGCTCAGTAGCTACTTTTACATTTATAATATCAGTGAGGACCGGCTCCCGTGGGAATATTCGAAAGAAATATAGCCTCATTTTTATGAAATATAGCTGTCATTTTTCAGGTTCTAGATCATCTCTATAAAATTTCATTTAAATCGGTTCTGTAGCTTGGGTGGGAGATGGTAACATAGAAAGACGAACAGACGGATCTACTTTCGCACTTATTATATAAGTAAGGACTCCCGTTCCCGTAGGAATATTGGGATATATTAAAGTTTATAATACTCAGGGATTGTGTAACATTCTAACGGTGGAAGAATTTTTGAAATCGGTGCTGTAGTTTCTAAATTCCCGTATACCCGTTCCAATATAGAGATAAAATATATAGCTTATGTCCTTCTCCAGGTTCTAGAATATCTATGTACAACAGTTCATTTGACGGTTACATAGTAAGCCGGACAGACAGAGTTACTTTCACATTTATAATATTTGTTAAGATTGTTGCTTATTTATACAAATCAATATAGAGTATAAAAAAAAAACATAAAAATGTTAAAAACAAATTATTCGTTCATATTAATTTAATATGTTTTTTCAAAAAAACAAAATTTTTCTGTGTTCGCCCCTGCTTGTCAACCAATCTAATCGGTAGGTGTGGAGAGTTTGCATTTCTAGCAGAACCTTGAACATTGTTTTCTATTTCTAAGGAAAGGAAAAAAAGTGTGAAGCAAAGGTTTCTACAACATTTTTTCTTTTAAATTCAGTTCTACAATAATTATATTACAACGTCAGACATATGGCTGAATAAAAGCTAATAACTTTTAAGCGAAAATTTTCTACAATAATGATAAATATATTTTCCCCAATATAACTACATAGTTAAATACGTCTAAGTTTTAAAATAGTAACGAAAGTAACGACATTTTTGTACCGATGCACTCAGAATAAAAGTAACGAATACATACGGGTACTCATTTTAGCGTTTCTTTTACAGCTCTAGTCTTAAATTTTAGACTTTTTAACAACTTTGAAATAAGAGAAAATATGTTCATATACCTAGTGAATGATAAGATAAGTAAAGATACAATTTTTAATTTAGCGCAAACGAAGGCGATATGAAACGAAATATTTTTCGGCATGGGAACAAATGCCATAATTTATTATTTGTTCTTATTATGTAAATTTTTGTTTAATCTAATACTAGTAACTTAAAATTTACATATTACTGTCAACCGAGAAGACGACAAGAGCCATGCTTATGAATTTTTTTATATCTTAAAATGTGTATCTTAATTTCAGAAACTGATAATAAAATAAATCTAATCGAAATCTAATCAGTTTAAGGGATAGCTTCGGAAGATGGCTTCGAAAGAGATTACGTGCATTACTTGGCTTTTTGTTCGGCCTGCGGAGTAGAACTGAAAGAAACTGGAGGAAAAACTGTCTTAATGAAGCACGCAGAAACTGCTACTCACAAAAGAAAATGTACCATCATTGAATGGTGCAAAAACTAGCATCTACAGCATTGCAAACGTCAAATAATATGCAAAATAGTACGATGCTGGCAGAACTCAAAGTTGCAGCTATGACGGCTGAGCACGATTTGTCAATTTTATTATCGGACCATCTTGTTCAGATGCAAGAAAAGCGTTTCCAGATTCTAAAACATGCCAAAGTGTGACTTGTGGGCGTAAGAAAACAGTGGGTCTTATTAAAAATGTATTGGGTCTTCAGCAATATTCAGCAATGGTTGAAATATGAAATTTCGTCAAAATCAAGTTAACGGTTAGAGAGAAAGTCAGTTTTAAAAAAAACAATACTATAAAGGCTACCGTTTTTAGACGCTTTTACATTTTTTTTACATCATTAGATAGTCAACCTAGATATATTCCCTCACATAAAATTTTATCGAAATCGTTAGAGCGGTTTTTGAGAAAAATTATTATTAACAAAAAAGGTATTGTGTCAGATACCGTTATGTATTTCAAGACCTAGAGACGCAATTCTAAAAAGCCCTCTAAAGACTGCCACCTAGACACTAACTACGAATTCTGAATAAAATCGGTCAAGCAGTTTAGGCTGTCGTTTCGCAAAGTCCAAGAGTAAGCATTTTCACAAATTTTGAGGAGCCTTTTCGGACGTTAAGGAGCCATGCTTAATCTGCACTAAGAATGATGAAATAATAGTAGTCGCAATAAAGAAAAAATTGCCTTTTATTAAGTTTTTTGTTTACAAAATAGGGACTTCAGTCTTATCATAGTTAGAACGTTAGATAGATACTTAAAAGTGTTTAAATAAATATTTGGTTCTGCTTATTAAAAAAAAAGATAATTCGTTGAAATCAGGTAAACGGGTATACATACCTAAATAACAGAGTTAGGAAATAATGATTATACCTACTTTTTGTAATGAATTAAAGGTTCAATTACAATTAGTAAATTAATTAGTTCAATATAATAGTCAATTGAATTATTTCAATTACAATTACAAGTAATGGTAATTGAGATTTTTTAATAAATGCTTTATGCCCGGCCCATTCCATCGCACTTCTCGGATGGCGGTTACGTCTGCTTTGTAGCAGTCCAGGGCGTCCGTTAATTCTACAGCTGCACGTAATCCGTTAAGAGATCTTACGTTCCCCGTGCAGATCCGGAGGTCTTTGTCCTTTTTCAGTTTGCTTGGGTCGTAAATTTAAAAATCATTATCGTTATCCGAGGCTGTTGGTTGTTTCGGAACCAGAAATTTTTGACGTGGTTCGGTAGTTAACCCCACGCACAACCCCCAACCTGGAAGGCCAGGTCCTTTTGGATCCCTTTAGTATCAAAGGGCTGGAATATCCACTGTAAGTACCCTGCTGCAGGAGTGTGAGTGCTGCCGTTAGCTCACCAGGAGCTCATCCGCCACCATTTCTACTTCAATACTCTGTCTTAGTATTGAAAGACCCTTAGGGACCTTTAAACCAAATATGTTGGAGTAGCTGCTTCAGGTGTTTCTGCTTTTTTGACTGCCGAAGTCCACCGTTGATTCTGTCATTCGAATTCATCCGCTGGGATATTTACCCAAAAGCGCTCGTAGACCACAAAAGCTCTCGTAGACCACTGAGTCAGTCATTATTCGCAGATAGTGTTGCTCACAATTCTATTGTTCCGCATTCCTTTGTCAACACTCGCACTTACTAGTTTTGCAAGTCAGCTCCGGACGAAGCATCCCAGGGCCCAGTGAATACCGCGTGGAGGTATACTAAGCACAGTTGATGTGTACTATAAGTTGCAACACCTGTGCTTCGCCGAGTTGACTTGAGTCAGAGCGTCGCGAAAAGTACAATCCCATCCACCTAAGAAGTACAATGACTTAAAAAAAATAAAACAGAAATGAAAGAACATTGTGACGAAACGTCACACTTTTTACTTTCGCCGCCCTAGAGCTCAGCAATTAACACACATACAACGGCTATGCTACAAACCATCTATACGAGTACGATAAAAGAAAAAAATTCTGTGTGCATTTTTTCCTTTTTTTCAGTTCACATCCACATTCTTCACATTCCACTTCTTTCGTAATTTTAATTGGTCATTGTGCTTTCTCGACGGAAACGTTGATGCATCAGCTGATATGATATCTAACGTAATTCTCAACGGCATGAGAAATTTTGTTCCTCACAGAACAAAAAGTATCATCCCCAAAGAGAATTCGTGGTTTGATTCAAGCTGTAAGGAGGCGATTAGGGATAGAGAAAGTAGTTTTCGAAAATTTAAAGATAACCCTACTGCAGAAAACCGAAATTTGTTCAAACGGGCCAGAAATATCTGTAACGCTCATATACAGAAGACCAAGTTTTTGCATGACCAAAAAGTAAGGCAAAAAATACTGTTGTGTCCAAAAGGAAGCAAAAATTTTTGGTCTTTTGTTAAGAACGTTAAGAACTCGACCACGTCATCGGTCCCTACGCTCGTTTTCAATGACTCTCCGTATGTCAGTTCCATCGATAAAGCCAATTTGCTGGCAGCTCAATTTGCTGCCAACTCGACACTTCCTCATAGCATAGTGGCTCCACCTGAGCTCGAGTCTGCAAATTCCTTGATGAAGCAGATATTCTTTCGAACTCGCTCGGTTGCGAGAGTCCTCAAAGATCTCAACATACATAAATCCGCTGGTCCAGATGGTATCCCCGCCGTTATTCTGAAGAGGTGTTCTTCTACGCTGGCAAAACCACTGCGTAAACTTTTCCATCTTTCCTATTCTGCTGGGATTTTTCCGAGCAGATGGAAAACTGCATTTGTCCAGCCGGTCCCTAAAAAAGGTGAATCTTCCTCCCCTTCCTGTTTATCGTTAAAACCGTTTATTCTTAAAAAACTCAATTCTCTTTTAAAACTCTTTTCTAAAAACTCGCATAAATATCTCAAATCTCAAACCAATAATTAAAACACAACCAAAACTTTCGGTATTAAAACTTCAAGTGAAGACCTTTATTTAACCTTCCTAGTTTGTGACATATTCTTCAAAGTCATTGGAAGTGTTGTTTATGTTTACGTTCAATATTGAATATGGGTGAACGTGTACAGCCTAAGGGATGACATCCAATCGATGATAGCGTTCAACATTCTCCCCCCCAGTGACGAAGTAAACGATCATGTCCTTGTGGTCCAACTCAATTTCTTCCATTACATTCAAATATCCAGACTTTCGTATCTCACATGGAAAGAGAAAATTTATTTAGTACTGTTTTCGAAAACTAATATAAATCAATAACAATAACAAGTCGATAATTTTGTAAGAAGAGTATGTATTTATTTCAATTCGATTTCAACTCCATTGTGATTTGTGCCCAAATTGTAGCCCAATCGCATATGTTCAATTTTATGAACCTCAATGAACACGGCCTGAGCTATTTTGAAGTGAGCGCATTCTTAAATGTCAAACGTCAAGTCGTTACTCGTTACTCGTTTGTTGACTATCGGAAATATTTTGATGGACGTTTGTGTGTCATTTTGGTGGTTTAGTTTAGTGTTTATTTGCTTGTTATTAATTTCTTATTTGTTATAATTTAATAATGCTATTATTTGTTGTTACCTCTGTTTTAATAATTGGCGGTGATTATTGTGGTGTCGGCGGTTTAAAATGCAATGGAATGCATTTATACATGATGTGATGGTGTGGTACTTTTCCTTTCAGCTACTCTGGGTGACTATGGTACTTTATGTTTTGTTTAATTTGTTTAGATTATATTATTATCTATTATTATCTATTCTATTATTATCATTTGTTTATTTAATGTTCCTTTTACCATCTCCTTACATCCCTATATGTGTACATACATTGCTTGACTTCCTTTTCCAAATGCACAAGTTTTTTTTTTGTTATCTAAATTCACGGCGCCTTAAGACTTATATGCCGTATTGTAGATAATGTGTAGTAAATGGTCGAACAAATTGACCAGTTGACTGGGGTCGTTGCCCTTACTTGTTCAGTTGTCGGTTTGTTCCATGTGAAGTATATTTTGTAATTCATATTTGATTATTTTGTGTTTGTTTTCTTCTATGCAGAATTGCAGACATTAGTATGTTCTTAATTCTTATCATGTTATATTGTGCGAACTATTAATTATTTTATAGCACAGTAATAAATGCTACTTGGTGTGTGGGTTTGGGGTATGATTCCACCCTTAGGATGCTTGTCCTGGCACTTATTTATAAAGTGTTTTGATTGTTTACTTCTCTACAGGCATGAATTATTTTATAAATGTGGTATTGCTGTTTTTATGGTTGAGGGTCGCCCGATTGGCACAGTAATTAGTGCTACTCGTGTTTGGGGGTGTGATTCCACTACTAGGAGTCCTGGTCCTCGCACTCTATAACTCGGAGTGCATGAGACATAGTGGATTTGCCTACGTTCCGTATCGGTTTTTATGTTTACTGATTTTAAGACATAATGTACTGAGTGGTATTTTGATCAATGTTTTGAAAATATATAGTGAGAGTGGTTTTTTGATCAATGTATGATTTTGAGCTTCGAATGATGTGTATTTATTATGAGTGAGCAATCAAAAGTATGATTTAAAATTCTGAATGGTTTGTATTATGAGTGAGTGATTTGGTTTTAAATTCGAATGTTTTAATATGAGTGGGTGATTACAGTATTGTTTTAGATTCGAATGATTTGTGTTATGATTGAATTCTTGAAGTGTTTTGGTTGAAAATTCTGCATCGATGGGTTGATTGACGAGTGAATGAGTTAGTTTGTTCGAAAAGTATGAATGTGTATGTATGCTTTATGCTTGACGGTTTTAAGTGGACTGTATATTGTTAATAAGGGTTGATTTTGTGAATATAGTTTTGATATTGAAATGAGTGAGTGAGTTGTCTTAGCAATTATTTTTATGTTGACTGAGCTTGTATGGGTATAATGTTAAATGCATTAAATTTTGGTTTTGGAAGTAAATAAATGAATTTCGTTTTTCGTGTTCTACATATTTTCAAATTATTGTTTCTTCGGTGTTAGTGTCGTTTGACGGTAACGGGCAAATTTTGGTTATTGGTCGTTTCAGCTCTCCTTGAGTTGTCTTCAGGTTGACAACTCTTATCAAGTTATCTGATCCGGGGTACGTAGCGATGATACGTGCTAGAAGCCATTTCGATGGTGGAAGTCGTTCATCGCGTACAAGTACCAAGTCTCCGATTTTGGGTTGCTTTTCTGTTTTTAGCCACTTCGGCCTATTTTGCAGTCGTGTCAGGTACTCGCCGCTCCATTCTTTCCAAAATGTTTGGAGTGATGCCTGAATGCGCTTCCATCGGTCCAAGTATCCAATTTTTTGGGTTGATAAGTCTGCTTCTGGAACGACATAGCTTGAAGTGCCTATCAAAAAGTGCGCAGGTGTTAATGCAGCGAAGTCTTCGAAATTATCCGTTAACGGGCAGAGGGGTCTCGAGTTAAGGCATGCTTCTATTTGGGCTAGAAGCGTGCTGAGTTCCTCAAATGTTAGCGCTTCATTTCGGGCAATTCGTTTCAAATGGAATTTAACGGATTTCACTCCGGCTTCCCATAATCCTCCGAAGTGGGGAGAAGCGGGAGGAATGAAATTCCATTTGGTGCCTATGTTACTTATCGATTGAGCTATTTCATTGTAGTCGTGTTTCGCAGCCTGTAACATTTTAAAAAGTTCCGTGTTAGCGCCTTTGAAGTTGGTCCCACAATCGCTATACAAGTTGGAGCAGATCCCACGACGTGATGTGAATCGCCGGAAAGCCGCTATGAAGGTTTGTGTTGTCAAGTCTGTCACAGCTTCGAGGTGAATAGCCTTCGTGGCTAGACATATAAATACGGCAAAATATCCTTTGAACTTCTTTGAATTTCTTCCTTTCCAGGCCTTTACCTCCATGGGTCCAGCGTAGTCGACGCCTGTATGGGTAAACGGCCTTGACATGG
The DNA here is from genome assembly GCA_914767635.1 of Melanostoma mellinum. Lineage (NCBI taxonomy): Eukaryota > Metazoa > Arthropoda > Insecta > Diptera > Syrphidae > Melanostoma > Melanostoma mellinum. The sequence goes on along the minus strand of OU612059.1, from coordinate 93,187,457 downwards.
TGATTCTTGGAGCCGGTAGATTTCCCATCAGTTGTTGCATGGGTTTCGGTTTATATCTATAGCATATAACACATTGATGTAAAAACTTCTTAACTGCATTCTTGATTTGAAATACCCAGTATTTACTTCTCAAGAAATTGACCATTTGTTGAAATCCGCCATGCAGTGTTCGGTCATGTGCATCCTTTATGAGCAGGGTTGTTAAGTGATGGTTAGGTTTTAAGATTATTGGATGCCTCTGATCATAAGGCAACTCTGATTTTTGAAGCCTACCTCCTATCCTAATAATCTTGTCTCCATCAATGAAAAGATTCAAACCCTTATACTGCTTTTTTGTTGTTCCTGACTTCCTGAGTTCTTCAAATAGGTCAGAAAACATTTCCGTTTGTGCTATTTGAATAGCTGAATGAAGAGCAGATTGCAGCTCCAACGGCGATATGACGGTGTTCAACTTTGTTCTATTATGTTTTCTTGTGTTGTGTATAAATCTTTTAATATATGTCAAAACTCGTAAAAGTTTTGGAAGTTTTGAGTGGTTGTGAATCAATCGCGATATATCATTTTCATTATTTTTACAGAGAAATGCTTGAACAGCTTTTGCTTCTTCCTCTGTTTCAAGCTGTGTTGGTTGTGTTGGTATAGAGAAATCCCATTTCTCTCGAAGAAAATCTGGACCCTCCCACCAAAGAACATTTTGAATCAGCATTGATGGTAAAGCCCCACGAGATGCTAGATCCGCTGGATTCAATTTTGTTGGAATATGTTTCCAAATTGTGTTTGCTGACCTTTGTATTTCAGCCACTCTGTTCGATACAAAAGTTTTCCATCGGTGTGGTGATGCCTTTATCCAGCAAAGCGTAATTGTGGAGTCGGTCCAAGCATAAATTTTGGTAATCTTACAGGGCAGTACAGAATTTATATATTTCAATAGGTTCGAGAGTATCACTGCTCCGCACAACTCTAACCTTGGCAATGAGACTGTATTGAGTGGTGCTACTCGGGTTTTGGACATCAGTAAATGAGTGTAAATGCAGCCGTTGTTGTCTAAAACCCTAAGGTATACTACAGCTCCATAAGCCTTGATGGAAGCATCGCTGAAACCATGTAGTTCCAATTGTTGATCTTCTCCATGGGTGTTTATCCATCTAGGAATGCGAATATCTCCTAAACTTGTCAGTTCTTCTTGGAACGATGACCATTCCAGTTGTAATTCCGTTGGAATCGTTTCGTCCCATGATAGACCACGCAGCCATAATTGCTGCATAATTATTTTTGCCTTTACTGTGCAGGGTGAAATCCATCCCAAAGGGTCGAAGAGACGTGCGATCGTAGAGAGTATTGTGCGTTTTGATACAACTTTTTCGATTTCAATTCGTTTAAACGAAAATGAATCAGCCGATGGATACCAGCTGATACCTAATGTTTTCGTACGTTCTACTTGTTCTGACGCTCCAATTGTAAGTGAAACACTTGTCTCCCGATCTTCCATCGGTATTGAGTTTAAAAATTCTTCGGAGTTGCTCATCCATTTTCTAAGATGAAAACCAGCCGAAGATAATAACTTTGTTATCTCATCATATTTTTGCTTAGCGATTTCGAGTGAGTCTGCACCAGACACCAGGTCATCGACGTACATGTCGTTGCGAACCATTTGTGCAGCGAGTGGGTAAGTTGCTTCCTTATCGCCGGCCAGCATCTTCAACGTTCGGTTTGCCAGGTATGGTGCAGGAGCTGTACCGAACATCAAAACTTTGATTTTATACAATTTAATGGGTGTCATCGGGTCTTCTCGCCAAAAGAGAAGTTGATAGTACGCGTCTTGAGGGTGAACTTGTATTTGACGGTACATTTTAGCTATGTCGGCCGTGAACGTGATTTTATTGGCCCTCCATCTCAACACTATTGCCGTAATGTCCGTTTGAGTTTTTGGCCCAGTCATTAGGTGGTCGTTTAGAGACCTACCGTCTGAAGTTTTAAAAGCAGCATTGAAGACCACTCGCAGCTTGGTAGTTGTACTTGATTCTTTTATGACGGCGTGATGTGGCACGACGTAGTGATACGGTGACATGAGTGTTTTATCCTGTTGGACATCGATTTCTTCCATCTGGTCAAGTTCCAAATACTCTGCTATACACGCATTATATTCTTTGTGTAGTGCTGGGTTGGTAAGTAGTCTCCTTTCCTGTTTATAAAACATTTTTAACACTGTTTCTTTTGTAGATGGAATTGCTGGGCGTTTATTTTCTCTGAAAGGAAGTGACACTTCAAAGCGCCCTCCCGGCACTCGCTTGGTGTTTTGTAAAAAGTGTTGTTCACACGCGACATCTTCCTCATCTTCTTGATTTTGATAAGGTAACTCCTCGATTTCCCAAAATTTCCTAAGTTGTGTTTCCACATCAACAAACTGGGTGTATACTTGTATATTTTGTGGTATTTCCTTAGGAATTTTGCCAAGTATTAACCATCCAAATTGGGTTTTTTGTGCAATAGGAGAAATCGGATCTTCACCCCTTATTATGTGAGGTAAAACCATTTCACAAAAAACGTCGTTACCTAGTAACAGATCTATTCCTGACGGTTGATGAAAGGTAGGATCTGCCAGCTTCAATCCTTGAATGTGTTTCCACTTGTTTGGAAATACTTGCTGGTTTGGCAAAATTCCTGTCAATGTTTTAAAAACATAACCTCGTGTTGATGTTTCGAAGTTTGAATATTTTGAACCGAGGTGCAATTCCACATAGTTTTGACAAGAACCATTCTTCACTTGTCCTAAAACTGATATGTCAAGGGATGTGCGATGTTTCTTTAAATTTAAAATCTGTGCGGCTGATTCTTTTATGAAAGTAGCTTGTGATCCAGGATCAACAAGCGCTCTCATGTTGAAGTATTCTCCACTAGCGGATTTTACTTTAATGATGGCTGTTGCGAGCAATATCTGAGCGTCAGATTGCTGATTGTTTGCGTGAAAGCAATTTGCGCATGGGTGTATGCCATTTCGCTCTTCAGAGGGTTGAAATGGCTGTGCATAGGGGTTTATTTGTGTTGTTAAATGATTTGTTTGTGATTGTAACTGATTACGTGTGCTTGGGTTTGAGTGAGTACATGAGCTTTGGTTTGTGTTTGAGTGAATATGGTTACTTGGGTGTGCTATATGATTGCAACCATAAGTACTAGTGTTGTTTGGGTTGGATGAAAATTGGTTTGAATGCGAGAATGATTTTTGTGAGTTAGTATTGTGTGCTAATGAATTAGAATGAGCGAATGATTGTGAGCGTGAGTTATTGGGTTTTGTGTTGTTATTGTTGCCAAAATGCAGCAATGAATTGTGTGGCCTTTGACAAAAATGGCACGTTTTGTTACTAGGGCAACCATTTGTCCTGTGACTATAGGCCAGACAATTAAAACAATTGCCAAATTGTTTAACTACTCGTTGCCTTCCATTCACGTCCATTTTTAAAAATTTAGCGCATGTGCGCAATGAATGAACGCCTTTATGGCAAACTTTACATGTGAAGCTTTCGGTTGCTTCCGAATTAACATGGAAAACGTTTTTTGTGGACTTTTTCTGTGTTGTTGATGTTGATTTTCCACTCTGCTGCTGATCAACCATCTCCAGGGTTCTAAATTTTGTTTCTAGAAACTCCGAGAATTCCTTAAATGTGGGTGTTTCTTTCTTGGTTCCCAGAGAAGTTTCCCACAGAGATTGCACCTTTGTTGGGAGTTTTTTCAACAATAGAAAAATCACCATATCATCCCAATGTTGCACTGGCACATCTAAATTGCGTAATGCATGCAAAATTTTTGTCGAACCGTCTAGCAGCTCACGGATGTTATTTGCTTTTTCTTCATGAACTACGGGTAGATCATAAAATAGCTTCAGTTCATGATTTACTAAAATTCTCTTAAAATCATACCGAGACTTAAGAAGTTCCCACGCCTGGTCGTAGCTCACATCATCTACATTGACGTGATCAAGTAAGTTACCTGCGCTTTCCTTACAACATGATTTCAAATAATGCAATTTTTCAATTTTAGATAGCGAGGTGTTGCTGTGCACGAGTGACACGAATTGGTCATGGAATGAACGCCAATTTTCGTATTCACCTGTAAACGTGGGTGGTTGTATTTTTGGAAGGCGAACATCACGTTTCGGTTGAACGTTTGTATTTTCATTAGACACATTTGATGTCGTGGGTACCGAGAACTTCTCCAATACGTCTAACAATTGCTCCTTATATTCAAGGTACACTTCTTTGATTTGTTCAAACAGTGTGTTGAATGGTTTAAACTCGTCTTCTTTTAAATCTTTACAGACGATATCATTGTAGCCTGCATTGACCTCTGACATGCTCGTCTCCAACATATCGAGCCTCCCGCTCGCATAATTCTTTGTCCGACGAGCCAACCCAGTCTTTTTAAAATTGTCGAAGTCTTTGCTCATTTGTTTGCAATTATTTACAAATAATTTATTACTACTCATTTTGTTAATTAGTTTTTAAATTAGGTTTCAAATTATGATATACGATTAGTATTAAGGTATATATATATATATTAGTAGTCTATGTAAATTAGAATCGACTCACTCGTTTTCCTTTGTAATTCAGCAGCCTTTTTCCGTTTTCCAAAATGTTTTTCTTCGTTTTCGTGTTGTATAGTGTTGTTTTCGTGTTGTATCTGCAACTCACTTTTTCTATACGTTTTCTTTTTCAATTTTTCACCAATAAATGCAAAAAAAACCACGACAAAATGTCGGCACAATGTCTTTTTATTTTAAGGGTGGGAATAAAACTTGTTTATTTTTGCTGGTTTGCAATTTTTGGCGCAGAAGGACCAAAATGTTTATCGTTAAAACCGTTTATTCTTAAAAAACTCAATTCTCTTTTAAAACTCTTTTCTAAAAACTCGCATAAATATCTCAAATCTCAAACCAATAATTAAAACACAACCAAAACTTTCGGTATTAAAACTTCAAGTGAAGACCTTTATTTAACCTTCCTAGTTTGTGACATATTCTTCAAAGTCATTGGAAGTGTTGTTTATGTTTACGTTCAATATTGAATATGGGTGAACGTGTACAGCCTAAGGGATGACATCCAATCGATGATAGCGTTCAACACTTCCAATTACCGTCCAATTGCACTAACGTCCCTTCTTTCCAAGGTCATGGAAACGTTGATAAACCGTCAACTTATGAAATATCTTGAAGAACGAAAGCTTCTTAATGACCGTCAGTACGGCTTTCGTAGCAAACGGTCCACTGGTGATTTGATGGTTTATCTCACTGAAAAGTGGAACCAATCTTTACATTGTTTTGGAGAAAGTAAGATTATTGCGCTTGATATTTCTAAAGCATTTGATAGAGTTTGGCATCAGGCTCTTTTATCGAAAATGCGTGCTTTTGGTATCGATGAGTCTCTTCTTCGTTGGATTAGAAACTACCTTTCCGACCGTTCAATACAAGTTGTGTTGGATGGTTTCAAGTCTGATACCCACTTCATAAATGCTGGTGTGCCCCAGGGCTCCGTTTTGTCTCCGACTCTCTTCCTCATTTTCATTAATGATCTCTTGTCTGAAACTTCTAATCCACTTAACTGTTTTGCTGACGACTCGACCCTCAGCTTTTCATATTCGTTTCCAAATTCACGTCCCTGCTCTTCGGATGTGGAACTGGAACGGTTGCGTATGATAAGCTCATTGAATTCTGACCTTGACAGCATTGTTGCATGGGGTATTATGAACCGAGTAGAATTCAATGCTTCGAAAACTCAATGCTGTCTCTTGTCGTTGAAGCTTAACATTCCCCCATTGCCATTATCCATGAATGGTACCTGTATCGAAGAAACCGAAAAGCTGTCAGTACTTGGTATGTTTGTAAACGATGATCTTCGTTGGAACGACCACATATTTGAAGTCGCCAAAAACGCTGCTAAATGCTTAGGTTTCTTGAGACGATGCAGGAAATTCTTCACCCCTTCTGATCTGGCTACAATTTATAAGGCATTCATCCGCCCAAAACTGGAGTATAACTCTCATATCTGGTCAGGTGCTTCTCAAACTTCTTTGCGCCTACTTGATAGGGTACAAAATAGAGCGTTAAGATTGATAGGTGATAGTTCAATCGTAGAATCGATTGATTCTCTTGGACATCGTCGAAACGTCACCTGTCTCTCTCTCTTTTATCGTTTTTTCCACAAACAGTGCTCTAGTGAAATAGCCAGCTGCATTCCTCCCTTGAAACAATTTAGCCGCAACACCCGCCTCGCTAGGAATGCTCATCAGTTCTGCCTTGAGCCCAACTTCGGGCGTACAGTCAAGTATAGAGATTTTTATTTTAGTCGCATCACCCGAATGTGGAATGCTTTACCTGGCTCTGTGTTTCCCCCGCATTACGATTTACAAAGATTCAAAAGCAACGTGCATCGGTGTCTCCTTTCAAATCCTCTCCTATTTTCCTAAATGCTCGCACTGTGTTTTTACAACATTATAAGGGTAGTCATAACCCCTTGATGTGCACGCTAATTATTAAAAAAAAAAAAAAAAAAAAAACTTATCACCACAGAAATGATAAGTAGATGTGAAATCGACCCCAGAGAAGGAAGAGAAATTACTAGCTAAACATTAGTTGTGGGAATACCACTCTGATTATATGCAAAGATTTCTTTTCCACCGACTTACACAGTCAATTTTTGATTTGTATTTAATTGGCCTCATATTGAGGATGGACCTAGGAGGCACACCTCAGTTTTAAGGTCCATTAAGTATCAAATCTGCCGCCCTATCGACTTTTTATAGTCACCGTCTCCGCCCCGAATATTGAATATTGTTTTTGAATTAATTGACCTTATAGTGTGTATGGACCCAGGAGGCACAGCACATTCATAAGGTCCATTAAAAAGTAGCGACTTAAACCCCAAGCAGCACATTTGTATTTTGGTTTAATTGGCCTTGTATCGAGGATGGACCCAGGAGGCACACCTCAGTTCTAAGGTCCATTAACAATACCAAATCCGCCGCCATATTGACTCTAGTAGTCTACCCCGTTCCGCTCCCGAAATATTATATTTTGGTTTAATTGGCCTTATATTGAGGATGGACCCAGGAGGCACACCTCAACTCTAAGGTCCATTAAAAGTACCAAATCCGCCGCTCGACTTTTATAGTCCACCCTAGTTTCCGTATTACTTAATCGGCCTTATAACGTCAGGACCCAGTGGGCACTATGTTGTAAGGTCTATTAAAACTTAACTAATCATTGCTTGTTCCTAATATAGCTCACCGTGACCAGACGACCACAACGCCAGGTGCTACAGCAAAAGGTTGTATCAATTCCGACCAGCGTAGCCAATCACCGACCTCGCCCCGATATCGTCGTCAACAAAGTCAGCCGAAAGCTCACCGTGACTAGACGACCAACACGCCAGGTGCTACAGCCAAAGGTTGCACCAATTCCGACCAGCGTAGCTAATCACCGACTTCGCCTCAATACCGTCGTCCGCCAAGTCCTAAAAAGGTGAAGATAAACAAGAACAGCCGGCCCTTCAGGCATACTTTCAATTTCATTTTATTCCGATTAACGTAGAGAAACTCGGCCCTTCAGGCATACTGATCTAGTTCCTATTTTTGATCATTTAACGTAAATGAAAGGAAGAGTTGTAAATTTTGAGATTATATTAACGTAACAAAACCAAACTATTTGTAAACAATATTGTAAGCTCTTCGTTTTAAATTAGGATAATAAAGAAAATCTCTAAGAAACAGTTGCCGTGTCGGAGTTCTCCTTTTTACACAGAAGTTGGACCGTCGCATCCCAAGTCTTCTGGCTTCCTTGGGAAATACCCTGGCCCGCTGAGTCCTACCCCAGCTGGGAAACCAAAGAAGCATCACAAATTGGCGCCCGAGCAGGGACGTTGCTGAAGGTTCACTTACCGACCGACCGTGACCTGGAACCAACGCATCGTCCACCGACCGATTCCGAAACCGACCGATTCCGAACCCGCCCGATTCCGACTAACCAAATTTCGACATGGCAAACATCGACAAAGATCCTGATCTATCCGACCACTCTTCCGACCGCTCCGAAGAAGAACCAAGCCCGTACCAGAACCTCGGCTTTATTTACTTCTTAAGGAAACCTGAACTCATTGAGACACTGAGTTTACGGGGACAAAGCACTGAAGGCAACGTGCGTGAACTACGCCAACGTCTAAGCCAGCATCTAAAGGAGTTACGGATGCATAAATCAACGCAGAACTTGTGTGAAGAGTGGGAGCAGAAAATCGAAGCCCGCACCGACGCAGACGATGAGATGAATACCTACCAAGGAAACGACGCATCATTAAATGCGGATGCTAAGCGACCGATATACCAATCCAGTCTCCAAGTACCAGCTTTACAGCTTCCAGGGACGTCGACGTCACAAATGGTGTCACGGCCACGTCCTACCCCGCAACAGTTTGAACGCGCCACTTCCGCCCCTCCGACCAGCCGTCACACTGACACTGGGATTGCTTATGGTAATTTGCCAGGCCCCCAGTTCCCGCACCGGTTCCCCTTAAGTTACGAGGCTGAACTGATGAATGTAGTACGGAAGTGGGGTCTTCGGTTTGATTCCACTGGCAAGCCACTGGAGTTTTTAGAAAGGGTTGAGGAACTAGCTCAATGCTATGAGCTCCCCCTGAATAATATGGTGCGTACCCTCCCCGAAATTTTCAGAGGTTCCGCTCTGGAATGGTTACGTATCAACCGTGAGAACTTCCACGATTGGCAAACGTTCCGACAAGCGTTCATACAGTATTTTTTACCGGCCAGATACTACCACAAGCTCGAGGACGAGATCATGAAGAAGCACCAGGGCCCACGTGAAAAGGCCAAAGATTATATCAGAGCGTTTTTGTATTTAATCCGGCAACATCCACGTATGACGGTCACCGATAACATCGACCGAATTTACGACAGCATGCGGCCCGAATATCGACTCTATATCAAGCGGCGTGATTTTGCTACGTTAGAGGAGTTGATGGAGTTGGCGGATGAATATGAGTTCATCCGGCAAGAAGACCGAACCGTTCGCTCTACCGTGCCCCAGACATTCAACACCGTACCGATCCCCCGCATTCAAATCCCACCGCAGTCAAGTCCACGGAACCACAATGCAGTAGTACCGTCCACCCAGCCGCCGTATCCGAGCACATCATACGACCGCGCAACACATTGTTGGCAGTGTAAACAGAGGGGACATAACAAGAACGAGTGCCACCGTCCGTTCCGCCTGCTTTGCTCCTTCTGTGGCGAAGATGGCCGCCTGACAAAAGATTGTCCGTGCCGCCGCAGCCCGGTCGCAGCCGCTCGATCGCCTACCAGGGACGACCCCCGTTTGTTTGTGCCAATTAAGACCCCGAGTCACACATTCCACGCTCTGGTCGACACAGGTTCTACTCGTTCGTTTGTCGGGAAAGACTTCCGCGAAGAATGCCGTAGGATGGGAATGCCCGCACGAGACCAGGCTCATGTCATTGAGTTAGCCGACGGACGTTCAGCACATACATCGGAACATTGCACCATCCACTTCAGTTTTAATGGACAAACATTATCTGGAGGAGCAATGTATATGCCGACCCTTGCCGAGGATGCCATATTGGGTATGGATTTGCTTGGCAAAGCCGGTTGTAAGCTAACCTTAGGTGGATACGAAGTACCATGTTGGAGTGACCAAACTCGAAGAAGTACCGACACACTGTGTGCCCGTACAGTAACGCCAGCTAAGCATTATAACCTCCGCCGCCGCCCGTGGCGACCGCAAGAAGGAGAACAAGTTTATAAGCGTACACGAGTATTGTCCTCCAGACGAAAGAAAGGCATAAACAAAGGGCCAGCTGTTAATATCCGCTCTCATGTGAGAGATCTCAAAATTTCCCCCCCAGAAACCGAACCTAGTACAGATGATTCACTCAAATTAAATTCATCCACCAGTGTAACTATTCATAAACCAGCCGCAGTCATCAAAGGTCCTCTCTTCGCACAAGGTCTACCAGAAAAGAAGAAAGAAGAAACCAGTCCGTTCACATTCATTCTCGTGCCAGCAGTCAAGGAGGTAAGTCCAGTGTTTAATCACTCCGGTACCAGTAAACCTACCTCGTCCATATCGTCAACATTAGAAACCAGACCTTGCAAAACAAACCCCGTCCGAGCAAAAATGACCGACCAACACGGAGACACCAACCACACCGTCCAGGTTCCCCATACTCGCCACAATTCAGAATCGGCATTATACGATCCGTTTAGAAGGCGCAGAACGCAACCCGCAAGACCCCAACCCCCTGCTCGTCCAGATCCCAGGGTAAACGTCAAAGGGAGCGACAAGCCGGGAGCTCACCCAATTCGACCCCCACCGCCGATTAAGGACCGCATGGTAATGGTCCGCGACATCAAGGGCAAGGCAACTGACTTATGGAAAAACCGGATTCAGCAAACAAGCAGCCGGGGCTCTCTACTGAGCCCACCTGAGAAAGAACCGAAGAATAACCGACCAGCCCGACCGATGGAATGGATCCTTAAGCCGTTGGAGCTAGTTCCAATAGAAGTGAGTCGGAGGGCAGTGATAAAGGCTGCTGCCAGAACTATGAGTTTGGCCCAGCAATGGGGCGATCCTAGAACAGCCCGTTACGCAGAGCGATACCCCTCTTTGGAGCACGGTGGCCGTTTATGCGCTGTTCAGGGATCATTCCGAACCGTCACCGCCGGTCCAGAAGTCACCAGAAACCCAATTTGTCGTAGGTTGAACTTCAACTCGGACTGCAGTACGTCCATACCGCCGAAACCCAGCTGTCTTCCAGCAACAGAAACCGCCGCCGCAATGATAACAGTTACCGCCGGGACACATTTTAACCGAGAAGACGGATCCCCTGCCACCCCACCAGCCGTAAGCTCAACAGCTAACGACGCGCCCGTAAACCCGTGGAGGAAAACTGTAGTCGCCCAAAAACGCCGACAGAGAGCAAGATTCAGCGCGCTGCGTAGAAAAGAGACTTCCGATTCGGCAGATGTGTCCCCTATAGACATAAATAATTAAAGTACCTTGTTTTTTTTACCTCGAAGCTTACTTGCCTTGTTCTTGTTTCTTTTTGCCTATTTTAGTTATTTGTTTTTTTTTTTAACATTAATTTTGTTTTTCCTCTATAAGCATTATTTCTGAATTTGTTCTTTTTATTATTAAGTTGAAAATTATAACGTTTTTGGAAAAAAAAAAAAAAAAAAAAAAAAAAAAAAAAAAAAAAAAAAAACATATAAACGAGCGTATGAAAAAAAAACTTCTTCATCATTTTCCAGTAAGGAGATAAGCCGAGAAGGTTCTCGTCTCCAAAAGTAAGGGGGGTCTGTGACGTAACGTCACACTTTTTACTTTCGCCGCCCCAGAGCTCAGCAATTAACACACATACAACGGCTATGCTACAAACCATCTATACGAGTACGATAAAAGAAAAAAATTCTGTGTGCATTTTTTCCTTTTTTTCAGTTCACATCCACTTATCACCACAGAAATGATAAGTAGATGTGAAATCGACCCCAGAGAAGGAAGAGAAATTACTAGCTAAACATTAGTTGTGGGAATACCACTCTGGTTATATGCAAAGATTTCTTTTCCACCGACTTACACAGTCAATTTTTGATTTGTATTTAATTGGCCTCATATTGAGGATGGACCCAGGAGGCACACCTCAGTTTTAAGGTCCATTAAGTATCAAATCTGCCGCCCTATCGATTTTTTATAGTCACCGTCTCCGCCCCGAATATTGAATATTGTTTTTGAATTAATTGACCTTATAGTGTGTATGGACCCAGGAGGCACAGCACATTCATAAGGTCCATTAAAAAGTAGCGACTTAAACCCCAAGCAGCACATTTGTATTTTGGTTTAATTGGCCTTGTATCGAGGATGGACCCAGGAGGCACACCTCAGTTCTAAGGTCCATTAACAATACCAAATCCGCCACCATATTGACTCTAGTAGTCTACCCCGTTCCGCTCCCGAAATATTATATTTTGGTTTAATTGGCCTTATATTGAGGATGGACCCAGGAGGCACACCTCAACTCTAAGGTCCATTAAAAGTACCAAATCCGCCGCTCGACTTTTATAGTCCACCCTAGTTTCCGTATTACTTAATCGGCCTCATAACGTCAGGACCCAGTGGGCACTATGTTGTAAGGTCTATTAAAACTTAACTAATCATTGCTTGTTCCTAATATAGCTCACCGTGACCAGACGACCACAACGCCAGGTGCTACAGCAAAAGGTTGTATCAATTCCGACCAGCGTAGCCAATCACCGACCTCGCCCCGATATCGTCGTCAACAAAGTCAGCCGAAAGCTCACTGTGACTAGACGACCAACACGCCAGGTGCTACAGCCAAAGGTTGCACCAATTCCGACCAGCGTAGCTAATCACCGACTTCGCCTCAATACCGTCGTCCGCCAAGTCCTAAAAAGGTGAAGATAAACAAGAACAGCCGGCCCTTCAGGCATACTTTCAATTTCATTTTATTCCGATTAACGTAGAGAAACTCGGCCCTTCAGGCATACTGATCTAGTTCCTATTTTTGATCATTTAACGTAAATGAAAGGAAGAGTTGTAAATTTTGAGATTATATTAACGTAACAAAACCAAACTATTTGTAAACAATATTGTAAGCTCTTCGTTTTAAATTAGGATAATAAAGAAAATCTCTAAGAAACAGTTGCCGTGTCGGAGTTCTCCTTTTTACACAGAAGTTGGACCGTCGCATCCCAAGTCTTCTGGCTTCCTTGGGAAATACCCTGGCCCGCTGAGTCCTACCCCAGCTGGGAAACCAAAGAAGCATCACAACATACAGTCAAACTTCTTTATAACGAACCTTCAAGGGAGCAAAAAATTGCTTCGTTATAAAGAAGTTTTATAAAAAATTCGTTATATAGAAAATTTATTTTTTTAACACTGCAAGTATTCTTTTATATTAAAAAAAAACAGTGGTACAAAAAAAAACAACTTTTTATTTTTAAGTTAAAAACATATAAATTTTTGATTGAATATGAACAGTTTTGGTTTTTGTTTTATTATAAAAATCTTCCAATTTAGAAAGAAAATATGTATTGAATTGAACATTGCTTTATCCACATCACCGTATTTTGTTTTTCTTAATCTTTTTTCGCTTCTGTTTGAACTTGCTTCGGCAAACTTTAAAATTTTTAAATTCATTCTTTAAAATTGTTGATAGTGTACTAAACGACACACCAGCCTTTTTTCTTTTCTCTACTTTTAACTTTTTCAATAATCGTCAATTTCTCTGAAAGCGAAATAGCCTTGCGATTCGACATTTTTGTATAAGCGATTCGCAAACTTGAAATGTAAACTTAAACGATTCACCTCTATATGCGTAAAAATTCTACAACACATGTACCTACCTACCCTTTTTCATGCATCCATACATACATGCATTACATACATTCATACATTAACGTTTAGAAAATTCTTGCCAAAACGGGGAGTTCCCTATTAAATCTAGGAATATAAATCTTAGTAAGCTTTGCTTTCAAATTTGAAAATTGACATTTCGTTATAAAGAAACAAATTTGCTTTTGGGTCAAAAAAATTAGTTCCGTATAAAGAGAATTTCGTTATAGGGAACTTCGTTATAAAGAACCTAATTCGTATGGGATATTTTTTAAGGGGAAGGGGAACAAAATGAAACTCGCTATAGAGAGAATGACGCTATAAAGAAGTTCGTTATAAAGAAGTTTGACGATAATCTCTTTGATTATATGGTATTTAATAGCTTTGTTTATATTAAATGTAATATTACCATTCAATCATTTCAAACTTATATTTTTGTTTTCCTATTAGGTATATGTAGGATTGAGTGAGTGACGAACGAACTCACAGAAGACATTGACAATGAGTACATACAATACGAAATACGTTACCCAACGGACGAACCAATACACACAATACATAAACCGACAGACGAACAAGCACATAACGAAACATGGGAAGGGGAAAACACAACCGCCTAAGAGTAGCGACCAGTAAAAGGCAGTCGATAAATAGAAGTCATACAGTGCGGTCGCTTGCTTACGAATTATAATAATCAACCCTAGACAGTAAACATTAAATTAAATACAGTGTGTTTCATTGAATTTCACCATTAAACATTAAATTAAATACAGTGTGTTTCATTTAAATTCCACAATTGGGGGCTCGTCCGGAATTGTGTGCCCACAGACATTGTGTCGGTCGTAAGAAGCAACCATTAAGTTCTTCCACGGAGATAACGGAGATATTTAGACAAAAAGGTTCATAATTACATACCTACTGTGTGACAGTCAACGAAAGCGAAAAAAAAGGGCTTCAACCTAAAGCGGTGTTAGGGTAGCGGCATTTTTTTTGTATTGTTGCCCAAAGATCATCGTGGTTGCTTGCTCCAACGAGTGTATATAAAAAATAAAACTTACAAAAAGAGCATCAACTCAAATGCAATTCAGTGCAGTGCAGTGACAAGTAAAAACCTATTAACAAAGGCATAAAGTAATTTGGTTTGGCAAAAATCGAGCCAGAAACAATATCCAAATTTTTCTGTGTCTCGTGTGCGTCGAAAAAAAAACGAACAACCACAGCTAACCAGTGTTCGAGAAAAGTCATTGTGTGTGTATATGTACATAAGGCGAGCGTCACGACTCACTGCTACTGAAAAAGTATATTGGAAAAAACACAAAGAAGAAGAACAAAAATTCAGTTGTGTGCGCGTACAAAAAAGGAAAAGAGCCGCGTCCAGGCAAACGAAGAGTACCGTGTCAAGGTAAATAGATAAAACGACGAAGGGGAAGAGTGCCGCGTCCAGGCAGACGAGCGAAGACAACTGTTGCTGTAGCGGAATACTTTTTGTAAAGAAATTTTAAAGAGGGTAAGCAAAGCGATCGTTCTGTTTTTTTTTTGTACCGTATGAAATATATTTTTTTTTGCCTTGAAAAACTGGTTGAGAATTTGAATAATTATTGTGAGGGGTAAAGAAGGTAGCTTAAGATGGAAAGGCAGGAAATCTTAATGTTGACTGTAGACGCACTACGACGTTGACTGACGGATCTAGGACTAAGTAAAGACGGACTGAAACGGACATTACAAGATAGGCTGCTCGAACATTTCGGATTAGAGGAGAATGAAGAAGAAAATGAAGAAAGTTACGAAGAAGCCAGGGGAGTAGTGGAAAGGGTGAGGACGCTCAGTAGGTTCACGCTGAAAGATATTGAGGATTCGCTGACGCATTTCCATGGAAATGGAGACATTGACATTAATCAATGGATTCAGGAGATTGAGGGGAATGCAGTAATAGTTGGATGGGACGAGATCCAAGCCTACATCTACGGGAAGCAACTAGTGGAGGGTGCAGCCAAGTCTTTTGTCAGAAGCCAGCCGCATATTAAAAGCTGGGACGCGCTCAAACAAGCCCTCGTTAAAGAGTTTGGGACAAAGCTTCCGTCCGCTGAAGTCCACCGCAGGCTGAGGGTGAGACAAAAGAAGTCGACCGAAACGCTATTAGAATACTTGTACGCACTTTTAGAAATAGGTAGCAAAATTGAGTTGGATGCCGAGAGTCTGATCGACTATTTCGTTGAGGGAATACCAGATGCGAAGCAAAATAAACTCATGCTGTACCAAGCAACAACGGTGGAAGAGCTGAAGGTGCAGATTAGGGTGTATGATAGAACGAGAGTTTCCCAGTCGCAGTCATCAAACTCAAGGGGACGATCGAGCCATACATACACTCCTAGAGAAAACACTCCTACTCAGGTACCAGTCAAGGACGAGAGAAAGAAATCGTGTTACCGGTGCGGAGATTCTACGCATCTTGCAAGGGAATGCCGAGGAACAGCGATGAAATGCTACAGGTGCATCAAACCAGGACATATGGCTCGTGACTGCAGAGGAACTGATTTACGACCAAGTCAGCCGCGGGCTGAGAACCAGAGTGGGCGCACTGCAACAACAAGTGCTCACAACAATTTTTTGCCAGAAGCCAGAATGAACTTGGCCATTGGGACAAATCGAATTTTTAAAGACATCTCAGCTGGGGGATGTAAGTTTACCGCGCTGTTAGACACTGGAAGCGATTTATGTCTGCTAAGGTATGACGTCTTAATTATGATGGAATTCGTTGAACTCGGCAAAGAAAAAAGAAATTTGCTAGGCATAGGGCAACATAGGGTTACAACATTAGGTAACGTTAGGGTGGAGGTAGAGGTAGATGGAATCCCGTTAAACTTTAATTTCCATGTGGTAAAGGAGGGAGATATGCAGTATTCTGCGATAATCGGGAACGACGTTCTCGAGTATGTGGATCTAAAAATCACAAACGAGGGCGTGGAGTTTAAACAGAAGCAGAACTCGAATGAAATGCCAACGGAGTCGTGGGCTCGGGCAAATGATGAGGGTACTGATAGAGGAGTACGTGTTAATGCGGGTGCGATTAAAGAGGCACGAGAGGACGTTAAATTCGTCGATCATCATGAGAGCCATGGACACAAGGCAAACGATCTGGGATCGAATGTTCTTGAGCTGGAGGAAGTATTTGGAGAAATCTGTTTGGCTGCGGAGCAAGGCATGTTCGCGAGAGATCTGGATTTGAGTCACCTAGACGGCAACATACACAAGGTGGTACTTCCGATCATCGAAGGTTATGTTCCCGAGGGAAAAGAGTGTTCACCTGTCACGATGAAACTCGTTTTAAAAGATGAGGTGCCTGTTTTTCAACGACCGAGGCGAATGGCGTATTCAGACCAAGTTTTGGTACGCGAGCAGATCAAGGAATGGCTGGAGCAGGGGATTATACAACCAAGTAAATCCGAATACGCATCACCGATCGTGCTGGTGGCGAAGAAGAATGGGACCAAGAGGTTGTGCTGTGACTATCGGAAGTTGAACGAGAAGGTCACCAGAGATAATTTCCCGATGGCACAGACGGACGAAGTGCTCGAGAGGTTGGAAGGAGCGAAGGTGTTTACGACGCTAGATTTGGTGAATGGGTTCTTCCATGTTCCGATGGATAAGGATTCCAGAAAGTATACAGCGTTCGTGACACAGGATGAGCAGTACGAGTTTTTGTACGTCCCTTTTGGAATCTCGAATTCACCAGCGGTATTCGCAAGATTTATAAATGCGATATACAGGACATTAATCCAATCGCGAGTAGTCGAGGCGTACATGGATGATCTCATCATACCATCCAAGGATGAAGAGGAAGGTGTCGAAAAGCTGAAGTTAGTGCTGGAAGTTGCTTCAAGGTACGGATTACGCTTGAATTGGGGAAAATGTCAGTTCTTAAAGAGGAAGATCGAATTTCTTGGATATGTCGTCGAGAATAGCACCATTAAGCCATCGATAGAGAAAACCAGAGCGGTGGCAGAGTATCCCGTGCCAAGGGACCCGAAGACGCTTCAACGTTTTTTGGGCCTGACGTCGTATTTTAGAAGGTTCATTGAGGGATACGCTGTGGTGGCTAAATCTTTATCTGATATGTTACGAAAGGAGAGCAAATTCGAAATGGGTACGGAACAACTGATTACGTTTGAACAATTAAAAGCAGCACTAATCAAAGCGCCCGTGCTAAGACTATTCAATCCCAAAGCGGAGACGGAGATTCACGCTGATGCAAGCAAGTTTGGATACGGTGCCGTGTTGATGCAGAGAGACGGAGAGGACCAGACGTTTCATCCGGTACAGTACATGAACCGAAAGACCAGTAAATCAGAAGAACAGTTCCCTTCGTATGAGTTGGAAGTTTTGGCAATCATCGAAGCGCTTAAGAAATGGCGAGTGTATGTACTAGGTATACCTTTCAAAATAGTCACCGATTGTAACGCGTTTAATAAAACGATGAAGAAGCAAGATGTTCCTCTCAGAGTAGCTCGCTGGGCGATGTTCCTGCAAGAATTCCATCGTGAAATCGAACATCGGGTCGGCACGAAGATGAAGCATGTTGATGCTTTGAGCCGAGTATTATGTTTGCTGATCGAAGAATCGCTAAGTCACCGGATTAAGGAGGCGCAGTTGACAGACGAGTGGATAAGAGCAGTTCGGAAGATTCTGGAGAAGGAGAGTTACGAGGACTACTTTATCAAGGCGGGGATATTATACAAGGATCCCACTAAGGAACTTGTCGTGATACCCAACCGTCTTGGAAAAGGAGCTGATTGGAATCGCACATCAACAAAGGCATTTTTCCATTAAGAAAACCCAGGATGTGTTGGAGAAAACTTATTACATTCCAGAAGTCAGGAAGAAGGTCACAGAGGCGGTAAGAGGATGCGTCAAGTGCATTATCACAGAATCCAAAGCCGGTAAGAAAGAAGGATTCTTGAGACCTATTAATAAAGAAGACAAGCCATTAGGGACCTACCACATTGACCACGTCGGACCAATGGAACAAACTCGGAAGTTGTACAACCACATTTTGGTCGTAGTTGATGCCTTCTCCAAATTCGTCTGGCTTTATCCAACGAAGAGTACGGGAACGGCTGAGGTGGTAGATAGACTAAGTAAACAGGCCACCATCTTTGGTAATCCTAGGCGAATAATATCCGACAGGGGGACAGCATTCACTTCAACAGCGTTCGAGAGCTATTGCAGAGAAGAGGACATCCAACATCTACAAATCGCGACAGGAGTACCTCGAGGAAACGGCCAGGTGGAAAGAATCCACAAGATCATCATACCAATGTAAGCAAGGCGTGTGTCGGGAACCCAACCAGCTGGTATAAGCATGTGGAGCACGAAGTTCACTCCGTTCCGAATTCTCACTGGCTTAGAAATGCGTACTGCTGATTGTCCGGATATGAGACAATGGTTGGATGAGGAAGCAATTGAAGACCTGCATACCGAGAGAGACTCAATCAGAGAAGAAGTGAGCCATAACATCGAATCCATTCAACGTGAGAACAAGCGGTCATTTGACAAGAATCGGATCGCTGAAATAGAGTACGAGTTGAACGCACTAGTCGCCATTAAGCGCACGCAATTCGGTACTGGTATGAAACTCCGACCGAAATTCTTGGGACCCTACAAAGTCGTGGAGAAACTCAATCACGGAAGATACAACGTGACGAAGGTTGGCGAGCATGAAGGGCCAAACAAGACGACGACCGTTGCTGAAAATATGAAGCCTTGGAATCCTTCATTCGGGGCGAATGGTTCGTAGGATAGCCGAGTTGTAGGATTGAGTGAGTGACGAACGGACTCACAGAAGACATTGACAATGAGTACATACAATACGTTACCCAACGGACGAACCAATACACACAATACATAAACCGACAGACGAACAAGCACATAACGAAACATGGGAAGGGGAAAACACAACCGCCTAAGAGTAGCGACCAGTAAAAGGCAGTCCATAAATAGAAGTCATACAGTGCGGTCGCTTGCTTACGAATTATAATAATCAACCCTAGACAGTAAACATTAAATTAAATACAGTGTGTTTCATTGAATTTCACCATTAAACATTAAATTAAATACAGTGTGTTTCATTTGAATTCCACATATATTTTAAGAAAAAAGAAAAACAATATATTTGAGATTCAGGAGTATCTCAGGTCAAGTGGGGGAGGTGTTATATCAAGGCAGTCACCTAGATCAGAATTATCCCTTACACTATATTAAGCTTGAAAGGTCTTGAACTCTGTTCTGCAACTGCAGCAACGGAAGTAGAAAGCATTTGGTTGTTATAATTAATTGTCAAATTCTTTTTAACTCTGTTCTGCCATTGCAGAAATTAAGTCAAAGAACTTCTTCCACTGACAGGGGAATGAAAATTGTAAAGAAATAATAGGTACGTTCGAGTACTTTGTGCACCAAAATCGGCCGTCAGAAAAATTTTAAGGAGTGAAGGTAAAATTTCTCTGAGAGCGATTGATGTACATAAAAGTACTTAAACGTTTTCTTGACACAAAAGCTACACACATTTAAACGTCGACGTTATCTATCAACCGAATTCATCCATGTCTACACTAACAGTTACATCTCAAACTCAAATAGAATCAAATAGACCGCCAATGACAGGTGGTTATCTTTAGAAACACGATGAGTCTCCAGAAATGTTTGGATAGATATTTGTGGCTGCACCCCCGTCCAACTTAGCCTAACCTACATCTCAAGCTTGTGAGATAGTTAAAGTCTGGAATTCGTTATTTTTTTTTTAATTATCTTTTTATTTATTCACAAGCTGAATTGGTTTTTGCCAAAAGATGCTAATATGATACTGTAACGTGCGTTTAGTTCGCAAAAATAAAACTCTACCTTTCAATTTAATTCTAACACTTTATTCAGTATCTACTTTCGATATACACTTTATTCGAACTCAACTCAATTACGTTAATTCAATATTCACACTATCACTTTCGAAATAAAACTGACTTCTGGTTGCGTCAGCTCCCTCTTTATATAGAAGCGTGAAACATCGAGAGATTTCTAGTAGTTTTTCTTTGAACCATGATGTTTAGACAAGTTCCCCTCCCGGTATTTTTCTGCACACACACACACTCACTCACAAACAACGTCTGTCATTATAGCACTCCATTATAGCGTTGCCAGCACTTGTGTTTTCGGTTTGACGTTTTCAATTAGGAAATCAGCATGAAATGTTGGGTGCACATTACACTGCCCCCTCCTTAAGATTGTTCGTCCCGAATAATTCCATCTGCAGCCTCGCCACTATATCGATGCAGCCGGTAACAATGAACTACTTTTAACTTGCCTCTTAGTCCTCTTTGGATGCGGTAAACCACGTCGTTAATCCTCGTGACAGCAGTATAAGGACCTTCCCAGTTTTGCTGAAGTTTCGGTGACAATCCCTTTTGACGATGAGGATTATAAAGCCACACACGATCACCTGCTTGGAATCCTGTCGTTGTCGCTTTTGTGTCATACCGTGTCTTCATCCGGTCGCCATACACTGTGGCCCATGTCCCTGTTCTATTAAATCTTTCTGTAAGCCTACCCACCGCTACGTTTGAATCACAGACATAACAATTTCGGAACCACTTCTCCACGTCACCTCTAACATGCAGCCAGTAAAAGCGTTTTCGCACGTTCTCCAGCGTCTTGTTGACTCCCAAGTGGCTTCCTGTAGGGCTTCTATGCATCTTTTGTAAAACCTCTTTGATTTTCGATTGAGGAACAATAAGCTGCATTACAAAAGATTTACCGTCAGGAGATTCCCATTTGCGCTGGAGTACGCCTTCTTGCACGCGAAGCGAGTCCCACTGTGCCCAATAGGCTTTGACAACAGGGCTTTGGTCAGAAATGTCGTTCCAGTCAGGTTTCGTGTTGTTCTCTTTCCATTTGAGAATCGGTCCGATGTCTGGATCCTTCTTTTGAGCAGACCTCAATTCTTCCTTGTTCCATCCGAATATGGGTTCCATTCTCATCCGCTGAGTCTTGGTCTCTACTTTCCGCCAGCAATTCCATTGGGTGTTTTCTACCTGATGTCCAATTCGGTATTGATAAGTCTGCGGTCTTACTCTACAGCTCGCGGATTGATTTTCTTGGACTTCACAATGTCGACAAGCAGTTTCAGTTTTAATTGGTGGCAACCGGCATTGTTGCTGTAAGTGCCCCGTCTTATAACAATTCCAACATCTGGCAAGTCCGTTCCGCTGGTTCCTTTATAGCTTAACTCCTGGGCATGATCCAGCTTCGAATATGGCTGCTCTTTGACAATGTACCATTTGAGAAGCTTGCTCAGATGCTTCCATCATTAATGCAAACTCTAGAGTTTCAGAAAGAGTTCGTGTTCTAGCAGTTCGCACAGATCTCTGAAGATGTTTGTCAGAAATGGCACGAACGAAGGACTCAACAGCCAGTGGCATCACTGGTTTTTTCTGTGTTGGTTTACGTGTAAATTAGCTCCGATTATTTTTTAATTTTTTTGATAATTAACCTTTTATTTAATTGTGTTCCTTATCAGTTTTTTCTTTAATAACAGCCTGTTAATTCTTACTAATAATTCATTGTATAGTGTTGTGTCTAATTTAGCATTTATGCTTTCGTGAAGTTATTTGTTAAATTATTCTTGGTAAGCCATTGCATGTGTAATAAACTTTCCTACATACCTATATTTTCCTACTTCAATCTCTCTTAGATCGTAGTTTACCACTAATCTGAGTGTTATCCACTAACTAAAAAAAATTACTCTTGAGTGTTTTTCTCTTTATTCATTTTATATTTTGTTCACAATTTACACGTTTACCTCCTTTATTAAATAAATATAAAATTTTTTTTATCATAATTTTACACGTTCTATTTCAATATATTCTTCAGCGCAGGTGCTAGGAGCTTCGACTTTGAATCTCAATAACTCAGGTTCAATCCCGGTACTTCCCTTGAAAAAAATTTTTTTTTTGTTTTTTTTTTCTTTCTTTTTTTATTATTTCTGCTATTTTCATTTTGATTTGTTCAGACATTTTTAAATTAGAAAATGAATTGCGCAGCAGACAAGTGCATTGATAGCTCCAACAACAACCCACTTTTTGCCTGCTTTGGCCCATGTGGCAAGGCCTTCCATGCAAAATGCGTTGGTTCTACTAGTGCATTTATTGAAAAAGTTACTGCATCGAAAATTGCTTTTTGCTACTGCAGCAACTGTAGAAAAATTTCTCTTTCTCAATAAGCCTTCAAGTTAGAATCATTTAAAAATGATATAGCAAAAATATCAAAGGGTTTTAATGAAATTTCAAGCTGTTTTAATATAGCAGTTGCTAATGTCAACTCATTCTCTAGCGCCCAGTACTCGGTAGATATTTCTACCTCTACTGACGACTTAAACTCTCAACTTCCTCCTATTCCTTCTAATTCCTACCAATCTTTAAAATCTAGTAAGGGTTTGAAGAAAAAACAGGACAGCGTGTCCTCTGTAATTGTTGGTACGAAACGAAGTGGTTTGCGAAGCAATATAGCTACACCTCTTAACTCAAATGTGACTGAAATACTCAACTTAAGCTCTTCTGTTCAGCCTAGTCCAATTGAGCCTTATAATTCAAACACGACTGAAATAGTCACTTTAAGCTCTCCAAACTCACCTAATCCAATCGAATCTGTCGCCCCTATGGTTTCGAACAATGAGGCTATTATAATATCTGATCATGATAGACCCCCACGGTTTGTGGAATCAGTGCCTAAACCAAAGACTATATTTATATCTCGTCTCAAATCGGATACTACTCCAGAAGACATAATTTTCCACCTCAAAACTAATAAATGCATCACAAACGATTCGTTTGTTAGGTGTAATAAAATAAGTAAGCCAAACAACTATGTGGCTTCTTTTAAGATTATTGTTTCTCCAACGCTTTTTGACGCTATTTGTAACCCTCAGATTTGGCCGCCTGATACTCTTATTAAAGAATTTTCAGCTCGTCATACCAAAAGTAACGTAAATAAGGGATCAAAAAACTTGAAAGTATCTCCCTCTTCTACCAAAATGTAAGAGGGCTTCGCAGTAAAACTGCCAATCTTTATAACAACTCTCAAGCATTCTCTCACGACATTTTTGCTCTGACTGAAACTTGGCTTAACTCTGCCATTTTAGATACTGAATTGTTTGACCGTGAGTACTTAGTGTATAGAAAAGATCGTACCTACAATAAACCCTCGGAAGTTGGAGGTGGCGTACTTACTGCTGTTCGTAGCAAATATATGTCTTCTCTTATAACCTTTCCATTTGATTTAACTGTAAATGTATTATGTGTCAAAGTCACAATCAAATCAAAAATTGTTTATATCATTAATACATATATTCCACCAAAGAGCTCTGCTTCATCTTATAAAGAATTAACGTTAGTTTTAGATTATATTAATGAATTGCTGTGCGTTGAAAATTATGTATTGTTCTTAGGTGACTTTAATTTACCTTATATTCAATGGTTACCATCTTCAGATGAAACCTATTTTAAACCATCTTTGACTTCACCTCAACAGGAATTAATGTTGTTGGATAATTTAATATCAACCGACTTACGGCAAGTAAGCTGTATCAAAAACTCTAAAAATCGAATTCTCGATTTGGTCTTCTCTTCAGACTCTGTTAGTACCGTTGTTATTGAATCTAGTTTCGGTATTACTGATCCTAGCCTAGATGAAACTAACATAGATGACTACCACCCACCTCTGAATATTTTTCTTGACTTGAGTGGTGAAATCCACACTAATAGTAACTCTCATGATTGTTCCTATGTGTTTGACTACCGCAAAGCTGATTTCGATTTGCTCTGTGGTGAATTAATTATGTCTGGTATTGAAAACATATCAGTTTTTACCAATATTGACGAAGCTGTTAGCAGCTTTTATTTGATTCTGTATAGATGTATAGAAAAATCAATTCCTAAAAAAATTTTTAAAAATTCTGACTCCAACCTTCCATGGTATACTAAAGAGTTGAAAATCTTAAGAAATAAAAGAAATAAAGCTTGGAACACTTATATTAAAACTCATTCCGTTTCCGACTATGAGTTTTACGTTTTTCTTTTTGAAGAATTTAAGACACTTTCTAAAAATCTTTATTCAAATTATATTGACCGGATGGGAAACTCTTTTAAAAAAAATCCAAAAACGTTCTGGCAGTTTGTTAACTCAAAGAAAAAATCAGATGGTTATCCAGCTAGTTTTGTTTATGAGAACTGTTCTTATGAGAACATCTCTGATATTTGTAATGCATTTGCTGACCAGTTTCGCAGCTCATTTTGTGATACTACTGTTGACATTGATGCTGATTTCTTCAGTTATCTTCGCAACTGTAATCAAGTATGCTTTAATAACATTGTTATTGAAATTGATAAACTTTTTTGGAGTCTTGAAACCTTAAATGACGATTTTTCTTCCGGGCCGGATGGCATTCCTCCCATTGTACTAAAAAAATGTAGGTCATGCTTAGCATACCCGTTACAATATTTGTTCTTACTTTCTTTGAAATCAAGTAAATTCCCTCTACTTTGGAAAAGATCATTTATTACTCCAGTTTTTAAGAAAGGGGACAAATGTGATATCAAAAACTATAGACCCATTGCCAAACTTTCTAGCATTCCTAAACTATTTGAAAAACTAGTATGTGACCAGCTGGCTTTCAGTGTAAAAAACGTTATTTGCACACAGCAACACGGTTTTGTTAAAAATAGATCGACTGTCACAAACCTGCTATGTTTTCTTCAAAAATGTTCCTTAGCACTAGAAAATGGTAATGAGCTCGATTGCATCTACACGGATTTTTCTAAAGCTTTCGATCAACTTTCACACAATATTATTCTGTTCAAACTTAAGGCAATGGGCTTCCCACCTGTGTTCACTGATTGGGTACTTTCTTATCTATCTATGAGATCATACCAAGTAAAGTTCCGTAATATCCTTTCCCACCCTTTTAATGCTGGCTCAGGTGTACCTCAGGGAAGTCATTTAGGACCTCTTCTATTTATTTTAGCTATCAATGATGTTGCGTCTTGCATTTCCTTCAGTGAAATATTAATTTTTGCTGATGATATGAAAATTTTTAAAAAGATAACTGGTTCGCTTGATCGCTCTCATCTCCAATCCGATGTTAATCATTTTGCAGTTTGGTGTTTTAAAAACGGGCTCAACCTAAACCCCAATAAATGCCAAAGCATGACTTTCTCTAAAAAGAAGGAACCTAGCAACCCAAGTTATTCTATTTCCAATAATATTTTGAGTCAAGTGAAATGCTTTAAGGATCTTGGCGTGTATTTTAGTTTCAATATGGACTTTACTCAACATGTCAGCTACATCGTTAGTAAGGCCAATAGTATGCTTGGTTTTATGAAAAGATGGTCAAAAGAGTTTCAAGACCCATATGTTACCCTTGCTCTATACAATTGTTTAGTACGACCTCATCTAGAGTATGCTTCTCAAGTGTGGTCCCCTTTTTATGAAATACACAACTCAAGAATTGAATCAGTACAACATAAATTCATAAGATTCGCTCTTAAAGGGCTTCCGTGGGAAAACCCTTACGATTTACCACCATATGTGCATAAAATCCAATTATTACATATGCAACTTCTATCTCAAAGGCGTACCATTAACGATCTGGTGTTTTTTCATCAACTTATTACCGGACATATCGATGCACCTGAGTTACTTTCTTGTGTTCAATTCAACTTTCGAGGCGGATCTTACCACCTGCGCAACTTAGTTTTAATATACTGCCCTTACCATAGAACGAATTATGGCATGAATGAGCCATTGACTCGTATGGGTAGACTTTTTAATCTTAACTCATGTTTAATTGATTTCAACTTAAGTAAATCTAGTTTAAAAAATTTGTTAAAAACCAGTGCTCCACTTTCTTAAGTTTAGTTTGCATGTTTGCATGTTTGCATGTTTCAATTAATTTTAGTTTATATATCACATTTTGTATGTTTTTGTTTATTATATCATATTTTGTATGTCTTATTTGTTTTATAGTGTACTTTATTGAAGATAATTTTGTAATATTTATTTGATAGTTCTTGTTATAATGTCTTTTTTTTGTTTTTACTTTTCTTACGTTCTCTATGTGCTGGTGTTGGTGTTATACTAACACTTGCATTCATGATGAAGAGCGTATATAAGTATGTACAATTGTACATATGAGCTTGTTCTAAGCTCAGTACTACTTAGTCTCTGAAATGCAAAAAAAAAAAAAAAAACAGCCAAATGGTTGATGATTTCTTCTCCAGCATCCGGGTATGCCAGGTGAACCGAGTTGGACTCGGAAGACTTCTTTCAAGTGGCTATCACCAAAGCGTTTATCTATAGCTGCCACGAGAGAACTGAAATCGTAGCTCTTACCAGCTGGAACAATTTGAAGTAATTCAGCTGCTGGTGGTCTAAGAGCAAGAGTCAGTGCTATGTATTTGTCTTCGTCATCCCAGCCATTTGCTGTCGCAGCTGCCTCGAATTGTCTCCTGTAAACTGACCAAGACGACTGTCCGTCGAAAGTTGGTGGTTGTACTTCTCTTTGCTTTAGACAATCTCCACAAGTTTTTCGAAGCTCCATTTTCCGCATCTGGTCTAGTTCCATGTTTTCGATTCGTTTCTCCAAAGTGGCAAGCTTATTTTCGCATTGACTCTCAAGCTTGGAAAATTTTCTCAACACATTCAATGCGTTTTTCTAGGCCACAAACATTTTTCTCAATGTTACCCAATTTGCTTTCTAGAATGTTTTTCTGACCTTCCAAAACATTCTGTTGCGCCTCAAGTCTTTCGAGAATATTCTGTTGCTCTTTCTTTTGTTCGTTTCGTTGTGCTTCCAGTTTTTCGGGAACATTCTGCTGTTCCTTCTTTTGCTCGTTTCGGTGCTCTTCAATCAGCTTCTTTTGCTGTACTTCGAGCCGTTCGAGAACATTCTGCTGTTCCTTCTTTTGCTCGTTTCGTTGCTCTTCAATCATTTTCTTTTGTTCGTTTCTTTGTTCTAATAAAAGCTTCATTATACTAGAAAAATCTACATTTTCACTTACTTCCTCTTCTTCCACTTCTGTTCCAAAAATAAAAGTGTTTACGTCTTCCCCTTGCTGTTTCAAATAGTTACGCAAGCGCAGGACGAGCTCATTTTTCGATCCCGCTCTAGAAAGATTTCGTTTACCTAACTCACTTTTAAGCTCAATGCAGTTGAGCTCTTCTAACAACTTACCCATTTTAACTGTATATAATTATTATTTCTCTTTTTACTTTTTTTTTTACACTTTACTAGTCAAATAAGTTTTATTTACACTTCTGACACCAATGTAACGTGCGCTTAGTTCGCAAAAATAAAACTCTACCTTTCAATTTAATTCTAACACTTTATTCAGTATCTACTTTCGATATACACTTTATTCGAACTCAACTCAATTACGTTAATTCAATATTCACACTATCACTTTCTAAATAAAACTGACTTCTAGTTGCATCAGCTCCCTCTTTATATAGAAGCGTGAAACATCGAGAGATTTCTAGTAGTTTTTCTTTGAACCATGATGTCTAGACAAGTTCCCCTCCCGGTATTTTTCTGCACACACACACACTCACTCACAAACAACGTCTGTCATTATAGCACTCCATTATAGCGTTGCCAGCACTTGTGTTTTCGGTTTGACGTTTTTAATTAGGAAATCAGCATGAAATGTTGGGTGCACATTACAATACTCCCAAACCGGTGTCTTATTTTTTCAGGGGTCTTGAGGTCGTTCTCTGTAATCAAATCGATTGTTAAATTTGGGAAATCTTGTCCGATTGTTGTGTAAATGATGTCATCAAATGGAGACAATTTTACACTTTTTGGATTAATGTTAAAGATAAGCTGCAATTAAGAAAAAGTATACATTAGATATTGGAACCTAGAACTATTATAAAAAAATTATATTAAAGTACATTTCCACATGTTCCATGGCTTTCATAGCCCACATTTCTCCGACAAGGACATCGTTTTCAAACTCTTCACCCGGTCTTTGTAGAACGTCCTAGATACCAAATAAACAGATTAGAAGTTTTTATGAGAACTTGTACAGGTGTCTGGTTAAATATTCTAATTTAACTTACCATTGCTAAAATATTTGATTGATTAACTTGCTAGAGCACGTGCTTGGGGTATATTTAGGTTTTGTCTTTAATTTTAGTTAATTTTTTTGCAACTTAAGGGGATCTCCTCATCAGTGGCTTCTCAAAAAGGTGGTTTTTAAGGTTTTTTTTTTTTTGAACATCAAAACAACAAGAGAAACAAATCATCTTTTGTGTGTTTCTTAACATATATTTATTCAACAAAACAAAGTTTTCCAAATGCCAAAATAAACAAAAATGGCGGATTTATAAGCAATCTTGCGCGAGCTGCTCGCCACGGACAACTCAAACTCCGTGAAAGATTCAGCCCGTAATTTTTTTCTGAAACCAAAAATTAAAGTACTACGTTATTCAGGAGGCTTTTCTGCACAGTATGAACTATTATGGCGATTGAAAGTTGAAATTTAAATATTTTAGGTGTTTTTCAATAAGGTACTCGATTTTTCGACTCTTTTTTAGCAGTAAGTGCGTTAATAACGTTGTAAAAAGTGATTTTTTTATGCATTTTCTTAGTTTAGTCTGTGCACAATTACATTATCTAAAAAACAGTGTCTTACTTTTATACATAGCTTTCATAGTTTATTTTTAATAGTGCACGGAATTTTAAAAAACATGGTGTTCAGAAAATGGGCTTAGAGGTATTTAGAAGGAAAAAAATCGAATAAAAGGTAACTTACAGGAATGAGATGCTAGTCAGCTATACCCAGTTCGTACAGCAATCCTTCTGATTCCTTAAAAAAGCCGTTCTTTGCCTGGTGCAAGGTTTCCACGAACACAAAAGGAAAGACACCTGCGCGGAGCACGGGAGGGCGCGCGGCCTGGCTCACGTTTGCCCCATGCGAGCCTCTTTTCGAAACTGTAACTTCTAAACAAGTTTGAGATGGGCTCTGAAACTTTGCTAGAATATTCTCAAATAATATTTCTAACGATAAAAAAAAAAATCGGTTTTTTGAATCTGACTGATGAGGAGACCCCCTTTAAACAAAAAAATTCCTTCTACTTCGCACAAAAACTATGAAAAATGTTCAAACATTTCTGCTCATAGAAATTTCTTCGGCTAGAATGTGTAGCATGAGAAAATTGTTTACTCTCTCACGGAGAGAGTTTTCTGTCGAAAATAAGTTGTTTTTAAAATACTTGAACAAAACGTTTGGTATAATGTGGATGAATGTGTTTAAATGTGCGGTTGTGGGTGCGTACTCGAACAAGTGCTGTAGTTTCGCAAAGTCCAAGATTAAGCATTTTCACGCCAAAGCTGCCTCAGCTGCGGCAAGCAGGGAATTTGTCAAGCAGGATCTGGACTGCTTACTAGTCCAGGAACCATGGGTGGCCAAATAAAAGGCCTTCCAACACAATCGTGTAAGTTAATATACGACAACACGCAACTCCAACCACGAGCTGCGCTTCTTATCCATAAAAGAACTAACTTTCTTCCCATTCCAGAATTCATCTCAAATGATCGCGTTGCGGTACTAGCTGAGATCCCCACGGCAAGAGGCTTACAAAACATTGTAATAGCCTCAGCCTACTACCCGGGAGATACTACCTCCGCACCACTTGAAGAGGTAAAAAAACTTGTTAGCTACTGCAACGCAAGGGGAAGACAGCTACTACTTGGTTGTGATGCCAACTCCCATCACACCATATGGGGTAGCAAAGACATCAACAAAAGAGGTGAGTCACTTTTAGATTTTCTTATGCATTCAAACTTAGATATTCTAAACAAGGGAAATGAACCTACTTTTGTCACCTCCACTAGGAAAGAAGTGTTGGATATGACAGTGGCTAGTTTTGCCATAGCCAACAACATTCTCAATTGGCATGTCTCGAAAGAGATATCATTCTCGGACCACCGGCACATCAGATTTGATCTGTCAAGGCCAAATCACACCAATCTAGAAAACAATAGGGTACCAAGCCACACGGACTGGAATCTCTACACAGAGACACTTCGTTGTGAATTTGAATTATCCTATCCAAACATTGACTCTCCTTATCAACTTGAAAGTGAAGCAACACGCTTAAGCTCACAAATCAAAAGTGCATACGAGTCCAGCTGTCACATTAGACAGACCAACTCAAATCGCGATGTTCCCTGGTGGAACAGTTAGTTGGAGAAGTTAAAAAGAAAGCTTCGAAAGATGTTCAATAAAGCTAAACGAACCAATTCGTGGAGCGAATATCGAACAACTCTAACGACTTACAACTCGATGATAAGAAGGCAAAAACGACTTACCTGGAAAAACTTCTGTGAAAGTATCGATAACTTGCCTTCTTCAATTAGAGTTCAAAAAGCCTTAGCTAAAGATCATAACAACGGTATTGGTCTCTTAAGAAAATCGGATGCTAGTTTTACCCAAAGTTACAGTGAAACTCTGAGCCTACTTTTGGCCACTCATTTTCCTGACTGTATACATACCACTGATCAATCTCTAACCACAAATGTGAGTGACACTACACCTAATAGCATAACAAAAAGTCTAGCTAGAAAAATTTTTAACGAAGACTCCATCAAATGGGCAATATCCTCCCAACAGCCTTTCAAGGCGCCCGGGGAAGATGGTATCTTTCCTACTCTCTTGCAGTATGGAATTGATACCATAATCTGCTCACTTATACTTATCTATAGATCCAGTTTCACATCCTTCTTTCTAAAGGTCATGGAAAAAGTAATTGATTTACACATTCGCAGTACGGCCTTAATAGCAAATCCTCTCAATGCTAACCAATTCGCTTACCAAACTGGTAAATCAACAGTTACAGCTCTCCATCAGCTGGTCAGGCAAATTGAGAATGCGTTTGCTAAGAAAGACATCATACTCTGCTCTTTTCTTGATATTTCTGGCGCCTTTGACAATATTAGGTACTTGTCAATTCAAACCGCTGCAACTGTCAAAGGAATTGACACACCAACCATTAAATGGATTGACTCTATGTTAAGTGGCAGAATCATCTCCACCACACTAGGTCAAACATCAATAACAGTTAATGCTGTTAAAGGCTGTCCCCAAGGGGGTGTTTTATCTCCCCTACTCTGGTCAATTGTAATAGATCAGCTCTTGGACGACCTCAATAAGCTGGGCCTTGATACACAAGGCTACGCTGATGACCTAGTCATCTCTATTCAAGGCAATCAAGAAGCACAGGTCACAAACCGTATGCAAAGTGCCCTGAACAAAGTTAATGACTGGTGCAATAAAGAAGGTCTTAAAGTCAACCCCACCAAAACAGTCATCATTCCATTCACCATTTTTCCAAAGAGGTGAAATATCTAGGAGTAACCCTGGATAATAAACTCAATTGGAAACCACATCTAGACAAAACCCTAGCAAAAGCAACAAATGCTTTCTGGGCCTGTTCTAGACTCTTTGGAAAAAAGTGGGGACTTAGGCCAAAAATTATTTACTGGACATACCTCACTATTATCACACCCATCATAACCTATGCTTCGCTGATCTGGTGGCAAAAAACAGAACAAGTTTATGCCCGCAAATCTTTGCAAAAGTTACAAAGACTAACCTGTGTAGGTATCACAGGTGCAATGCGCACCTGCCCAACTTTAGCGTTAGAAAGTTTATTAAACTTTCCTCCGCTACATAAAGGAGTAAAGAAGACTGCTGCACTAAGCGGACTAAAGCTTCATCTCACTAACTACTCGAGAAAGGAAAACTTACAAGGACATATGAGTATTCTGCAGGTGCTCCCAATACTGGAATCGCCTGCAGCCCACTCCTCTTACTTTATGCCTGCATACTGTTACACCACCCCTTTGAAGTAATCTTTCCAAACCGCTCCGCATGAAAGAACCCTGTAATTCTTACAAATAACTTCCAATACATCTGGTATACTGACGATGACGGTTCAAAAACAAACAACGGTGTAGGTGCAGGGATTTACGGTCCCAACTTTAAATCATCTACATCCCTTGGTAACAAAACTACTATCTTTCAGGCAGAGGTAATGGCTATAGAATTCTGTATTAGGGAATGCATTAGAAGAAACCTCCGAAGATCAAGCATCCTTATCTGCTCTGACAGTCAGGCAGCACTAAACACTCTGTCCTCGACAAAAATCGAATCCAAACTAGTTTGGAACTGCCTGACATGTTTATTTCAATTAGCTACTCACAACAAAATAACTCTTTCTTGGGTGCCTGGTCATGAAGGTGTACCGGGTAACGAAGAGGCTGACCGCCTTGCTAGACTTGGCTCTCAGTCCCAATTCAAAGGCCCTGAACCCTACTGTGGTCTCCCAATCAGTAGCCTTAAAAACGAATTAACTACCTGGGAACGACAGAACATGATCAGCACCTGGAACAACTCAAATGGCCATCGTCAGTCAAAACAATTCATTGACTTATCCCACAAACGTATGAAAGAAATTCTTGACATGAGCAAACGTGACGCAAAGTTACTTACGGACTTCTTCACTGGACACTGCTCTCTCAAGTATCATCTTAAAAACATGGGCATCAGCCAAGATGACACCTGTCGTCTCTGTCTTGAAGACATAGAAACAGCTGAACACATTTTATGCGAATGCCCTTCCTTAGCTAGATCCAGGCTTAAAAAATTTAATAAAGGGTTCCCCAGTCCGCTTGATATCAGAAACACCTCTTCATCGAAGATTCTTACGTTCTTACATGACCACAGCTTCGAATGAACTAACCCACACACTACGTGTTCTTAAACCTAAGGGAACAGCACAAAAGATCTTTCAGGTCGACGTGCTTGCAAGGGTAATATTCACCTTCACCCTATATAATTAAAAAAAAAAAAGCATTTTCACAAATTTTGAGGAGCCTTTTCGGACGTTAAGGAGCCATGCTTAATCTGCACTAAGAATGATGAAATAATAGTAGTCGCAAGAAAGAAAAAAATGCCTTTTATTAATATAAAGTTTTTTGTTTACAAAATAGGGACTTCAGTCTTATCATAGTTAGAACGTTAGATAGATACTTAAAAGTGTTTAAATAAATATTTGGTTCTGCTTATTTAAAAAAAAAAAAAAAGATAATTCGTTGAAATCAGGCATACATACCTAAATAACTGAGTTAGGAAATAATGATTACCTACTTTTTGTAATGAATTACAGGTTCAATTACAATTAGTCAATTAATCAGTTCAATATAATAGTCAATTGAATTATTTCAATTACAATTACAAGTAATGGTAATTAAGATTTTTTAATAAAGTAACATGTAAAAGGTAAAGGCAAATACCAGCTGTTAAATCAGATTCTTTATCGCCTAAGATTTATTAATGATGGTGTTGGCTTAGATACCTTTTCC
Source organism: Melanostoma mellinum (assembly GCA_914767635.1). Classification (NCBI taxonomy): domain Eukaryota; kingdom Metazoa; phylum Arthropoda; class Insecta; order Diptera; family Syrphidae; genus Melanostoma; species Melanostoma mellinum. The sequence continues at coordinate 93,153,564 of OU612059.1, read as the reverse complement.
AAACTACAAATTTGAATGGTTGTTCGGTGTTTTCAACAATAAGTGTATTTAATGACCTGCTCTAGATCGATCTAGAGCAGAAAAAAGCAGCTTGACAATTTGACAATTTTTCTACTCCAAGCAAGAACTTTTTGTGTTTATTGACCTGCTCTAGAGCTTTTAGAGCAGCATTTTCTGCACTTGCTTTTGAGTAAGAGCAGATAGGAGCAAAGTGTCAAAATCAGCTGTTGACATTTGATTCAAATATTTTTGTTTTTATTTTGCGTTTTGCAATCTATTTGGAATCGAATTTAACTTAAAATCAATTGAATTAACATCGCATGTTAGTTTAGTTTTGATTCCAATGTTTCCGAATACAGATTTTTATTATAATAGGATACCAAACATAATTTTGCAAACTAGCTAAGGTTACAAAATGTTTGTTGCTTTCTTATCAGCTGACTTTTGGCACCAGCTGACTCTGCTCTAAGTTGCCTGACATTTTTCATGTCTCTTGCTCTGCTCTGAGCTGCGCTGCTCTGCTTTGTTTTTCATTAAACACACTTAATATCTTTTAACTATTTAATAAATATCTGCTGCTGTCTTCTCAGACATTGGAGACAAAACTTTCAACCACTTAGTTTTAACTGAATGGTGGGAAACAGAGGCGACGCATCATTAGCTTCTTCTAATGCTTCAATAAGGGGTGCTTATTGATTCGCACATTTTATTACGCATTCCATTATTTTGTTTTTGACACCATTATTTTTGATTACTTCGCATTGCCTGTTTTGTTTTTCTGTTACTTAAATTTTTAATCATTTCGCTGCACACTTACATTGCATTTCATATCTTGCTTAACATATCGCATTTCCATTGAACTTACAAATGATTATTTATACTTTATTTATCTCGATAACTGTTTTTTTTTCGCATTTTGTCTCTACGGTAATTTATTGTTTTGGCATTCAATTACTTCGCTCATTATCAGATTATTATTACTTGTAAAATCGCGCGGTTCGGTTTTTCAGAAATTTTATAAATATTTCGAAATTTGATATTATATCTGACTAATTGGTTGTGAAAATGCTTCTAAAATGTGATATATCTTTTATGGTTCTAATCAATTTTCAATAAAATTTGATGAGAAGCTAAGCAAACTGTTAAAATACAAAAATAGCCGGTACAGTTCAATTTTTTATTATTTCGCCATCGTTTGATTGGTATTTTGCTTTTTGTGGATGAAAAAAGTGGCTAGGTGTGTAAAAATTCGAGTGAATTTTTCTTCTCTTCTTCTTTTTCATTTTCGGCGTTACGAGTAGTGATCTTGAAGCGATCACAACTCTCCCACTTTTCTGCTTCACACTAGTGATCCGCCTGTGGGGTACGCCGCGTTGACCTCAGAAATCGTCGGCAAGCCTCCCGGTTTTGGATTGTTCCATGTCTGAGGCCAACCAAATGCTGCTGTTTTTGCATTTGCTTGTACCAGGAGTGTTTTGGCCTGCCTTTTCTTTTTCGTCGCGAATTTGTTGAAACGTTGTACGATATTGCCTTTTTGACGGGGTTCTGCGGATCTCTCCTTTGAACATGACAATACCAACTGAGCCGGTCGTGCTGAATTTTGTCCAAGATGGTACTTTTGACATGAAGGCTTCCACGGATCTTAGTACTTCTAATTCGATCAAGCTTTGTTACTCCTGCTGTCATCCGAAGCATCTTCATTTCGGCTGCCGTCAATTTGCTCTCATACTTTTTGTACATTGTCCAACATTGTGAACCGTATGTCAGAGCTGGACGGACAACTGCTGTGTAGAGTCTTCCCTTCAGCTTTGGGGGCATTTTTCGATCACAGAAGATAGCGGAGTTTTCTCGCCACTTCATCCACCCTACGCTTACTCGATGATTGATGTCGTCATCACAAGATGCTTCACTATTGATCATTGATCTCTCCTTTGAACATGACAATACCAACTGAGCCGGTCGTGCTGAATTTTGTCCAAGATGGTACTTTTGACATGAAGGCTTCCACGGATCTTAGTACTTCTAATTCGATCAAGCTTTGTTACTCCTGCTGTCATCCGAAGCATCTTCATTTCGGCTGCCGTCAATTTGCTCTCATACTTTTTGTACATTGTCCAACATTGTGAACCGTATGTCAGAGCTGGACGGACAACTGCTGTGTAGAGTCTTCCCTTCAGCTTAGGGGGCATTTTTCGATCACAGAAGATAGCGGAGTTTTCTCGCCACTTCATCCACCCTACGCTTACTCGATGATTGATGTCGTCATCACAAGATGCTTCACTATTGATCATAGATCCCAGATATTTAAACTTTTCACACTTGGGAAGCACATTTCCATTCAAATAAATGTCTGGAATAGGCTTGTCTGGATCAGAAAAAGGGCAGCACAGGTATTCAGTCTTTTTAGCGCTAATACGGTACCCATTTCCTTCCAGAACATCAATCCAAACGTCAAGTGCTCGTTGCAGGGATGTAGGATCCTCGCTTATGATGGCTCCATCGTCAGCAAAGAATAATTGTTGTACTTTATTGTCCGTTACTTTTCCTTCGAGCAAATAATCCAGAACAGCAATAAAGAGCAGTGGACTCAAGACACTTCCCTGATGTACACCTACTGTTATTTGGAATTCTTCGGTGACTCCAGCTGGGCATCTCACTTTTGTAACTGCTCCCTCGTACATGTCCATAATTATTCGCACATAGGCTTCAGGAACTCCTCGATGTCTGAGGGCCACCCATATCAGATCTCGTGGTTGTCGATCGAATGCCTTTTCGAAGTCAACCAACACAATATGCAAATCTTCTAAGGCATCTCGGTGTTTTTCCATAATGATCCTTATGCTTTGGATTGCGTCTGTAGTTGACTTACCCGCGACAAACCCGCATTGGTCATCAGACAGCCTTATTATTTTCCGCAGTCGGCTATCCAAAACCCGCTCAACGATCTTCATAGTGTGGGACATCAACTTGATCGAACGATAGTTGTCACAGCTTCTGGTATCTCCCTTTCCCTTGTACATTGGAAGAAGAAAACTTTCCCTCCATTGATTAGGCAAACTGTCACCTCTTATAAGTTTGGAGATGAGAATCGTGAGCCATCTTAACCCGATGTCTCCCATATTTTTCCAAAACTCATATAGTACCTCGTCTGGCCCAATCGCTTTGCCTTTTTTGGAGTTCTTAACTGCCTCCCTAACTTCTTCGACTGTGACGTCGGATACTTCCGTAAAGTTAGGTGCAGCTGTTGGAAAGTGGCGCCGAGGAAACTGTTCATTCAAAAGATCATCACAATACTGTCGCCACCTGTGAAGAATTTTGTCGTCATCCACAAGTAGCACTCCTTGAGCATCATTGATGAACTTCGGCGAACGAATCTCCTGCGCATTTCTCCTTCTCTGAGCGGCTATTTTGAAAATGGTTGCTCCCTTATTCAAGTTGCTTTGTCTTAGCTCTTGGATTGCCTGATTTGCTTCAGCAGCTGGGGCAGAAATCTCTTCCAGCTCTCGATACAGGCCCTCCGTGCTTTTTGCTTGAAGTTGGGCGCACTTTTTCTTCGCTTCGGGCGAAACAACAATTAAAGAGATAAAAATGACGAAACGTACCATACCCTTCAATTAGATATTTTAAACGATAAAAGAGCTTCACCTGCATATATTTTGTGACATCGTTTAAGAATACTAAGTGGTCGATGTTAATCATGCTATCGATTTTGACATTTAAAGCTGCCAAAGATAGAATCAGCATACCAAAGCAAATTTTTCAAAAAACTGCTACACGTATTTTTCTTAATTTTTGCGTACTCTGAATACTCAATTTTAATTGGTTTTTTTTTTTTTTTGAAAATGCAACTTTGTCATGCTGTATCTCAGTCATTTTTCGTTGTGTATAAAATCTGAGCATACAGAAATAAAATCAATTTTATGTTTAAAAAAAAAAAAAAATTTAAAACTTTTTCAGAATCTACATTTTGGCCGAGAAAATCACAAAATGGCACTTTATTCTCCCATTTTCTGACAGTTTTTCACCAATAACTATGTATTGTAATGAAGTGTCAAAAATGTTCCACAACGATGGTTTTAGCTAATTTCGATTAATGCTAGTAGTAGTATTGGGATTTTTAATTTAATCAAAAAATGGAATTGATTTATAAACATGTTTACAAATTCACTAATATAGCATTGGCTTTTGCCGTCAGCCAGAAAAAAAGAGTATTTATAAGATTAATTGTATGAATCAGAAAGTTATTTTACAGAATTCATAGTTTTTGTTTTTTTTTTGTTTTAGAAAGCCTCGTTTAAAATTTTATTTCGATAATTAAATGCAGATTTGACATAACTGGCTAAAATCATCCAATCTTGACCATTTAGAACTTCTTTCGCTTCATCGATGGTTAAGTAATTTTTTCCCCAATGGGCATGTCGCATTGTCTGCAGGATAGGGCATGTTGCTAAAAAGTGAAAAACATTTTCTGTGGCACGATGATTACATAAAGTGCATTCCGTGTTTCCGTCAGGTCGATATGGCTGGTTTTTTAAACGTAGTAACTCTCCTCTGGTTTTGAAAATTAGAGATATCGTATTAAGAGAGTATCGGTCGTTGAAATTGTTACTTGCACCAAGGTTTTGTTGAAGGACCCTATACATATTACGCGTCTCGCTCCGCGCTGCTTCCGTGAAATTGGAGAATATACTCTCTTCAACTCTCCCCAAAAGTGCAGGTATAGCATCATTCCATACTTCGATGTTTCCTTCCATCCACTCGATGCCATGTTGTCGTTCCAGTAGTGACCACTCCGCGAAGTTGGGATTTTCGTTGCAACAGGTAGCTTGCAATGATTTTGGGTAGCCTGTGGTTTGGTAGAGCCATCATTTTCTTCACATAGCTTAAGTGTAATTTAAGTGAAAAAATGTAGAGTGGTGATATACCGGTCTCCAAGTGTAGCATATATGTGGGAGTATTTTCTGGCAACCAGAACATCCTTTTGATAAAATATCTTAGCAGTTTTTCCACTTCATCATACTGCAGATAACCCCATACCTGACCAGCATAGCACATCACAGACCTCATCACAGCTTCAAAGAGCTTATATTTAGCGCTTGGAGCTATATGTTTTTTTCCAAGGACTCCTGCCCAGTTACAGTTGATGGCTTTTTTTGCTTCCACCAGTTTCTACTGGAGATGTTTTTTGAAAGAGAGCTGTAGTGTAATGATGACTCCAAGATATCTATATTCTCTCACCAACTCGAGGTCTGCATTTCCCCACGTCCATTTCTCTTCTCTTGCATATCGTTCTGTGCCGTTTCGAAACACCATTACTTTGGATTTACTTGTGTTGACCGTAAGACTCCAGAGACGGCAGTATTGTTGCAATTTGTTTATCATAATCTGCATCATGATGATTGACAGTTGACAGTTAAACTAGTCGGTTGCATTAAAAATTAGCTCCTGTATTTTCTGCCAATTTTAGTTTAAAAAAGTGTTTGCAAAACAAAAATTCCAACTAGAGCCTAATTATAATTCACTCATACGTCACTGTATATGAAGTAAGTAATTTTTAATTGAGATACTTGTAAAACTAGCCAAAAATATCAGCTAAGCGCAAGCCAACTACCACTAGTTTCTGTATACTTCATGACTAAGCGCAATATCAGCAAAATATCACCGGAAGCATCTCCTGAATCAAAAAAACTACAACGCAGCGAGATGACACTTAACACCATGTCCATTAATGATTTAAGCCAACTTCTCGACGAAAAATTAAAAGACCATCTCCAGCATTTGGTAACAAAGACGGACTTAGATGTGCTTACTAACAAATTGGCCGCATCAGATAAGAGGCAACTATTTCTCGAACAAAAAGTAGCTAATGCTGAGGAAAAATGTGAAAGGCTTGAGATGCAGATTGAACAACTGTTGCAAAAATTCAATGAAAGGAATTTAATAGTCCATTTACCAAGCAAGGCAAATGTAAATCCAGTGAATGAGGCTAGGGAGCTCTGCCGGGACTTAGCAGAAGGTGATGAAGCCACTGTGGACTCAGTTAGGCTGACACACAAAAGCCCTAACAACAGCAACAACAATGAAGTTAACCATTTAGTGGTAACATTGAAGCACAGTTCGGATGTTTATAAGATTTTGAGAGCATCATCCAAATTGAAAAACACTGGAAAAAGTGTACACAAAGATTATCCTTTGGCGGTAAAAACCAAACGAGCAAAGTTGATCAAACTGAAAAAATCATTATATGCTGAACGTCCTGGAATTAAAACACAATTGCGAGATGACAGTTCATTTATTGAAGGAAAAGCGTTTACTTGGAACACTGAATATGGATTGAAGTGTGGTAAAGAAAATGGTTTGGATGTTTTGAAAAAAATTGTTCCTGATCTTCGAAACGACATCATGGAACGTGTTGTCAACTTTGAAATGAACGATAAACGTCAAACTCAGCAAGTAATAAACAACTTTTTAACCACCGCTGCGCCATCTAGACATTCGACACAACATCATGTAACACTGGGTGACTCAGAGTCGTTAAGATCTAATATTTCAAATAATTAGGAACTAGCCGTCTGTCAGTCGCTTAGTATTTACAATTTGAATATTTTAAGTTATAATATTAATGGATTGAAAAGTAAATTATTATTTTCAAACTTTTTTAACTTTGTCAGAACATTTGATATATTTTTATTGTTTGAAACTTTTTTATTAAAAGATAGTTATGAATTATTTAATGGTTATTTTAACGATTACGAATTGGTTTGGGAGGAAGCAGTCAAAACTAACAAATATGGAAGAGCAAGTGGCGGAAGTATCTACGGTTTTAAGAAAATATACAAGGAATTAATGAATTTTGAAAATATAAATGGATACAATGTTATTAAATTAAAATTAAGAAATGCTTGTAAGCACTATATAATTCCAACATACATCAATTGCAACCATTGGGATGATGATTTCAACACTCTCAATGATGTTGTCTGTACTATGCAAAATGAAAAATGGTTGTTGATAGGAGATCTTAACGCAAGGATTGGAAAAGAGCGAGGATTTTATAACGAATTCGGATATTGTCAATTAACCCACCGAAGATCATCAAAAGACACCAAGATAGATAGAAAAGGAAGAAAGCTGCTAGATTTTACTGAGTCGTTCAACCTAACGGTGCTTAATGGAAGAACCAAAAGTGATTCTAATTGCGAATACACTTTTGTAAGGGGAAGTTCATGCTCGGTAATTGATTATTGCCTTATAACGGATGATTGGTCTTGTGATGCTTCTTTGGTTTCCCAGCTGGGGTAGGACTCAGCGGGCCAGGGTATTTCCCAAGGAAGCCAGAAGACTTGGGATGCGACGGTCCAACTTCTTCCGTAATAAAGGAGAACTCCGACACGGCAAATGTTTCTTAGAGATTTTCTTTATTATTCTACTTCAGAACGAAAAGCTTACAGTGTTGTATACAATGGTATTCTTTTACGTTAAGGTAATATTGAAATTTTAAAACGGAAAGCTTACAATATTGTTTACAATGATATTCTTTTTTGCTTAATGTGATCTTGCATTTACGTTAATTGAAAAATAGAAAGTGAATTATTATGCCTGAAGGGCCAAGTTTTTCTACGTTGATTACGTTTATTAATAAAGGGAAAAAAAATGAATACGTATAAATGAAGAGTCGGCTGGTCTTGTTTATTTTTCGCCTTTTTAGGACGGTGCGGACGACGGTATTGCGGCGAGGTCGGTGATTGCCTTTATGCTGGTTGAATTAGGTGCAACCTGTGCTGTAGCACCTGGCGGTCGGTCGTTTGGTCGCGGCGTGCTAAATTTTGGAATAAACAAAGAGTATTTATTATTAATAGACCTTACAACGTAGTGCCCACTGGGTCCTAGCGTGGTCAGGCCTGATAGTCTACTCGACACGGGAGCTAGGGTTGACTATTAAAGTCAAACGAACGGCGGTCTTGGTATCTTCAATGGACTTTAGAGTTGAGATGTGCCTCCTGGGTCCATACTCAATATAAAGCCAATTAAAACCAAAATATTTCGGGAGCGGAACGGGGTGGACTGCTAGAGTCGATATGGCGGCAGATTCTGGTATATTTAATGGACCTTAGAACTGAGATGTGCCTCCTGGGTCCATGCTCAATATAAGGCCAATCAGACCAAAATACAATGTGCTGCTAGTGGTTCCTAAGTTGCTATCCTTTTAATGGACCCTATATAATGTGATGTTCCTCCTGGGTCCATACACACTTATACGGCCAATTATTTAAAGGGCAACGTTCAATATTCGAGGCTGAGATGGTGACTATAAAAAGTCAAACGGGGCGGTAGATTTGATATTTAATGGACTTTAGAGTTGAGATGTGCCTCCTGGGTCCATGCTCAATATAAAGCCAATTAAAATCAAAAAAAAGTGACTGTGCAAGTCGGCAGAACAGAAATCCTTCGCAATTAATCAGAGTGGTATTCCCACAGCCAATGTTAGCTCGTGATTTCTCTTCTATTTCTGGGGGCGATTTCACATCTACTTATCATTTTTATGGTGATAAGTGGATGTGAACTGAATAAAAAGGGAAAAAAAATGCAAACAGAATTTTTTTCTTTTATCGTACTCGTATAGATGGTTCGTAGCATAGCCGTTGTATGTGTGTTAATTGATGAGCTCTGGGGTGGCGAAAGTAAAAAGTGTGACGTTTCGTCACAGACCCCCCTTACTTTTGGAGACGAGAACCTTCTCGGCTTATCTCCCTACTGGAAAGTGATGAAAATGTTTATATTTATTTGATCATTTTCGTTTTTTTTTTCTTCTATTTTTCTCCTTTTTTTTCTCTTTTTTTCTTTTTTTTCTCTTTTTTTTCTTTTTTTTCTTTTTTTTCAAAAACGTTATAAACTGTAATAGTAATGTTAAACCAAACAAAAGAATCAACTTAATAATAAAGGTAAGAAAAAGTAAAAAACAACAACAAAGTAAGCAATCGTCAAAGCTATCAAAAAAAACAAAACAAGGTATTTTAATTTATGTCCATAGCGACACATCTGCTGAATCGGAAGTCTCCCTTTTACGCCGCGCGCTGAACCGTGCTCTCTGTCGGCGTTTTTGGGCGACTCCAGTTTTCCTCCACGGGTTTACGGGTGCGTCGTTGGTTATCGAGCTTACGGCTGGTGGGGTGGCAGAGGATCCTTCTTCTCGGTTAAAAGGTGTCCCGGTGGTAACTGTTATCATTGCGGCGGCGGTTTCTGTTGCTGGAAGACAGCTGGGTTTCGGCGGTATGGACAAACTGCAGTCCGAGCCGAAGTTCAACCTACGACAAATTGCGTTTCTGGTGCCTTCTGGCCCGGCGGTGATGGTTCGCAATGATCCCCGAACAGCGCATAAACGGCCACCATGCTCCAAAGAGGGGTATCGCTCTGCGCAACGGGCTGTTCTAGGATCGCCCCATTGCTGGGCCAAACTCATAGTTCTGGCAGCAGCCTTTATCACTGCCCTCCGACTCACTTCTATTGGATCTAGCTCCAACGGCTTAAGGATCCATTCCATCGGTCGGGCTGGTCGGTTATTATTCGGTTCTTTCTCAGGTGGGCTCAGTAGAGAGCCCCGGCTGCCTGTTTGCTGGATCCGGTTTTCCCATAAGTCAGTTGCCTTGCCCTTGATGTCGCGGACCATTGCCATGCGGTCCTTGATCGGCGGTGGGGGTCGGATTGGGTGAGCTCCCGGCTTGTCGCTACCTTTGACGTTTACCCTGGGATCTGGACGAGCAGGGGGTTGGGGTCTTGCGGGTTGCGTTCTGCGCCTTCTGAACGGATCGTATAATGCCGATTCTGAATTGTGGCGAGTATGGGGAACCTGGATGGTGTGTTTGGTGTCTCCGTGTTGGTCGTTCATTATTCCTCGGATGGGGTTCGTTTTGCAAGGTCTGGTTTCTAATGTTGACGATATGGACGAGGTAGATTTACTGGTACCGGAGTGATTAAACACTGGACTTACCTCCTTGAATGCTGGCACAAGAGTGAATGTGAACGGACTGGTTTCTTCTTTCTTCTTTTCTGGTAGCCCTTGTGCGAAGAGACGACCTTTGCTGACGGCGGCTGGTTTACAACTGACACCGGCGGATGAGTTTAATTTAATTGATTTTTTTGTACTTGGTTCGGGTTCTACGGGAAAAATTTTGAGGTCTCTCACCTGAGCGCGGATATTAACAGCTGGCTCTTTGTTTATGCCTTTCTTTCGTTTGGAGGACAATACTCGTGTACGCTTATAAACTTGTTCTCCTTCTTGCGGTCGCCACGGGCGGCGGCGCAGGTTATAATGCTTAGCTGGCGTTACTGTACGGGCACACAGGGTGTCGGTACTTCTTCGAGTTTGGTCTCTCCAACGTGGTACTTCGTATCCACCTAACGTCAGCTTACACCCGGCTTTGCCTAACAAATTCATACCCAATATGGCATCCTCAGCAAGGGTCGGCATGTACATTGCTTCTCCAGACAATGTTTGCCCATTAAAACTGAAATGGATCGTGTAATGTTCCGATGTGTATGCTGAACGTCCGTCGGCTAACTCAATGACATGAGCCTGGTTTCGTGCGGGCGTGCCCATCCTACGGCATTCTTCGCGCAAGTCTTTCCCGACAAGCGAACGAGTAGAACCTGTGTCGACCAGAGCGTGGAACGTGCGACTGGGGGTTTTGATCGGCACGAACATCCGAGGGTCATCCACGATAGGAGATCGCGCGGCTGCGACCAGACTGCGGTGGCACGGACAATCCTTTGTCAGGCGGCCATCTTCACCACAAAAGGAGCAAAACAAGCGGAACGGACGGCGGCACTCTTTCTGGTTATGTCCCCTCTGCTTACACCGCCAACAATGTGTCGTTCGGTCGTACGGTGAGCTTGGATATGGCGGCAGGGTAGAAGGTACTACCGCATTGCGGTCCTGTGGGTTCGACCGCGGCTGGATCTGAATGCGAGGGATCGATGCGGGGTTGAACGTCTGGGGCACGGTAGGGCGGACGGTTCGGTCTTCTTGCCGGATAAACTCATATTCATCCGCCAACTCCATCAACTCATCTAATGTATCAAAGTCACGCCGCTTGACATAGAGTCGATATTCGGGCCGCATGCTGTCGTAAATTCGGTCGATGTTATCGATGACCGTCATACGCGGATGTTGCCGGATTAAATACAAAAACGCTCTGATATAATCTTTGGCCTTTTCACGTGGGCCTTGGTGCTTCCTCATGATCTCGTCTTCGAGCTTGTGGTAGTATCTGGCCGGTAGAAAATACTGTATGAACGCTTGTCGGAACGTTTGCCAATCGTGGAAGTTCTCACGGTTGATACGTAACCATTCCAGAGCGGAACCTCTGAAAATTTCGGGGAGGGTACGCACCATATTATTCAGGGGGAGTTCATAGCATTGAGCTAGTTCCTCAACCCTTTCTAAGAACTCCAGTGGCTTGCCAGTGGAATCAAACCGAAGACCCCACTTCCGTACGACATTCATCAGTTCAGCCTCGTAGCTTAAGGGGAACCGGTGCGGGAACTGGGGGCCTGGCAAATTACCATAAGCAATTCTAGTGTCGGTGTGATGGCTGGTCGGAGGGGCGGAAGTGGCGCGTTCAAACTGTTGCGGGGTAGGACGCGGCCGTGACACCATTTGTGACGTCGCCGTCCCTGGAAGCTGTAAGGCTGGCACTTGGAGACTGGATTGGTATATCGGTCGCTTAGCATCCGCGTTCAATGATGCGTTGTTTCCTTGGTCGGTATTCTCGTCGTCTGCGTCGTTGCGGGCTTCGATTTTCTGCTCCCACTCTTCACACAAGTTCTGCGTCGATTTATGCATCCGTAACTCCTTTAGATGCTGGCTTAGACGTTGGCGTAGTTCACGCACGTTGCCTTCAGTGCTTTGTCCCCGTAAACTCAGTGTCTCAATGAGTTCAGGTTTCCTTAAGAAGTAAATAAAGCCGAGGTTCTGGTACGGGCTTGGTTCTTCTTCGGAGCGGTCGGAAGAGTGGTCGGATAGATCAGGATCTTTGTCGATGTTTGCCATGTCGAAATTTGGTTAGTCGGAATCGGGCGGGTTCGGAATCGGTCGGTTTCGGAATCGGTCGGTGGACGATGCGTTGGTTCCAGGTCACGGTCGGTCGATAAGTGAACCTTCAGCAACGTCCCTGCTCGGGCGCCAATTTGTGATGCTTCTTTGGTTTCCCAGCTGGGGTAGGACTCAGCGGGCCAGGGTATTTCCCAAGGAAGCCAGAAGACTTGGGATGCGACGGTCCAACTTCTTCCGTAATAAAGGAGAACTCCGACACGGCAAATGTTTCTTAGAGATTTTCTTTATTATTCTACTTCAGAACGAAAAGCTTACAGTGTTGTATACAATGGTATTCTTTTACGTTAAGGTAATATTGAAATTTTAAAACGGAAAGCTTACAATATTGTTTACAATGATATTCTTTTTTGCTTAATGTGATCTTGCATTTACGTTAATTGAAAAATAGAAAGTGAATTATTATGCCTGAAGGGCCAAGTTTTTCTACGTTGATTACGTTTATTAATAAAGGGAAAAAAAATGAATACGTATAAATGAAGAGTCGGCTGGTCTTGTTTATTTTTCGCCTTTTTAGGACGGTGCGGACGACGGTATTGCGGCGAGGTCGGTGATTGCCTTTATGCTGGTTGAATTAGGTGCAACCTGTGCTGTAGCACCTGGCGGTCGGTCGTTTGGTCGCGGCGTGCTAAATTTTGGAATAAACAAAGAGTATTTATTATTAATAGACCTTACAACGTAGTGCCCACTGGGTCCTAGCGTGGTCAGGCCTGATAGTCTACTCGACACGGGAGCTAGGGTTGACTATTAAAGTCAAACGAACGGCGGTCTTGGTATCTTCAATGGACTTTAGAGTTGAGATGTGCCTCCTGGGTCCATACTCAATATAAAGCCAATTAAAACCAAAATATTTCGGGAGCGGAACGGGGTGGACTGCTAGAGTCGATATGGCGGCAGATTCTGGTATATTTAATGGACCTTAGAACTGAGATGTGCCTCCTGGGTCCATGCTCAATATAAGGCCAATCAGACCAAAATACAATGTGCTGCTAGTGGTTCCTAAGTTGCTATCCTTTTAATGGACCCTATATAATGTGATGTTCCTCCTGGGTCCATACACACTTATACGGCCAATTATTTAAAGGGCAACGTTCAATATTCGAGGCTGAGATGGTGACTATAAAAAGTCAAACGGGGCGGTAGATTTGATATTTAATGGACTTTAGAGTTGAGATGTGCCTCCTGGGTCCATGCTCAATATAAAGCCAATTAAAATCAAAAAAAAGTGACTGTGCAAGTCGGCAGAACAGAAATCCTTCGCAATTAATCAGAGTGGTATTCCCACAGCCAATGTTAGCTCGTGATTTCTCTTCTATTTCTGGGGGCGATTTCACATCTACTTATCATTTTTATGGTGATAAGTGGATGTGAACTGAATAAAAAGGGAAAAAAATGCAAACAGAATTTTTTTCTTTTATCGTACTCGTATAGATGGTTCGTAGCATAGCCGTTGTATGTGTGTTAATTGATGAGCTCTGGGGTGGCGAAAGTAAAAAGTGTGACGTTTCGTCACAGTCTCCTCAGATTTCTGATTTTAAAGTCCACGAACAATGTTATTCGGATCATATGCCAATTTCTATTGACTTGAAAATAAGCAATGGTGATCAAACGCATTGTTCAGCATTTACGGAATTAGCCTTACCACGATTACTATGGCGACAAAATCTCAAAAGCAAATATCAAGAAGCGTTATATATAGAACTCGGTGTATCAAAATCGAGAGGTCAAATAATCTCTATTGAAAAAATGCAAGATATAATTCGAAAAGCAGCACCAAAGATACCCGTTAAAACTAACAAGGTGCAATATAAACAACAGTGGTTTGATGCGGAGTGTCTTCTCGCTAGAGAAAAAGTTTTTTCGTTCCTGAATCTGTTTAGAAGGTATAACACCTCTTATTTTAGACAAGAATATGCAGAAGAAAAGAAGCGTTTTAAAGAGACTTGTTCGCGTAAGAAAACTCAATATTTTGAAGAAAAAGCTCTTACCATCATCGCGAGCAAAAATACTAAAGAGTTCTGGAAAGCAGTCCGTTTTGTAAATGGAACAAAACTTAAAATTAGCATTAATATCCCTGGTTCGGAACTAAAAGCAAACTTCCAATCTATTCTAAATTTAGAGACAACAGAGATGTCTTTTATTTACTGCGTTAATTATATTGAAGATCAAAAAATGGATCATCCTTTCACATCTTCCGAACTAAAATCTGTATTAAGGGAAATGAAAGAAGCCAAAACTCCCGGAGAAGATCTCATACCTCACGAATTTTATAAGTATTGTTCTGATGATTTTAGCAACAATCTTCTTGAAAACCTAAATGAGTTATACGAAAACGACTTAATCCCAACATGCTTTAATTCGTCGGTTATTCTTCCAGTTTTCAAAAAAGGAGACCCGAACATGGTTGAAAATTATAGAGGTATCTCACTGCTAAATACTGTTCGTAAAATTTTTGGAAGTATTTTATATAAACGTCTCACGAATTGGGTGGAAGAGCATCAGATACTCAGTGAATGCCAAGCTGGGTTCCGTCCAACCTACTCCACTGTAGACCAAGTTTTTACACTTAGTACTATTATAGACATTTATCGTTATGAAGGCAAAAACATTTATGCATATTTTGTAGACTTCAAATCCGCATTTGATAGCGTTGACCGTGATTTAATGTTTTATAAATTGTCTGCATTAGGACTTCCTTTTAAAATGCTGAAAACATTGAAAAAAATATACCATAACTGTACTGCAAAGGTCTGGAATGGTGTCAAAATGTCAGAAAGTTTAGCAACCACATCAGGATTGAGGCAAGGATGCTTCTTAAGTATGTACTCTCCTTTTCTCCATTTACATAAATGATATAGTATCCTATCTCAATGGAGGGATCGAAATAAGTGGAACTAAAATCAAAGTTTTGATGTACGCTGATGACATAGTTCTGTTAGCTGATACTCCTATAAAACTTCAGATGATGATAAATAAGCTAGATGAGTTTTGCAATTTGTGGAACCTTACGATAAACCAAAGTAAGTCCCAAATAATGATTTTTGGTAGAGGAAAGAGACAGACGAATGGGAACTACATCTGGAAACGGGAGAGGGAAGTTGTGGAAGTAGTCGATAGTTATAAATATCTTGGAGTTATACTAACTCCGCAAAATAACATGAAACTTCACTTAGCAGAAAAATTAAAAACTGCGAAAATTGCAATTAACACAACCTGGTCAACATGTATGAAGAATAAAAATATAGGACTCAGAGCGAAATACCAAATTTTCGATGCTACAGCGAGGTCGGTTATGTTTTACGCAGTCCAAAGTTTGGGGATACCTTCAAAATGAGAGTGTGGAGCAGCTGCTCAGATTCTTTCTGAAAAGAGTATTGCTTCTTTCCTTGACCACGCCCACTTATATGTTGCACATCGAAAGGGAGCGTATCGAAATCACACTTTTCAAAATCCCGTTTTTCAGAAATCCCGAAAAAAAAGTTTTAAAATCCCGTCTACTAAAATACTGCTTTTTTATAATCCCGACTTCTAAAATCCCGCTCGATCAAAATCATAATTTATTCAAATCCCGCTTTTTAAAATCCCGCCAATCCCGTTCTTATCCATTTTAATATTCTACAAACTACGAAAAAAATAGACAAAAAATTTGCACAACAGGTTTTTTACGTCGCATTGCTCATAGCATACAATTACTTCATCTTCTTCTTCTTTTCCATTTCCGGCGTTACGAGTAGAAGAAGAAGAAGAAGTAATAATACAATTACACTTATATAAAATTATAAGAAATATTGTTGATGATTACACTGGTCAACAAAATTTGGGGTTTTCTGTAACAGAAAGGGGACCATGTTTTTATTAAGGTTTTTGCCTTGCTGAATCCAAATCTAGCCTCAGAATTGATTGACTACGTGTCGTTTTCGAGATATTGAGCCTTCAAAATCGGAAAAAATAAAAATGTTTTAACATGAAAAAATTTCAACCCAAAAGCAGACCAATACTTTTCCTATGGTTTTTGGTGTACTGAATTCAAATCTGTTCTCAAAATGAGTGTATTACATCAAATTACTGTTATATTCAACTTCAAAAGTTGTAATGTATGGTCAATCTCTATTTTTGAAGCCTTGGTAGAGTCTTGAAAATATATTTGAGTCAGATGGAACATTTTTGAAGGTTCTTGGTGTGCTTAATTCGAATCCAGTGGTTTGAGCACGAAAACTAGACTTAATGAAAGCAAAAACGATAGTTCTTTTGATTTGAAGGCACTGGCTGGTCGAAAACTTGACCTGATGAAATCGAAATGAATATGGCAATAAAATGAGGGTATATAGGTAACTCAAAATTAGCAAGTACCTTTCTAATGTTCTTTTTTTAAGTGTATTTTGATAATTTGAATTGTTGTTATTTGCTAAGCGCTACAATAAATGTATTCCAAACAAATCACTTGTTGCTTCCTTTATTTTGATTTCCTTATCCCGCTTTTGTAATCAAAACTAGTTGTTTTATTTAAAAAAATCGCGCGATTTTTTTAAATAAAACAACTAGTTTTGATTGCAAAAGCGGGATTTTAACAAACGGGATTTTAAAAAACGGGATTATAACAGGCGGAATTTTAAAAGGCGGTATTTTAAAAAAACGGGATTTCAAAAATCGGGATTTCAAAACCGGGATTTTAATAAGCGGGAATATAAGAACTGGGATTTCGAACCCAACCCACATCGAAACAGGACTGCCATTAATGTTCATCACTACGTTGAAGCTCCATTTTGATTACGTCATTAAAGTGTTTAGCATGGAAGAAGCTCGCTTACCCAAAATAGTAGCAACCCATGCTCGCGTCAAAAAAACAGCATGCTTTGAAAAATGGTAGGAACTAGCGGAGGGTGTAGGATGTCCTCTTAACCTTACGGGAGTTAGTCTAAGACAAACCAAAGAAGAGCTTTACAATGTACTGCAGGCTCTTGATGAAAAAATGCATAAAGCCTTTATTGAACAGGCAAAATCATCAATATATAGAATATATTACTCAAAACTGGAGCATGACCTTAACACGTTAAATTACTTTGAAGATAATATGGATGCAGACAAAATCTCAACAATATTTAAGGCTAGAGGAGAGTTGCTGCCATTAAATTACATACCCCACCGGCCCGATCTTCCCATAATCTGCAGCTTGTGTAATTTGAAGGATCGTGAAGATATAAAGCATTTTATTGGAGTCTGCCCATACTATCAGAACTAAGAAAACTACACTTGGGAAAATCGAACTACGAAACTAATGAAGTTCTTCAAATACTGAACGGTCGAGACTGGACTGCTCTTATCAATTTTGTGAAAACTGCGCTACGATATCGAAATCAAATATTAAATGAAGCATTTTAATTTATTTAAATATGTAAATTATTTAAATATGTGCACCCTTTTTTTCCAATTTGTTTTATTTTAAACTTATCATTCTGGCAGACGGCTTTTGCCATGTCATAAAAGATTTGTAAACTGAATTTGTAAACCATAAGCTTTTGTAATAAATCTTACTTACTTACTTACTTACTTACTAATCTGCATCATGTTTGGAGTCTCGGCGAATATGACGATGTCATCTGCATACATTAATGCTTTAATTGTTACACCAGCAAAAAGAATACCACCTGGTAGAGCTGCCGTAAGGTCATCTTAGAACAGTGAAAAGAGGAGTGGGCTCAGAAGACAGCCTTGCTTTACCCCACTTGTCGCCTGAAACCATTCTGAGGTCTCGACTCTATCCCAAACCATAGTCAGATTATTTTCATACATCATTTGCAGTGTGTTGAGCATCTTGGATGATAAACCTAAGCAACTAAGCTTGTAGAAGAGAGCACTTCTTTCGATTGAGTCGAAGGCGGCTTTGAAATCTATAAAAAAAAAAGCGTATAATTTCTATCCCTTGTCCAGGAACGATCTAGCAATGCAAGTGAGGGAAAAGATATTGTCAACAGTTGAATATCCCTTCCTAAACCAGCTTGAAGTTCACTGAAGAGGTTGTTTTTTTGTACCCAGACTGTCAGCCTATCCTATATAATTCCAGTGTAGATTTTCATCACCGAGTTCAGGAAAGAGATACCTCTGTAGTTCCTTGGGTCGTTTTCATCGCCTTTCTTAAAAAGGGGGAAACTTATATTTTTTCTAAAGCTTAATGGGACTTCGCTACTATTATAAATGTAGTTATAGGCCTCCGTAAGTTTATTTAAAAAACTTTCCGATACTTATAAAATTCATACGGGATCCGATCGTCCCCTGGGGCTTTTTTGAGGTTACATCTGTGGAGCACCATTATTACTTCTTGTATTGAAATTGAACGGCCGAGCACATCATTTTCCACAAGCGGGCTAGCATATAGAATTCGGGTTCGGCTTTCTGGGATACATAGCTGTTTTTTTAAATGCTCGGCAAGCAAACTCGTGTTTATTTTGGTTTTCTTTCTAAAAGAGATACTATTTAGCAAACGCGCTATTTTCCAAAAAGAACGACTGTCTCTTACTTCAGAAAATGCCTGCATCAGGTGATAGGAGTATTCTTTTTGTTTCAGTTTACATGTATTTTTGAACGCCTTATTTGCTTCTTGATACATTATTTTCGCGATGTTTGAGTTCGTTTTTCTAAGAAGATTCAGTAATCTGAAAGATTTTTTTTCTTGCTTTATCACAGTCAGCGTCAAACCATGGTTCTTTAAAAGCGAGCGACCTGCTTGAAAGGGTTCTACCACATGTGTTATATACGACCATAAGGTGTCTATCCCCTTAGATGAATTGAACACGTCGTCATTTGCAGCTTCCAACGCATGATCAAGCTTTAATTGATAAGCGTTCATACACGATTTTTTCCACTGCAGTTGCGGGAGTAACTTCAAATGTTCGTGGGTGTTTGTTCCTCTTAGGCTAAGGCCACGCAGTCAGCGATAAGCGAGCGAGCGATTGAACGATCAGCGATTAAGCGACATAGTCGAGCGACGAGTGGCCTTTTCGTGAGCGACATTTCTTTAGCGATTAGTTGTTAGTTGTTGTTGCACAGCAGAGATCAAAATTTCTATATTTACCTTAACCATCTGTTGCTCTTGACGCTAAGCGATAAACTAAAAATTAGAACAAGTTTGGTGGCAGAGCGACGTCGTTCAGTCGCTTAAAAAAATCGCTCATCGCTCGCTCAATGCATGGCCAGTTCAATGCAATTTCATTCGTTTTAATTTTTTCATGTCGTTCAGTCGCTCGCTCGCTCGCTTATCGCTGACTGCGTGGCCTCGGCCTTAGACTGCATTCTACTAGGAGTCGTAAATGGTCAGAGTAAATCAATTCTTTCACTCTTAAATCATTCAAACCATTTACCTCGAATAAGGCAGTAATCTATAGTAGTAAAGTGCCCTTCTTTATCGCTTTCGGATCTGCCGTTCAACATTGTAAGCCCAACTGTTTCACACATTTCAATGAATCTTTTCCCGTAACTATCTAAATGCAAGTCCAAAGCTGACCTGAGTGTTCCAAATGAAGACGTGGTGAAGTTGGACTCAATCTGTAGTAGCTGTGAGTTTCCTACCCTGGCGCTGGAGTCTCCGATGAGCATGATATTTTCCTGTCCTACTTCCAAGAGAAAATCCTATAAACTTGTAAAATCATTTCTCCACTTATTACAATTGATGTAAACCGGAACTATATAAAATGTTTCATTGAAAATGGTGATTTCAACCACAATCCTGTTCTGTTATGAAGCGACTTCTTGTATCTTTGTTAAACGATTTTTGATTCCAAATAAGCAACCTTCACTTGCTCTTTGAAAACCATGGGACCTCGTAGCTGGAATCCATTTCAAGACATATTCTGGGAAGAAATTCTCGTAAAGCTCTGTGTTGTTTTCGACGAAGGTTTCAAATAATAAAAAAAATATCGTTTTCTATAATTTTATCAAAAAAAACTTTTAAAAATAAATTTATTTCCTAACCCTGCCATACTATGTATATGCAATAATATTAAAATTTATGTATTTTTTGAATTAATTGTTGAATTATTTTTGATGTGGCAATGGCTGGCGGTACTATTGTTAAACATGATTTGGCAGCACTCTTCCGTCAGTTGTTGGAACGATTGACACATCATTCATCAGCTCCTGTAGAAGTGCCATTCCACCCTCGCTGTCACATGTCAGAACGTTGTTTGGTGAAAAATAAAACCATTTTTGTTGGAACAAAGCATCTCACACTTGTTGAACACACCTAAACAACACAGCATCTCACACTTGTTGAACGCACCTCAAATATAAAAGCTGTCAAACTTCTCTATCGCGCCTTCTCTTCTTTGTAGACTATGGAAGCAGACAGACGTGGAATCATCTTGTATTTCTATGCCAATAACAATTATTGAAACCCTTATGAAATATACTTATTGTTCTTTAAAGTAAAGTAGTCTCTATTTAATTCTAGTAGATACCGAAATACAACAGTGGCGACGAGGATTTGTGGAATGAAAACCCACCAAGTGAAGCAAAATGGCAAATACCATAGCGAACGAATTCAGCGCAAATATTGTGACGCAGCAGCAAGAACAAATACTTGCGCAAACGAAATTGCTCGAAAAACTTTCGGAGATGGTTCAACAGAGTGTATGGTGTATCTCGTGGAGTCTCTACTTCGGCAGACAATGTAGCAAGGATTGAGGTTAACATCGAAAGTCAACTCAAAAGCGTTCAAGAGTTCAGGTACGATACAGAATCTAACCTCACTTTTGAAGTTTGGTTTCGCCGATACGAGGACTTTTTTTTTTGGTTGAAGCAAGTGAGTTGGACGACGTTGCACGTGTTAGACTGCTGCTTAGAAAACCATCAGCAGAAGCACACAACAAATTCGTCGACTATATTTTTCCGAAACTACCAAAAGCTGTTAATTTTGATGAGAGAATGAAAATTCTCAGTAAAATTTTCGGTCGAATCGAGTCCACATTTTATACGCGTTGAGAGCAGAAACAGATGACATCGTTTCATATGCAAATTTTTCATTGGAGAAATTCACAAAAAATCATCTAAAATGTATAGTTTTTGTCATGGGTCTACAATCTTCAACAGATGCACACATTCGTACTAGACTACTTGCAGTACTCGACAAAGAGCCCGAGGATGTGCCAACTTTGGATAAACTTGTCACAGAAGTTCATCGCCTACAAAGCCTCAAGCGCGATACATCCATCATTAATGAAGGTAATTCCGCGAAGGTCAATGTGATTGCTCGTAAAACAAATTATAAGCAATCACAATCACGTTCAACGACTGAACATCACCAAGTTCAGCCTCAGGAACAACCATCCAAACCGCGAACACCATTTACAAACCACAGATGCAAGGAATGCCATTGCGAAGGACATAAGGAAGGATACTGTTCCTGTAACACCAAACAAACAGCTGTGCCAGCTAAGAACTCACAACAATCGCATGTACAAAATAAAAATAAAAATTATGGATATAAGAAACCAGCAGCCAGAGTAAGAAACAGTCAAGTTCTTACAACCAGCAAAACCAAAAAAAACCAAAATTGCCAAGTCAAACTACAAGTGGACACTGGATCAGACATAGCTATAATTTCAAAGAAATTATGGAACAGAATTGGATCACCGACGTTGTCATCATCAGAGCATACAGCAAGGGATGCTTCATCAAATATGATCTCAATTTTGGGACAATTTGAAGCTGAAGTCACATATCAAGGTAACTTTTTTAAAATACCAATTTATGTGAGTCAGACTAACTTGGAGATTTTCGGACTTGATCTTATTCACAAATTCAATCTGTGTTCCACTCAATGCATTCTGTCAAGCAGTTTCCATACAGGATAGGAAAATGATGATTGCCAGTCTCAAGACGCAATTTCCCACCGTTTTCAACAACACTCCAGGACATTGTACAAAGTTTCTAATACACTTGCCATTGAAACAAGACGCAAAGCCAGTTTGTTTTCATTCCTAAGCGACCAGTAGCGTATTCTGCTTTAACAGCAGTAGAAGGAGAGCTCAAGCGGCTACAAAACGCAGGAATAATCTCATATGTCGATTTTTCAGAAGTGGGAGCACCCATTGTAGTAGTAAGACGAGCTAATGGAATAAGGTTATGTGCAGATTATTCTACAGGGCTCAACATTTGTGTAGAGGCACACAATTACCCTCTGACACAACCTAACGAAATTTTTGCAACGATGTCAGGACGTAAGCATTTCACCAGCATCGATATGTCAGATGCCTACATGCAACTTGAAGTGGACTTGCCGTATGCTTACCATCAACACACATCGGGGGTTATTCATGTTCAATCGTTTGGTGCCTGGAGTAAAATCAGCTCCCGGGGCTTACCAAAAGAGTATAGACCAAATTATTGCTGGAATAGAAGACGTTTCTGCATACCTTGATGACGTTCTCATTGCTACCAAAACACTGGAAGAAAATGTACGAGTCGTGACAGAAGTCCTTAAGAGATTCGCATTATATGGCTTGACTGTCAATTTTGACAAGTGCGAATTTTTCACCAAAATATGCAAATATCTGGGACACATTGTGAGTGAAGAAGGTTTGCGGCCAGATCCAGAGAAGACTCAGGCAATAGTCAAAATGTCTGCCCCTGCGAATGTCAAATAACTAAGATCTTTTTTGGGAGCAATCAATTACTACGCAAAGTTCATACCATAAATGCGTGACCTTCGAGCGCCCTTGGACGAGCTACTCAAGACACCAAAAAAATGGAACTGGTCAACTGATTGCAACAAATCTTTTCAAAAGTTTAAACGGATTTTATCGTCAGACATGGTCATCACGCACTATGATCCAGCATTACCCATCGTTGTAGCAGCTGATGCATCTATCGTTGGATTGGGAGCAAGGATATCACACGCACTACCAGATGGTTCTGAAAAGGTAATTTAACACGCATCCAGAGCTCTTACGTCTCCGGAGAAAAACTATAGCCAAATAGAAAAGGAAGCACTTGCCATAATATTCGCAGTCATAAAATTCAACAAGATGATTTATTGCAGAAAATGTATGCTTCTCACAGACCACAAACCATTGTTGACAATTTTTGGTTCCAAGCGTGGTATACCAGTTCACACGGCTAATCAGTATTGCTTCAGAGATGGGCTCTGATCTTAATGTCGTACAATTTTCAAATCAAATATATTCCAACCGAACAATTTGGATTTGTAGATGTCTTGTCCAGGATCTATAAAAGAACGGATAGGCAGTGTCAACTACAATGTCCTGGTCGACATCGGAACAAGGCGTAAGCTGATCCGATCACATGCAAATAAACTGCGCATTCAGCATACAAATAATCAAAGCTACAATAATGTGTTGTGCGACGTTTTCGATTTGGACATTGAGAAAACATCAATAACAGAGAGCAGCAATAACTCCATCGCATCACCAGCAAATGACAGAACTCAAGCGTCCACATCATCGATCGACACATCACCAGGAAATCGTATCGAAACAATCATCAGGACACCAGAAGCGACACCCGAAGCTGAAAATATAAGAGCAGTTGATCCGTTGGCAATAAGAAGGTCGGCACGTAGCAGAAAGGAACCAGTCTACCTAGCAGTGGCGAAGCGTCCATATAAGTCGATTATTTCCGACTTACCTTTTGAAATTCACATCCGAAACATCTTAGACTTCTGGCAACATGAATCAAACTTAATCATACACATGAACTAGCTGCCAACATTTTTTTAACAACTACCACTCTGCTTTTCGTTTTATTCTACACACATGTTGGCTCTTCAATTCACTCCATAAACAAACACAAAACTTTAGCAACATACAAGGTAACCCCAAATATTACGTCTTATAAAACTTGTTGCTGGATAGAACAAATTTGTGTTCTCTCCTCTTTTTTCTTTTACTAAAAAATATGACGGTAGAACATCGTCTTATTTTCTTCCATAAGAAAGCATGTATTGAACAGAGAAGAGCCTAGCGCTAGGCACCTCTCTGTTCAATACATGCTTTTTTATGGAAGAAAATAACCCGGTGTTCTAGCGTCATATTTTTTGGTAAATCTGTTGTTTGTTATCTCTTTGTGCTCTGAGCACGTGAATATAGCGCCGGCGCAGTAGCCCAGTACTCATTTGCAGCATTGCTTCTGCACACTTCGGTGTTTGCATGATATTGGTTTTATAAAAGAAAAAAACGCTTTCCTTCGTATTTCTTCCCATGGACACATGCTTATAAACAAAAATGTATATGGCAGGTTTGCAGGTTGAGGTAGGTCTCTGCTTGAAGAACAAGAAAATAACACGCTGGTCTCCGACTTATTTCATGAATTTGTAGGTCTGTTCGTTGAACTTTCCCCAGGGTTGACCCAGGTTTTCTTGACAACCCTATGAGTTGTCAAAAAAACCTTGATTTTCCAGTCCTCAAAAAACGCTTAAACACAAATCACCACACATCCCTGTCATTAGAAAAAAAAAAAATACATGCCATTTGACAGCCCTCAAATCGCCACAGCAAAAAGCAAGGGCGAGTTTGGGGAAAACCTATGGCAAACCTATGGCTCAAAAAACACTCAATTTGACATTCAGGGCAAATTTAGGTTTCTCAAAAAACGCTTTGTGGCGACCCTAGGGCAACCCCAGGGCTTCAACGAACAAACCTTGTATGTGTTTCTGCACTAGACTCATGTGTCAAAGCTCAAAGGTTGCCACTTTGATAACAAATATGCGTGGATATTAGATCTCATATTTTGCATATTTTTGGGAGAAAATGCAAACTATAATTGCAATTTTTCTAAAGTGGCACAAATGGCCTAAATGAATTCAGTTCCCAATGAGCCGTATTTTATTTGAAAAACGCAGTTTACCAGCAGAACGCAGTGCATTACTTATTTAAATTGATTTAGTGCTTTTCGTTATTTTTTTGAATATTACAAATTTAGGCTTTAAAAATTGAAAAGTACAAAAATTCTGAAAAGTTTTCCGATAGTAAGTTTCAGTGGTTTGATTATGGCCTTAATATCTGTTGACTGTTGCTTAACTGATTTTCACTTAGAGGAAACAAATAGTTTTAATTAGCTTAGTTTTATGAAAAAACAAGTTATGACGCTCTACCTAATAGCAAAGTTGGTTTGAAATACTTGACTTTTTGGCTTGATGCGAAGACAAACATTGCACAAAAAAAATTTTAAGTAAACTTTTTTTTGTTGGTGACTAAGTTTCCTTCGAGTTACCTTTTGGAAATATTCACCCCTCGCCACAGCTACCTAGTAGACTACCAAAAGTAAAAAGGGGAGATGTTGGAACAAAGCATCGCACACTTGTTGAATACACCTAAACAACACAGATATAAAAGCATACAGACGTGGAATCATCTTGTATTTCTATGCCAATAACTATTATTGAAACCCTTATGAAATATACTTATTGTTCTTTAAAGTAAAGTAGTCTCTATTTAATTGTAGTAGATACCGAATTACAACAATTTTCCTTCAACTTCAATTTTTTCTCCTCGAATAAAAGTGTTGACGTTTTTGTTTTTAGCTGCAACTTTTGTTTTTATTTTGAAAAGCTTTCGTCGCCTTTCTCTCGCCGCCGCCGCAGGGTAGTCCCTGTGTTGTGATATACCGGTGCCTTTAAATTTTTTGATTGAAAAATGCGTCCGACATTTTCTTTATTTTGCATCTCCACAATCACACTTTCTCATTTACCCTTTAATTTTAAAAATGTAATTGAGCAAAGGAGGTGATCAATTACACTTTTGTGTAATGATTACTGAAAAAAGTAATCATTACCACATTTTTGGAATTACTTGGGCTTTCAATTACATATATGTAACATAATTACAAGTAATTGACACTTTTCAATTAAAAGTAATGGTTTATTGAATTTTTCAATTGTGTGATGGAAAATGTAATGGAAGATTTCAATTACAAGTAGTGAATTTTTTTTGTAGTCATTACTTCCCCACTCTGCTAACTAAATTCACTTTACTCAGATTTTTTTTAAGAATAACTTTTCTGCTTCTTAAACTAAATAACGCTTATTCATATTCAGCCTTATTATGAGTTTCACGTGAAGCATTCCCATCGAAAAAGATCCCATTTCACATTTCCCTTATTATGAGCAATTTTTCCCCGTGAAATGTGAAAACGTGGAGAGCAATTTGTTTCACTTATTTTTGTGAGACGAACAAGTGAACAACAAGGGGCGAATCTTATAGCTTTTAAAATTCCGGGCGAAGAAGGATGTTCTTGACGAAAAACTGTTCACGTGAAATTCATAATGTGGTTGATTATTAAGGAACATTTGAAAGAAAAAAAAGCAAAAACTTAAACAATAACTAGTATTTTCACTGTTGTTTTTTGTATCTTGAGACCAAAGTCTTTGATGGCTCCCACTTTTCAACGTAATCTTCGCTTAGCAGTTCTTTTACCATTAAAAACGCATTCAGTGTTTCAATGTTAAGACACTTTCGCTTCTTATCTTTTAGTAGTAATCATTATTTTTTACTTTGACAGCATACAAACAAAAAACAAACGTTTGTTTTTGTTGCAAATAATGGTTCTAGTTTGGGGAGCCATTTTGGTACATGGGGAGCACGGTAGCCATTTACTCGACAAAGGAGCCAAATTTTACTATAGTAGCCACTTCGACAGCAGTGACTCGAATGTTGTAAAAGAAATAAGTAGTGTAATCGAAGCAAGTCTCGAAAAAAAAAATTTCAGTCTTAAGACTTAACTTCAACGTGTTTTCATTAAACATAACTTGGGCGCATATAGGCTAATGTTGGGGAATTCAGCTGTGACGCGGAAGGTCGTTATACGCTCATTTACTGGACTTTTGCTTTTAACCTAATCACTGAAGTCTACAACTCACTACAAATCCTCAACCAAATATCTAAGCGTTGTTTCTGTTGTCCGTAGCAGTCGCCATAGCAGATGTCGCAGTTTTTATTTATTCCCGGCCCATTCCATCGCGCTTTTTGGATTATAGTTATGTCTTCTTTGTAGCAGTCTTGTGCTTCCGCTCATACGCCAGTTGCACGAAATCCGTTACCTAAAGGATCTTACGTTTCACGTGCAGATCCGGAGGCTTTTGTTCTTTTTTCGTTTGCTTGTGTTGTTAATGTTGAAATCATAATTGTTGTCCGAGGCTGCTGCTTGTTTCGGAATCATGTAGTTTTTATTTGGTGAGGTAATTAACCCGTCGCACAACGTCCAAACTGGAGGGCCAGGTCCTTTTGGTATCCCCTTGGACATTAAGGATCGGAAGCAGTACCCTGCTACAGGGGTATAAGAGCTGCCGTTGGCTCAACAGGAGCTCATGAACCAAAATCTCTACTTCAGTACCCACTACCCAGTCCTAGTATTGAAAGACCCTCTAAGACATTTAAGCTAAATATGGAGTAGCTCATTCACGGGTCTCTGCTTTTTTGCCTACTGAAGTCCAGCGTTAATTCTGTAAGTAGAATTCATTTGCTGAAACATTCCCAAAAAACCTCTGGTGGACCACTTAGGTTTGGGCAGTAAGTCACTACTCGCAAAGGATTATATAGTGCTGATCAATTTCTTCTTCGGCCGTTTGTCAACAATCGCACTTTCTAGTTTAGCAATTGACGTGTGCCATAAGTTTTAACATCTAGGCGCCGCCAAGTTGACAATAATTAGGGCCTTCCTGAATAGTACACAAACCCAACCACCTTGCAACTTGCTGGGTTACTTTATGATATGTAACTTGCGCGATCAAAAATAAATAATAATAGCTACGTGCACAAGGTACTGAGTTTGAGTTTTATATTATTAAAATTCTCACTTTACAACGTTACTAACGCACGTACTTTTAAAAAAGGGGCTAAAAATCGAGTAATTTTTTTAAAACACTCCGGCTCGACGAGTTTACGAAAGCTTGTAGAAAACCGACTTATAGTGCAAAACTTAGGAGAGCTCGTCCAAAATTGAAGTCGCTATCGAGAGATGTTGGTTTAGAGCCAGGTTACCCCCGAACTGTAATGCCTAAGTAAGTAATAATGTACCTTAAGAAAAATTTATCATAATGTATCTTTAGAAAAAACCAAAAAAAGGGAGTTTTTAGCATTCCTGCTCAAATGGCCGTTTGCTAAAAGACAGCATAAATAGTGGCCTTGATATATGCCTTAACCTTCACTTTCTTATTCGAAAACTACATACATGTCCTCTCGATTTTCAGAATGCCAATCAACAAAATCTAGAAAACATTATACGACTTCAATTATAGAGCCTTAAACAACTTAACTAACACTTTTATAATCAAAAATAAAATACAGCCTAGATGCACATTAAAAGTGAACTTTTCGGCGGATTGGTTTTATTTGAAAAATTAATGTTCGTTTGATTTTTTTGTGTTTTCAGCTTTTTTTATCTTAAACATGTGTAGACTGAAAAATTTTTTGCTCTCAAAAGTCTGTCAGTCTGTAAAAAAAACGTTTTAATTGGATTAATTTGTCGGAAACTTTATCCGTCATCAAAAAACATTGACTGCCCCAAACAAAAATCAAAGTCCAACGGAACTACAGTATGAACGTAAACATACATACCTGCAATTTAATAAATCAGCTTAGCACGCAATTTCGCTAAGCTTTTTTTTAATTCAATAGAAATTAATGCTCACCAACCTTACACACCAAACCACCTGAATTTTGTTATTATGCCTCACTTCAAAAAGTTTTCTCAACATTTAAAAAAAATAAAAAATGTATTTTAAAAACAAGCTGAATGGCAGTTTTGTGCACCTCCTTAGATGAATCCCTGCTGGAGAAGCCTGGCAAAAGAGAAGTCTTAACGAAAACAGAAAAAAACTTTTTAATAAAATGATGAATTCATTTGGTAGACATCGTAATATTCCTTTGAATAAGTCCTGTTTTTGTTGGGGTTTGACTGATTGTGTAAGTCATAGTGCGCATCTCACAAGCCATAATGCTGCTATAGGATCCTGCATAGTATTTCAAACACTGAAATGTATGCGTTTGCGGTATTTATGTACGTTCAGTAGTGCTCAGCAAAAAGATTCTTTGTCTTCATTTTAGAACTGTTCCTGCGGAGGAGATACTCATTATTATTATACGTTTTCTGAAATATACATAAGTACCTACATACATACATACATATTTTCCCAACTTTTGTCTGCGATGTTCGCTTAGGGCTCATAGTCATAAGTCATAACTTGTGAAGTAGAAAATGCAAATCGTTTTAAAATGGGACTTGAATTTCGTGAGGTAATGTTGGTTACTTTATGTGTTAAGACGAAGATGGTGGCACGTGAAGAACAGCGTCTTCTATACAAGACAGTTCTTTGAATGATAAAATATCCGCCCGCAGATTTAATGGATTGCAATACCTTGTAGAAAGTATTAAAGAAAACAAATTAAAGTGATTAGCAATAGAATGTGGTAAAGTGTTACATTTATTTTCAAAGAAGATCCAAATTAGAAATACTCCTAATTAAAAGATATTTTCAGATTTTTTTTTCCTGTCGAAGGCTTTTTCAAATACTAAAATGTTGCACAGCAAAATACTGGTTCATTTTTCTACCAAAAAACAATTGTAATTGTTTTCCAAATATACAGTCAAACCTGGATAAGCGAGAGTTCAAGGGAGCACAATCTCATTCTCGCTTATAGGGGTAGAGGTTTCTCACTAACCCGAGTTTCTCGCTAATTAAGGTACATGGGTAGCGTTTCTCACTTATAGAGGTACGCAGCAAAACCAGTGACAGCAAGAACGAATGAAGTTAATATGTAATTATGATAAAATTACATTAACACAGGGACACGTGTGACGTGTCCATTCGAAAAGAATGCGATAAAACAACAAAATTTGTTTAGTTCCACGAAATAGAATGGGTACAAAAAATTGTCAAAAGAATAATATTGCATGAAAGTGAAAACTAGAATCTGGTGCCATAATTTCATTATTTTCATTAGTGGAGAAAAAAAAAGTAGAATAATCAAAGAGAAGTTCAATTGAATATTATAAAAATTAAAGCTACGAAAGAGATAATAAAAAACCGCAATTGGAACATAAGAGAGTGATTAAATGTTATTTTGTGCTGTGAGGATACAGAGATGGCGGAGTGAATTACCTAAGGTAATCTACTCAAATAACTACGCATAGTTAATCGGGTAAACTACATCCCTAATTTGTTACATTTTGTTACCTACGTTTACTACCACCCTAAAACGGTTGAATGTTCTATACATGATAATTAGAATTACTATATTTAATCAAAATTAAAATTTTAAGATGTTAAAAAGAGAAACACAATGAAATATTGAGCAGAACTAAACTTCTGTATTCAAATTAAAAAAACTAACTCTAAACAAATCCATTTGAAAATTAAACTGGAAAAAGAAGTGCATCTTCATCTGCACTACAGAACAATTTGCCAATATGGCCGTTGAAATAAAAATAAAAAAAAAGCAAACATTTTGACAGTTGACGCTACGTCTACTACATTTAATTACGTAAGCTACATTTAACTACATAAACTACTCCATTTGTGTAGCAAACGTAAGAAATGTAGTTAATCGAAAAAAGTTGAATTTCTGCCATCTCTGTGTGGGGTTGATTAATGCATACGCACATATACACACAACTTTGGTGAGATCGTTTCATGTTGTATTGCCTTGCTTATCTCTTTAAAATCTGATCAAGATTCAAGATCTTTGAGTGAATTCACCTTGCTAAGACACATTTTAATCTTATCATTTTATGGCAAGTTAGGTGTATTTGAAAAAGCTTTTATCGCATGAGATAAAAAAAAAAAAAAAAAGCTTTTCGATTTCGATTTTTTGTGGAAACCATAACATTGAGCTTTAAATTATTTTTTTGCTATGATCGGAAAGTGATTTAATAAGTTGGAGAAAGACTTAGATTTCTAATGGATTATTTAGAAAAGCTAAAAACGAAACAACTACAGACAATTTTAAAAGAACTTAAATTATCGTATAGATATAATTTGAAATCAGAATTAGTAGAAAGACTGAATAATTTTTTTTAAAAAGAAAATATATCGGCAAAAGAATATATTGAACTATTTGCAAAGAAAACACAAAAAGAAATTGGCAATAATACAAGTGATAGTGAGAGTGGGGAAAGTTATAAGGAATTCGAAGATACGGCTGAAGGTGACGAACCGAAAAAGTGTGAAAGAAGTGAAGAACATCGCAAAGCAAAAGTAGAGATGTCAGAAATGAATAATTTTGTATTTAAAGATGTTGAGGAGTCTCTAGAAAGATTTACTGGTGAAGGAGGGAAGAATATAATTTCGTGGTTGAAAGACTTTGAAGACATATCGACTGTGTGTAAATGGATTGATATTCAAAAATATCTTTATGCCAGGCGGTTGCTTAAAGGAGCTGCTAAGCTAGCAGTAGAAGTGTCAACCGGCATAACCAGTTGGGCGGGATTAAAAGACTTTTAAAAAAATGAATATAACGATACGCCGTCATGCTTAAGTCTACACAAAAAACTTCAAGCCCGGAAGAAGAGAAGTGATGAGTCGTTCTTAGAATATATGTATTCGATGAAACAAATTGCTATGAGATGCAATTACGATGATGAATCTCTATTACTTAAAATTGTGCTTTATGAAGCAACGAGCTTAGATGAATTAAAAAAGAAATTCCATGTTTACGAAACAATAAAAAGCCAAATAGAAAGTTGTGGGAAACGATAATCTAATTAAAATAAAAAATAATAATAATAACCATAATAATAAAAATAATAATAATAATAATAATAATAATAATAATAATAATAATAATAATAATAATAATAATAATAATAATACTAATCACAACAATAAAACTAATAATTATAATAATACATAATAAATAATACCCACCTTTATAATTGGAACAACTCACATAATAATACTTGCCTGATAATATAACCATACCCATAACCTATCTTACCTATAATACACATAAAAAATAACCCACCAAATAACTCGCATCAAACTTACCTTTCACCATAATAAAACACATAATTATTGCATTTAAATAATAATACAACACAGATAATATTCCCCATAACTTTAACTAACCCCTATAATAACTACCTCCAATAATATTAAAACACATAATACTCACCTGTTATAATACTCAAACACATAAAACTTACCTTTTATAATGATCAAACACATAATACTTACCTTCCATAATATACTCAAACACATAACATTTACCCTTAATAATAAAACATTTATAATACTTACCATCGTTATTAATAAACTACATACTATAATACTTACCTGTAATAATAATCACTAACCAATATAATACTTACCATCTATAATAAATAATCACTCATAATACTACCCACGATAATACCATTATATTAATTGCACTCATAACCTACCTGACCCACCCTACTTGTCCTTTCGCAGTACTCAAATCTTTGCCTTAAATACACCACGCATAGCAACAGGAAAATAGGCGAGCTTATCTCCACCCACGAATAAAGCATTACCTCTAGATAATGATAAGCCGCAATAGTGGC
The DNA here is from genome assembly GCA_914767635.1 of Melanostoma mellinum. Lineage (NCBI taxonomy): Eukaryota > Metazoa > Arthropoda > Insecta > Diptera > Syrphidae > Melanostoma > Melanostoma mellinum. The sequence continues at coordinate 93,120,929 of OU612059.1, read as the reverse complement.
CGCTATCCGATGGTGTGATCTTGTCATGTACTAACCAAACTGTACCGGCTATGTGCATGTGCAACGGTCGAGTTGGTACATGACAAGATCAGCTTAGCCATCACAGACGGTAATGTGTCACTTAATATCTGATACGAATCGCGATCGGTTGCGCTAGTCAAAATTGGTCGAACAATATAACAAAAAAATTAACTTAAGCAAATAGAATCGAATGTATATAAAAAAAGTGTGCGTGGCTATAGTTTCTTGGATAATTGGTACCGACAATTGGGCCAAAGTAATAGTTTTTCATTAAATTACACGCGTAATAAGTAAAGCGAAGAATAAAAAGAAAAAAAGAAAGACTAAAAGTGTATGAACACTAGTATTTTTGTGTCTGAAAAAAAAGATAAATGCTCTACCGAAAAAAAAGCAAGTGCAAGTGCACGGGCTTATCATAAATTATGCGAGGAGTAGAATTCCTAAATACTATTAACTAATAAGTGAAAAAAAGGTGATTTGGGGGCGTGTTTTAACACCCAGTCCTCAACAAAAAATAAGGAAGAGATAGGAAATATGTGAAAGAACCTAGAATGAAAAGAAAATGGTAAAAGTGAAAGTATAAGAAAAGTACCTAGAAAAGAAAATAGTAAAAGTGAAAGTATAAGAAAAGTACCTAGAAAAGAAAATAGTAAAAGTGAAAGTATAAGAAAAGTACCTAGAAAAGAAAATAGTAAAAGTGAAAGTATAAGAAAAGTACCTAGAAAAAAAAAAATTTGTAAAAGTAAGAGTATAATGAAAAAAAACATAAGGAAGTAATAGAAAAAGACTAAGTAAAGAACCTAGAAAGAAAAAAACAAGCAAACCCATCATCATCATCATCCCCATCATCATCATCATCCCCATCATCAGCAGCCGCAGCAGTGAACTTTTGTGTCAAAAAGAAAAAAAACTAACCCCTGTGATCAAATCTGTGTCCCAGTGAGATTCCCTTTTGCCGACCTGCCTTATCCCCCCCCCCCCTCTCATACATACCCCGTGTTAGATTTTCTTTTACCTATTACTTTTCCGATCCCGCACCCAAGTGTAGTGTTTTCGTGCCGTGAAAACTAGAAGCTAAGAATTGAAATTGTAATTAAATTAAATAAATACAAGAGTGAAAATCCAATTTAAGTATGAAGGGTAAATTAAAGAAGTGCCTATAGTGTAGATATATCTTTTTATATTGAAAAAAAAAGGGAAAAGAAGAGGAAAAAAAAGAAGTAAAGAAAAAAAAACATTAAAACAAAACAAAGTGTGTTAAAGAAAAAAAGTTAAAATGTGGTGGTCTCCCATTGGTTTCGAGAACCAATCATAAATTCAAAATTTATTTTTTTGCACCTCCTATCTATCGTTTTAGCATACAGCGTACAAAAGTCAGCCAAAGTGGTGCACTACCTTGGAGGAGAGAGTACTGAGTAAGTGTATACATATTCTTTTCATGAAAATTTAATGGTAATTGGAGCATTTCTCATAAAAAAATATTTTGGGTTTTTCTTGGTTTTGGGGATCGAAACAGGGTTGCCATCTGAAAAAAAGGAAAAGTAATTAAATTTTTTTTTTGAAAAGTTGAAAGATAAAAAGGTTAAAATAAATTGGGAAAATACTAATCTAAAATTGAAGAGATTGAAACAGTGTTGCCATCAGGAAAAAAAAGGAAAAGTAATTAAATTTTTTTTTTTGAAAAGTGAAAGATAAAAAGGTTAAAATAAATTGGGAAAATACTTACCTTAAATTGAAGAGATTGAAACAGTGTTGCCATCTGGAAAAAAGCAAAAGTAATTAAATTTTTTTTTTGAAAAGTTGAAAGATAAAAAGGTTAAAATTAATTGGGAAAATACTAACCTAAAATTGAAGAGATTGAAACAGTGTTGCCATCTGAAAAAAAAAGGAAAAGTAATTAAATTTTTTTTTTGAAAAGTTGTAAAATAAGAAGTCTTAAATGGCAATGGAAGAGTAATTACCTGAAAGTACGGAAACTGTAAACAGTGTTGCCATCTGCTGAAAAAAAAATTATAATTAGAAGTTTTTTAAACAAGAGATAACTATTTCTAAACTTATAAAGTGTATCTTACCTATATATTTTTTTTTTGGTGAGCATAATACAACCTGAAATAACAGAAGGTTTTTTTTTGTAATTTAATATAAGAAATAGAGCACTTACCCTGATGTAATTGTTACGTAATCAAACATTATTTTTTCATATATTTTCTTATTTTACTATACTCACTCTATGGAAAACTGAATTTATGACTTGAATGCAGTACAATTTTAATAAACGAAGCATTATAACGTAGTAGAAAAAAAAGGTTTTCTTTCTTGAGAATGAGTTGATTTTTTTTTGTTTGTTGGTTGATCGCATTTCTTTCATTACCTTTGGCAGATATCTTAAGATGATCGGGTAAAAGGAAACAAGGATTGAGGTGAGGTTGACGGGAATGTGGTAAGCGATAGGGAGCAAGGATGAGCAAGGGGCTACTGCATAAATAGGAGGTCGCAGTAGCCATGGTGTTGTCCGCAGTGTACAATGGGTGGGAAAAACCTCAGAGGGTCGACAACATCGAAGACCCTCCCCGCTATGGAACGAGCACGAGGACAAATGGGTCGCCACATTTTTTTTTACATGGCATGAGAAGGAGTAACACTGTTCAGAGCTGTGGTTGCAAGAACCCCCCCCCCCCCCCCCGCCGACGAGCTATTGCTATGGCTATGCTAGCATGCCAGCGGCCACAGCCTGGACACCCCTCTCTTTCCTGCTGCCCAGACCAGCCTCATATGCCTGTACATATGGGGTTGTAAAGGTGGTCTACTAGGAGTGGGAGGGGAGAACATCGGTTTCCGTTACAGGTGGCGCCCAACCTGGGGCCCGATTTGTCCAACATTTTCGAACGCCATTTTACGGAAAGTTTACCTGTCGTTTACGCTGCGTTCATATGTTGAGTCATGGGATTTTGAAGGTCTTTTAGCAACTCTAGTCTGGTGAATAAAATCTTTTTTTTTTTTGTTATTCATGTCGTCTAGCTGTGGTAGGAACATCCGCTAAATTGGGTGAATCCACCCTGCCTTAGGCAGTCGTGTTCCCTACCATAGCAGACATCTCACCTTTTTTCACATTAGTGGGGTCAAATCCTAAGTTTTGCGTTTGTTAGGTCATGCTTCAGTTGTTTGACACGATTTTTGCTGAATTTTTTTTTGTAGTTGCTAATGGAGATGTTAGGAGGCTTGGCTGTCACATTGGCTGTACAAGCCAGGTGATCAAAGCAGGCACTAACCCTCCTATTCAAGGGCCTTCGGAGACCAGGACAAAAGCATTGTGAGCGCTGGTGTTATGGGTAAACTGTGCGGTTTCATAGCGGGTTAGTGCTCATACCTGCTCCTATGCTCATCACTACTTTTTCTGTCTACTTCACCTCTTCCAACAAATATTATAGGAATTAAACCTTGAAGTTTGGAAAAAATAAAAAAAATTGTGGATTTTTTTTTTTGAAATCTCTAATTTTAAAGATTTTTTAAATATTCTAGAAAAGAAAGTTCATTTTTTTTTCTACAAAATTTTTTTGGAATTTTTAGTTTTGAATTATCTTTTTTATTTTCAATCTATTTTTGATTGCTTTTAATTTAAATTTTTTTATATATATTTTTCTTTTATATCAATTTTTTTATTTAAACGGCTTTTTTAGATTTTTTTTTATATTTTTTTTATTATTTTCTTCCTTCCTTTTTGTGGAGTGTTTAGAATTTTTTTTTACATCACTATTCCACTATAGTTTTTATCTACGTTTTCTTTTTGCTTAATTTTCTTCAATATTTTTATTTAAAAAAAATTTTTTTTTTTTTTCTTTCAACTTTTACTTCCGATTTTCAATATAGTTTCTTTTCACATTTTTTACGTTTTTGAGTTAAAAATTTTTTTTTGTTTGGCTTTTGAGCTAAGAATCGCTTTTTAATAGTTTTTGACTTTTTATTTTCCCTTTTGTTGATCTTTTCTTTGGATTTTCTTTGATTTGCGCCCTCGCTCAGTTTTATTTTTTCTGCTATTCTCATTTTTACTATTCCGGTGTTGAAATGCGTAAACGAATTACCAGGTCGAGAGGTAAAACGACCATGAGAAGTCAGGTGCTAAGGTCTCAGTTTCTGTCCGACACGTTTTCTTACCTAGCCGGTCCACAAGACACTGCTCAACCTCCTCTTCCGCTTACCTCGGACGGGACCGACAATGTTGAAAGAGCTTCCACTTCGGCTATGGCTCAAGGTCACTCAAACGGGGCTAGACCTCACCTATCGGCGCCTACACCAATACCACGGGAATCATTGGGTGCAACTGGCGAAGACTTCACTGGCTACATCCAGGAAGTGGTCACTGCAGCTGTTGGGGCAAGTCGAGCAGAAGATTTCCGATTTTTTTCTGGGGAATTGGAGCGAACGAGAACGGCTCTTCGTGACGAAATGGCAAGCATCATCCGAGAAACGCTGTCGGCACCAACTCCAGTTGTTAGAAATCCGAGGCAGTCCAACCAGGTGGAAGCACCGAGCCATTTTTCGACGTCTCGCGAGCAACCCCGAAGATCATTCTCTCCTACGCGGAATCACACTCCTCCTCGGACACAGCCTCCTCCCCAACGGAATACTGCAGCGGACACATCCAATATGGACGAATTCTTGCGACGGTTACATGACCTAACGTTGAGTGACCCCAATGATCCACCACAAGCGCCACCCCGTTCTTTAAGCATACGGTACCACAATTTCCACAAGTGGGGGTTGAAGTTCGACCCAAGGAAATTGACGGTCGACGAGTTTCTATTCAGATTGGAGCGGATGAAAGTGGGAAACAATGTCACTTGGGACGAGATCGTCCTAAACTTCCATCACTTTGTTAGTGGACCAGCGGAGACATGGTTTTGGGTGTACCTGAAAGGCAACCCGGACATCCCTTGGGTGACTCTCAGGGATGCCCTCATTGAGCTATTCCGGAGCTTGGAATCGGACTCTGAGCTGTCGAGGAAGCTGTACGATCGTCATATGGGGCAGAACGAGACGTTCGACGATTTCTTTGCAGACATACAAAGACTCAACAGCAAGCTGATGATTCCCAAATCTGAATTGGAAATAATCGAGGTCCTAAAACTGAACGTCAGAAAGCAGATGGAAATGCTGTTAGTCACGTATGACACGAGTACCCTGACTCATATGGTGTATGTCTGCAGGAAAGTCGAAATGTACATCCTCGACCGTGAAGCTGGAGCGATGAGACCAAGGCCTGGAATTGTTCCTCCGCCACGTAAAACTGTGGTTTCTGAGATGGTTGTTGAGAGAGAGGAAGACTCTTTTTCTCCCGAGCTCGAGGCATTTCATCCGAAAAGAGAAAGGGACTCTAGGAATTACACGTGCTGGAACTGCAAAGCGAAAGGCCATTCCTTTGCTAAATGCCCTGACCCCCAGAAATTCCTCTTTTGCTTCAAGTGCGGATGGGAAAACACGACCTCTCCCCAATGTCCTCGATGCTCGGGAAACGAGCCAAAGAGCAGTCTGAAGACCCGGGGGAATTGCTCTCTGGAGAAGAACCCGGAGTCCAACTAAATCCTACCCTTCCACCTCACACTACCTTCCCGTCCAAATCCTATCCACTTCCTTGTGAGACCTCCCCAGTCCCTCCTATTGCAGCCGTAAGAGTCCTAAGACGTCCTGCTAATCCCGTGATACCTACACCACCTACACCGTCTACAACTCCTCTGTTACCCCTGCATGAAAGGCTCCAAAATTATATGGACGTTAGAAAACGTATTTTCGGTGGTCAAAACACCATCGTATCGGCAAAAGTGGCTAAGCTGAGGAGTAAGTTTGGAAAGAAAAGAGAAGCTTACAAGGCCATCGAAGCAACTACGCTATGTAGCTCAGACGACCCCCGTCCGTATGTGGAAGTCCGAATTTTTGGAGAAGCGATTTTAGGCCTACTGGACAGTGGAGCCAGCATTAGTTGCTTGGGAGCGGGCGGAGCCGATTTACTCAAAAAGCACCATCAAAACTTCTCCAAACTGGCTACAGATGTAAAAACCACGGATGGAAAACGGCAAACGATTGTGGGAAAGATTGTGGTGGAGGTTACCTTTAAAGGGAAGACGAAAAAAATCCCCCTGTATCTGGTTCCATCCCTGCAACAGAAACTGTACTTAGGTATTGACTTCTGGAAGAAGTTTGATATCGCCCCTCAGCTGATCTCAGAAATATCCTCAGATCCTTGCTCATCCGAAGTGGATCCGAATGCTCACACGCTCACTGAACAACAGACCAAACGGTTGAAAGATGCCATTAGCTTGTTTCCTTCCTCTGCTGTACAAGGCTTAGGAAAAACCGCGCTAGAGGTACATACCATTGACACAGGGGATGCTGAGCCCATTAAGCAACGTCACTACCCGGTTTCTCCAGCGGTAGAGAAACTGCTATATGAAGAATTAGATCGGATGTTAAAGCTCGGAGTTATAGAGCAAAGTAATAGTGCGTGGAGCTCTCCGGTAGTCCTCGTGCGTAACCCCGGCAAAAATCGCCTATGCCTCGACTACCGGAAGGTTAACGCAGTAACAAAACAGGATGCTTATCCTCTATCGCATATAAATGGACTGTTATCGCGTCTTCCAGATAAACACTTCATTTCGAGTGTGGATCTGAAAGACGCCTTTTGGCAGATCCCGCTGGAGAAATCATCCCGGGAGAAGACGGCGTTTACGGTGCCTGGCATGCCTCTGTTACAGTTCACTGTCATGCCCTTTGGTCTCTGCAATGCGCCACAACGCATGGTCAGATTAATGGACAAAGTGGTACCCCACGAACTGAGAGAAAAAATCTTCCCGTACCCGGACGACTTGTTGGTAGTGTCGAGCACCTTCGAAGAGCATGTGGAGCTTTTGAAAACTTTGGCTGGTCGATTGAGTGAAGCGGGTCTCACGATGAACGTCCAGAAGTCAAAATTCTGTTACAAGGAGTTAAAATACCAAGATACATTGTTGGAGATGGTTGTTTGAAGACGGATCCAAATAAGGTGACAGCCATTACGGATTTTCCTACACCGACTTCCGCGAAACAAGTACGGCGTTTCTTGGGAATGGCCGGATGGTATCGTCGGTTTGTGAGAGACTTCTCCACCTTAGCCGCCCCACTTACCGATACCCTGAAGGGAGGAAAAAAGTTCGCCTTCACCGACGAAGCCATTGTGGCATTTGAAAAAATGAAAGCGGCGCTTACCACGGCCCCTCTCTTAGTACACCCGGACTTCTCCAAAGAGTTTTTAATTTTGTGCGATGCTTCCAATACTGGAATTGGGTGTGTGCTAAGTCAGTTGGATGAGAGCGGTAATGAACGTCCAATATACTATCACTCGCAAAAACTCAACTCGGCCCAGCGCAATTACAATGTGACCGAGCGTGAGTGCCTAGCTGCAGTCATGGGAGTCCAGAAGTTTCGAGCGTACGTCGAAGGTCATGCGTTTAAGATTGTGACCGATCACGCTAGTTTGAAGTGGTTGATGAGCCAGCGAGATCTGTGTGGCCGATTGGCGCGGTGGAGTTTGAAGCTTCAGGGGTTCGACTTCACCATAGAGCATCGCAAAGGAACTCTGAATGTTGTACCCGACGCTCTTTCGCGAGTGCATGGAGTAGACGCCTTGAGTTGCGATGTCTCGATGGTGATGAAGCCCGGAGATGTACTACATATTAATCTTGAGGACCCTAGTTTTAAATCTACGGATTACCTCAAGCTTATTGATAGCATCCGAGAACAAAAAGAAAAGCTACCAGACCTTCAAGTGTCGGAAAATTTCGTCTATAAGAAGGTCTCACATTGCACAGGAAATCCTGTAGAGGATGACCAGATTTGGAAGCTTTAGGTTCCCCAACCGCTAACTGATCACCTGATCGCTCTCGCTCATCAGCCTCCTCGAGCTTCCCATGGTGGGATCGCAAAAACTCTGTACCGACTTCAGCAACAATTCTTCTGGGCAGCACAGGTAAAGACGTATATTGGTGGGTGTGACATCGGCAAAGCATCGAAGGCTCCGAATGCAACCCTGAGGCCTCCGATGGGAAAATTGGCTGAGAGACCTTTCCAGATGTTATACATTGATTTCCTGGGGCCCTACCCGCGCTCGAGAGACGGGAAAACACATATTGTGATTGCGTTGGACCAGCTGACGAAGTTTGTAGTCGTCAAAGCACTGAAGAAAGCCACGACTGACACTGTCCTTCGGTTTCTGCACGAGCAAGTCTTTTGCGTTTTTGGAGTGCCGGAGACCATTCCCTCGGACAACGGCAAACAATTTGTCAGTCGTGAGTTTGAGAAGTGCCTGGCGCAGTATGGAGTAGGACACGTCAAAACCGCCTTTTATTCACCGCAAGCAAATGCCAGTGAGAGGGTCAACAAATCACTATTGGCAGCCATAAGATCGTACATTGACCCCGATCAAAGAAACTGGGACAGCCATCTACAGTCGATAGCTAGTGCACTCCGCACAACTATACACTCGGCCATCACCATGTCTCCCTACGAAGTATTAATTGGGCAAAAGTGTGCAGACTATAGACTGCTTCGGAAGTTGGACGGACTGAATAATGCGAACGTGAAACTAGTCTCAAAGGCAGCCCAAATGAACATCTTACACTCGCACATAATAAACTCATTGGCAAAGGCGCATGCCCAGTATGAAAATGCGTATAACCTAAGAAGCAAAAATGTCAAGTTCTCCGCAGGAGATATCGTTTTCCGGAGAAATTTCACCTTAAGCGACGCTTCGAAGAGGTACTGCGCAAAATTGGGTCCGAAATTCGTTCAGATGAGAGTTCGCAAGGTCATAGGGAATAATTTGTATGAACTCGAAGATCTCAATGGCCAGAAAGCGGGAGTGTATCACTGCAAGGATTTGAAGGAATGAGAATACATCGTTTCTTTTCTCTTCTCCTTGTCAAGTCGGCAGGCCTTGTTGAAAGGACAAGTTTTGTGGGAAACGATAATCTAATTAAAATAAAGAATAATAATAATAACCATAATAATAATAATAATAATAATAATAATAATAATAATAATAATAATAATAATAATAATAATAATAATAATAATAATAATAATAATAATAATAATAATAATAATAATAATAATAATAATAATAATAATAATAATAATAATAATAATAATAATAATAATAATAATAATAATAATAATAATAATAATAATAATAATAATAATAATCACAACAATAAAACTAATAATTATAATAATACATAATAAATAATACCCACCTTTATAATTGGAACAACTCACATAATAATACTTGCCTGATAATATAACCATACCCATAACCTATCTTACCTATAATACACACAAAAAATAACCCACCAAATAATTCGCATCAAACTTACCCTTCACCATAATAAAACACATAATTATTGCATTTAAATAATAATACAACACAGATAATATTCCCCATAACTTTAACTAACCCCTATAATAACTACCTCCAATAATATTAAAACACATAATACTCACCTGTTATAATACTCAAACACATAAAACTTACCTTTTATAATGATCAAACACATAATACTTACCTTCCATAATATACTCAAACACATAACATTTACCCTTAATAATAAAACATTTATAATACTTACCATCGTAATTAATAAACTACATACTATAATACTTACCTGTAATAATAATCACTAACCAATATAATACTTACCATCTATAATAAATAATCACTCATAATACTACCCACGATAATACCATTATATTAATTGCACTCATAACCTACCTGACCCACCCTACTTGTCCTTTCGCAGTGCTCAAATCTTTGCCTTAAATACACCACGCATAGCAACAGGAAAATAGGCGAGCTTATCTCCACCCACGAATAAAGCATTACCTCTAGATAAAGATAAGCCGCAATAGTGGCCGCTATCCGATGGTGTGATCTTGTCATGTACTAACTAAACTGTACCGGCTATGTGCATGTGCAACGGTCGAGTTGGTACATGACAAGATCAGCTTAGCCATCACAGACGGTAATGTGTCACTTAATATCTGATACGAATCGCGATCGGTTGCGCTAGTCAAAATTGGTCGAACAATATAACAAAAAAATTAACTTAAGCAAATAGAATCGAATGTATATAAAAAAAAGTGTGCGTGGATATAGTTTCTTGGATAATTGGTACCGACAATTGGGCCAAAGTAATAGTTTTTCATTAAATTACACGCGTAATAAGTAAAGCGAAGAAAAAAAAGAAAAAAAGAAAGACTAAAAGTGTATGAACACTAGTATTTACCTGTGTGAACTTGGCACCCGAGTTTCGAAAAAATTACTTTTTTTGTTTCTGGTAGGTTTTCGATTGTAGTAGACTGTAGTGAAAAAATTTTTGTTTGTAGTAAAGTAGAAGTCAGAAAAAATTTCGGTAAAAAAAAACTTCAGCACCCCAAATGCGAAAATTCAAAATTTTTTAATTGAATTTGGAAGAAAAGGGTTTGTAGAGGTTTGTAGTGAATTTTTTTTTTTTTTTTGTAGTAGAAGAAATATTTTTTTTTTTTGGTCAAAAAAATTTTTTTTCCCAGAACAAATTTTTTTTTGCTGGCTATTGGACTACTACAAACAATGAAAACCACTTAAAATCACTTAAATATGTTCCTAGAGGTTTGTAGTACAAACATTTTCGTTTGTAGTAGAACCAAAAAATAGTTACAGCTCATTAATTAGACCATATCATTCATATGCAACTTTTTTCAAAATTTTCACTCTTTCGCTGGCTATTCGACTACTACAAACGATTAAACCACTTAAAATCACTTAAATATGTTCCTAGAGGTTTGTAGTACAAACATTTTCGTTTGTAGTAGAACCAAAAAATAGTTACAGCTCATTTATTAGACCATATCATTCATATGCAACTTTTTTCAAAATGTTCACTCTTTCGCTGGCTATTCGACTACTAAAAACGATTAAACCACTTAAAATCACTTAAATATGTTTCTAGAGGTTTTTAGTACAAACATTTTCGTTTGTAGTAGAACCAAAAAATAGTTACAGCTCATTAATTAGACCATATCATTCATATGCAACTTTTTTCAAAATTTTCACTCTTTCGCTGGCTATTCGACTACTACAAACGATTAAACCACTTAAAATCACTTAAATATGTTTCTAGAGGTTTGTAGTACAAACATTTTCGTTTGTAGTAGAACCAAAAAATAGTTACAGATCATTAATTAGACCATATCATTCATATGCAACTTTTTTCAAAATGTTCACTCTTTCGCTGGCTATTCGACTACTACAAACGATTAAACCACTTAAAATCACTTAAATATGTTCTTAGGGGTTTGTAGTGCAAACATTTTCATTTGTAGTAGAACCAAAAAATAGTTACAGCTCATTAATTAGACCATATCATTCATATGCAACTTTTTTCAAAATTTTCACTCTTTCGCTGGCTTTTCGACTACTACAAACGATTAAACCACTTAAAATCACTTAAATATGTTTCTAGAGGTTTGTAGTACAAACATTTTCGTTTGTAGTAGAACCAAAAAATAGTTACAGCTCATTAATTAGACCATATCATTCATATGCAACTTTTTTCAAAATTTTCACTCTTTCGCTGGCTATTCGACTACTACAAACGATTAAACCACTTAAAATCACTTAAATATGTTCCTAGAGGTTTGTAGTACAAACATTTTCGTTTGTAGTAGAACAAAAAAATAGTTACAGCTCATTAATTAGACTATATCATTCATATGCAACTTTTTTCAAAATGTTCACTCTTTCGCTGGCTATTCGACTACTACAAACGATTAAACCACTTAAAATCACTTAAATATGTTTCTAGAGGTTTGTAGTACAAACATTTTCGTTTGTAGTAGAACCAAAAAATAGTTACAGCTCATTAATTAGACCATATCATTCATATGCAACTTTTTTCAAAATTTTCACTCTTTTGCTGGCTATTCGACTACTACAAACGATTAAACCACTTAAAATCACTTAAATATGTTTCTAGAGGTTTGTAGTACAAACATTTTCGTTTGTAGTAGAACCAAAAAATAGTTACAGCTCATTAATTAGACCATATCATTCATATGCAACTTTTTTCAAAATGTTCACTCTTTCGCTGGCTATTCGACTACTACAAACGATTTAACCACTTAAAATCACTTAAATATGTTTCTAGAGGTTTGTAGTACAAACATTTTCGTTTGTAGTAGAACCAAAAAATAGTTACAGATCATTAATTAGACCATATCATTCATATGCAACTTTTTTCAAAATTTTCACTCTTTCGCTGGCTATTCGACTACTACAAACGATTAAACCACTTAAAATCACTTAAATATGTTCCTAGAGGTTTGTAGTGCAAACATTTTCATTTGTAGTAGAACCAAAAAATAGTTACAGCTCATTAATTAGACCATATCATTCATATGCAACTTTTTTCAAAATTTTCACTCTTTCGCTGGCTATTCGACTACTACAAACGATTAAACCACTTAAAATCACTTAAATATGTTCCTAGAGGTTTGTAGTACAAACATTTTCGTTTGTAGTAGAACCAAAAAATAGTTACAGATCATTAATTAGACCATATCATTCATATGCAACTTTTTTCAAAATGTTTACTCTTTCGCTGGCTATTCGACTACTACAAACGATTAAACCACTTAAAATCACTTAAATATGTTTCTAGAGGTTTGTAGTACAAACATTTTCGTTTGTAGTAGAACCAAAAAATAGTTACAGCTCATTAATTAGACCATATCATTCATATGCAACTTTTTTCAAAATGTTCACTCTTTCGCTGGCTATTCGACTACTACAAACGATTAAACCACTTAAAATCACTTAAATATGTTTCTAGAGGTTTGTAGTACAAACATTTTCGTTTGTAGTAGAACCAAAAAATAGTTACAGATCATTAATTAGACCATATCATTCATATGCAACTTTTTTCAAAATTTTCACTCTTTCGCTGGCTATTCGACTACTACAAACGATTAAACCACTTAAAATCACTTAAATATGTTCCTAGAGGTTTGTAGTGCAAACATTTTCATTTGTAGTAGAACCAAAAAATAGTTACAGCTCATTAATTAGACCATATCATTCATATGCAACTTTTTTCAAAATTTTCACTCTTTCGCTGGCTATTCGACTACTACAAACGATTAAACCACTTAAAATCACTTAAATATGTTTCTAGAGGTTTGTAGTACAAACATTTTCGTTTGTAGTAGAACCAAAAAATAGTTACAGCTCATTAATTATTCATATGCAACTTTTTTCAAAATTTTCACTCTTTCGCTGGCTATTCGACTACTACAAACGATAAAACCACTTAAAATCACTTAAATATGTTTCTAGAGGTTTGTAGTACAAACATTTTCGTTTGTAGTAGAACCAAAAAATAGTTACAGCTCATTAATTAGACCATATCATTCATATGCAACTTTTTTCAAAATTTTTACTCTTTCGCTGGCTATTCGACTACTACAAACGATTAAACCACTTAAAATCACTTAAATATGTTCCTAGAGGTTTGTAGTGCTAACATTTTCATTTGTAGTAGAACCAAAAAATAGTTACAGCTCATTAATTAGACCATATCATTCATATGCAACTTTTTTCAAAATTTTCACTCTTTCGCTGGCTATTCGACTACTACAAACGATTAAACCACTTAAAATCACTTAAATATGTTCCTAGAGGTTTGTAGTACAAACATTTTCGTTTGTAGTAGAACCAAAAAATAGTTACAGCTCATTAATTAGACCATATCATTCATATGCAACTTTTTTCAAAATGTTCACTCTTTCGCTGGCTATTCGACTACTACAAACGATTTAACCACTTAAAATCACTTAAATATGTTTCTAGAGGTTTGTAGTACAAACATTTTCGTTTGTAGTAGAACCAAAAAATAGTTACAGCTCATTAATTAGACCATATCATTCATATGCAACTTTTTTCAAAATTTTCACTCTTTCGCTGGCTATTCGACTACTACAAACGATTAAACCACTTAAAATCACTTAAATATGTTTCTAGAGGTTTGTAGTACAAACATTTTCGTTTGTAGTAGAACCAAAAAATAGTTACAGCTCATTAATTAGACCATATCATTCATATGCAATTTTTTTCAAAATTTTCACTCTTTCGCTGGCTATTCGACTACTACAAACGATTAAACCACTTAAAATCACTTAAATATGTTGCTAGAGGTTTGTAGTACAAACATTTTCGTTTGTAGTAGAACCAAAAAATAGTTACAGCTCATTAATTAGACCATATCATTCATATGCAACTTTTTTCAAAATTTTCACTTTTTCGATGGCTATTCGACTACTACAAACGATAAAACCACTTAAAATCACTTAAATATGTTTCTAGAGGTTTATAGTACAAACATTTTCGTTTGTAGTAGAACCAAAAAATAGTTACAGCTCATTAATTAGACCATATCATTCAAATGCAACTTTTTTCAAAATTTTCACTCTTTCGCTGGCTATTCGACTACTACAAACGATTAAACCACTCAAAATCACTTAAATATGTTCCTAGAGGTTTGTAGTGCAAACATTTTCATTTGTAGTAGAACCAAAAAATAGTTACAGCTCATTAATTAGACCATATCATTCATATGCAACTTTTTTCAAAATTTTCACCCTTTCGCTGGCTATTCGACTACTACAAACGATTAAACCACTTAAAATCACTTAAATATGTTCCTAGAGGTTTGTAGTGCAAACATTTTCATTTGTAGTAGAACCAAAAAATAGTTACGGCTCATTAATTAGACCATATCATTCATATGCAACTTTTTTCAAAATTTTCACTCTTTCGCTGGCTATTCGACTACTACAAACGATTAAACCACTTAAAATCACTTAAATATGTTTCTAGAGGTTTGTAGTACAAACATTTTCGTTTGTAGTAGAACCAAAAAATAGTTACAGCTCATTAATTAGACCATATCATTCATATGCAACTTTTTTCAAAATTTTCACTCTTTCGCTGGCTATTCGACTACTACAAACGATCAAACCACTTAAAATCACTTAAATATGTTTCTAGAGGTTTGTAGTACAAACATTTTCGTTTGTAGTAGAACCAAAAAATAGTTACAGCTCATTAATTAGACCATATCATTCATATGCAACTTTTTTCAAAATTTTCACTCTTTCGCTGGCTATTCGACTACTACAAACGATCAAACCACTTAAAATCACTTAAATATGTTCCTAGAGGTTTGTAGTACAAACATTTTCGTTTGTAGTAGAACCAAAAAATAGTTACAGCTCATTAATTAGACCATATCATTCATATGCAACTTTTTTCAAAATGTTCACTCTTTCGCTGGCTATTTGACTACTACAAACGATTAAACCACTTAAAATCACTGAAATATGTTTCTAGAGGTTTGTAGTACAAACATTTTCGTTTGTAGTAGAACCAAAAAATAGTTACAGCTCATTAATTAGACCATATCATTCATATGCAACTTTTTTCAAAATTTTCACTCTTTTGCTGGCTATTCGACTACTACAAACGATTAATCCACTTAAAATCACTTAAATATGTTTCTAGAGGATTGTAGTACAAACATTTTCGTTTGTAGTAGAACCAAAAAATAGTTACAGCTCATTAATTAGACCATATCATTCATATGCAACTTTTTTCAAAATGTTCACTCTTTCGCTGGCTATTCGACTACTACAAACGATTAAACCACTTAAAATCACTTAAATATGTTCCTAGAGGTTTGTAGTACAAACATTTTCGTTTGTAGTAGAACCAAAAAATAGTTACAGATCATTAATTAGACCATATCATTCATATGCAACTTTTTTCAAAATTTTCACTCTTTCGCTGGCTATTCGACTACTACAAACGATTAAACCACTTAAAATCACATAAATATGTTCCTAGAGGTTTGTAGTGCAAACATTTTCATTTGTAGTAGAACCAAAAAATAGTTACAGCTTATTAATTAGACCATATCATTCATATGCAACTTTTTTCAAAATTTTCACTCTTTCGCTGGCTATTCGACTACTACAAACGATTAAACCACTTAAAATCACTTAAATATGTTTCTAGAGGTTTGTAGTACAAACATTTTCGTTTGTAGTAGAACCAAAAAATAGTTACTGATCATTAATTAGACCATATCATTCATATGCAACTTTTTTCAAAATGTTCACTCTTTCGCTGGCTATTCGACTACTACAAACGATTAAACCACTTAAAATCACTTAAATATGTCCCTAGAGGTTTGTAGTACAAACATTTTCGTTTGTAGTAGAACCAAAAAATAGTTACAGCTCATTAATTAGACCATATCATTCATATGCAACTTTTTTCAAAATGTTCACTCTTTCGCTGGCTATTCGACTACTACAAACGATTAAACCACTTAAAATCACTTAAATATGTTTCTAGAGGTTTGTAGTACAAACATTTTCGTTTGTAGTAGAACCAAAAAATAGTTACAGATCATTAATTAGACCATATCATTCATATGCAACTTTTTTCAAAATTTTCACTCTTTCGCTGGCTATTCGACTACTACAAACGATTAAACCACTTAAAATCATTTAAATATGTTTCTAGAGGTTTGTAGTACAAATATTTTCGTTTGTAGTAGAACCAAAAAATAGTTACAGCTCATTAATTAGACCATATCATTCATATGCAACTTTTTTCAAAATTTTCACTCTTTCGCTGGCTTTTCGACTACTACAAACGATTAAACCACTTAAAATCACTTAAATATGTTTCTAGAGGTTTGTAGTACAAACATTTTCGTTTGTAGTAGAACCAAAAAATAGTTACAGCTCATTAATTAGACCATATCATTCATATGCAACTTTTTTCAAAATTTTCACTCTTTCGCTGGCTATTCGACTACTACAAACGATTAAACCACTTAAAATCACTTTAATATGTTCCTAGAGGTTTGTAGTACAAACATTTTCGTTTGTAGTAGAACAAAAAAATAGTTACAGCTCATTAATTAGACTATATCATTCATATGCAACTTTTTTCAAAATGTTCACTCTTTCGCTGGCTATTCGACTACTACAAACGATTAAACCACTTAAAATCACTTAAATATGTTTCTAGAGGTTTGTAGTACAAACATTTTCGTTTGTAGTAGAACCAAAAAATAGTTACAGCTCATTAATTAGACCATATCATTCATATGCAACTTTTTTCAAAATTTTCACTCTTTTGCTGGCTATTCGACTACTACAAACGATTAAACCACTTAAAATCACTTAAATATGTTTCTAGAGGTTTGTAGTACAAACATTTTCGTTTGTAGTAGAACCAAAAAATAGTTACAGCTCATTAATTAGACCATATCATTCATATGCAACTTTTTTCAAAATGTTCACTCTTTCGCTGGCTATTCGACTACTACAAACGATTTAACCACTTAAAATCACTTAAATATGTTTCTAGAGGTTTGTAGTACAAACATTTTCGTTTGTAGTAGAACCAAAAAATAGTTACAGATCATTAATTAGACCATATCATTCATATGCAACTTTTTTCAAAATGTTCACTCTTTCGCTGGCTATTCGACTACTACAAACGATTAAACCACTTAAAATCACTTAAATATGTTTCTAGAGGTTTATAGTACAAACATTTTCGTTTGTAGTAGAACCAAAAAATAGTTACAGCTCATTAATTAGACCATATCATTCAAATGCAACTTTTTTCAAAATTTTCACTCTTTCGCTGGCTATTCGACTACTACAAACGATTAAACCACTCAAAATCACTTAAATATGTTCCTAGAGGTTTGTAGTGCAAACATTTTCATTTGTAGTAGAACCAAAAAATAGTTACAGCTCATTAATTAGACCATATCATTCATATGCAACTTTTTTCAAAATTTTCACCCTTTCGCTGGCTATTCGACTACTAAAAACGATTAAACCACTTAAAATCACTTAAATATGTTCCTAGAGGTTTGTAGTGCAAACATTTTCATTTGTAGTAGAACCAAAAAATAGTTACAGCTCATTAATTAGACCATATCATTCATATGCAACTTTTTTCAAAATTTTCACTCTTTCGCTGGCTATTCGACTACTACAAACGATTAAACCACTTAAAATCACTTAAATATGTTTCTAGAGGTTTGCAGTACAAACATTTTCGTTTGTAGTAGAACCAAAAAATAGTTACAGCTCATTAATTAGACCATATCATTCATATGCAACTTTTTTCAAAATTTTCACTCTTTCGCTGGCTATTCGACTACTACAAACGATCAAACCACTTAAAATCACTTAAATATGTTCCTAGAGGTTTGTAGTACAAACATTTTCGTTTGTAGTAGAACCAAAAAATAGTTACAGCTCATTAATTAGACCATATCATTCATATGCAACTTTTTTCAAAATGTTCACTCTTTCGCTGGCTATTTGACTACTACAAACGATTAAACCACTTAAAATCACTTAAATATGTTTCTAGAGGTTTGTAGTACAAACATTTTCGTTTGTAGTAGAACCAAAAAATAGTTACAGATCATTAATTAGACCATATCATTCATATGCAACTTTTTTCAAAATTTTCACTCTTTCGCTGGCTATTCGACTACTACAAACGATTAAACCACTTAAAATCACATAAATATGTTCCTAGAGGTTTGTAGTGCAAACATTTTCATTTGTAGTAGAACCAAAAAATAGTTACAGCTCATTAATTAGACCATATCATTCATATGCAACTTTTTTCAAAATGTTCACTCTTTCGCTGGCTATTCGACTACTACAAACGATTAAACCACTTAAAATCACTTAAATATGTTCCTAGAGGTTTGTAGTACAAACATTTTCGTTTGTAGTAGAACCAAAAAATAGTTACTGATCATTAATTAGACCATATCATTCATATGCAACTTTTTTCAAAATGTTCATTCTTTCGCTGGCTATTCGACTACTACAAACGATTAAACCACTTAAAATCACTTAAATATGTCCCTAGAGGTTTGTAGTACAAACATTTTCGTTTGTAGTAGAACCAAAAAATAGTTACAGCTCATTAATTAGACCATATCATTCATATGCAACTTTTTTCAAAATGTTCACTCTTTCGCTGGCTATTCGACTACTACAAACGATTAAACCACTTAAAATCACTTAAATATGTTTCTAGAGGTTTGTAGTACAAACATTTTCGTTTGTAGTAGAACCAAAAAATAGTTACAGATCATTAATTAGACCATATCATTCATATGCAACTTTTTTCAAAATTTTCACTCTTTCGCTGGCTATTCGACTACTACAAACGATTAAACCACTTAAAATCATTTAAATATGTTTCTAGAGGTTTGTAGTACAAATATTTTCGTTTGTAGTAGAACCAAAAAATAGTTACAGCTCATTAATTAGACCATATCATTCATATGCAACTTTTTTCAAAATTTTCACTCTTTCGCTGGCTATTCGACTAATACAAACGATAAAACCACTTAAAATCACTTAAATATGTTTCTAGAGGTTTGTAGTACAAACATTTTCGTTTGTAGTAGAACCAAAAAATAGTTACAGCTCATTAATTAGACCATATCATTCATATGCAACTTTTTTCAAAATTTTCACTCTTTCGCTGGCTATTCGACTACTACAAACGATTAAACCACTTAAAATCACTAAAATATGTTCCTAGAGGTTTGTAGTACAAACATTTTCGTTTGTAGTAGAACCAAAAAATAGTTACAGCTCATTAATTAGACCATATCATTCATATGCAACTTTTTTCAAAATTTTCACTCTTTCGCTGGCTATTCGACTACTACAAAAGATAAAACCACTTAAAATCACTTAAATATGTTTCTAAAGGTTTGTAGTACAAACATTTTCGTTTGTAGTAGAACCAAAAAATAGTTACAGCTCATTAATTAGACCATATCATTCATATGCAACTTTTTTCAAAATTTTCACTCTTTCGCTGGCTATTCGACTACAAAAAACGATTAAACCACTTAAAATCACTTAAATATGTTTCTAGAGGTTTGTAGTACAAACATTTTCGTTTGTAGTAGAACCAAAAAATAGTTACAGCTCATTAATTAGACCATATCATTCATATGCAATTTTTTTCAAAATTTTCACTCTTTCGCTGGCTATTCGACTACTACAAACGATTAAACCACTTAAAATCACTTAAATATGTTGCTAGAGGTTTGTAGTACAAACATTTTCGTTTGTAGTAGAACCAAAAAATTGTTACAGCTCATTAATTAGACCATATCATTCATATGCAACTTTTTTCAAAATTTTCACTTTTTCGCTGGCTATTCGACTACTACAAACGATAAAACCACTTAAAATCACTAAAATATGTTTCTAGAGGTTTATAGTACAAACATTTTCGTTTGTAGTAGAACCAAAAAATAGTTACAGCTCATTAATTAGACCATATCATTCAAATGCAACTTTTTTCAAAATTTTCACTCTTTCGCTGGCTATTCGACTACTACAAACGATTAAACAATCAAAATCACTTAAATATGTTCCTAGAGGTTTGTAGTGCAAACATTTTCATTTGTAGTAGAACCAAAAAATAGTTACAGCTCATTAATTAGACCATATCATTCATATGCAACTTTTTTCAAAATTTTCACTCTTTCGCTGGCTATTCGACTACTACAAACGATTAAACCACTTAAAATCACTTAAATATGTTCCTAGAGGTTTGTAGTACAAACATTTTCGTTTGTAGTAGAACCAAAAAATAGTTACAGCTCATTAATTAGACCATATCATTCATATGCAACTTTTTTCAAAATGTTCACTCTTTCGCTGGCTATTCGACTGCTACAAACGATTAAACCACTTAAAATCACTTAAATATGTCCCTAGAGGTTTGTAGTACAAACATTTTCGTTTGTAGTAGAACCAAAAAATAGTTACAGCTCATTAATTAGACCATATCATTCATGTGCAACTTTTTTTCAAAATTTTCACTCTTTCGCTGGCTATTCGACTACTACAAACGATAAAACCACTTAAAATCACTTAAATATGTTTCTAAAGGTTTGTAGTACAAACATTTTCGTTTGTAGTAGAACCAAAAAATAGTTACAGCTCATTAATTAGACCATATCATTCATATGCAACTTTTTTCAAAATTTTCACTCTTTCGCTGGCTATTCGACTACTACAAACGATTAAACCACTTAAAATCACTTAAATATGTTTCTAGAGGTTTGTAGTACAAACATTTTCGTTTGTAGTAGAACCAAAAAATAGTTACAGCTCATTAATTAGACCATATCATTCATATGCAATTTTTTTCAAAATTTTCACTCTTTCGCTGGCTATTCGACTACTACAAACGATTAAACCACTTAAAATCACTTAAATATGTTGCTAGAGGTTTGTAGTACAAACATTTTCGTTTGTAGTAGAACCAAAAAATTGTTACAGCTCATTAATTAGACCATATCATTCATATGCAACTTTTTTCAAAATTTTCACTTTTTCGCTGGCTATTCGACTACTACAAACGATAAAACCACTTAAAATCACTAAAATATGTTTCTAGAGGTTTATAGTACAAACATTTTCGTTTGTAGTAGAACCAAAAAATAGTTACAGCTCATTAATTAGACCATATCATTCAAATGCAACTTTTTTCAAAATTTTCACTCTTTCGCTGGCTATTCGACTACTACAAACGATTAAACAATCAAAATCACTTAAATATGTTCCTAGAGGTTTGTAGTGCAAACATTTTCATTTGTAGTAGAACCAAAAAATAGTTACAGCTCATTAATTAGACCATATCATTCATATGCAACTTTTTTCAAAATTTTCACTCTTTCGCTGGCTATTCGACTACTACAAACGATTAAACCACTTAAAATCACTTAAATATGTTCCTAGAGGTTTGTAGTACAAACATTTTCGTTTGTAGTAGAACCAAAAAATAGTTACAGCTCATTAATTAGACCATATCATTCATATGCAACTTTTTTCAAAATGTTCACTCTTTCGCTGGCTATTCGACTGCTACAAACGATTAAACCACTTAAAATCACTTAAATATGTCCCTAGAGGTTTGTAGTACAAACATTTTCGTTTGTAGTAGAACCAAAAAATAGTTACAGCTCATTAATTAGACCATATCATTCATGGCAACTTTTTTTCAAAATTTTCCTCTTTCGCTGGCTATTCGACTACTACAAACGATTAAACCACTTAAAATCACTTAAATATGTTTCTAGAGGTTTGTAGTACAAACATTTTCGTTTGTAGTAGAACAAAAAAATAGTTACAGATCATTAATTAGACCATATCATTCATATGCAACTTTTTTCAAAATGTTCACTCTTTCGCTGGCTATTCGACTACTACAAACGATTAAACCACTTAAAATCACTTAAATATGTCCCTAGAGGTTTGTAGTACAAACATTTTCGTTTGTAGTAGAACCAAAAAATAGTTACAGCTCATTAATTAGACCATATGATTCATATGCAACTTTTTTTCAAAATTTTCACTCTTTCGCTGGCTATTCGACTACTACAAACGATTAAACCACTTAAAATCACTTAAATATGTTCCTAGAGGTTTGTAGTACAAACATTTTCGTTTGTAGTAGAACCAAAAAATAGTTACAGATCATTAATTAGACCATATCATTCATATGCAACTTTTTTCAAAATGTTCACTCTTTCGCTGGCTATTCGACTACTACAAACGATTAAACCACTTAAAATCACTTAAATATGTTCCTAGAGGTTTGTAGTACAAACATTTTCGTTTGTAGTAGAACCAAAAAATAGTTACAGCTCATTAATTAGACCATATGATTCATATGCAACTTTTTTCAAAATGTTCACTCTTTCGCTGGCTATTCGACTACTACAAACGATTAAACCACTTAAAATCACTTAAATATGTTTCTAGAGGTTTGTAGTACAAACATTTTCGTTTGTAGTAGAACCAAAAAATAGTTACAGATCATTAATTAGACCATATCATTCATATGCAACTTTTTTCAAAATTTTCACTCTTTCGCTGGCTATTCGACTACTACAAACGATTAAACCACTTAAAATCATTTAAATATGTTTCTAGAGGTTTGTAGTACAAATATTTTCGTTTGTAGTAGAACCAAAAAATAGTTACAGCTCATTAATTAGACCATATCATTCATATGCAACTTTTTTCAAAATTTTCACTCTTTCGCTGGCTATTCGACTACTACAAACGATAAAACCACTTAAAATCACTTAAATATGTTTCTAGAGGTTTGTAGTACAAACATTTTCGTTTGTAGTAGAACCAAAAAATAGTTACAGCTCATTAACTAGACCATATCATTCATATGCAACTTTTTTCAAAATTTTCACTCTTTCGCTGGCTATTCGACTACTACAAACGATAAAACCACTTTAAATCACTTAAATATGTTTCTAGAGATTTGTAGTACAAACATTTTCGTTTGTAGTAGAACCAAAAAATAGTTACAGCTCATTAATTAGACCATATCATTCATATGCAACTTTTTTCAAAATTTTCACTCTTTCGCTGGCTATTCGACTACTACAAACGATTAAACCACTTAAAATCACTTAAATATGTTCCTAGAGGTTTGTAGTGCAAACATTTTCATTTGTAGTAGAACCAAAAAATAGTTACAGCTCATTAATTAGACCATATCATTCATATGCAACTTTTTTCAAAATTTTCACTCTTTCGCTGGCTATTCGACTACTACAAACGATTAAACCACTTTAAATCACTTAAATATGTTCCTAGAGGTTTGTAGTACAAACATTTTCGTTTGTAGTAGAACCAAAAAATAGTTACAGCTCATTAATTAGACCATATCATTCATATGCAACTTTTTTCAAAATGTTCACTCTTTCGCTGGCTATTCGACTATTACAAACGATTAAACCACTTAAAATCACTTAAATATGTTTCTAGAGGTTTGTAGTACAAACATTTTCGTTTGTAGTAGAACAAAAAAATAGTTACAGATCATTAATTAGACCATATCATTCATATGCAACTTTTTTCAAAATTTTCACTCTTTCGCTGGCTATTCGACTACTACAAACGATTAAACCACTTAAAATCACTTAAATATGTTCCTAGAGGTTTGTAGTGCAAACATTTTCATTTTTAGTAGAACCAAAAAATAGTTACAGCTCATTAATTAGACCATATCATTCATATGCAACTCTTTTCAAAATTTTCACTCTTTCGCTGGCTATTCGACTACTACAAACGATTTAACCACTTAAAATCACTTAAATATTTTCCTAGAGGTTTGTAGTACAAACATTTTCGTTTGTAGAAGAACCAAAAAATATTTACAGATGATTAATTAGACCATATCATTCATATGCAACTTTTTTCAAAATGTTCACTCTTTCGCTGGCTATTCGACTACTACAAACGATTAAACCACTTAAAATCACTTAAATATGTTTCTAGAGGTTTGTAGTACAAACATTTTCGTTTGTAGTAGAACCAAAAAATAGTTACAGCTCATTAATTAGACCATATCATTCATATGCAACTTTTTTCAAAATTTTCACTCTTTCGCTGGCTATTCGACTACTACAAACGATTAAACCACTTAAAATCACTTAAATATGTTCCTAGAGGTTTGTAGTACAAACATTTTCGTTTGTAGTAGAACCAAAAAATAGTTACAGCTCATTAATTAGACCATATCATTCATATACAACTTTTTTCAAAATGTTCACTCTTTCGCTGGCTATTCGACTGCTACAAACGATTAAACCACTTAAAATCACTTAAATATGTCCCTAGAGGTTTGTAGTACAAACATTTTCGTTTGTAGTAGAACCAAAAAATAGTTACAGCTCATTAATTAGACCATATCATTCATATGCAACTTTTTTTCAAAATTTTCACTCTTTCGCTGGCTATTCGACTACTACAAACGATTAAACCACTTAAAATCACTTAAATATGTTTCTAGAGGTTTGTAGTACAAACATTTTCGTTTGTAGTAGAACCAAAAAATAGTTACAGCTCATTAATTAGACCATATCATTCATATGCAACTTTTTTCAAAATTTTCACTCTTTCGCTGGCTATTCGACTACTACAAACGATTAAACCACTTAAAATCACTTAAATATGTTCCTAGAGGTTTGTAGTACAAACATTTTCGTTTGTAGTAGAACCAAAAAATAGTTACAGCTCATTAATTAGACCATATCATTCATATACAACTTTTTTCAAAATGTTCACTCTTTCGCTGGCTATTCGACTGCTACAAACGATTAAACCACTTAAAATCACTTAAATATGTCCCTAGAGGTTTGTAGTACAAACATTTTCGTTTGTAGTAGAACCAAAAAATAGTTACAGCTCATTAATTAGACCATATCATTCATATGCAACTTTTTTCAAAATGTTCACTCTTTCGCTGGCTATTCGACTATTACAAACGATTAAACCACTTAAAATCACTTAAATATGTTTCTAGAGGTTTGTAGTGCAAACATTTTCATTTGTAGTAGAACCAAAAAATAGTTACAGCTCATTAATTAGACCATATCATTCATATGCAACTTTTTTCAAAATTTTCACTCTTTCGCTGGCTATTCGACTACTACAAACGATTAAACCACTTAAAATCACTTAAATATTTTCCTAGAGGTTTGTAGTACAAACATTTTCGTTTGTAGAAGAGCCAAAAAATATTTACAGATGATTAATTAGACCATATCATTCATATGCAACTTTTTTCAAAATGTTCACTCTTTCGCTGGCTATTCGACTACTACAAACGATTAAACCACTTAAAATCACTTAAATATGTTTCTAGAGGTTTGTAGTACAAACATTTTCGTTTGTAGTAGAACCAAAAAATAGTTACAGCTCATTAATTAGACCATATCATTCATATGCAACTTTTTTCAAAATTTTCACTCTTTCGCTGGCTATTCGACTACTACAAACGATTAAACCACTTAAAATCACTTAAATATGGACAGTGTGGACGCCGCTAAAGTCACACTGACCACCGCGCCACGCAGTTCAGTCCGCCGATTGAAACCAAGAACATGATTAAAAGGATTAAATAAGGGTAGGTAGTCGGAAATTATTTCGTGTTGCTACCTCTTTTGAACAAAAGTAAAAGTTTTTAGGCAGATAATTTTTTTTATGATCAGTTTTTTTAGAATGCAGTGATGCACATTGCACGATCGGCATATCGACAAATTATATCTACTGTTACAGTAGATATAGTTTTCATATGCAAAGTAGGTAGGTACATAACATACTAATCATAAAAAAAATTAGCTGCCTAAAAACTTTTACTTTTGTTCAAAAGAGGTACAGCACGAAATAATTTCCGACTACCTACCCTTATTTTATCCTTACTGCCCCCTCCGTAAGGTTGGTTAAAACAAGTATACATCCATTTTGTAGGTAATTAAATTCCCTACAATTTTTATTCTTATACTTGTTTTTCTCAAATAGGTCAAAATTGAAGTACAGCGTTCTAAAGTTAGAAGTTTGAAAAAATTTCTGTAAAATGCGTATTTTTAATCTTTTTTAAAATATCATATCTCGTGAACTATCTGCCCTATAAACAAAATTTAACACGTATATTATAGGGAATTTCATTCTCTACAACATTGAATAGAACTGTCTTGTAGCTAAAATGCACCGAAACAAAGATATAAGTGAAAATCTAAAAAAAATGCCGATTTTTTTCGGTTTTTTCAAAATGGCGGCGGGCGCGGAGGGGGGGAATTGTGCATTTTTCATTTTAAACACTTAACAACCATCCTAGACAACATATAAAAAATTTAGAACTACCGGACCTTTTGTAAGGTAACCCCCCTTATTTGGTCTCTATTACCTGTACTATATCTCGTGTGTGACAAAAGATTATAAGGAACGGAGCTATGAAGTTTTGCTTAGTGGTTGGAGTGGAACTGTGTACGATATTTTGTGGAACCATGTGTAGTTGCCTTGTCCATTCGCATTCAAGAACGCCAAGATAAATCGCAACCCAGGCAAAACATATTTTGCAATTAAGGGTCACATATTTAAGTGAAGAGCCAGCGAAATAGTGAAAATTTTGAAGAAAGTTGCATATGAATGATATGGTCTAATTAATGAGCTGTAACTATTTTTTGGTTCTACTACAAACGAAAATGTTTGTACTACAAACCTCTAGGAACATATTTAAGTGATTTTAAGTGGTTTAATCGTTTGTAGTAGTCAAATAGCCAGCGAAAGAGTGAACATTTTGAAAAAAGTTGCATATGAATGATATGGTCTAATTAATGAGCTGTAACTATTTTTTGGTTCTACTACAAACGAAAATGTTTGTACTACAAACCTCTAGGGACATATTTAAGTGATTTTAAGTGGTTTAATCGTTTGTAGTAGTCGAATAGCCAGCGAAAGAGTGAACATTTTGAAAAAAGTTGCATATGAATGATATGGTCTAATTAATCATCTGTAACTATTTTTTGGTTCTACTACAAACGAAAATGTTTGTACTACAAACCTCTAGGAACATATTTAAGTGATTTTAAGTGGTTTAATCGTTTGTAGTAGTCGAATAGCCAGCGAAAGAGTGAACATTTTGAAAAAAGTTGCATATGAATGATATGGTCTAATTAATGAGCTGTAACTATTTTTTGGTTCTACTACAAATGAAAATGTTTGTACTACAAACCTCTAGAAACATATTTAAGTGATTTTAAGTGGTTTAATCGTTTGTAGTAGTCGAATAGCCAGCGAAAGAGTGAACATTTTGAAAAAAGTTGCATATGAATGATATGGTCTAATTAATGAGCTGTAACTATTTTTTAGTTCTACTACAAACGAAAATGTTTGTACTTCAAACCTCTAGGAACATATTTAAGTGATTTTAAGTGGTTTAATCGTTTGTAGTAGTCGAATAGCCAGCGAAAGAGTGAAAATTTTGAAAAAAATGCATATGAATGATATGGTCTAATTAATGAGCTGTAACTATTTTTTGGTTCTACTACAAACGAAAATGTTTGTACTACAAACCTCTAGGAACATATTTAAGTGATTTTAAGTGGTTTAATTGTTTGTAGTAGTCGAATAGCCAGCGAAAGAGTGAAAATTTTGAAAAAAGTTGCATATGAATGATATGGTCTAATTAATGAGCTGTAACTATTTTTTGGTTCTACTACAAACGAAAATGTTTGTACTACAAACCTCTAGGGACATATTTAAGTGATTTTAAGTGGTTTAATCGTTTGTAGTAGTTGAATAGCCAGCGAAAGAGTGAACATTTTGAAAAAAGTTGCATATGAATGATATGGTCTAATTAATCATCTGTAACTATTTTTTGGTTCTACTACAAACGAAAATGTTTGTACTACAAACCTCTAGGAACATATTTAAGTGATTTTAAGTGGTTTAATCGTTTGTAGTAGTCGAATAGCCAGCGAAAGAGTGAACATTTTGAAAAAAGTTGCATATGAATGATATGGTCTAATTAATGAGCTCTAACTATTTTTTGGTTCTACTACAAACGAAATTGTTTGTACTACAAACCTCTAGGAACATATTTGAGTGATTTTAAGTGGTTTTATCGTTTGTAGTAGTCGAATAGCCAGCGAAAGAGTGAAAATTTTGAAAAAAGTTGCATATGAATGATATGGTCTAATTAATGAGCTGTAACTATTTTTTGGTTCTACTACAAATGAAAATGTTTGCACTACAAACCTCTAGGAACATATTTAAGTGATTTTAAGTGGTTTAATCGTTTGTAGTAGTCAAATAGCCAGCGAAAGAGTGAAAATTTTGAAAAAAAAGTTGCATATGAATGATATGGTCTAATTAATGAGCTGTAACTATTTTTTGGTTCTACTACAAACGAAAATATTTGTACTACAAACCTCTTGGGACATATTTAAGTGATTTTAAGTGGTTTAATCGTTTGTAGTAGTCGAATAGCCAGCGAAAGAGTGAACATTTTGAAAAAAGTTGCATATGAATGATATGGTCTAATTAATGAGCTGTAAATATTTTTTGGTTCTACTACAAACAAAAATGTTTGTACTACAAACCTCTAGGAACATATTTAAGTGATTTTAAGTGGTTTAATCGTTTGTAGTAGTCGAATAGCCAGCGAAAGAGTGAACATTTTGAAAAAAGTTGCATATGAATGATATGGTCTAATTAATGATCTGTAACTATTTTTTGGTTCTACTACAAACGAAAATGTTTGTACTACAAACCTCTAGGAACATATTTAAGTGATTTTAAGTGGTTTAATCGTTTGTAGTAGTCAAATAGCCAGCGAAAGAGTGAACATTTTGTAAAAAGTTACATATGAATGATATGGTCTAATTAATGAGCTGTAACTATTTTTTGGTTCTACTACAAACGAAAATGTTTGTACTACAAACCTCTAGGAACATATTTGAGTGATTTTAAGTGGTTTTATCGTTTGTAGTAGTCGAATAGCCAGCGAAAGAGTGAAAATTTTGAAAAAAGTTGCATATGAATGATATGGTCTAATTAATGAGCTGTAACTATTTTTTGGTTCTACTACAAACAAAAATGTTTGCACTACAAACCTCTAGGAACATATTTAAGTGATTTTAAGTGGTTTAATCGTTTGTAGTAGTCGAATAGCCAGCGAAAGAGTGAACATTTTGAAAAAAGTTGCATATGAATGATATGGTCTAATTAATGAGCTGTAACTATTTTTTGGTTCTACTACAAACGAAAATGTTTGTACTTCAAACCTCTAGGAACATATTTAAGTGATTTTAAGTGGTTTAATCGTTTGTAGTAGTCAAATAGCCAGCGAAAGAGTGAACATTTTGTAAAAAGTTACATATGAATGATATGGTCTAATTAATGAGCTGTAACTATTTTTTGGTTCTACTACAAACGAAAATGTTTGTACTACAAACCTCTAGGAACATATTTAAGTGATTTTAAGTGGTTTAATCGTTTGTAGTAGTCGAATAGCCAGCGAAAGAGTGAACATTTTGAAAAAAGTTGCATATGAATGATATGGTCTAATTAATGATCTGTAACTATTTTTTGGTTCTACTACAAACGAAAATGTTTGTACTACAAACCTCTAGGAACATATTTAAGTGATTTTAAGTGGTTTAATCGTTTGTAGTAGTCAAATAGCCAGCGAAAGAGTGAACATTTTGAAAAAAGTTGCATATGAATGATATGGTCTAATTAATGAGCTGTAACTATTTTTTGGTTCTACTACAAACAAAAATGTTTGTACTACAAACCTCTAGGAACATATTTAAGTGATTTTAAGTGGTTTAATCGTTTGTAGTAGTCGAATAGCCAGCGAAAGAGTGAACATTTTGAAAAAAGTTGCATATGAATGCTATGGTCTAATTAATGAGCTGTAACTATTTTTTGGTTCTACTACAAACGAAAATGTTTGTACTACAAACCTCTAGAAACATATTTAAGTGATTTTAAGTGGTTTTATCGTTTGTAGTAGTCGAATAGCCAGCGAAAGAGTGAACATTTTGAAAAAAGTTGCATATGAATGATATGGTCTAATTAATGAGCTGTAACTATTTTTTGGTTCTACTACAAACGAAAATGTTTGTACTACAAACCTCTAGGAACATATTTAAGTGATTTTAAGTGGTTAAATCGTTTGTAGTAGTCGAATAGCCAGCGAAAGAGTGAACATTTTGAAAAAAGTTGCATATGAATGATATGGTCTAATTAATGAGCTGTAACTATTTTTTGGTTCTACTACAAACGAAAATGTTTGTACTTCAAACCTCTAGGAACATATTTAAGTGATTTTAAGTGGTTTAATCGTTTGTAGTAGTCGAATAGCCAGCGAAAGAGTGAAAATTTTGAAAAAAAGTTGCATATGAATGATATGGTCTAATTAATGAGCTGTAACTATTTTTTGGTTCTACTACAAACGAAATTGTTTGTACTACAAACCTCTAGGAACATATTTGAGTGATTTTAAGTGGTTTTATCGTTTGTAGTAGTCGAATAGCCAGCGAAAGAGTGAAAATTTTGAAAAAAGTTGCATATGAATGATATGGTCTAATTAATGAGCTGTAACTATTTTTTGGTTCTACTACAAACAAAAATGTTTGCACTACAAACCTCTAGGAACATATTTAAGTGATTTTAAGTGGTTTAGTCGTTTGTAGTAGTCGAAAAGCCAGCGAAAGAGTGAACATTTTGAAAAAAGTTGCATATGAATGATATGGTCTAATTAATGAGCTGTAACTATTTTTTGGTTCTACTACAAACGAAAATGTTTGTACTTCAAACCTCTAGGAACATATTTAAGTGATTTTAAGTGGTTTAATCGTTTGTAGTAGTCAAATAGCCAGCGAAAGAGTGAACATTTTATAAAAAGTTACATATGAATGATATGGTCTAATTAATGAGCTGTAACTATTTTTTGGTTCTACTACAAATGAAAATGTTTGTACTACAAACCTCTAGGAACATATTTAAGTGATTTTAAGTGGTTTAATCGTTTGTAGTAGTCGAATAGCCAGCGAAAGAGTGAACATTTTGAAAAAAGTTGCATATGAATGATATGGTCTAATTAATGATCTGTAACTATTTTTTGGTTCTACTACAAACGAAAATGTTTGTACTACAAACCTCTAGGAACATATTTAAGTGATTTTAAGTGGTTTAATCGTTTGTAGTAGTCGAATAGCCAGCGAAAGAGTGAACATTTTGAAAAAAGTTGCATATGAATGATATGGTCTAATTAATGATCTGTAACTATTTTTTGGTTCTACTTACTACAAACGAAAATGTTTGTACTACAAACCTCTAGGAACATATTTAAGTGATTTTAAGTGGTTTAATCGTTTGTAGTAGTCAAATAGCCAGCGAAAGAGTGAACATTTTGAAAAAAGTTGCATATGAATGATATGGTCTAATTAATGAGCTGTAACTATTTTTTGGTTCTACTACAAACAAAAATGTTTGTACTACAAACCTCTAGGAACATATTTAAGTGATTTTAAGTGGTTTAATCGTTTGTAGTAGTCGAATAGCCAGCGAAAGAGTGAACATTTTGAAAAAGTTGCATATGAATGATATGGTCTAATTAATGAGCTGTAACTATTTTTTGGTTCTACTACAAACGAAAATGTTTGTACTAAAAACCTCTAGAAATATATTTAAGTGATTTTAAGTGGTTTAATCGTTTGTAGTAGTCGAATAGCCAGCGAAAGAGTGAAAATTTTGAAAAAAGTTGCATATGAATGATATGGTCTAATTAATGATCTGTAACTATTTTTTGGTTCTACTACAAACGAAAATGTTTGTACTACAAACCTCTAGGAACATATTTAAGTGATTTTAAGTGGTTTAATCGTTTGTAGTAGTCAAATAGCCAGCGAAAGAGTGAACATTTTGAAAAAAGTTGCATATGAATGATATGGTCTAATTAATGAGCTGTAACTATTTTTTGGTTCTACTACAAACAAAAATGTTTGTACTACAAACCTCTAGGAACATATTTAAGTGATTTTAAGTGGTTTAATCTTTTGTAGTAGTCGAATAGCCAGCGAAAGAGTGAACATTTTGAAAAAAGTTGCATATGAATGATATGGTCTAATTAATGAGCTGTAACTATTTTTTGGTTCTACTACAAACGAAAATGTTTGTACTACAAACCTCTAGAAACATATTTAAGTGATTTTAAGTGGTTTTATCGTTTGTAGTAGTCGAATAGCCAGCGAAAGAGTGAACATTTTGAAAAAAGTTGCATATGAATGATATGGTCTAATTAATGAGCTGTAACTATTTTTTGGTTCTACTACAAACGAAAATGTTTGTACTACAAACCTCTAGGAACATATTTAAGTGATTTTAAGTGGTTTAATCGTTTGTAGTAGTCGAATAGCCAGCGAAAGAGTGAACATTTTGAAAAAAGTTGCATATGAATGATATGGTCTATTTAATGAGCTGTAACTATTTTTTGGTTCTACTACAAACGAAAATGTTTGTACTTCAAACCTCTAGGAACATATTTAAGTGATTTTAAGTGGTTCAATCGTTTGTAGTAGTCGAATAGCCAGCGAAAGAGTGAAAATTTTGAAAAAAGTTGCATATGAATGATATGGTCTAATTAATGAGCTCTAACTATTTTTTGGTTCTACTACAAACGAAATTGTTTGTACTACAAACCTCTAGGAACATATTTGAGTGATTTTAAGTGGTTTTATCGTTTGTAGTAGTCGAATAGCCAGCGAAAGAGTGAAAATTTTGAAAAAAGTTGTATATGAATGATATGGTCTAATTAATGAGCTGTAACTATTTTTTGGTTCTACTACAAATGAAAATGTTTGCACTACAAACCTCTAGGGACATATTTAAGTGATTTTAAGTGGTTTAATCGTTTGTAGTAGTCGAATAGCCAGCGAAAGAGTGAACATTTTGAAAAAAGTTGCATATGAATGATATGGTCTAATTAATGAGCTGTAACTATTTTTTAGTTCTACTACAAACGAAAATGTTTGTACTACAAACCTCTAGGAACATATTTAAGTGATTTTAAGTGGTTTAATCGTTTGTAGTAGTCGAATAGCCAGCGAAAGAGTGAACATTTTGAAAAAAGTTGCATATGAATGATATGGTCTAATTAATGAGCTGTAACTATTTTTTGGTTCTACTACAAACAAAAATGTTTGTACTACAAACCTCTAGGAACATATTTAAGTGATTTTAAGTGGTTTAATCGTTTGTAGTAGTCGAATAGCCAGCGAAAGAGTGAACATTTTGAAAAAGTTGCATATGAATGATATGGTCTAATTAATGAGCTGTAACTATTTTTTGGTTCTACTACAAACGAAAATGTTTGTACTAAAAACCTCTAGAAACATATTTAAGTGATTTTAAGTGGTTTTATCGTTTGTAGTAGTCGAATAGCCAGCGAAAGAGTGAACATTTTGAAAAAAGTTGCATATGAATGATATGGTCTAATTAATGAGCTGTAACTATTTTTTGGTTCTACTACAAACGAAAATGTTTGTACTACAAACCTCTAGGAACATATTTAAGTGATTTTAAGTGGTTTAATCGTTTGTAGTAGTCGAATAGCCAGCGAAAGAGTGAACATTTTGAAAAAAGTTGCATATGAATGATATGGTCTAATTAATGATCTGTAACTATTTTTTGGTTCTACTACAAACGAAAATGTTTGTACTACAAACCTCTAGGAACATATTTAAGTGATTTTAAGTGGTTTAATCGTTTGTAGTAGTCAAATAGCCAGCGAAAGAGTGAACATTTTGAAAAAAGTTGCATATGAATGATATGGTCTAATAAATGAGCTGTAACTATTGTTTGGTTCTACTACAAACGAAAATGTTTGTACTACAAACCTCTAGAAACATATTTAAGTGATTTTAAGTGGTTTAATCGTTTGTAGTAGTCGAATAGCCAGCGAAAGAGTGAACATTTTGAAAAAAGTTGCATATGAATGATATGGTCTAATTAATGAGCTGTAACTATTTTTTGGTTCTACTACAAACGAAAATGTTTGTACTACAAACCTCTAGGAACATATTTAAGTGATTTTAAGTGGTTTAATCGTTTGTAGTAGTCGAATAGCCAGCGAAAGAGTGAAAATTTTGAAAAAAGTTGCAGATGAATGATATTTTCTAATTAATGAGCTGTAACTATTTTTTGGTTCTACTACAAACGAAAATGTTTGTACTACAAACCTCTTGAAACATATTTAAGTGATTTTAAGTGGTTTAATCGTTTGTAGTAGTCGAATAGCCAGCGAAAGAGTGAACATTTTGAAAAAAGTTGCATATGAATGATATGGTCTAATTAATGAGCTGTAACTATTTTTTGGTTCTACTACAAACGAAAATGTTTGTACTACAAACCTCTAGGAACATATTTAAGTGATTTTAAGTGGTTTTCATTGTTTGTAGTAGTCCAATAGCCAGCAAAAAAAAAATTTGTTCTGGGAAAAAAAAATTTTTTTGACCAAAAAAAAAAATATTTCTTCTACTACAAAAAAAAAAAAATTCACTACAAACCTCTACAAACCCTTTTCTTCCAAATTCAATTAAAAAATTTTGAATATTCGCATTTGGGGTGCTGAAATTTTTTTTGACCGAATTTTTTTCTGACTTCTACTTTACTACAAACAAAAATTTTTTCACTACAATCTACTACAATCCAAAACCTACCAGAAACAAAAAAAAAAGTAATTTTTTCGAAACTCGGGTGCCAAGTTCACACAGGTCTAGTATTTTTGTGTCTGAAAAAAAAAGATAAATGCTCTACCGAAAAAAAAAGAAGTGCAAGTGCACGGGCTTATCATAAATTATGCGAGGAGTAAAATTCCTAAATACTATTAACTCATAAGTGAAAAAAGGTGATTTGGGGGCGTGTTTTAACACCCAGTCCTCAACAAAAAATAAGGAAGAGATAGGAAAAATGTGAAAGAACCTAGAATGAAAAGAAAATGGTAAAAGTGAAAGTATAAGAAAAGTACCTAGAAAAGAAAATAGTAAAAGTGAAAGTATAAGAAAAGTACCTAGAAAAGAAAATAGTAAAAGTGAAAGTATAAGAAAAGTACCTAGAAAAGAAAATAGTAAAAGTGAAAGTATAAGAAAAGTACCTAGAAAAGAAAAAAGTAAAAGTGAAAGTATAAGAAAAGTACCTAGAAAAAAAAAATTAGTAAAAGTAAAAGTATAATGAAAAAAAAAACATAAGGAAGTAATAGAAAAAGACTAAGTAGAGAACCTAGAAAGAAAAAACAAGCAAACCCATCATCATCATCATCATCATTCCCATCATCATCATCATCCCCATCATCAGCAGCCGCAGCAGTGAACTTTTGTGTCAAAAAGAAAATAAAACTAAACCCTGTGATCAAATCTGTGTCCCAGTGAGATTCCCTTTTGCCGACCTGCCTTATCCCCCCCCCCCCCCCTCTCATACAAACCCCGTGTTAGATTTTCTTTTACCTATTACTTTTCCGATCCCGCACCCAAGTGTAGTGTTTTCGTGCCGTGAAAACTAGAAGCTAAGAATTGAAATTGTAATTAAATTAAATAAATACAAGAGTGAAAATCCAATTTAAGTATGAAGGGTAAATTAAAGAAGTGCCTATAGTGTAGATATATCTTTTTATATTAGGCGTGTTTTTTTATGCTAGTATATAGTACAGTAAAAATTTCCCTTGGGGAACAACAACAAATCATTTTACTGTCGTAATTTTCCACAGTGAAAACAGGGATGGCATTGCTGTGGAGTGATAGTTTCCAGCTTTGAAAATAAGATGGCACCACCAATGATTTCAGTTCATCAAAGCTTTTTCGAAAGGACGTGTTCAAAAAAAAATGTGATATTTGCAAAGAAATTTTTTCTCTCGATTAAAAATTAAAGAAATAAAAACTATATTCATTTTGAATTTTCGCCCTGTTTCTTACCTGGTGGTGTATATAATACAGGATTTTGCACTAGTTCTTTTTTGCTGAAGCTAATAGTTTTTCTCATGGAATTATTTGACTAAAAAATATAGCCGAATGCAAGAAAAAAACAAATTAAACGAAGCAGTAAAAAATGGTCAAAAAGGAAAGATATATTTATGAAAATTAAACATTCTTCAATAGAAATTCAAGTTTGGGCTAGCAGTACGTGTTTCAACTTAATTTAATTTGGGTTGTGTTTATTTGTGCGGTTATATTATAGTTCAATTTCAAGGTTTTGTAAATAGAATCAACTTATTTTCTTTCTAAATCTATCGAAAAGACTGGTCAATAGTGTAAAATTGCTTTACCACAGGTTTGGATAAAAAATAAATTGATTCTGTTTGCCAATGGAAAATCTCATCAAAGATTGGTTTTTAATATCTTTTTACATACTCCCCGAACATGCCCGAAAGTTTTTTTCAACAAAACAGCTGGCTTTGACATAGAGCTTTCTTCACTGCTGGACGATGCATTCAAAAATAGTAAGAAAGAGCTGTAAGAGAGAATCTGATGTATGGAAAATAAGAAAAAAAAAATACAAATTCATACCTGGCTTTGTATCGTTATTCATTTGATAGAACAATAAACGAAACAAACCTGGTATGAATTTGATTTTGTTTCATCTTGAATTTCACAGAGAGCTTTGAAAAGTAGCAACAAGCTTTGACGTTGAGCTCCATCTTGTTGCTGAAAATAGAACTGAAAATACTGTGGACAGATCGTTTTTTTTTAACTCGAATGCTGTACTATATACTAGCTTAAAAAAAACACGCCTATTGAAAAAAAGGGAAAAGAAGAGGAAAAAAAAGGAAGTAAAGAAAAAAAAACATTAAAACAAAACAAAGTGTGTTAAAGAAAAAAAGTTAAAATGTGGTGGTCTCCCAATCTCCCATTGGTTTCGAGAACCAATCATAAATTCAAAATTTATTTTTTTGCACCTCCTTTCTATCGTTATAGCATACAGCGTACAAAAGTCAGCCAAAGTGGTGCACTACCTTGGAGGAGAGAGTACTGAGTAAGTGTATACATATTCTTTTCATGAAAATTTAACGGTAATTGGAGCATTTCTCCTAAACAAATATTTTGGGTTTTTCTTGGTTTTGGGGATCGAAACAGGGTTGCCATCTGAAAAAAAAGGAAAAGTAATTAATTTTTTTTTTGAAAAGTTGAAAGATAAAAAGGTTAAAATAAATTGGGAAAATACTTACCTAAAATTGAAGAGATTGAAACAGTGTTGCCATCTGGAAAAAAAAGGAAAAGTAATTAAATTTTTTTTTTGAAAAGTGAAAGATAAAAAGGTTAAAATAAATTGGGAAAATACTTACCTAAAATTGAAGAGATTGAAACAGTGTTGAAATCTGGAAAAAAAGGAAAAGTAATTAAATTTTTTTTTTGAAAAGTTGAAAGATAAAAAGGTTAAAATAAATTGGGAAAATACTAACCTAAAATTGAAGAGATTGAAACAGTGTTGCCATCTGAAAAAAAAGGAAAAGTAATTAAATTTTTTTTTGAAAAGTTGTAAAATAAGAAGTCTTAAATGGCAATGGAAGAGTAATTACCTGAAAGTACGGAAACTGTAAACAGTGTTGCCATCTGCTGAAAAAAAAATTATAATTAGAAGTTTTTTAAACAAGAGATAACTATTTCTAAACTTATAAAGTGTATCTTACCTATATATTTTTTTTTGGTGAGCATAATACAACCTGAAATAACAGAAGGTTTTTTTTTTGTAACTTAATATAAGAAATAGAGCACTTACCCTGATGTAATTGTTACGGAATCAAACATTATTTTTTCATATATTTTCTTATTTTACTATACTCACTCTATGGAAAACTGAATTTATGACTTGAATGCAGTACAATTTTAATAAACGAAGCGTTATAACGTAGTAGAAAAAAAAAGGTTTTCTTTCTTGAGAATGAGTTGGTTTTTTTTTTGTTTGTTGGTTGATCGCATTTCTTTCATTACCTTTGGCAGATATCTTAAGATGATCGGGTAAAAGGAAACAAGGATTGAGGTGAGGTTGACGGGAATGTGGTAAGCGATAGAGAGCAAGGATGAGCAAGGGGCTACTGCATAAATAGGAGGTCGCAGTAGCCATGGTGGCTACAGAAAAGTGTTTGGGAAAAGACTGGTTCTGTTGTTGATGGGGCTGGAGAATTTTTGATGGGATTTGGGGATGGCAAAGCGAAGCGAACGCATGGTGCGTGTACAATTAACGCTATTATAGAAGGAGATCAGTATTCCATTCGTTTTCATGTTGTTCCGGATGAGTGGATGTCAGATAATTTAATATTGGGAAAGAATTTTTTGAGTGTGGCAAGAGTTTCTATTGAGAATGGTCACATCACTGTTACAAAAATCCCTGATGAGAACAATATTGCGAAAATGGATGTAGTCAATTTGGTTGAAAGGACTGATTTGGAATCCATTATAAACCAAAAACTAGAACATATAGCTGATGGTTCAATTCGAAACGAAATTAGAGAATTGGTACATTCATACGAAACTAGGAAACCTGAGAAAAGCAAAATAGAAATGCGCATTGTATTATCTGATGATCAACCTGTTTATCAAAAACCAAGAAGGTAAGCACCGCAAGAAAAAGAAGATGTGAAGAAACAAATTGGTACGTGGCTCACAGATGGAATAATTAGATACAGTTGCTCTGATTATGCAAGCCCTATTGTATTGGTCAAGAAAAAAGATGGAACGAACAGAATTTGTATTGATTATAGACAGTTAAACTCAAAAATCATCAAGGACCGCCACCCACTTCCATTAATAGAAGAAATCTTAGAAGACCTTGTGGAAGGATTGTTTTTCATAGTTTTGGACTTCAAGAATGGATTTTTTCATGTACCCGTCGAAAAAAGAAGTCAAAAGTTCAAAGCTTTTGTAACCCCAAATGGGCATTACGAATTTCTTAGAGCTCAATTTGGTCTGTGTAATTCACCTTCAGTTTTTCAATTGGTTGAGAATTTTTGTGGACGATTTAGTAATTCATGCTAAAAGTAAAAAAAAACTGCGTAGAAAAGTTAAAATTGGTTCTAGAAGTTGCAGCAGAAAATGGCTTATTTACCAATTGGAAAAAATGTGAGTTCATAACGGAAAAGATGGCGTTTCTGGGACATGTGGTCGAAAAAGGAAGCCTTAAGCCGTCCACAGAAAAGATAAAAGCAATTCAACATTTTCCAATACCTGATAATCTAAAGAAGATTCTACGTAAGGATGTGAAATTTTACTTTGGCCAGGATCAAGTTGAAGCATTTCAAACATTAAAGGATGCGTTATGTAGAGACCCGGTTTTGAAACTGTATAACCCCAAGCGTGAAACTGAGCTACACACCGATGCAAGCAAAGTTGGATACGGTGGTGTTTTAATGCAAAAGCAAAACGATAACACTATGCACCCTGTATTTTATCTGAGCTATAAATCATCAAAATTGGAAAGTAGCCTAACAAGTTATGAACAGGAAGTATGTGACGATGCGCCACACTTCTCTTGGCTGCCACCAAACCACCTCCAACTTACCTAACGATTTACACTCGCAATAATAACATGGACACCGAGTAATCGCGCAAGCAGTCACTAGCATTAGTACACACCAACCCAGCGAGCAACTAAAACCAAACACATGCGCAAGTACACTGCATGGTTGGTACAATGGTACACATTTCTCATACGAAAATAAATTCAATTAAACAGCAGCAGGTAAGCTGCCACGGACCGCCGAGTTTACTTTGCTGTTATAATTGGTGGGTATATGCATATGCATGGTCATCGAGGAATAATATTTCACTCGCCTGGTAGGCCTCACATTTACTTTCTACCAGAAAAATAATAAGTAGAAGTAACAATTGTCCGAAAAATCAGAGAAGATTCGTCAACTATTTGTTGTTAGGGGCAATACCACTACAAGTTCAATAATTTTCATCTTCTCCGTTCCCCGACCGTCCTAGTGAAATTACTGGAATAGTGTTCCTCCTACCAGAGGCCGCCAGTCAAATTCACATTATTATTGAGTTCACTGGAAAGGTGTTCCTCCTGCCAGAGGCTGCCAGCCAACTCCACGAGTATTATTGAATTCGCTGGAATAGTGTTCCTCCTATCAGAGGCCGCCAGTCAATTCACCGCATTTTTACAAAGCACAAGGCCGCTTGTGCAAATTGCAAAACAAGCATTCGAAGTAACCGAAAAGGAGTTCCTCCTAACAGAGGCCGTCGGAGCGCAGCTGTCATTAAACCCGCCCCGGTCAAATTAACCTCATGAAGATTTCGAACTCCCGTGCCGTCCGAAAGCCAAGCGATTAACCCGCATAACTTCAATTGAAGGAGAAGCGTCACCCACCCGAAGCGCCCTGCCAGTATCAGGCCGGGGAGCCTGCGCCGTGACCCATCTACTCATATTGTGCTGAAACTAAAGAGAAAACCAATTAACTACAAACATTAAGTTGGACTACTGCACCCAAGTTTTAGAGCTTCCTTGGGAAGAAACCCTGGACCCGCTGAGTCTTACCCCAGCTGGGATTAAAAAAGCCTCACAAATTGGCGCCCGAGCAGGGACCTTGCTAAGCGTTCAACCCCCGACCGCCCGTTACCTGGAACCGGCGCATTGTCCACCGACCGCAGCCGCCCGCAGCCGACCGAACCCCGTCCAACATGGCAAATAATGAAAACGCACCCGCAACGTCCGATCAGACCTCCGACCATTCCGAGGAAGACTTTAATCCATACGAGAACCTGTGGTTCATATTCTTTTTGAAAAAGCCAGAGCTCGTCGAAACACTTAATCTGCGAGGATTGAACACAACTGGTACCGTACGCGATTTACGACAGCGGATAAGTCAACACCTGAAGGAGTTACGAGCCCATAAGTCCACCCAGAACTTATGCACGGAGTGGGAGAGGAAAATTGAGGCCCGGAACGACGACGAAGAAGAAGACACCATCCCGACGGACGCACGCAAAGCCAAGCAGTCCGTTTACCAGACCAGTCTTCAAGTGCCTCTACTGCAATCCGCTAACATAACATCTCCTCCGTCCACGTCACAACTAGTGTACCGGCAGCCGCACTTCGAACGCGCTACCTCAGCTCCGCCGACTAGCCAACCTACCGACAATGGGACAGCCCCTAGACACCCGTCCGGCCCCCATGTCCAACACCGGTTCCCGTTGAGCTACGAAGCGGAGTTGATGAACACCGCACGTAAGTGGCGTCTGCGCTTTGATTCTTCCGGCCAGCTTTGGAATTCTTAGAGAGGATCAAAAAACTCGCACAGTGCTACGAAGTCCCTCTTGACCAGATGGTGCGGACCCTCCCAGACATCTTCAAGGGTTCTGCTCTCGAATGGCTGCGTATCAACCGAGACGACTTTCATGATTGGCACGCCTTCCGTCGCTCCTTCACCAGCTACTTCCTTCCGGCACGTTACTACGTCAAATTAGAAGATGAGATTTTGCGGAAACGCCAGGGCCCACGTGAGAAGGCTAGGGAGTACATCCGAAATATCTGGGGGGTATGACGGCCGCAGAACATTTAGACAGGATATATGACAACCTCCGACCTGAGTATCGGCAATACATCAAAAGAAGGGATTTCCGTAGTTTGGAAGAACTGATGGAGCTAACCGACGAGTTCGAGTTCATTCAGAAAGAGGACCGACCTAGCGCCAACGCTGCAGCTCACCGAAATCTAACCCCTTCACCGTTCCCCGCACAAGAGTACCGCCGCCTGCACCCCGTCCTGAAAATAACGCAATAGTACCGAATTGCCATGCATAATTTTCAAATTCCGCATACGATCGAACCACCCATTGCTGGCAATGCAAGCAGAGGGGTCACACGAAAAAGGACTGCCATCGACCATTCCGACTGTTCTGTTCGTATTGCGGAACGGATGGCCGGCTTACAAATGATTGCTCCTGCCAACGTAGTCCAATCGCCATGGCAAGAACTTCTGTCAAAGATGACCCACGGCTGTTCATACAAATACGCACCGCCAACCGTCCATACTACGCGTTAGTCGATAAGGGCTCAACACGGTCCTTTATCGGCAAGAAGTTAAGGGAAGAGTACCGAAGGTTGAATATCCCGTATCGATACCAGGCTCACAACATCGAGCTAGCCGATGGACACTCAACGCAAGCATCCGAACATTATATCATCAGTTTGAATGTCGATGGGCAAGTTGTTATGGGAGAAGCTATGTACATGCCAAAACTAGCGGAAGATGCCATTTTAGGAATGGATATCCTAGGCCAAGCCAACTGCAAGTTGACGTTGGAAGGACAAGAAATATCTGGGGGAAAGGGAAATTTTTCCTTGTCCACCGACACCCTAGGCGCCCTTACCGATGTACAGAGCCCGAAGCATGCCAGACGCCTGAAAAGATTCCGAAACGGAAAGTTACCGAAGTTCAAGGAACCGAATTATTCCGCCAGGGATGAAATTTGTCCTGATCAAAGAAATACCAGCCAAGTCATTTAACCGCCAACCACCGCCGCAGGATGCTCACCGTGGATAACAAGCCTGGATTCAAAAAGAAAGAGTTCACCGCCATCCCGAACCACCTCCGCGCCGGTTCAGAACCAATCGTTCGAGAAAACAGACCCCGCGGCGTAGCCGGCGAGTATACTCGAACGAAACAGACCGCAACGCTTGCCAGCTGCAACATGCCACCACCGATAGCCAAGAGCGACGTACCGCACCTGCGAGGCTGCAACCCCCAGCCCGTACCGACACATCGGCAGCACAAAAGCGCTCCGCACCATCGTGGCGAGCAACCGCAAAAATGCCCGCAAAAGCTGAAGCTTCTCCACTCCGTCCACCGCCCTCCACAGTCAACATCATGACCAACCTTCGGGCCGTGGAGAGGAAGGCCGAGCGACTTTCCAGTATAAGGGAGTCCCCACTCCGTCCTCCTCCAAAAGCAGCGACAGCACCGGACATAGTCCCACGCAACCCCGAGTGGACATTACCTAAGTTGAAGTTACCCCGTATCCAAG
The DNA here is from genome assembly GCA_914767635.1 of Melanostoma mellinum. Taxonomy (NCBI): domain Eukaryota; kingdom Metazoa; phylum Arthropoda; class Insecta; order Diptera; family Syrphidae; genus Melanostoma; species Melanostoma mellinum. The sequence continues at coordinate 93,077,365 of OU612059.1, read as the reverse complement.
TCCAGCAACGCTTGTACGACCGATACGCTTGATTCGCTCGACCTCCAGATTTCAGAACTCCGCCCGAGACCGATCCTCGCCCATCCACTGGACCAGCGGCTCAGGTAACATGCGCCTCGTTTAAACGCCGCATGAGGGCCAGGCGAGCAGCGGAACGAGTCCGAGGCAGCAAATGAACCTGGTCAATTTAAGAAAAAAAAAATGCAAAATTTGTTTTTCTGTTTGTTTTTATATATGCCTGGGATAAGACTTTTTATCCAAAATTGTTTTTTTTAAATTTTTTTTTTACTTTTCCTTTCCTCTCCGTAGGAGACGTCAGACGAGAGGGTTCTCGTCTTATAAAGTAAGGGGGGTCTGTGACGATGTGCCACACTTCTCCTTACGATTTACATTCGCTGATACACAATAACATGGGCACCGAGTAATCGCGCAAGCAGTCACTAGCATTAGTACACACCAACCCAGCACACACCAACCCAGCGAGCAACTAAAACCAAACACATGCGCAAGTACACTGCATGGTTGGTACAATGGTACACATTTCTCAAACGAAAATAAATTCAATTAAACAGCAGCAGGTAAGCTGCCACGGACCGCCGAGTTTACTTTGTTGTTATAATTGGTGGGTATATTGTGAGGATGCTTTTTGTCAAAGGCTGAGGTAAGCTCAGCGGATCCAGAGTCTTCTAAAGAAGCAGCAAAACTTTAGATTATTGAAGCTAGTTTATTTCCGATATGTTATAAATAGTTTGGTGTATACATTTCATACAATGTTTTATAATTTTAATTCAAATTTCTGTTTCGAAGTTTCTATGGACTTTGGTAGATTCCACGCCTCTTCTGGTGAAGTTTCACTTGGGGTTCGGCAGGGATGGGGCTAGTCCGGGATTCACGACCAGATTCTTGGATTCGTCCTGGTGCCAGTCGGATGAAGACTTCCTGTCCTGGATTGGTATTGGGCCACTTGGATTACGGTTTTCTATCTGGGTTATGTGCTTCCAGATCTTGGGCTCGGATTACGGTTGCCTGTCTGGGTTTAGAGGCTTCTAATTCTAGGGCTCGGATTTTGAGTAACGCTGGGTTTCTTGGTATCTCTCCCTGGATAAAGTAGCTTCTGTGAAGATACTTGGAAGAGGGTATTAATGGTTGCTCTGAGGTAGCAGGAGCCACTACAAATTCACAACGAGGTAGCGTTGGACACTATAAATTCACAACGAGGTAGCGTTGGACACTATTAATTCACAACGAGGTAGCGTTGGACACTATGAATTCACAACGAGGTAGCGTTGGACACTATAAATTCACAACGAGGTACCGTTGGACACTATGAATTCACAACGAGGTAGCGTTGGACACTATAAATTCACAACGAGGTAGCGTTGGACACTATAAATTCACAACGAGGTAGCGTTGGACACTATGAATTCACAACGAGGTAGCGTTGGACACTATAAATTCATAACGAGGTAGCGTTGGACACTATAAATTCACAACGAGGTAGCGTTGGACACTATGAATTCACAACGAGGTAGCGTTGGACACTATAAATTCACAACGAGGTAGCGTTGGACACTATAAATTCACAACGAGGTAGCGTTGGGCACTATAAATTCACAACGAGACACTATAAATTCACAACACTATGAATTCACAACGAGGTAGCGTTGGACACTATAAATTCACAACGAGGTAGCGTTGGACACTATAAATTCACAACGAGTTAGCGTTGGACACTAATTACTCACCCAGTCTTGCTTCCTGAACTCTGCTTCTGCGCTGCCGGTACCGGAATCCTACTATGATGCATATGATGAGTTCCTTACTTGTCCACTGCCGGGACTTGAACTGATTTTCATGTATTTCACTGGTTCCCTTATACACCTTTTGGTAGTAAGTGAATGTGAGCTGTACAAGCCAACGAAATGCAACTTCACAACGAGGTAGCGTTGGACACTATGAATTCACAACGAGGTAGCGTTGGACACTATAAATTCACAACGAGGTAGCGTTGGACACTATAAATTCACAACGAGGTAGCGTTGGACACTATGAATTCACAACGAGGTAGCGTTGGACACTATAAATTCACAACGAGGTAGCGTTGGACACTATAAATTCACAACGAGGTAGCGTTGGACACTATAAATTCACAACGAGACACTATAAATTCACAACACTATGAATTCACAACGAGGTAGCGTTGGACACTATAAATTCACAACGAGGTAGCGTTGGACACTATAAATTCACAACGAGTTAGCGTTGGACACTAATTACTCACCCAGTCTTGCTTCCTGAACTCTGCTTCTGCGCTGCCGGTACCGGAATCCTACTATGATGCATATGATGAGTTCCTTACTTGTCCACTGCCGGGACTTGAACTTATTTTCATGTATTTCACGGGTTCCCTTATACACCTTTTGGTAGTAAGTGAATGTGAGCTGTAAAAGCCAACGAAATGCAACTCCACGTGGAGTCAATGGTAAGCTGCTGGTGGTGTCGTTGCTGTGTATTATCTTCACAATTATCATTGCATGTGTTGGTAAATGCAAGATTCTACTGGCATCGGTGTTGTTGGTGGCGAATATAGCTGTTGAATTTGGTTTGTAGAGGCGAAAATGTAATGGGTCATTACAATATGCATATGCATGGTCATCGAGGAATAATATTTCACTCGCCTGGTAGGCCTTACATTTACTTTCTACCAGAAAAATAATAAGTAGAAGCAACAATTTGCCAAAAAATCAGAGAAGATTCGTCAACTATTTGTTGTTAGGGGCAATACCACTACAACTTCAATAATTTTCATCTTCTCCGTTCCCCGACCGTCCAAGTGAAATTACTGGAATAGTGTTCCTCCTACCAGAGGCCGCCAGTCAAATTCACATTATTATTGAGTTCACTGGAAAGGTGTTCCTCCTGCCAGAGGCCGCCAGTCAACTCCACGACTACTATTGAATTCGCTGGAATAGTGTTCCTCCTATCAGAGGCCGCCAGTCAATTCACCGCATATTTACAAAGCACAAGGCTGCTTGTGCAAATTGCAAAACAAACATTCGAAGTAACCGAAAAGGAGTTCCTCCTAACAGAGGCCGTCGGAGCGCAGCTGTCATTAAACCCGCCCCGGTCAAATTAACCTCATGAAGATTTTGAACTCCCGTGCCGTCCGAAAGCCAAGCGATTAACCCGCATAACTTCAACCGAAGGAGAAGCGTCACCCACCCGAAGCGCCCTGCCAGTATCAGGCCGGCGAGCCTGCGCCGTGACCCATCTACTCATATTGTGCTGAAACTAAAGAGAAAACCAATTAACTTCAAACATTAAGTTGGACTACTGCACCCAAGTTTTAGAGCTTCCTTGGGAAGAAGCCCTGGACCCGCTGAGTCTTACCCCAGCTGGGATTTAAAAAGCCTCACAAGTACTAGCGATTGTGAAATGTCTGCAAAAGTTACGAGTGTATCTATTGGGAATACCATTTAAGATTTATACGGATTGCAAGGCATTTACAGCGACTATGAGAAAGAAGGAACTATGTACGACAGTTGCCAGGTGGGCCATACTCCTTCAAGATTTTAACTGTGAAGTTCTTCATAGAGCTGGATCGTCGATGAGACACGTGGATGCTTTAAGCCGTTTTTCAGCAATATTACGTGTTGAAGATGGTGTCTTATATCGAATTAAAAAGGCACAAGAGACGGATGAGTTTTGTTCACTATGCGGAATGTTATGTTACAAGTTCTTGGAAGGTGATTATGCAATAGTGGTTCCAAAAAAACTGCAAAGAGAAGTATTGCGAGGTATCCATGAGCGAGGTCATGTAGGTGCGAATAAGGTCGAGGTGCTAGCCAGAAGAGAATTTTGGAAACCAAGTTTGAAAACGAAAATAAAACAAGCTATCGCAAATTGTATTTCTTGTATACTTGGAGCTAGGAAAAGTGGAAAACAGGAAAGATTCCTCAATCCAATAGAAAAATATGATATTCCTCTAAATACGTATCATCTTGATCATCTTGGCCCCATGAACTCAACTGCCAAGAATTATAAACATCTATTTGTAATTGTTGATGCTTTTTCCAAATTCACTTGGATTTTTCCTGTTAAGTCTGCAGGAGCAGAAGAAGTTGTTAAAAAAATGTTACTTCAAAGTGAAACATTCGGGGATCCAGTAAGAATCGTCACAGATAGAGGTACTGCATTTACGTCCAACGCATTTAAAGAGTATTGCGAAGAAAGGAAGATAACGCATTCCCTGGTGACTACAGGTGTTCCTCGTGGAAACGGACAGGTGGAACGAATCAATAGAACTATCATCGAGATGTTAACAAAAATGTCCATGGATGCTCCCAACAAGTGGTTCAAGCATACACCAAAACTGCAAAGAATTATCAACTCAACAGTAAACAGAAGCACAAAGAAAACGCCATTTGAGTTGATGTTTGGAGTTTCAATGAGATGCGTTGAAAACATAGAATTGAAAAAACTGATGGAAGAGCTACTAGTCGAAGAATTTGAAGACGAAAGAACGAGCTTGCGAGCTGAAGCCAGCGAACAAATAGCTAAGATACAAGAAGAGAACTGGAAAAGCTACAATCGAAAAAGAAAAGATGCTATAAGCTACAAGTTAGGTGATCTGGTCGCAATTAAGAAAACACAGTTTGCACCGGGAACCAAGCTATATCCGTTGTACTTAGGATGTTGCACTTTTTTTTTCTCTATATTTTCCAAGGGAATATGATTTCCAACAATATTCAATATAAACCTAATAATAAGCTAAATTTTATGATGATTTCGGAACTTGAAAACCGCGAACGAAACAATATAATTAGTAAAACAAATTTGCACGAAGTGCACCGGTTAAAGAAAGCGAATGAAATGATAAATGAAAATGAATGTAAATGGCTGAATGAAGGGTTAATAGAAGAAAAAAAAATGCAACACACAGCATGTAATGATGCTGTCAGCCACGGCTACTCAGCTGGGTGTTGGGTATGTTCGATAAGATGTGTGAAGTTTTTATTAAGGTAGGTTAGCGAATTAATTAAAAAGGGTTTTGATATTAAATAGATGAGTATATTATAAAACACAGTGTTGTTCAAATAAGGGTGGGCGCCAGAAAATTTTTTTTGTAAAAGGAATTTTCAAACCTTTTGCTGAAAAATGAAAATATGAAAATACGACCAAGGAAAAAGAACGACAAATGAAAATGTAAATAAGACAATTCTTTAAAATGGAACGTGCAATGATTTATTGTATGGTTGTTGGGAAAACCGTAGATAACTTGGATTAAAAACCCAAATCTTTTCGACAAAATAGGTATTACAAAATGGATGATAAAAAGAAGTAAATGAAAGGCGTTACACAATGTATAAAAAAAAGTTATGTACACTGGTCTGGAGGACCGCTATGTGACTTTGAAAGGGCAAGTCGAAGATTGGACCGTTAATAATAACTTCCCGAAAATTCTCAAGATGAGAAAAATTTAAAAAGGGTTCTCAAACAAATATTTTCTGTGCAATTCAAAGAAAGAAAGGGGCCACACGGTTATAAATTTTCACAAAGCACAAATTGCAAAAAAAAAAACTACGACACTCAAAAATCACTCTACTTATCTTTTCTTTTTGGACAAGATGTCCGCCGGCTGTTCTCCTCTATTTTTCCTCACAAATTACGTCCTGCTGACGTCTTTTTTTCTCTGCTCCTTCTTTTTTCCTTGAATCCTGCCTTCCTCGTCTAACTATTTATCTAATTTTTTGCTTCCTTCAATTCTCCTCGATTTCAAAATACTTTCACTAGATTTTTGTTCACTAAACTTTCCAAAATTCTCTGATCACAAAAAAAACCACTTTGCAGCTTGATAGCTAACCAAGAAGTGTCTCCCACTTCAAGTCTAGCTCCCTGTCTGGACCCAACACCTCACTCATACACACACAAATTCCATCTCTCAACCAATCACGTTTCGTGGGATTCAGTTCCACGACATCAACCACCAATGGGGTTATGCCATCGCTGTCGAATACCCAACGCAAGTGCTCGTACTCACTCTCTCAATTCAGCGAGTTCGACAAGTTGTTGGTGTCGTCCAAAACTTGCCGATCTCATGGGTGAGTCCAGACCCCAATTACCCAATGTCAAAACCTTTCGAGAAAATTGAAAGTTATTGAAACAAAAACCAAGTTTCATCTGGGCATTCTCCCAGTTACTCTAAATCGCGCTAATAGTGAATCGAGGAAGGCACAGTTTCCAAAATACTCTATTTTAAATGTAAAATTTTCTGAGAAGAACCATAGCCGGAAGAAATCTTTTATACTCGCGAACCCTAACTTACGCCGGTGGACCCTTTTGCAGATTTGGGGGAGAGAAGGGAAAACTATTAACGTTCCAACCTTTGACACTTAATTAAATATTTAGGGTGGGCTTAAGCCTTGATTACATTATGTATAAAATATTGCGTTTGTGATGTGTACTTCATGTGATGATATTGTATATGGTGTGGTGTTGTGTATCGTGTACATGCTGTATATTGTGTGATGTTGTGTTTATTAGTGTTCATGGTATCTTCTGCTTTATGTGATGTTTTGGTATATGTGTGTATCTCATTTTGTGTTTCGCAATATGGCAATTTGCTCTAGCCATATACCAGGTTTGTGTCTTGGCTCAACAAACCATTCAGCTCATCCGCTGATAAGGTGTACCTGCTTTTGTTATTTGTTCAAAGCGATGTTCCATTTACATTGCTAAGAACAAACAACGGAAAAATGGTGGGACGAAGAAATGATGGGGAGGGTTTCGGGACTAAAAGAAGGGAATAAAAACATAAACCAGTTTTTAAGGGAAGATCTTTGTTGCGGTGAAATATTACCGTAACAAACTCCCCCCTTACCTACCAAGAGTTGCAATTGGCTTTTCAAAAGAAAAGCCGAAGTACAGGGATCAGATAAGGTAAGACAACACCAACACAAGGAAATCTCTAATGGACAACACAACCATATCTCAATCGCTCTAGGCGAGAGTAAAAGCACATCACAGAGCGTTTCGGCTCTCAGTTCCTCTTAGCGAGCCTATCCTCGGCTACGCGACTAATCTTGGGAATCATCAGGCTCATCGTGGTACGGTTTCAAGTCCTTCACATTCCATGTACCTTTTTCTGTACCATTTTCGTCCATTAGGACATAAGTCCATGGCGAAACTCTTTTTTTGATTTTAAATGGCCCAACAAACTTTGGAGCCAGCTTAGCGGCATAGTAGTTAGCGGCATCAGAAAGGGTGAAATTTCTTCTCCAAACCAACTCGTTTGGGAAGTACCTCACGTCCCTTTTGCGAAGATTATAAATTTTCGTCGACTTCTTGGCTGCTGCTTCTAACTTCCTACCTATTTCTTCCCTAAGCTTTCTAAACCTATTCTCTATTTCGCCCATGTCCCTTTGTCCCCCGGTATCATTATTGGTATTGGTAACAGACTCGTCGGGAGGTGTGGCGCTCGCGAGCCCTGACCCGGAGGTAACCATCGTCCTCCCGAATACAGCATAATAAGGTGATAATCCCAAGACTTCATGTTGGGAAGTGCGGATACTACACGCGACTTTCGCCAACTGAGAGTCCCAAACGCGGTGGTTGTCCGACACATAAGCCCGTAGTGTCGTTTTCAAAATCGGGTTAATCCGTTCTGCCGGATTAGCCTGAGGGTGGTAGTGCGCAGTAAACCTAATTGACGACCTATATTCATCGCATAAAGATTTTAACTCCCTACTCTTAAATTGAGGACCATTATCACAAACTACTATTTTTGGAACACCAAATATCAAAAAGACGTTATCTTCAAGTTCCTTGCACACAGCTTTCGCTGTTGCAGACCTAAGGGGAAATAAAAGAGGAAATTTTGTGAAATAATCCACAACGGTGAGGATATACATATATCCTTTACTAGATTTAGGTAACGGACCAACGAGATTCACACAAATCATCTCCCACGGATTGGATACCCCTTTCCTCTCCGTCATTAGACCTGCCGGTTTATCATGAACGGGTTTTACACTCTAACATACTTTACAATTCCTAACGTACTTTGCTATATCTGCTCTCATTTTCGGCCAATAATAATTTTCTTCTACCCTAGCAAAAGTCTTCCTAACCCCCATATGTCCTGCTAGCGGATGATCATGACACTTTTCTAAAATATTTTTCCTATCACTCCTACCTACTACAATTTTCCATTCGTTATTGTCCCTAACTAAAATATGCTTTGCCCTAACATGTTTAAAAAGTATTCCGTTTTCGAACCTCCATGATGGAAACGCTAATGGGTCCTTCTCGATCTGATCGATCATCTTCTTCAGCCAAGGATCTGTGTTATGTTCCGAAATCCCGGATAAGACCGGCACGCTTCTAGAAAGCATATCTGGAACCACATGATCCTTGCCTTTCCTATGAATTATCTCAAAATCAAACTGTTGTAGACGTACCGCCCACCGCGCTAGTCTACCAACAGGATCTTTCAATTTGCTCAACCAGACCAAGGAATGGTGGTCTGTAATAACCGTGAACCTAACTCCCTCCAAGTAAGGTCTCAGTTTCTCTATGGCCCATAGCACTGCCAAACACTCCTTTTCCGTTGTGGAACAGTTCCTTTCGCATCGGTTGAGGGATCTACTCAGGTAGCAGATCACCTTTTCCCCTTCATCAGAAGTCTGACTAAGGACAGCTCCAACCCCAAAATCCGAAGCATCCGTCTGAACTACGAATGGCTTCGTAAAATCCGGGCAGGTCAGGATAGGAGCCGCAACCAAACACTCTTTTGCCCTACGGAAACTATCCTCACATTCCTCAGTCCATATAAATTTCCTACTCTTTTGTAACAATTCGTTCAACGGTTTTACCAAACTAGCGAAGTTCGGTATGAATCTCCTATACCAGGAAACCGTTCCTAAAAAGCTCCTAACTTCTTTAACATTTTTGGGTTGTGGGATACCTAACATACTCTCAACTTTTTCAGGGTCCATGTGCAAACCATTGCGGTCTACAACATAGCCCAAAAATTTTAACGAAGGCCTACAAAAGTGACATTTGTCCCTACCTACTTTCAAACCTGCCTTAATAAGCCTACTAAAAACTTCTCCCAAAATCTCAATATGTTTTTCGAAAGTGTCTGTAACGATGATTATATCATCGAGATAGACAAAAACGAAGGGTTCTAACTCAGGCCCAAGGACTGTATCTATAAAGCGTTGCCAAGTTGCGGGTGCATTGTGCAATCCGAACGGCATTCTCAAGAAGTGAAATAGTCCACGCCCGGGAACTGTAAATGCGGTGAATTTCCTGGACTCCTTTTCCATTGGAATCTGCCAATAAGCAGACTTAATATCCATGGAAGACAGAAATTTCGCATTGTTTAACCTATCTAAAATGGCTGAGATATATGGGAGGGGGTAAGCATCCCTAGCTGTAACTCCATTGAGTTTCCTATAATCTACACAAAATCTATAGGTATCATCCTTTTTCTTCACCATCACAATGGGGGACGCCCAAGGGCTGTCTGATTTTTCGATAACCCCGTCCTTCAACATCTCTTCCAACTCTTTGTCGATGAATTTTTGGATGGCTGGAGAAACAGGATAATACCTCTGCTTAATCGGTTCTGACTCTGTCCTAATTTTGTGTTCCACTAATTGGGTACACCCTAATCCCTCTGGCATCTCACTAAATACCCTATCCAAAAATTTCCCTAACTCCTGGTTCTGTGTCTCTCCTAAATCAGCTAAGTGTGTTGCTTCCGAAACTGAAGCTATCTCACCTTTGCTGGAAAAATCCCATTCCCCTGATTTCAAATCCGGGACTATGCCCGAAAGAGCCCAAAAATCTGCTCCTAAAATCAAGACCTGAGGAATGTTCGGAATCACTAAGCAATCTATTAAGATTACTTTTCCCTTGATATTAATAGGGAGTGACACTATACCCTCTACCTCTATACCCTTTCCATCCGCTAATGTAACTCTTTCAGTTTTGTTTTTCCCTAATCTAACACCTAAACTTTTCAAAATTCTCCATCCTTCCCTACAAACTATTGTGCGTGAAGCGCCTGAGTCTAAAAGTCCTAACATTTTAACTCCATAAACACTTACTCCTAAATATGGCCTTCTATCCCTACCGTTCTCCTCTAGTGTAAAACCTAATTCAAAATTCCCCGACTGGTCCCCAGTAGGCGACCTCACAGATTTCAACGGCGCTCCCGTCCTACTGACCCGAGAGTGCGTCTTACGTTTCCCGAGCAGGTGGAACAGTTACTTCGCGTAACCCCCTGCTTCCCACATCCGAAACAACTCCTAGGGGCAGAACACCTATTTGCAAAATGGCCCAACCCATTGCAATTATAACACCTAACCACAGAGTTCGACGAGTTAGAATTCGAATTCTGAGTCGAGTTCGAATTCAAGGGTTCACGAGTTTGCCTGCTCTCAACAGCAGAAACTCTCCTAACCAACGACCTATCCGAATTTTGTCCCGCTGGACGAGATTGGTTGTTGTCCTCGACAACCGAACCTCTTCTACCATTCGACCTAAAAGGATTAGAATTCAAATTCTGATTTGAATTCCTTGCGACCTGGCGAGTCTGGTTGCTCTCCTCAACAACCGCGACTCTTGGGGTTTCACCTCCTACGTAAGCCAGATCCGGCTCAAGTAGGTTCCTACTTCGATTGTTAGGGGGTGGAACATAGGATTCCACGTTTGCCCTAACCATCTCAAGATTGCGCCCTAATCTAACCAGCTCAGAAACGCAAGTCAGATTAGCCAATCTGAGCTGCGTCTGGTAGAATGGTGTCAGGTTCTTTTGAACCATAGACAGCATTCGCCCCTCTGAGATGGGTTCAGAAAGCCTCCTGAACATGTTCTGCATTATCGCAACGTAGACCCCGATTGATTCATCGCGGCCTTGCGTGCGACGCCTAATCTCGTCTATTAGCAAATCATCGTAGTTGGGTGGAAGGAACTCTAACTTCAATTCACTGACAAGTTCTTGCCACGAATTGATTGAAACCCTAAAGGCCCTAAACCACAACAAAGCCCTACCTACAAATAAGTCCACAGCTGACCGAAACAGCTGGGCTTCTGAGACTCCACGAGCTAACCTAATCTCCTCTACTCTCTCCAGGAACGCATTCAATGAAGAACCACAGCGTTCTCCATTAAACTTCACGTCCCATTTTGAAATTTTTTCAAACCTATCCGAATTTACGAAAATCCTATCCCTACCAAAACTATCTACTCTATCACTATAACTATATTCCCTACTACCAATACTATCCCTGCCACTTTCTTCAAAATTCCTATTCTCAGATTCCCCTAAACTTCTCGATGGAGCTTGAGCTGAAACTACTACAAGCTCTGCTGCTGCTGATGATGTTGATGTTCCTATTTCTGCTGGTACTGTTGATGATGTTAATGCTCCTGCTGATGCTGCTGCTGAGGCTGGTGCTGGTCCTGCCGCTGAAGCGTTCAGTCTATCGGTTGATAGCTGTGCCTCTTCTTCTTGTATGTCCTCTATTTCCTCTAAATCTGCTAAAGCCATTACTAGCTTGTTTCTCAAGACTAGTTTACGCTTCTCTTCACTCTCATCTTCTGGTTGAGACCTATCCAATCGACCTATTCCCCATTCAAATTTAGCTAAAACTTTCAAGTATTCTTTCGACTTTCTTGATTTAGGCGGATTTTCTAACAATTTCCCTATTTCAACTAATTTACCCTCTATTGCCTTACTGTCTTCTACAAAACTGAACGGATATTTGGTAGGAGCACCTAAAGACCCTCTTCTTTCTAGCAACCTAGCACCTCTCAACGATTTTCGCATTTCCTCAACTGTCCCTACGTCTAAGCCCCTACATTCCATCTCGTAGGCGAGCTCATCCTGTGCTAATCTATTAATATCCATAACTATTCTATACTGTATTGAGAACCAATGAGAAAAAAAACTATCCCAAAATTTCCAAATCAAAATATCAAAAAAAAACTTTAATTTTAAAATTTTACAAAACTCTATAATTGATTCGTAACTCACCAAAACTAGTTTTAAACTAGATTCAACCAAAACTCCAAAAACAACAAAACAAATTCAAAGACCTAAGCCAACAACAATGTCGATTTGACTCTGTTCGACAAAAAAAAAAAATCGCTTTAACTTCACCTCTTTCAAACAACAAAATCCAAAATCAATATTCAAAACTGACCAAAACAAAATAATCGAAATCAGTTCAACGATTCCAAAAAACAACCAAAAACCAATAGAACTTCTCAATTCGAAAAAAAAGAAAATTGAACTCAAAACACAATCGAAATTCCAAAACAACAAAATTAAAGACAAATTCGAAACAAACTAAAACTCAAAAACACAATTGAAATTTCAAATCAAAACTAAAATTAGAAATCAAACTCGAAACAAAATATCGAAATCAAAAAAAATATCGAAAAGAGATTATCGAAAAAAAATCGAACAAAAAAAAATAATCGATTTCGTACACCGTGTACGCGACCCTAATCTCTCACTGCGAAAATTAAATACAACTCAACTCGTAAACAAACGACCGAAGCCGGCTGGCTATGCCAATTGTGTACACTACAGTAATGTATATCAAAAAAAAATAAAGCACCGGTGCTGATAAGCAGTGGCACTGGTTTACGAACAAATTCTATGTCAAAATATATGTATGTAAAATGTATGTAAAATGTGTAAATACGATCGAAAAAAAGGAATATGAATTTTAAAATATATAATTATAAAAACAAAATAAATGCACCAGTTTTGTACCAATAAGGCACAGCAAAAAAAAGAAATAATATAGATATAAAAAGGAAAATAACAAAAGGGAACCTACTTGAATGTATACTTTGTATACTTGTACGGGAATTTCCAAACGATGTTGTTTTTTTTTTTCCTCAACCACGACAGGTACGATGGATGTAAATGTTGATTTTGATTTTGCACAATTTAACCTAAATTGGGAATAGAAAATAGTACCAGTTAAAAGTTCACAGAAAGTAAAAACAAAGTCACAACAAACACTTTCGGAACGACACACAAAAAAAATAACCACAGGAATTTTTCCACAAAAACTTCACAGAGCCCCGCACGTTGGGTGCCAAATTGTTGCACTTTTTTTTTCTCTATATTTTCCAAGGGAATATGATTTCCAACAATATTCAATATAAACCTAATAATAAGCTGAATTTTATGATGATTTCGGAACTTGAAAACCGCGAACGAAACAATATAATTAGTAAAACAAATTTGCACGAAGTGCACCGGTTAAAGAAAGCGAATGAAATGATAAATGAAAATGAATGTAAATGGCTGAATGAAGGGTTAATAGAAGAAAAAAAAATGCAACACACAGCATGTAATGATGCTGTCAGCCACGGCTACTCAGCTGGGTGTTGGGTATGTTCGATAAGATGTGTGAAGTTTTTATTAAGGTAGGTTAGCGAATTAATTAAAAAGGGTTTTGATATTAAATAGATGAGTATATTATAAAACAAAGTGTTGTTCAAATAAGGGTGGGCGCCAGAAAATTTTTTTTGTAAAAGGAATTTTCAAACCTTTTGCTGAAAAATTAAAATATGAAAATACGACCAAGGAAAAAGAACGACAAATGAAAATGTAAATAAGACAATTCTTTAAAATGGAACGTGCAATGATTTATTGTATGGTTGTTGGGAAAACCGTAGATAACTTGGATTAAAAACCCAAATCTTTTCGACAAAATAGGTATTACAAAATGGATGATAAAAAGAAGTAAATGAAAGGCGTTACACAATGTATAAAAAAAAGTTATGTACACTGGTCTGGAGGACCGCTATGTGACTTTGAAAGGGCAAGTCGAAGATTGGACCGTTAATAATAACTTCCCGAAAATTCTCAAGATGAGAAAAATTTAAAAAGGGTTCTAAAACAAATATTTTCTGTGCAAATCAAAGAAAGAAAGGGGCCACACGGTTATAAATTTTCACAAAGCACAAATTGCAAAAAAAAAACTACGACACTCAAAAATCACTCTACTTATCTTTTCTTTTTGGACAAGATGTCCGCCGGCTGTTCTCCTCTATTTTTCCTCACAAATTACGTCCTGCTGACGTCTTTTTTTCTCTGCTCCTTCTTTTTTCCTTGAATCCTGCCTTCCTCGTCTAACTATTTATCTAATTTTTTGCTTCCTTCAATTCTCCTCGATTTCAAAATACTTTCACTAGATTTTTGTTCACTAAACTTTCCAAAATTCTCTGATCACAAAAAAAACCACTTTGCAGCTTGATAGCTAACCAAGAAGTGTCTCCCACTTCAAGTCTAGCTCCCTGTCTGGACCCAACACCTCACTCATACACACACAAATTCCATCTCTCAACCAATCACGTTTCGTGGGATTCAGTTCCACGACATCAACCACCAATGGGGTTATGCCATCGCTGTCGATAACCCAACGCAAGTGCTCGTACTCACTCTCTCAATTCAGCGAGTTCGACAAGTTGTTGGTGTCGTCCAAAACTTGCCGATCTCATGGGTGAGTCCAGACCCCAATTACCCAATGTCAAAACCTTTCGAGAAAATTGAAAGTTATTGAAACAAAAACCAAGTTTCATCTGGGCATTCTCCCAGTTACTCTAAATCGCGCTAATAGTGAATCGAGGAAGGCACAGTTTCCAAAATACTCTATTTTAAATGTAAAATTTTCTGAGAAGAACCATAGCCGGAAGAAATCTTTTATACTCGCGAACCCTAACTTACGCCGGTGGACCCTTTTGCAGATTTGGGGGAGAGAAGGGAAAACTATTAACGTTCCAACCTTTGACACTTAATTAAATATTTAGGGTGGGCTTAAGCCTTGATTACATTATGTATAAAATATTGCGTTTGTGATGTGTACTTCATGTGATGATATTGTATATGGTGTGGTGTTGTGTATCGTGTACATGCTGTATATTGTGTGATGTTGTGTTTATTAGTGTTCATGGTATCTTCTGCTTTATGTGATGTTTTGGTATATGTGTGTATCTCATTTTGTGTTTCGCAATATGGCAATTTGCTCTAGCCATATACCAGGTTTGTGTCTTGGCTCAACAAACCATTCAGCTCATCCGCTGATAAGGTGTACCTGCTTTTGTTATTTGTTCAAAGCGATGTTCCATTTACATTGCTAAGAACAAACAACGGAAAAATGGTGGGACGAAGAAATGATGGGGAGGGTTTCGGGACTAAAAGAAGGGAATAAAAACATAAACCAGTTTTTAAGGGAAGATCTTT
The DNA here is from genome assembly GCA_914767635.1 of Melanostoma mellinum. Classification (NCBI taxonomy): domain Eukaryota; kingdom Metazoa; phylum Arthropoda; class Insecta; order Diptera; family Syrphidae; genus Melanostoma; species Melanostoma mellinum. The sequence goes on along the minus strand of OU612059.1, from coordinate 93,062,088 downwards.
GTTGCGGTGAAATATTACCGTAACAAGGACCATATGAAATCGCTAAAGTTAAACGAAATGACAGATATGATGTTCGAAAAGTTGGAAGTCACGAAGGATCGAACGCTACTTCGTCATCTGCCGACTTCATGAAACCATGGCGCAACGAAGATGGTAGTGAATGCGATGAGACTGAAAGTGAAGAAGAAGATGAGGATAACGTTGATGCACCGAGTTTTGGCTGATTAAATGAAGATGATTCGTCTGAGACAGCCGAAAACAGGATGGCGGATTGTAGGAGGCCAAACCAATGTTTAAACACCTTAATTTATTTGTTCATCTGTTCTGTTTTGTTTGTTCCGTAAAGAAAGTGTTATATTAAGGCCATAGGCTATATAAAGAAAAAGATTACAATGAGCGAGGATTCGGTTCGATTTTGAAAAAAGGCAAAGTAACGAAAAGGCAAAGTATAAGAATTAAAGGTCAAGTGAAAATCAAGACAATCATGAACTTTTTTTCAAATTAAATTAAATACTTATATCGTTTTTCATTGACGATAAGAGTTACTCCTTTTGTGAAAAGATCTGCTCTTTTTACATTTTTAATTTTTCATTGGAAAAAAGAGTAGTTCTGGAGTTACTCTAAACGCCAAAGATCTACTCCCAATCGGTTGGGAGATCTACTCTGAAAATTACACACACATGCAAAAACATCTGTCAAATGGAAAAAAAATTTTGTGAAATTTTAAATTTTGAAGAAAGTAATTGAATTATGAGTGCAGAAATATGTAAATATTAGAATTTGTTAGTTCGCTGCATTGTTTGTTGTCATCTTCTTCGTCGTCATCCCTTTCCATCCATCACCTACATGTTGTGGAAAAAAATATTGAAAAGATGCAAGTGGGCGCATTCACTGCTTTAGTAACTACGTAATCAAGTCATTAGAAACAACTGCGAAATGAGTTGAAAATTTTTCAGCCCACGTAATGTAAAAAGTTCAGATATAAAGTTACTTTACAATCATTTCGACGTTTCACAATCGGCTGTTCGGAAAAAAATACGAAAGATTACAAACAAAAAAGGATTTATTGCGTTTGTAGTTCAATTTTGCATTCACAAAACTAATTGAATTTTGACTACAGAAGTGAATGCACCCAATGCTATTTATGACAATTGTCACCAATACTACGACAAAACTGTTGAAAAATGTTTCATTGAAAAGAGTAGTTCTGCATTTGAGAGTAGTTCTTTCGGATTTCAATAAAAAACGCTATTAATCATTATTAATAAACAAGTGTATAACTAAAACCTTACCAATTGTTAGTGAATTAAATTACAATTACTATCAACTAAAAATAAATAGGGTGGCGCAACAGAGCGAGGAGCCCCTGGGCCTAGCACATTTCTCACAACCATGCCTTGTCAGGGAATGGAGGGGACCTACAATTTTTCGCCGGTTCCGAACGGTTAATTGAGAATGCGCTTTTCATGGCAATGAATTTACTAACGGAGGACTTGCCAGTTCCTCGCGAAAGGCGATACCCGTGGAAAAACATTTTTGCATTTTTCCTCTGCTGGGATTCGAACCTCGAACCTCTGGGTTAGCAGGTGGACATGCTAACCATTACGCCACGGGTACCACACTATCACTATCAACTAACTGACTATTATTTCCCCATTCCCCACAATTGGTGTCAGAAGTGAAGCGTATCAGAACTTCAGTGCCGCGTTTAAGAATTTATTCTGTACCCTTAAAGTGCAAATAAAGATACATAATAGCTTTTAAAATTGTCAAAAGAATAATATTGCATGAAAGTGAAAACTAGAGTCTGGTGCCATAATTTCATTATTTTTATTAGTGGAGAAAAAAAAAGTAGAATAATCAAAGAGAAGTTCAATTGAATATTATAAAAATTAAAGCTACGAAAGAGATAATAAAAAACCGCAATTGGAACATAAGAGAGTGATTAAATGTTATTTTGTGCTGTCAGGATACAGAGATGGCGGAGTGAATTACCTAAGGTAATCTACTCAAATAACTACGAATAGTTAATCGGGTAAACTACATCCCTAATTTGTTACATTTTGTTACCTACGTTTACTACCACCCTAAAACGGTTGAATGTTCTGTACATGATAATTAGAATTACTATATTTAATCAAAATTAAAACTTTAAGATGTTAAAAAGAGAAACACAATGAAATATTGAGCAGAACTAAGCTTCTGTATTCAAATTAAAAAAACTAACTCTAAACAAATCCATTTGAAAAGTAAACTGGAAAAAGAAGTGCATCTTCATCTGCACTACAGAACAATTTGCCAATATGGCCGTTGAAATAAAAATAAAAAAAAAAGCAAACATTTTGACAGTTGACGCTACGTCTACTACATTTAATTACGTAAACTACATTTAACTACATAAACTACTCCATTTGTGTAGCAAACGTAAGAAATGTAGTTAATCGAAAAAAGTTGAATTTCTGCCATCTCTGTGTGAGGTTGATTAATGCATACGCACATATACACACAACTTTGGTGAGATCGTTTCATGTTGTATTGCCTTGCTTATCTCTTTAAAATCTGATCAAGATTCAAGATCTTTGAGTGAATTCACCTTGCTAAGACACATTTTAATCTTATCATTTTATGGCAAGTTAGGTGTATTTGAAAAAGCTTTTATCGCATGAGAGGACTAAAAAGCTTTTCGATTTCGATTTTTTGTGGAAACCATAACATTGAGCTTTAAATTATTTTTTTGCTATGATCGGAAAGTGATTTAATAAGTTGGAGAAAGACTTAGATTTCTAATGGATTATTTAGAAAAGCTAAAAACGAAACAACTACAGACAATTTTAAAAGAACTTAAATTATCGTATAGATATAATTTGAAATCAGAATTAGTAGAAAGACTGAATAATTTTTTTTAAAAAGAAAATATATCGGCAAAAGAATATATTGAACTATTTGCAAAGAAAACACAAAAAGAAATTGGCAATAATACAAGTGATAGTGAGAGTGGGGAAAGTTATAAGGAATTCGAAGATACGGCTGAAGGTGACGAACCGAAAAAGTGTGAAAGAAGTGAAGAACATCGCAAAGCAAAAGTAGAGATGTCAGAAATGAATAATTTTGTATTTAAAGATGTTGAGGAGTCTCTAGATAGATTTACTGGTGAAGGAGGGAAGAATATAATTTCGTGGTTGAAAGACTTTGAAGACATATCGACTGTGTGTAAATGGATTGATATTCAAAAATATCTTTATGCCAGGCGGTTGCTTAAAGGAGCTGCTAAGCTAGCAGTAGAAGTGTCAACCGGCATAACCAGTTGGGCGGGATTAAAAGACTTTTAAAAAAATGAATTTAACGATACGCCGTCATGCTTAAGTCTACACAAAAAACTTCAAGCCCGGAAGAAGAGAAGTGATGAGTCGTTCTTAGAATATATGTATTCGATGAAACAAATCGCTATGAGATGCAATTACGATGATGAATCTCTAATTACTTAAAACTGTGCTTTATGAAGCAACGAGCTTAGATGAATTAAAAAAGAAATTCCATGTTTACGAAACAATAAAAAGCCAAATAGCAAGTACAAGTTATTTTCGAAATCAAAACGCTTCCCAAAATGTTAGGCCAATTTCTTCGAACTCTTTTAAAAACGATAATAATAGGAGATGTACAAACTGTGGTTCGTTCTCACACAGTCAAAATGATTGTCCGAATAAGAGTAAAGGCGCACGCTGTTTTTCATGCAATGAGTTTGGTCATATTTCTAAAAATTGTTCCAAAAAGGATACAACATACAAGAAATTTGGATGCGATGATTATGATGTGTTGGTGGATACGGGTGCGGATGTTTCATTGATTCAGAAAAGTGTTTGGGAAAAGACTGGTTCTGTTGTTGATGGGGCTGGAGAATTTTTGATGGGATTTGGGGATGGCAAAGCGAAGCGAACGCATGGTGCGTGTACAATTAACGCTATTATAGAAGGAGATCAGTATTCCATTCGTTTTCATGTTGTTCCGGATGAGTGGATGTCAGATAATTTAATATTGGGAAAGAATTTTTTGAGTGTGGCAAGAGTTTCTATTGAGAATGGTCACATCACTGTTACAAAAATCCCTGATGAGAACAATATTGCGAAAATGGATGTAGTCAATTTGGTTGAAAGGACTGATTTGGAATCCATTATAAACCAACAACTAGAACATATAGCTGATGGTTCAATTCGAAACGAAATTAGAGAATTGGTACATTCATACGAAACTAAGAAACCTGAGAAAAGCAAAATAGAAATGCGCAATGTATTATTTGATGATCAACCTGTTTATCAAAAACCAAGAAGGTTAGCACCGCAAGAAAAAGAAGATGTGAAGAAACAAATTGGTACGTGGCTCACAGATGGAATAATTAGATACAGTTGCTCTGATTATGCAAGCCCTATTGTATTGGTCAAGAAAAAAGATGGAACGAACAGAATTTGTATTGATTATAGACAGTTAAACTCAAAAATCATCAAGGACCGCCACCCACTTCCATTAATAGAAGAAATCTTAGAAGACCTTGTGGAAGGATTGTTTTTCATAGTTTTGGACTTCAAGAATGGATTTTTTCATGTACCCGTCGAAAAAAGAAGTCAAAAGTTCAAAGCTTTTGTAACCCCAAATGGGCATTACGAATTTCTTAGAGCTCCATTTGGTCTGTGTAATTCACCTTCAGTTTTTCAAAGGTTTATCAATTCTGCCTTCGAAAAATTCTTACGATCAGATTGGTTGACAATTTTTGTGGACGATTTAGTAATTCATGCTAAAAGTCAAAAAAACTGCGTAGAAAAGTTAAAATTGGTTCTAGAAGTTGCAGCAGAAAATGGCTTATTTACCAATTGGAAAAAATGTGAGTTCATAGCGGAAAAGATAGCGTTTCTGGGACATGTGGTCGAAAAAGGAAGCCTTAAGCCGTCCACAGAAAAGATAAAAGCAATTCAACATTTTCCAATACCTGATAATCTAAAGAAGATTCTACGTAAGGATGTGAAATTTTACTTTGGCCAGGATCAAGTTGAAGCATTTCAAACATTAAAGGATGCGTTATGTAGAGACCCGGTTTTGAAACTGTATAACCCCAAGCGTGAAACTGAGCTACACACCGATGCAAGCAAAGTTGGATACGGTGTTTTGTTTTAATGTAAAAGCAAAACGATAACACTATGCACCCTGTATTTTATCTGAGCTATAAATCATCAAAAGTGGAAAGTAACCTAACAAGTTATGAACAGGAAGTACTAGCGATTGTGAAATGTCTGCAAAAGTTACGAGTGTATCTATTGGGAATACCATTTAAGATTTATACGGATTGCAAGGCATTTACAGCGACTATGAGAAAGAAGGAACTATGTACGACAGTTGCCAGGTGGGCCATACTCCTTCAAGATTTTAACTGTGAAGTTCTTCATAGAGCTGGATCGTCGATGAGACACGTGGATGCTTTAAGCCGTTTTCCAGCAATATTACTTGTTGAAGATGGTGTCTCATATCGAATTAAAAAGGCACGAGAGACTGATGAGTTTTGTTCACTTGTTGCAAATATTTTAAAGCACGACGAGAATTATGAAAAGTTTGTTATGCGGAATGTTATGTTACAAGTTCTTGGAAGGTGATTATGCAATAGTGGTTCCAAAAAAACTGCAAAGAGAAGTATTGCGAGGTATCCATGAGCGAGGTCATGTAGGTGCGAATAAGGTCGAGGTTGTTACAATTAATAATGCACTGCTTCGATTCAGGTGCCAGCACGAACTCCTTTATTGTACATCATAGACAGGCTGAGCCTAAGCTTTTATATTCACCATACATAACTGCATCATATTATACATAGCTTTGACCAGCCAAGCTTCTAGAGTTAATACTTAATAGAGATAATATGCGTATACAATATGCTACAACCTTTTTTTTTTCTAATAATTGTATTGTATAATAAAGAAATTAGAGAAAAAAAGTTTTAATAATAAGTAATCAAAAAAAAAAAATGATAGGTAATTATAAAATAATAATAATCCTTGCACCTCTGGTTTTGTAAGTCTCGTCAAGCAATGGGATTGGGAAAGAGTTGATGTCGTCTGCGCAATGTACCATCATCCCTCTTATTTCGAATATCTGAACTATTTCACCTGTATTGCTTGCCATCTGTTTGCAATGTAAGATCTCGGAGTGTGCTACTTTTTGAAAATGGTTCCTGTTTTCCATATGTTTTTATCTCTTACCATAACCCTATCATTGACCTCAAATTTTGGTTTGGGGCGAGCCATTTTATTGTAGTATTTTTCCATGTTCTTTCTTTTTCTTATGAACTGATCGTCAATATTCTTTTCTAGTCTGGGTTTGAAAAAATTTATGTGAGCTGGAAGTATTGATCTAAGTCGTCTATTTTGCATCAGCTGTGAAGGCGACGCAGACATATCTTTGACTGGAGTATTTCTATTGTCTAATAAACTTAAGTATAATTCCTCTTCATTCCTACTTTTTCTAAGAAAATTTTTTGATATTTGTACAGCCCTTTCGGCCAATCCATTTGACTTTGGATATAGAGGACTATTTGTCTCAATAATAAAATCTAATTCTTTTGCAAACTTTTTACATTCAAATGAAGAAAACGGAACATTATCTGCTACTACAATATTGGGAATTCCCCAATAGGAAAATATTTCTAGCCATTTCGATATAATTTCCTTTGACGATTTGTTTTTAATTTTCTTTAACTCCAACCACTTTGTATGATAGTCTATTAATACTAAATAGTTTTTCCCAGCAAATTCCAAAACGTCACATCCTACTTTTTGAAAAGGAAACTTTGGAGTTTCGTGAGCAATTAGTGGTTCTTTCATATTTTTGTTTTGGTATTTCTGACAAATGCTACATTCTGCTGTTAATTGTTCTATCTCTTTGTTGATGCCTGGCCAGTACACTGAAGAATTTGCATTTTTTTTTAATTTTTTCTACCCCCATGTGCGATGAGTGAAGTTGACGCAGAATTTCGTATCTCATTGCTGTGGGGACTATTATACGATTGTCAAGAAAAAGAATTCCATCTTCGATAAAACTATTATTTCGCACTTTAAAGAAAAACTTCAAATTTTCTTCTATTTTTGTTTTATCATTTGGCCATCCCCTCTGACACATTGTTTTTAATTTATTCAGTATTGCATCTTTTCAGTTTTCTTTATAAATTCATTTTTCCTTTCTTCGCTAACGTTAATTGACAATACTGCTTCTGTAATCGTAGGGTCCTCATCACAATTTCCTGTATCTTCATAGTATCTGGATAAATAATCTGCTATGTGTAAATGTTTCCCAGGCATGTATTTAACTACAACATCAAAATTTAGCAGCTTTAGGCGCATTCTTTGCAGCTTAGACGATGGAATTTTTTCTATTTGCTTGGACATAATTGATTCCAACGGTTTGTGATCACTATAAATAAGAACCTTGCGGCCATAAGTATAAAAATTAAATTTCTTGCATGCATATAAGACCGCGAGAAGTTCCTTCTCTATTTGAGAGTAATTACGCTCGCTTTCTGTTAAGCTTCTGGATGCGAATGAAATTGGTTGATTATCTTGTAAGAGACAACAACCTAGACCGTTTTGGGAGGCATCCGTTACAACGCAGATATTTTTCTTTTCATCGAACGGTTTCAAAATTGGCGAACTCAAAATGTAACCTTTTATGCTCTCAACTGCCTTTGTATGCATCTCTAGCCAATTGAAAATCACATTTTTCTTCAACAATTCCCTCAAAGGCGATGTAAGTTCTGCTAAGTTGGGAATGAACGATCTTACATAATTTATGACCCCTAGAAATTTCTGCAAATCCTTTTTATTTTTTGGATTTTTCATATTTTGTATGGCACGTATGCGGTCGTTATCTGGACGAACACCATTTTCAGAGAAAACGTGGCCTAAATATTTTATTTCTTTTGGATTTATTTGCATCTTATCTGGATTAAATTTTATGTTGTTTTCCCTAGCTCTATTTAGGACGGCAAGAAGATTTTCATCATGTTCTTCCTGCGTTTTGCCAAATATAACTATGTCATCTATATATATAGGCATACTCCACTTAAACCACTAAAGTTGTTTTCATTCATTTTCTGAAACACCTTTGGCGCAATCTTAACCCCAAATGGTAGTCTATTGCAATCATATACACCAAAAGGTGTTGAAAAAGCACAGAGCTTTCTTGATTCATCTGTCAACTCTACGTGCCAAAACCCATCTTTTAGATCTAATACACTAAAAAACTTGGCCCCATTCAGGGAGGTCATTATTTCTTCTAATGTGGGAATCAAAACCACTTCATCAATAAGACATTTGTTTAGCTCTATTGGATCTAAGCATAATCTTAAACTTCCATTTTTCTTTTCAACAACAATCAAGTTGCTTATCCAGTCTCTTCTATCATTGCATTTACTAATGACACCCTCTTTAGTCATCTTATCTAAAGTATACTTTAGGCGTTCCATGAGCTTTAATGGAACTCGCCTAGCCTGACGAGCCACAGGGACGACATTTTCCTTGATTTGAATACTATATTTTTGTGGAAATTTACCTATCCCAGTAAATAAATCAGAATATGACCTGATGATACCCTCTTTTGACAGCTTCGACGTCCTTCCAATGTGCCTCACGCTATAACTATCTTTGATTGAATCAATTCTACTTAAAATTTGTAACCGAACACATGTCTGAAGACCCAGAATCGGAACATAATTTTCTTCAACTTTTACAAATTGCTCTAGACTTACTTCATTCCAGTGGCGAACGCAGAAAAATTTTTCGGGGGGGGGGGTTTTGAAAAAATATATTAAATATTAACGAACAATTTGTTTTTAACATTTTTATGCTTTTTTATACTCTGTATTGATTCGTAAAATACATTGCTAGGAGCAATACTATTATAATATTATAAATGTGTAATGTGTAATTCTGTCTGTCCAGCTTTCTGTGTTACCGTCTCCCGCCCAAGCTACTCAGCCGATTTGAATGAAATTTGGTACATAGATAGCCTAGAACCTGAGAAAAGACATAGGCTATGCATTTTATCCTTTTATTCTAATGAGAACGAGAACGTATACAGGAACCTAGAAACTACAGCACCGATTTTCATAATTCTTCCACCGTTGGAACGCCTCACTATCCTCAAGTAACATAAACTTCAACTCATCCCCATATTCCTACAGGAACAAGAGTCCTTACTACTATATCAAGTACGAAATAATCTGCCGCCCAAACCACTGAGTCGATTTAAGTAAAATTTTATACAGAGATGATCTAGAAGGACATAGACTTCAATTCATCCGAATATTCCCACGGGAACCGGTCCTTACTAATATTATAAATGCAAAAGTAGCTCGGTCTGGTAGTCCCGCCCAAACAACTGAACCAATTCAAATGAAATTTTGTACAGAGGTAGTCTAAGACCTGAGGAAAGACATAGACATTATGTTTTATCCCAATTTCTACGGGAACGTAAACGAGAACTTAGAAACTACTGCACCGATTTTAAAAATTCTTCCACCTTAAGAATGCTACACTATCCCCGAGCGAGTAACATAAGCTTTAACTCATTCCCATATTCCTATGAGAACAATCACCATATTCCCTCGGGAACGGGAGTCGTTACTAATATTCCAAAAAATCCAAAATTAAATCTGTCTGTTTTTTTTCTTTGTTCCATTGATTATTCCCATGGGACTTACTTGTACTTGTAAGTAAACAATTCTATTTGGCAAAATATGTGAAAAAAGTAAGAAGATAGGTTACTGAAAAATTCAAATTGCTGCCGAAAGTCAGCTAGGATTTTCTAAAATTAAATCAATGCGGCTTGGAACTTTTGCCATTTTTATATTTATAAAGTCCTCATAGTGAACCTCAATACTTTTATAGATGTTCAGCAACATCAAACCGTTAGTTGCTCCTAGCTGGTTCTTCCTCGCAGAAAAGTTTTTAATCTGCGCAGATATGAAAAAGATCGCTCGCTTGAAGCCACGGATACCGGAAGTGTAGCACTGATCTGCATAAAATAATGAACTGTTTTATATAGGGACGAATCGCACACATTTAAGGTGTCTATAAGGTTGTTGGGCTGTTTTTATTTTGGCATACTCAAGCAATGTTCATTGGTATGCATATGCTTATTCATACATAAGTATACCCTTTCCTAGTTGCCATTGTCGATCCCATTCTCATAAAAAGCCAGAGCAACTAGTTTTTAGTATGTGTGATGAAAATTTTAATTTTCATTAGTTTTGAAGCGACCAATGCGATGTGTTTGCACTTTGCAAATATGAGTAGGAAAGTGAATTTTCATATATTTCTATCGCAGGTCCCATTTTATACGACCCAATACTACCTCGACATCAACATATGAAATTTACTTACACTAGAAAAGGGTGATCATGCTAAAAACATACCAAAACCAAAAAGTAATTCCAAAACATTATGAATTACCTGCAAATTAACTTATCGATAGAAATGGATTTCGCATTTGGAAGGATTTTTTCAAAAAATTAATTTTGACAGAATGAAATTTTCAGATGAGTTTTATGCTTCCATGTTTTATATTTTGATTTTTGATTTAAAAAACTAGTCGTTATTTTTATTTCGGGGGGCGGGGGGGGGGGTTCAACCCCCAAAACCCCCACTGCGTTCGCCCCTGCTTCATTCCTCCGAACACAACTTAATGTACAAACTCCCAGTGGCACAATCCTTGAGCCTCCATATGCTTGCAAGACGGTATATGTTGGACGCAAGACCGATGGTTCTTTTAAGTCATCAAATATTCTAAGAGGCAAGATGTTCACGTCAGACCCCGTGTCTAGCTTAAATTCCACCAACTGATTGTTTATTTTAATGGATTCTACCCAACACCTTGACGAAACCTGCAAATCCATTTGATGGGCCTGGCCTGGTTGCGATGCTTTTGACCCTATGGAATAAATATAAAAATCACAATTATTTTCTAAATCTTCTTCATTTGAATTGATTTGTCTGACATTTTTAACTCTGCAAACAATTGCAAAGTGATTTAAACGAGAACAATTTTTACATTTTTGACCAAAAGCTGGACAGTTTCTTCGCTTATGTGAAGAATTGCAATACTGACAATTTCGTATTACATCTTCATTATTAAAATTATTATTTCTATAACTACTTTGAAAGGAATTTCGATTATTATAAGCTATATTATTATTTCTTGAATTGTTTGCCTTTGGTTTTTGAGAGTTATTTTGATTTAAGCTTATCATTGCTTGTTCTGAACCATGTGATCTGCCTTTAACCTCAAACACCAACGATCCTGGTTTCTGAATATGCGTGATTTGCTCCTTCATTGCTTCACTTGCTCTGCCTTTGTCCACCGCTTTCGTTAGATCCAGTTTTTCTTCTTGAAGAAACTTTCCTTTAAGCTTTTTATCGTACACCCCTAGCACAATTCAATCTCTCAACATCTCGCTCTCGCTGCTCCCAAACTCACATGTTCGCAACAACCGCTTCAAATCCATCAGAAACACATCGAAAGGTTCATTTTCCGTTTGATTCCGGTTATAAAACATGAACCTCTCATACACTACATTCTTTTTAGGCTCGCAAAAATCGTCAAATGCCTTTATCACCTCATCATATTTTTTCCTGTTATCTTCTGACAAATTGAAAGAATTAAATGTCTCCAAGGCCTCCTCTCCTATGGCATTTAAAAATGTTGCTGTTTTTACTTCATCGTCTTTCTTTGAAATCCCAGAAGCCGTCATAAAAATAGCAAAATTCTGCTTGAATCGCTTCCAAATTTTCGGAGATGTTTCCATTTAAATTGAGATTGTTCACCGGTTTTTATCTAACACTGTTTTGCGTGTGCTTTTCTTACTGTCTGAAGTTTTTTGTATGTAATTCTTTAGTTTATGACGGTTGTCTACTTTTTGTTTGTGACTTAGTTTAATTGGCACATAATATGAAATAATTCTACATATTTCTTAGAATTTTTCTCATATGGGTTGAGTTATTACTTTCTTTAGCACTTGCAATCACCATTTGAAAAAGTATTTATGGAAAAAGTGTTTATGGAATCGTATGTACCGGCTGCGCCATGTTACAAGTAATAATGCACTGCTTCGATTCAGGTGCCAGCACGAACTTCTTTATTTTACATCATAGACAGGCTGAGCCTAAGCTTTTATATTCACCACATAACTGCATCATATAATACATAGCTTTGACCAGCCAAGCTTCTAGAGTTAATACTTAATAGAGATAATATGCATATACAATATGCTACAGAGGTGCTAGCCAGAAGAGAATTTTGGAAACCAAGTTTGAAAACGAAAATAAAACAAGCTATCGCAAATTGTATTTCTTGTATACTTGGAGCTAGGAAAAGTGGAAAACAGGAAGGATTCCTCAATCCAATAGAAAAATATGATACTCCTCTTAATACGTATCATCTTGATCATCTTGGTCCCATGAACTCAACTGCCAAGAATTATAAACATCTATTTGTAATTGTTGATGCTTTTTCCAAATTCACTTGGATTTTTCCTGTTAAGTCTGCAGGAGCAGAAGTTGTTAAAAAAATGTTACTTCAAAGTGAAACATTTGGGGATCCAGTAAGAATCGTCACAGATAGAGGTACTGCATTTACGTCCAACGCATTTAAAGAGTATTGCGAAGAAAGGAAGATAACGCATTCCCTGGTGACTACAGGTGTTCCTCGTGGAAACGGACAGGTGGAACGAATCAATAGAACTATCATCGAGATGTTAACAAAAATGTCCGTGGATGCTCCCAACAAGTGGTTCAAGCATACACCAAAACTGCAAAGAATTATCAACTCAACAGTAAACAGAAGCACAAAGAAAACGCCATTTGAGTTGATGTTTGGAGTTTCAATGAGATGCGTTGAAAACATAGAATTGAAAAAACTGATGGAAGAGCTACTAGTAGAAGAATTTAAAGACGAATGAACGAGCTTGCGAGCTGAAGCCAGCGAACAAATAGCTAAGATACAAGAAGAGAACTGGAAAAGCTACAATCGAAAAAGAAAAGATGCTATAAGCTACAAGTTAGGTGATCTGGTCGCAATTAAGAAAACACTGTTTGCACCGGGAACCAAGCTATATCCGTTGTACTTAGGACCATATGAAATCGCTAAAGTTAAACGAAATGACAGATATGATGTTCGAAAAGTTGGAAGTCACGAAGGATCGAACGCTACTTCGTCATCTGCCGACTTCATGAAACCATGGCGCAAGGAAGATGGTAGTGAATGCGATGAGACTGAAAGTGAAGAAGAAGATGAGGATAACAATGATGCAGCGCGTTTTGGCTGATTAAATGAAAATGATTCGTCTGAGACAGCCGAAAACAGGATGGCGGATTGTAGGAGGCCAAACCAATGTTTAAACACCCTAATTTATTTGTTTATCTGTTCTGTTTTGTTTGTTCCGTAAAGAAAGTGTTATATTAAGGCAATAGGCTATATAAAGAAAAAGATTACAATGAGCGAGGATTCGGTTCGATTTTGAGAAAAGGCAAAGTAACGAAAAGGCAAAGTATAAGAAGTAAAGGTCAAGTGAAAGTCAAGACAATCATGAACTTTTTTTCAAATTAAATTAAATACTTATATCGTTTTTCATTGACGAAAAGAGTTACTCCTTTTGTGAAAATATCAACTCTTTTTCCATTTTTAATGTTTCATTGGAAAAAAGAGTAGTTCTGGAGTTACTCTAAACGCCAAAGATCTACTCCCAATCGGTTGGGAGATCTACTCTGAAAATTACACACACATGCAAAAACATCTGTTGTATCAAACGTCAAATGGAAAAAAAATTTTGTGAAATTTGAAATTTTGAAGAAAGTATTTGAATTATGAGTGCAGAAATATGTAAATATTAGAATTTGTTAGTTCGCTGCATTGTTTGTTGTCATCTTCTTCGTCGTCATCCCTTTCCATCCATCACCTACATGTTGTGTAAAAAAATATTGAAAAGATGCAAGTGGGCGCATTCACTGCTTTAGTAACTACGTAATCAAGTCATTAGAAACAACTGCGAAATGAGTTGAAAATTTTTCAGCCCACGTAATGTAAAAAGTTCAGATATAAAGTTACTTTACAATCATTTCGACGTTTCACAATCGGCTGTTCGGAAAAAAATACGAAAGATTACAAACAAAAAAGGATTTATTGCGTTTGTAGTTCAATTTTGCATTCACAAAACTAATTGAATTTTGACTACAGAAGTGAATGCACCCAATGCTATTTATGACAATTGTCACCAATACTACGACAAAACTGTTGAAAAATGTTTCATTGAAAAGAGTAGTTCTGCATTTGAGAGTAGTTCTTTCGGATTTCAATGAAAAACGCTATTAATCATTATTAATAAACAAGTGTATAACTAAAACCTTACCAATTGTTAGTGAATTAAATTACAATTACTATCAACTAAAAATAAATAGGGTGGCGCAACAGAGCGAGGAGCCCCTGGGCCTAGCACATTTCTCACAACCATGCCTTGTCGGGGAATGGAGGGGACCTACAATTTTTCGCCGGATCCGAACGGCTAATTGAGAATGCGCTTTTCATGGCAATGAATTTACTAACGGAGGACTTGCCAATTCCTCGTGAAAGGCGATACCCGTGGAAAAACATTTTTGCATTTTTCCTCTGCTGGGATTCGAACCTCGAACCTCTGGGTTAGCAGGTGGACATGCTAACCATTACGCCACGGATACCACACTATCACTATCAACTAACTGACTATTATTTCCCCATTCCCCACAATTGGTGTCAGAAGTGAAGCGTATCAGAACTTCAGTGCCGCGTTTAAGAATTTATTCTGTACCCTTAAAGTGCAAATAAAGATACATAATAGCTTTTAAAATTGTCAAAAGAATAATATTGCATGAAAGTGAAAACTAGAGTCTGCTGCCATAATTTCATTATTTTTATTAGTCGAGAAAAAAAAAGTAGAATAATCAAAGAGAAGTTCAATTGAATATTATAAAAATTAAAGCTACGAAAGAGATAATAAAAAACCGCAATTGGAACATAAGAGAGTGATTAAATGTTATTTTGTGCTGTGAGGATACAGAGAT
Source organism: Melanostoma mellinum (assembly GCA_914767635.1). NCBI lineage: Eukaryota > Metazoa > Arthropoda > Insecta > Diptera > Syrphidae > Melanostoma > Melanostoma mellinum. Next base: position 93,046,969 of record OU612059.1, on the reverse strand, counting down.
GGCGGAGTGAATTACCTAAGGTAATCTACTCAAATAACTACGCATAGTTAATCGGGTAAACTACATCCCTAATTTGTTACATTTTGTTACCTACGTTTACTAACACCCTAAAACGGTTGAATGTTCTGTACATGATAATTAGAATTACTATATTTAATCAAAATTAAAATTTTAAGATGTTAAAAAGAGAAACACAATGAAATATTGAGCAGAACTAAACTTCTGTATTCAAATTAAAAAAACTAACTCTAAACAAATCCATTTGAAAAGTAAACTGGAAAAAGAAGTGCATCTTCATCTGCACTACAGAACAATTTGCCAATATGGCCGTTGAAATAAAAATAAAAAAAAAACAAACATTTTGACAGTTGACGCTACGTCTACTACATTTAATTACGTAAACTACATTTAACTACATAAACTACTCCATTTGTGTAGCAAACGTAAGAAATGTAGTTAATCGAAAAAAGTTGAATTTCTGCCGTCTCTGTGTGAGGTTGATTAATGCATACGCACATATACACACAACTTTGGTGAGATCGTTTCATGTTGTATTGTCTTGCTTATCTCTTTAAAATCTGATCAAGATTCAAGATCTTTGAGTGAATTCACCTTGCTAAGATACATTTTAATCTTATCATTTTATGGCAAGTTAGGTGTATTTGAAAAAGCTTTTATCGCATGAGAGGACTAAAAAGCTTTTCGATTTCGATTTTTTGTGGAAACCATAACATTGAGCTTTAAATTATTTTTTTGCTATGATCGGAAAGTGATTTAATAAGTTGGAGAAAGACTTAGATTTCTAATGGATTATTTAGAAAACCTAAAAACGAAACAACTACAGACAATTTTAAAAGAACTTAAATTATCGTATAGATATAATTTGAAATCAGAATTAGTAGAAAGACTGAATAATTATTTTTTAAAAGAAAATATATCGGCAAAAGAATATATTGAACTATTTGCAAAGAAAACACAAAAAGAAATCGGCAATAATACAAGTGATAGTGAGAGTGGGGAAAGTTATAAGGAATTCGAAGATACGGCTGAAGGTGACGAACCGAAAAAGTGTGAAAGAAGTGAAGAACATCGCAAAGCAAAAATAGAGATGTCAGAAATGAATAATTTTGTATTTGAAGATGTTGAGGAGTCTCTAGATAGATTTACTGGTGAAGGAGGGAAGAATATAATTTCGTGGTTGAAAGACTTTGAAGACATATCGACTGTGTGTAAATGGATTGATATTCAAAAATATCTTTATGCCAGGCGGTTGCTTAAAGGAGCTGCTAAGCTAGCAGTAGAAGTGTCAACCGGCATAACCAGTTGGGCGGGATTAAAAGACTTTTAAAAAAATGAATTTAACGATACGCCGTCATGCTTAAGTCTACACAAAAAACTTCAAGCCCGGAAGAAGAGAAGTGATGAGTCGTTTTTAGAATATATGTATTCGATGAAACAAATCGCTATGAGATGCAATTACGATGATGAATCTCTAATTACTTAAAACTGTGCTTTATGAAGCAACGAGCTTAGATGAATTAAAAAAGAAATTCCATGTTTACGAAACAATAAAAAGCCAAATAGCAAGTACAAGTTATTTTCGAAATCAAAACGCTTCCCAAAATGTTAGGCCAATTTCTTCGAACTCTTTTAAAAACGATAATAAAAGGAGATGTACAAACTGTGGTTCGTTCTCACACAGTCAAAATGATTGTCCGAATAAGAGTAAAGGCGCACGCTGTTTTTCATGCAATGAGTTTGGTCATATTTCTAAAAATTGTTCCAAAAAGGATACAACATACAAGAAATTTGGATGCGATGATTATGATGTGTTGGTGGATACGGGTGCGGATGTTTCATTGATTCAGAAAAGTGTTTGGGAAAAGACTGGTTCTGTTGTTGATGGGGCTGGAGAATTTTTGATGGGATTTGGGGATGGCAAAGCGAAGCGAACGCATGGTGCGTGTACAATTAACGCTATTATAGAAGGAGATCAGTATTCCATTCGTTTTCATGTTGTTCCGGATGAGTGGATGTCAGATAATTTAATATTGGGAAAGAATTTTTTGAGTGTGGCAAGAGTTTCTATTGAGAATGGTCACATCACTGTTACAAAAATCCCTGATGAGAACAATATTGCGAAAATGGATGTAGTCAATTTGGTTGAAAGGACTGATTTGGAATCCATTATAAACCAAAAACTAGAACATATAGCTGATGGTTCAATTCGAAACGAAATTAGAGAATTGGTACATTCATACGAAACTAAGAAACCTGAGAAAAGCAAAATAGAAATGCGCATTGTATTATCTGATGATCAACCTGTTTATCAAAAACCAAGAATGTTAGCACCGCAAGAAAAAGAAGATGTGAAGAAACAAATTGGTACGTGGCTCACAGATGGAATAATTAGATACAGTTGCTCTGATTATGCAAGCCCTATTGTATTGGTCAAGAAAAAAGATGGAACGAACAGAATTTGTATTGATTATAGACAGTTAAACTCAAAAATCATCAAGGACCGCCACCCACTTCCATTGATAGAAGAAATCTTAGAAGACCTTGTGGAAGGATTGTTTTTCATAGTTTTGGACTTCAAGAATGGATTTTTTCATGTACCCGTCGAAAAAAGAAGTCAAAAGTTCAAAGCTTTTGTAACCCCAAATGGGCATTACGAATTTCTTAGAGCTCCATTTGGTCTGTGTAATTCACCTTCAGTTTTTCAAAGGTTTATCAATTCTGCCTTCGATAAACTCTTACGATCAGATTGGTTGACAATTTTTGTGGACGATTTAGTAATTCATGCTAAAAGTCAAAAAAACTGCGTAGAAAAGTTAAAATTGGTTCTAGAAGTTGCAGCAGAAAATGGCTTATTTACCAACTGGAAAAAATGTGAGTTCATAGCGGAAAAGATAGCGTTTCTGGGACATGTGGTCGGAAAAGGAAGCCTCAAGCCGTCCACAGAAAAGATAAAAGCAATTCAACATTTTCCAATACCTGATAATCTAAAGAAGATTCTACGTAAGAGGATGTGAAATTTTACTTTGGCCAGGATCAAGTTGAAGCATTTCAAACATTAAAGGATGCGTTATGTAGAGACTCGGTTTTGAAACTGTATAACCCCAAGCGTGAAACTGAGCTACACGCCGATGCAAGCAAAGTTGGATACGGTGGTGTTTTAATGCAAAAGCAAAACGATAACACTATGCACCCTGTATATTATCTGAGCTATAAATCATCAAAAGTTGAAAGTAACCTAACAAGTTATGAACAGGAAGTACTAGCGATTGTGAAATGTCTGCAAAAGTTACGAGTGTATCTATTGGGAATACCATTTAAGATTTATACGGATTGCAAGGCATTTACAGCGACTATGAGAAAGAAGGAACTATGTACGACAGTTGCCAGGTGGGCCATACTCCTTCAAGATTTTAACTGTGAAGTTCTTCATAGAGCTGGATCGTCGATGAGACACGTGGATGCTTTAAGCCGTTTTCCAGCAATATTACTTGTTGAAGATGGTGTCTCATATCGAATTAAAAAGGCACGAGAGACGGATGAGTTTTGTTCACTTGTTGCAAATATTTTAAAGCACAACGAGAATTATGAAAAGTTTGTTATGCGGAATGTTATGTTACAAGTTCTTGGAAGGTGATTATGCAATAGTGGTTCCAAAAAAACTGCAAAGAGAAGTATTGCGAGGTATCCATGAGCGAGGTCATGTAGGTGCGAATAAGGTCGAGGTGCTAGCCAGAAGAGAATTTTGGAAACCAAGTTTGAAAACGAAAATAAAACAAGCTATCGCAAATTGTATTTCTTGTATACTTGGAGCTAGGAAAAGTGGAAAACAGGAAGGATTCCTCAATCCAATAGAAAAATATGATACTCCTCTTAATACGTATCATCTTGATCATCTTGGTCCCATGAACTCAACTGCCAAGAATTATAAACATCTATTTGTAATTGTTGATGCTTTTTCCAAATTCACTTGGATTTTTCCTGTTAAGTCTGCAGGAGCAGAAGAAGTTGTTAAAAAAATGTTACTTCAAAGTGAAACATTCGGGGATCCAGTAAGAATCGTCACAGATAGAGGTACTGCATTTACGTCCAACGCATTTAAAGAGTATTGCGAAGAAAGGAAGATAACGCATTCCCTGGTGACTACAGATGTTCCTCGTGAAAACGGACAGGTGGAACGAATCAATAGAACTATCATCGAGATGTTAACAAAAATGTCCGTGGATGCTCCCAACAAGTGGTTCAAGCATACACCAAAACTGCAAAGAATTATCAACTCAACAGTAAACAGAAGCACAAAGAAAACGCCATTTGAGTTGATGTTTGGAGTTTCAATGAGATGCGTTGAAAACATAGAATTGAAAATGCTGATGGAAGAGCTACTAGTAGAAGAATTTGAAGACGAAAGAACGAGCTTGCGAGCTGAAGCCAGCAAACAAATAGCTAAGATACAAGAAGAGAACTGGAAAAGCTACAATCGAAAAAGAAAAGATGCTATAAGCTACAAGTTAGGTGATATGGTCGTAATTAAGAAAACACTGTTTGCACCGGGAACCAAGCTATATCCGTTGTACTTAGGACCATATGAAATCGCTAAAGTTAAACGAAATGACAGATATGATGTTCGAAAAGTTGGAAGTCACGAAGGATCGAACGCTACTTCGTCATCTGCCGACTTCATGAAACCATGGCGCAAGGAAGATGGTAGTGAATGCGATGAGACTGAAAGTGAAGAAGAAGATGAGGATAACGTTGATGCAGCGAGATTTGGCTGATTAAATGAAGATGATTCGTCTCAGACAGCCGAAAACAGGATGGCGGATTGTAGGAGGCCAAACCAATGTTTAAACACCCTAATTTATTTGTTCATCTGTTCTGTTTTGTTTGTTCCGTAAAGAAAGTGTTATATTAAGGCAATAGGCTATATAAAGAAAAAGATTACAATGAGCGAGGATTCGGCTCGATTTTGAGAAAAGGCAAAGTAACGAAAAGGCAAAGTATAAGAAGTAAAGGTCAAGTGAAAGTCAAGACAATTATGAACTTTTTTTCAAATTAAATTAAATACTTAATCATTATTAATAAACAAGTGTATAACTAAAACCTTAACAATTATTAGTGAATTGAATTACAATTACTATCAACTAACTGACTATTTTTTCCCCATTCCCCATATGTGTACCTACATAAATGGTTGTGCCATCGACAGGTCTAATCTTTGATGAAAGCTGAAACTGAGGACTACGGGACCAAGTGCTGGGAAAAGATTTGAGAAAGCTGCCTGATATCCGCGCCTAGCAAATTCATCTGCAATCTTCTTCCTTTTCCTTTTTCCATCGTTACGAGCTTCGTGATGTCGAAGGGATCACAGCTCCTCTTGGGCGTTGACCTCAGAATATTTCGGCAACTTCCTGGTTTTGGATTGTTCCATGCCTGAGGCCATCAAATTCATATTTCATTCCATTTGTCTGTCGGAACTGTGTTTTGGTCTGCCTTTCTTTTTCCTCCTAGTGAAATTGTATGATATTGTCTTTTTGGCGGGTTTCTTTGTATTTTTCCTTTGAAAATACGCAATTAACTGAGACGATCGTATTTTCATGATGGTTTTTTTTTTTTTTTTTTGACGAGAAGGCTTCCACGGATCTTCGCACTTCTGATGATACGATCAAGCTTTTTACTCCTGCTATCGTACTGAGCATCTTCATCTCAGTTGCTGTCAAATTGCTCGTATACTTTTTGTACATTTTCCAACAGTGTAAACCATAATGTGGTCTTCCCTTCAGGTTAACACTTTCAGACATGAATTTTTGTGCTTGGAGTTGATAACAGTCGATCTTATTTAAAACAGGAGAATTTCAAGCAAATTAAACTTTTCAACTAACTTTTGAGAAAATTTATGTTTTCTTTGTGTGCTCAGATTTGGCTTAAACGGTAGTAATGAGCGATGTATGTATAATGCTGGGTTTCCACATGTCACTGAAATTACAAAGTTTGACAGATCAAAATCTTATCAATAATTGATACAATTGCCAGTTCGTTTCCACTTGTGTCATTTACTGTCAAAAAATTGGTTGTCATTTCATTGATAAAGAAATTTTGACAAAATGTTTTTTCAACTCAATGAGCGCTATTTCCACTTGTGTTGTCATAATTGATACAATTGCCAGTTCGTTTCCACTTATGTCATTTACTGTCCAAAAATTGGTTGTCATTTCATTGATAAAGAAATTTTGACAAAATGTTTTTCAACTCAATGAGTGCTATTTCCACTTGTGTTGTCATTTCTACACTGCTAGTGGATTGTCAATGAAAATTATATGCCTCCTTGCCTCATCGAATTTTTGTTTGGGTTGCAAGGTCTTCATATTTTTTAATTAAGTAAATTAAATAATGTGTGAAATAATAATAAAATGAAAATTAATTTATGTTATGACTGCTGTGGTTATAAGGCAAAGAAACTTTTCAGGAGGTGGGACGGGGTTTTTATATACTTTGAGGATAAGCCGGTGTGAAGAGTCAACAATAAAGGTGAAATAAAAGGTTCAGCTATCACTGGTCAAAGAGTTGCAAAAGAGTGTGCTGATCGCGCCGTATCGCATCAAAGCAAACTCTATTAGAGAGTTCCATCTAAAGATGGCTTCAGCCTTTGGAACTCCAACAGCCAGAGAAATGCTTTCCCATGAATTATTATTCATGTCCAAGTTCTTATAAGACTTGCTGTTGGAGTTCCAAAGGTTTTCAAACACAACACATCCACGTTGCTTACCATTTTTATGGAGGATTCAAGACTCCGTCGTTGATTTCCTCTGCCTTCGATTTTTTTACTTTTGAATTTTTTTCATACCATAGTATTATTTATTTATGTTTTCTCGTGTTATTACTCGTCACTTCATTGACAAAAGATTCAACACGATGCCAAAAAAAAATATCGATGTCAGTGAATGATGGAGTGACATTTCGTTTGTCAATCAGCCAATTTCCACTTGTCATTCAAATTTACTGCCAAAATATGACCGACGCTGTTCGTCAGTCGAATGACTGTCAATTTTTGCAATTTCCACTTGTTATTTTTCTGGATGACAGAAAACTAGGTCATTCATCATTTAAAAAATGGCAAGGTGATTTTTTTTGTCGGGAATTTTTCTATTTTGGATGAAAAATTTTTATTTATAATTTTTAGAAAGATGCATTTCGATGGGAAAATTTGTTCTCTAAAAAAACCGTCCTTGGAATTGCATCAAAATTTTGCTTCGTTTTCGAGATATGAAAAAACGAATGAAGATGGTTTAGAACCCATATCTCCGATTTGCACCCTCTAATTTAATAGGACTTTCAATCAATTTCCATTCAATTTCGAGTTCCTTTATATGCTCTTTTTTACGACATAATCAATAGACTACGGGTCGCCTTAAACAACGAAGAGTTCCATGGGCCTACGTGCTACGTGTAGAGTAGATGATTGAGGATATGAATGGCAGAGCGGTGACGAAGGTTAGATGTCCAGCTGTAGTCATAGAAGCATTTTAATTCACAGAAGGTGTAGGTACACTAACGAAGAGTTTCAAATGCTCTGCTCTTAATTAGAGTCCCTGGCAACCTGCTGGAAGACAAATCACATAACACCAAAGTACATCTACTATTCTTTGATGTTGATGTAGTTGATTACGAGGGATGATCCTACGTTAATGGTTACCGGTTGCCGTATTATGGTGGATTTACATGTATCTGCAAGTGCAGATGAAAATCGGAAAAAGACAAAAGATGTGAAATTCATACTTGTCTGATAGAGAGGGAACGCACCATCTGCACTTCCTTAGTTATGGCTGTAGATGAAAAATTATGGGTGCAGATGAACATGCTCATCTGCACCCATAATTTTTCATCTGCAACCATAATTATATTCACCTCTCTTTTTAACTTTTGTGCTTTATACTCTTCATCCGTTCCGCTTTACTTTTCTGCACTTCTGCAGTTGCAGATGCATGTAAACCCAGCATTAGTCTAAAAAAGATTCTAGTACCTTCGCCCGTATACAGACAATTCTAGACATTTATTTAAATGGAAATGTGTTCCCAAGGTGTCAAAAGTTTAGATATTACAGTACAGCAACTTGTGATGTCATTCAATGAGTAAGCGTAGAGTGGTTGTAATACCTAGAAAACCTCGGCTATTTTCTGTGGTAAAATTTATAGGGAACAGGGAAAATCTATCAGTCTCCAGAGTTTTTCTTAACTAATTTTTATTTACTTTTTGTTGAAACCACTTAAATGATAACAAAAACGTTTAAAACTAGCTTATGTATATAATAACTTAATTAACTTACTGACCCTGACCCTAGACGGGTACTCTACTTTATTCAATCACTCAGTTCAAATGCAATCGTTAATATATATGTATTCTAACTATAACTAACATTAAAACTAAGAAAGTTCTTTTGTGTAGTTTTTTGGAGCATATTTTTGTTTTTCTTAAAACTACTTTATAAATAATTAAAACTACTTTAAACTAGAGCCGCCACATTAACTTTTTTGTTTCTTGTGTTTTGTAATAATTTGTAACAACAGAAAAATACAAACAAAAATCCATTGCTTGTCTTTTTCTGTTTTTTTTTTTTTTGATTTTCGATGCAGCTTTTCTTATAATTTTTTTGAATTTAAATATTTTTCGATTTTTTTTTTTTGTTTTTGATGTATTTTTGGGTTTTTCAATAAAAAAGATATACAAATTTTTTTTGTGTTGCCATTGAGTTACTTACACTCTAAACCTTTGCAAGCCAGCCATTGGCAACTCGCTATCAATATCATTAATTTCAATTTGTTGCTCCGACAACCACCTGAACAGTTTTGACGTTTTAATAACGTCCCGTCGATCTCGATCTGGAACCGCCTGTTGTGACTTGTGACCCGTGAACCACATCTATTCCCAAACTCGAATATCTTTCATTCAGAACCAACACCGGTCGCCGCGCCGCCGCGCCACCGCCCAATAAATGAACCATGAAATAAAACACCAACCAGGCATAATTTTAATTTTCGTTCTTATTATAGAACAACGCTTCATGTATGCAAGTCACTATGACTTAAGCCAAATGCGCGCCGCTATTGAAAACAGATGAGTAAACAACTTCAAGGCAATAGAGAATGTCAAGTGCAATGTGCAATACGAAACCTACAAACTGCGATCGATGAAGACACATCCAGAAGCACTTGAGTGGGTCACCATACAATCGGCATAAAGGTTTAAGCGTGTTCTACGTAACGATGAGTGAAGAATTGTGACCATGGTGTGTGTGTGTGACACTTGTTGGGTACATCAGAGTGACAGCATCTGCACCGTTAAACATGGTCACAGAGACCACCAACTGGTTTCACAATACCCTTATTGGATCTGAGCCAAAATTAAAATTTTCTTCGAGCCTTTATTACTTTACTCATTTCTTCTTGACTACATAATAACCAAATAACTTGCACTTCATTTCAAACCCTATATCCCTTCCTCCTCCTCATCATTATCTCTACCAGCCTAGAAGACGCTGTCATTGCTAAGGTCAAAGTGTATAGTATCACTTTAAATCGATTTGTTTTGCTTTGCGAATATAAATAAAGTTCAATGTGTGACCGCATTTTTTCATATGAAAAAATAGTTTGGATTATTGTTAAAGTAACACTTTTAACTAAAAAATGTTTAAATATTTATTCTAACCAGGCGAAAATGAAAAGAGTTCTTAAAAACAAACAATCCAATAATCTTACTATTTGTTATTTAATTAGCTGAGCCGCCTGACGTTGCTCGGGTCTGTAGTTTTAAGGCTTCCGTGCTCATTCCGGTTTCTGTTCCCGTGGAATTATAGGGATGAAATCTACGATAAGTTACTGAGGGATTATTTGGCATCCCAGTGACGAAAGAATTTTTGAAATTTGTCATATAGTTTCTAAATTTCCATTTAAAACCCCGTTCCTGAGGGAATCTTCCGTTCCCGTGGAAATGGAAATATGTCACTGAGGGATAATGTAACATCCCAGGGTTGAAAGTGTTTTTGAAATCTGTCGAGTAACTTTGAGGTTCCCGTTCTCATTCCTGTTTCTGTTCCCGTGGGATTATAGAAATGAAATCTACGCTAAGTAACTAGGGGATTATGTGGCATCCCAGTGCCAAAAGAATTTTTGAAATCTTTCGAGTAGTTTCTAAGTTTCCATTTCCAGCCCCGTTCCTGAGGGAATCTTCCTTTCCCGTGGAAATATGTGAATGAAAATTAAGTCTAAGTCACTGAGGGATAATGTAACATCCAAGAGTTGAAAGAATTGGAATCCGTCAAGTAACTTTAAAGTTCCCGTTCTCGTCCCGTTCCCGTGGGATTATAGGGATGAAATCAACGCTAAGTTACTGAGGGAATACGTGGCATCCCAGTGATGAAAGAGTTTTTGAAATTGGTCCAGTAATTCCTAAGTTTCCATTTCCAACCACGTTCCTGAGGGAATCTTCCAATCCCGTGGAAAAATATGAATGAAATTTTAGTCTATGTTACTGAGGGTAATGTAACATCCAAGAGTTGATAGAATTTTTGGAATCTGTCAAGTAACTTTAAGGTTCGCGTTCTCGTTCCTTTTTCTGTTCCCGTGGGATTATAGGGATGAAATAAAAGCTTTTAAACCTTCCCACGAACATTTTAAGATCAAGATAAGGTAAATCCGTTCAGCCGTTTTCGAGTTTCAGCCAGACTAACGAACACCAACTAATTTTTATACACCCACAATGAAATCCAAAAATGGGCTCTGGCATGCATTCAAAACGAAGAAGCGCTCTTTGAGCACTTGTTATAATTGTATTTGTACAAAATACATAGAAATACTACTAAAAGTGCCCATATTATTGTTTTAGTCAAACAAACTTCAAAGGTAAACATTCTTTTTTTTTTTTTTTTTTTAATTTTGCCCATTTTGTATTTTTTCAAGTATCATAAAAAGTATGGGTTTTTGAGTAAACTTTATTTTTTCTTTATTATTGTTTTGTTTATCTGTAAAAAACAAGGAAACTCTATGTTTATCAGATATTTTCTGAAAAAAGTGACCTTAAAGTCAAAATTTTGTTTGGGGAAGAAAATTTGAGCACCACTTTAAATTGAAAATCTGGTAACCCTAAGCCTATGGAGGCTCAACTTAAATACAGTCTTAAAGGTTATTTTTTTTACAAAAAATTAAGTCAAAGATTAGGTCTGTATCGTCTGTATTGACAGAGATGTCGAATTTAACACAGGGTAGGGTACACCAAAGTTAGCCTTTTCTTAAATTGTCAAAAAGTGATATCAAAGTTGAGAAATGAGCTTTACTGTATAAAAATTTTTTTCTCAGAATATGACCAAGAATCACACCCCAAAGGATAATACACGAAGTACGGTATATATTTATATATATGTATATGTATATAGATAGATAGATATAAAGATAGATAGATAGATAGATAGATAGATAGATAGATAGATAGATAGATAGATAGATGTATAGATAGATAGAAGATAGCTTAAAAATTAATTTAGAAATTCTATGTATTTAAAGAATCAGGGTTACAGAATCAGGTTTTAGCTCCCGAATTCTGTGCAATTGATAGTGCTTTTATAAGTGTCATCATTTCTACCAAGTAGCTGCCTGCTGCGTCAGGAAGAATACCATGAAAATGTGTAATTTCCTCGCTTTCGGTAGTAAGTTCGACGACTGCGTAGGTAGAATTTAAATCCTTATGTAACCCGTCCGTATATAGTGTTAGTACAGGTTTAATAGTTTCCACTAGATCCCGGTGTAAAAAGCAGAAGTGGGCTTTTTTAGTGTTTTCTTTTCTGTAATTTGCCAAACTGGTAGATATTGTTTTTTCTTTTTTGTTTTTTCCTGCGTATCGCATACGTTTTCTTGTGAGGCTATGTAAAGAGGGTGAGATGTATCGCAAACTGCTTTGCTTATCAGATTGAATGCTCTTTTCTGTCCTATATAATAAACGGTCTTGTATCCCGATTCCGTTCGTAAAGCTTGAACTGGTGTGGTTCTAAGTTGTTGCTGTGCGGTAGCATTGATTTATTGCAACATCGATTTTTTCTAGGTTTTTCTTTGTAGTCCGCAAAAAAATTGTGATGCTGTGCTGGAGAGTTCCTTCTAATAAGGCTTTTGTTAGTTTGAGAGCCGTTTCTATATGTGGTCCTTTTTTTCGAGAACAAATCATTTTTAGTCATTGTGCCTATTTTTTAATTGGTTAAGAATATTAGGCGTGTTTTTTTCACAAGGATGTTATGTACATAACATGATATCCAAACAAACGCTTCGATTTTTTTTTATTTGTGAGTTGGTGTTCTTGATCAGTTGTCAAACCAATAAAAGTCAACAAATGAATTTTTTTGCCAATTCGGACAAAAACGCACAAAATGTTTGTTAAGAACCCAAAGCAATTGTATAGAGTAGAAAATAAAAATTTTCCGTAGTGAAATTAATGCAGGTAAACAATTTTTTTTGTCCGTTTTTTTTAGTTTAGAAATGTCAAAACCAATTTTTTTCCTTTTTTTTTAGTTTAGAAATGTCAAAAATAGGTCAGTTCACAAGGGTAACAAGGAATTTCTCTTGTGTGTTTTTGACTCTGTTTAGGTACATGCTGGGGTTGAATTCATATGAGATTGGGATTTATATTTGAGTTGGAAAAAATATTTTATTACTTCTTTCAAACGAATTAAACGAATAATAACAAAAAAATAAAACGATTTTTATGGCATACCTACTTAACAATTACCTTTGAAAAAAATGTCAACATTCACAGAAAAATGTGAAAAGAAATATGCAAAAAGTGCTTTCAGTCACTAAACAGACCTTTTTTAATTGCTTTTACGTTGTTTTATGTATCTTTATATAAATTTACAAATCTAACTCTTGAAAGCAATAAAATTCTAAAAATCAAAAATTTTCAGCAACTAAATTGCGGACTGTAAGAGTGGGTATACGATTTTATTCAGTTACACATTTGTGAACAGACCCTCTGCAACGCATTTTGCTTTTGTTCGAGATACATGAAAGTCTCTAGACGCACCAACACTAAAAAATGAAAAGTCGAAATACTCAATCGATACTCGACTAAACGTCAAAAATATATCCCCGACCAAATCTTAACCATTCTTTTATCCATAACATCGGTTGTCGGGGATGTTGTTTTTGCTTTGCATGTAAAATGATGTTATGTATATAACAGTCTTGTGAAAAAAACACGCCTATAATTAACTTGAAGATCCCATTTGTGATTACCTGTAAGAGTTACTCCCAGTACTCTTAGTTCTTGTCACTGTGGCGTTGCGTATGACAAGTTGGTTAGGTGAACATTTCTTTTTCCTGTAAATATGGAGTGCCTCTATTTCGGAGGGCGGAACTATTAATCCAGTTTTTTGAGTCCAAGTGAAAATCGTCGTATCCACTAAACGTAGGAGGTCGTTTACATTTGGCGAGTTTCCCGAAGCTACTACAAAGATATTGCCTTCATAGAAGTCAATGTTGTGCTTGGGTTGCGACAGATCAGTTATGGGAGAATCAATATATGCGTGGTATAAATAAACTAACACAGGAGGCCCTTTTGGTGTACCATTTTCAAGTTTTTGATATTTTGATCAAACGTATTATCCACACGAAAAGTTCTTCCCGATAGGAAGAAGTTTATAAGTTTCAACACCAATTGTGGGGGTCCCCATTTTTGAAGTTGCTCTATCACGGCAAAAGATGTAACACGATTGAAAGTTTTTTCGAGATCTGAGAACAAAACTACACTATGCTTACAGAATGAGAAATTGTCTGCCAACTTATGTTCCATAAGATGAAGTAAAGATTGAACTCCTCTATTTGGTCTGAATTCGTGTTGTTGATCAAAATAAAAAAAAATAAAAAATAGTGTGGCGCAACAAAGCGAGGAGCCCCTGGGCCTAGCGCGTTTCTCACAACCATGCCTTGTGAGGAAATGGAGGGGACCTACAATTTTTTGCCGGTTCCGAACGGCTAGACGAGAAAGCGAATACAAACGGAGGACTTGCCAATTCCTCGCGAAAGGCGGTACCCGTAGAAAAAACATTTTCGCCTCTATTGGGATTCGAACCTCGAGCCTGTGGGTTAACAGGCGGACACGCTATCCATCACACCACGGGTACCACGGGTGTTGTTGATCACTTAATCTAACTAATCTCCTATAATTTTCTCAAATATTTTGGAGAGAACTAGTAGAAGGGATATTGGTCGATATCCTTTAATTTCGTGGTTGTTCAGTGAGCTTTTAGAAATCGGTTTGAGTATAGCTTCTTTTCAATCATGAGGAAAGACACCAGTCCAAAGTATGTTATTTTCATTTTTTAATTCATTTTTTATTTGATTATCTTATATCAACTTACGCGCTAACAAAAATGTATAAAACTAGCTTATATAATAACTTAACTAACTTACTGACTGTTCGGTCACTCAACCGATGATTGAATTTATTCGTCAATGGAATGCGGACGACGCATTCCACCTAGCAACCAGAAGCCAACCATCTACACCAGCCACCCTCGTCACCTACATATCTCCATACCTACTTGCCAGCCACCTCAGATGACAACACACGACGACCGATCGTGAACAGTCACCCTAGCCGCAGCATAATGTGTATTGTGTATATGGACACACAACCGCACATAGAAAAGTATCTGCCAACGCTTTGGTACGATACTTGTGCTTGAGTCGATTGACCCATATCGCCACTACTTGGCTATGGGTATCGGATACACATTTCGGTTCCCATATGCCATCGGATGGCAGTATTTATTCTGTATAAATACTGTGGCATCTATGGCAGTGGGAAATAATTATCAACAAACAAATAGACGTAAACAATGTCTCCCCTTAAGATCGGTGGTATAATTGCTGGAGTCGGCACATTCTACTTCATGTGCCGTTGGATCGGCAAGGCTTGGAGCTGGTATCAGCTATTGGACTCTCTTCATGTGTGGGAGTTATGGTGACGCTGCACATTCTCCATGGGCGAATGGCTGGATGAACGAGAACCAGGGTGGTTGGATTTGGCGGCTTGGCTTCACTTGGAGTTAGTTCAACTTTTATTCTCAAACGACGTGGTCGTCTCTAAGTTCAATCTTAACGTTCAATTCGACGCAGTTCTTTTTTCACTTCAACGACGTGGTCATCCTAAAGTTCTGCTTGACTCTTCAACGACGTGGTCGTCTATTCTGGTGTACAATTATATAGAGAAATAAAGAATTCAAATAATCAAATTAACCTGTTGTTCGGCAAAGTGCCCTTTTTCATTGAGGACACTTTTCAGATTTCTCCCCCTCTTGTGTTTGGTTTCGGAAGTGAACTTAATACCCGAACATTTGGTGCCCCCTGTGAGGTCTTGAAAAGTGCGTGTGTAAAAGTTAATGTGTTTGGTGGAAGTTACCACCTTCGGTTTGTGCATATTCACACTGCTAACTCTCGTGCGCGTGGCGTATAATATTATTATTCTGTGGTTCTAAAAGTGGATAAATATAAAAAGTGTGAGACGATAGATCAAATCATGGCATTAAACCGACGATCGTCCTTATGTACCGCCATCAAGAGGCTCAGCACAGCGGTCCTGGCTGAGGAGGCGGAGGACTGGGATCTGGCGACGCTCCTGAGCTATTGCCAGAAGCTCACAGATTCGTTTGCGAATTTCGTCCAAGCGCACATGGAACTCGTGTCGGGCGAGTCGACCAGTGATGGGATCAAGGTCCACGATGCCTTGTACGCCATGGTGGAGTCACAGGAGCAGGCCGCTCAGATCGAGATAGAGCGGCGCCTGCAACGACTCCATGCAACGCGCGAACGCCGCGATAGCCACCACGGGAGCGAGCATAGCGTGGCGGTGCACAGAGATGCTCAATATGGCACGCGCAGGAAAATCGACATGAAACTTGACCCGGTCAAGATTCCCACATTCGATGGGAAATTGGAGTCCTGGATGGCGTTCCGGGACACGTTCGAGAGCTTGATCCACTTGGCGGATCTCCCGGAGCCCTACAAGCTGCAGAAACTCCGGAGTGCCATCAACGACAAGGATGTCGGGTTGGTTGGTGGCACGTATGAAGGTGGGTACGAGCAACTATGGGAGGAGCTCAAACGCCACTTCGACACCCGGCCAAATTATCCGAAACGCATGCTCTGCGCATACTACTGTTGAAGGCGAAGCCAGAGGAGACCGAGGCCGCTCTCCTGCGAATTGTAGACACCGTCCGGGGCACCTACCGTGCCCTTCGGGTCCTGAAGGTGCTCGTGGAGCACTGGGATGTGATTACGTCGGCAGCCGTGCTACTCAAACTACCGGCCGCCACTAAAAAGGCTTGGCGGTTGCACCACCCGTCCCGCGACCTACCAAAGATAGAAGACCTGCTCCAGTACCTGGAGGAACGGGCCAGTAGCCTGTTGGCTCCCGCCACCCGCCAGGAGTCACAACCTAGAAGAGAGGCTGTCCTACCTGCCTCAAGTCAGCAGCGCACTCGGGCAGTCCGGACACATGCGGTCACCAATACCGCAGGACGGTGCCTTTGTTGTCAGGAATCGCATTCTATCACGCAGTGTTCACGCTTTGGTTCAATGGGAATCAACAGCCGCCTCACGAAGACGAGGGAGTGGAACGCCTGCTTCAACTGTCTCGGCACTGGGCACAGTGCGCCGCAATGCCCATCAACACGATCCTGTCGTCATTGCAACGCGCGACACCACACCCTTCTCTGCCGCAGTGCCAAGCCCACTGGGACTTACCGCCGAAATACCGATAAGCCGAGTCCGAGACAGATGAAATTATCCGATCCTGGCGCAGGTCCGTATCCGAATCCATACATCAACAAGCGATGTGGTCCTCCAGAAATCTTCGAAGATGTCGCCGAAGACCTCGCGGATTGACTCACCAATCCGAACTCGACCGTACTCCTGGCAACGGCGCTTGTCTATGCGTACGGTCCAACAAGAGAGCGTCGCTTGGCCCGAGCTCTGTGCGATCCTGGATTGCAGGTAAGTTTTGCAACCAACAACTTAATTGACAGGCTTCATCTTCAGCCAGCAGCCCTAGAAGTCGCCGTACATGGAAAAGGCGCTTCTAGAAACACCATGGCCCGAGACCAAGTGACGGTGTCACTTCGGTCGACCCGAACTGACTTCCAGGTCACCCTCAAGGTGTTGGTCATTCCGACTATCACCACAACCATTCCGGAAACACACGTGGACGTGTCACAATGGACACACCTAGCTGGCCTTGCTCTGGCCGATCGTCACTACGGGACCCCCGGATCGATTGACATGTTGCTGGGAGCAGATGTCTGGGGTTTCTTAGTACAAGGTGAGGTGATACATGGGAAACCTCACGAACCACATGGACAACGCACCCGACTGGGATGGGTGGTTTTTGGTCCGGCATCGCTCAAAGGACCCGCTCAAGTGGTCAACACGCTACATTGCCAACCAGCTCATGCAGACTCTTCCACCAGCACGTTGGAAGACTTAGTACAGAAATTCTGGCACTTGGAAGAGGTGCCAATGGACAACTCACGAGAAGATGAATGCAGTCGTCATTTCAAAGAGACGCATTCCCGCACAGCTGGAGGGAGGTACATGGTACAAATCCCATTCCGCCACGACGCCCCTGCCCTCGGGGACTCCTACCGTGCAGCACTACGCCAGTTCTACAGTCTCGAACGCCGACTGTAGAGCAACCCTGAGATACGAGAAAAGTACATCGACTTCATGAGGGAGTACGAGAGTCTTGGACACATGGAACGGGTGGGTCAACATGGCGACCACCCCAACTGCTACTACATCCCACACCACGTGGTGACAGTCAAATTCCGCGTGGTGTTCAACGCCTCAGCCAGGACGACCAGTGGTGTCTCTCTTAACGACACCCAGTTGGTCAGTCCAACAATCCAGGACTCACTCATCAATGTGATCCTGCGATTCCGTCGTTACATGGTAGCATTGACAGCCGACGTCGAGAAGATGTTCCGGCAAATTCTGGTTGCCCCGGAGCATCGGGATTATCAGCGGATTCTTTGGCGTGAATCCCCGACAGCAGACCTGGCGGTGTACCAACTCACAACGAACACCTTTGGCATGGTTTCAAGTCCCTACACATCCGTTCGATCTATGGTACAATGTGCAGAGGACAACTACAACATCATCCGGAATCCAGCCCGCGCGCAAGCGGCAAAGGAGACTATCGAGAAGGCCTTTTACGTGGACGACCTTCTCACCAGCTGTAACAGTGTCAAAGAAACCGTGGCCTTGGCGAAAGACGTGGACCAGGTGCTCAAGAGTGGGCATTTTACACTGCGCAAATGGAACTCTAATCGCGCAGAGGTAACAAATTTCCTAACTAACAATGTTTCTCCTTCTTCTCTTTCCACAGAGCTCGTTATAGAATGCCCGACCGCCACAGTACTTGGCTTGCGGTGGGACCCCAAAGTTGACGAGCTCTTCTTCTTGGTGGACTTGGAGCCTGCTGCCTCGCAGCCAACCAAGCGGCGGGTTCTCAGTGAAGCCGCTCAGCTGTTCGACCCGACCGGTCTCTTGGCCCCAGTAGTTATTGTGGGGAAGATGTTCATACAGACGCTTTGGGCGGCGGGTATCACTTGGGATACCCCACTGCCTGACGCCCTCCAGGCAACGTGGACCACCTATCGAAACGATCTCCAGACGCTCAACCGAGTGCGTATACCGCGGTGGTTGGGCATGCGCAGCCAGCATGTCACCACTGTCCCTGGGTTCTGCGATGCCAGTACTCGCGCATACGCAGCAGTGATCTACCTGGTGACCACTGACGCTGACAACCGGGTGTGTGTCTCACTCTTGACTGCCCGCACCAAGGTAGCTCCAATCAAGGGTGCTACCGTGCCCAGACTCGAATTATGTGCTGCGCATCTCTTGGCACATACATACGACAATGCCTGTCGTGCACTTGGACTTCGGACGTCTCCCTATTACATGTGGTCGGACTCCAGCATTGTGCTTTGCTGGTTGCGGAAGGAGCCGTCTACCTTAAAACCCTATGTCGCTAATAGGGTGCGACAGATCTTGGAGATCACTCCTCCAGAACATTGGAACCACGTTCGCACAGCACAGAATCCTGCCGATTGCGCTAGTCGGGGAATCAAATCTGCCGAACTCATTCAACATCCGTTGTGGTGGCAAGGTCCGACTTGGCTGACCACTGGCCACCTCCCACTCAGCCCAACCGGGCAGCTCAAAGACCGCGACTTGGCGCTGGTCTCAGACGAATTGAAGACCATGGTGTTTGCAGGCGCTATCATCAGGCGTCCGGAACTTACAACGAGACGTCAAGACGGGGTCGTCATTCTCCTAGTTGACCGATTCAGTTCCCTCCAGCGGCTACTACACACAGTAGCTTATATGGCGATGGCGGAACCAGAAATCCCGTAAGCAGACCGTTGTAGACGCAGACGAGCTACAACACGCAATGGAACGTCTCATTATACTAGAGCAAGCAATGGCGTTTCCTGACGAGCTTCAAGCAGTTCGTAAGCGGGCTACCCTGGCGAGCACTAGCCCCCTACTCTCACTCAACCCTCACCTGGATCCCAGTGGATTGCTCCGAGTTGGAGGACGACTCACTCATGCCGCACTCCCACATGAGCAACGGTTCCCGATCGTGCTTCCGAAGGTCGGAGCCCTGGTTTGGCTCCTCATCCTGCACACCCACAAGACGACGATGCATGGTGGAGTCCAATTGATGCTACAGACGCTCAGGCAACAATATTGGATTTTGAACGGCCGACAACTGGTCCGGACGGCCCTTCACAAATGCGTCATCTGCCGACGCCATCGAGGAAAGTTGATCAAGCAACAGATGGCTCCACTACCTAGCCATCGAGTCAATGCCACCCGCCCCTTCCTGGCCTCCGGGGTGGACTACTGTGGCCTTTTTACGCTTCGCATTGGTACGAAGAGATCTCGAACTACGGTGAATGGCTCTCTTGCGATCTTCATCTGCATGGCCACGAAGGCTGTCCATTTGGAAGCAGTCGAGGATCTCTCCGCACAGGCATTTTTAGATGCATTTACTCGGTTCGTCAGCAGACGTGGTCGCTGTCAAGACTTGTACAGCGACAATGGGACAGCATTCGTGGGTGCCAACCGGTACCTACAAGAAGACTTGAAGACGTTTCAGAGCGAACAGAACCAGCAGCACTTGGCCCATGCTGGCACTCGGTGGCACTTCATTACACCGGGTGCTCCTCATCAAGGCGGCCTCTGGGAGGCTGCCGTCAAATCAGCGAAGCATCACTTAACTCGCCTGGTGGGTACGCAATCACTTTGGTACCACCAGTTCCATACCTTGGCGACACAGATTGAAGCCTGCCTCAACTCCAGGCCCTTGGTACCACTACATGACGACTTGGACGAGAAGTTGGCCCTTACACCTGGGGACTTTCTCATTGGCACCCCACTACTGGCAATTCCTCAACCCCATGTCCCGGATGTTCCCCTGAACAGACTCAAGCAGTACCAGTGGCTCCGGCAGATACATCAGGAATTCTGGAAGCGTTGGTCTGACGAATACTTGGTAACCCTTCAGACACGCAATAAATGGGAAAAACGGGAGCCGAATCTCCAAATCGGGGACATCGTTCTGGTACGACATGACAACCTACCTCCCACTCACTGGCGAGTCAGTCGAGTCACAGCCGTGCATCCGGGCAGCGATGGGCTGGCCCGGAATGCCACCTTACAAACAGCATTTGGAGAATGTCGACGACCGGTGCAGAAGCTTTGCCGGCTCGTTGATACAGAAGCTGACACCATAGTTCCCGTTGGAACACCCTCTGGGTAACGAAATATCGAATACGATGAATGGATTGTTTGACCACCACGAATTCGTGCGCATCAACTTGTGCGCGACACTACGCAGAAAAGAAGGTCTGGCTCATATCACCACTGGATTCCCCGGGCCGACCAGTTCTTTGAACCATCCGGTTCAACCGGGCAGGATGTTCGGTCACTCAACCGATGACCGAATTTATTCGTCAATGGAATGCGGACGACGCATTCCACCTAGCAACCAGAAGCCAACCATCTACACCAGCCACCCTCATCACCTACATATCTCCATACCTACTTGCCAGCCACCTCAGATGACAACACACGACGACCGATCGTGAACAGTCACCCTAGCCGCAGCATAATGTGTATTGTGTATATGGACACACAACCGCACATAGAAAAGTATCTGCCAACGCTTTGGTACGATACTTGTGCTTGAGTCGATTGACCCATATCGCCACTACTTGGCTATGGGTATCGGATACACATTTCGGTTCCCATATGCCATCGGATGGCAGTATTTATTCTGTATAAATACTGTGGCATCTATGGCAGTGGGAAATAATTATCAACAAACAAATAGACGTAAACAATGTCTCCCCTTAAGATCGGTGGTATAATTGCTGGAGTCGGCACATTCTACTTCATGTGCCGTTGGATCGGCAAAGCTTGGAGCTGGTATCAGCTATTGGACTCCCTTCATGTGTGGGAGTTATGGTGACGCTGCACATTCTCCATGGGCGAATGGCTGGATGAACGAGAACCAGGGTGGTTGGATTTGGCGGCTTGGCTTCACTTGGAGTTAGTTCAACTTTTATTCTCAAACGACGTGGTCGTGTCTAAGTTCAATCTTAACGTTCAATTCGACGCAGTGCATATGCGAGTAATTGTACAGACTTTTGAAAGATTGTTCCTCTGGTGTTGACGTTTGACTTTTCTACAATCTTTTTAAGTATAGTGTTGCAGAAATCGCATGACAGCTTGTCGCCTTGCCTAAAACCTTTTTCGACATCAAAGGTCTCGGTGAGTTCTTTACCGACCTTGACGGAGCAGCGTGAATTCTTCAAATTCATCCTGCATAGTCGTACGAGTTTTGCAGGGATGCCGAAGCTAGACATGGCTCTGTACAGCTCGTCTCTGTAAATACTGTCATACGCGGCCTTGAAATCGATAAAGAGATGGTGAATATCGATATTCTGTTCTCGGGTTTTTTCCACATTGATAAGGACCTATCACGTGGGGTTTCAGACGTTCACATATTACAACATACAAGATCTGATATCGGACGTTGAGGAGGCTTATCCCTCTGTAATTGGCACAATTCTGAGGGTCTCCCTTCTTTAGGATCGGGCATACGATAATAAGGCACCATTCATCGGGCAGGCTTTCTTCCGACCATATCATGCAGATCAGCTGGCGCATGCTCCTTTCCAACTGGTCTCCAGCTGCCTTGAAGAGTTCGACATCAAGGCCATCTGCACTTGCAGTCTTGATATTTGATTGAAGTTTTGCATATGGCAAGCTTAACTGCTTCTCAGTGGGGAGGACGGCATTCTTGATAATCTTCCAATTGTATGGGGTATTCTGCCTGACAGTCGAATTAGTGTCTTCGTCTCTGTTAAGCAGTCTGCAGAAGTAATCTTTCCAAAATCTCTGTAGCTACTCAACTTTGTTACTTTGTTTCCCTGCTGGTCTTATCGGCCTGAGTTCGGGGTTTGCCACCCTGGCAGGATCTTTTTACCTTTTCGTAAAAATTCCGAATCTCGTTCTTGTCATGGCACCTCTCTATTTCCTCACACGAGCGCTTCTCATGCTGCTTCTTTTTCTTTTTGAGAAGTCGGTGTTCTTCCCTTCTTTTCTCCTTATAGATCTCGTTATACTGATCGTAAGCAGCCCTTGTTCGTTTATGCATCAGCATTTGTCATGCTTTTTGTTTGGCTGCATTTGCCTGCCTGCATTCTTCATCGAACCATGGGTTTCGTTTTGGTGGCCGAGTGAAACCCAGAACCTCAGAGGCAGCGGTTCTGATGGCTCCTTGGCATTGCTGCCACTGGTCTTCAATGCTTAATGCTGACGGCATGGGATTCAAGGATAATTGAAGGGATACTCGATTGGAAAGAGAATTGGTAATGTTCGAATAACATTCTATTTCTTTATTCCTAATAATAGAACTTTTCTCCTTTAAATAGAACTAGTAAATATACCTACTAAAATGTTTGATGCACCTGATTTTTATGAATCTGTTATAATTCGTATCAGATTGTAGCATACATTTACTATTCACCGATCAGAAATCGATTTTGTCAAAAGAAATTGAATTTAATCAGTACATACTGTAACGCGAACCCAACATTTAATACCAATTTCCCAATCGAAAACGTTCAAATGAAAACACAAGTGGCAACACTAGTGTAAGTGTAGAAATATACCAGAAGGAAAAATGTTTGACAGTGGAGAGTGGAGACAATGTGGAAACTACAGGAGAGTTCTAGATGAAATGTCATTCGATATAAATAGGCCGCCCGAAGCAACCAGATGGCAGTTTTGATTATAGAGTGATAAAGTGAAGAGTAAATTGTCTACAAGTGATAGTCCAAAAGTCGAGTTGAGATCGAATAAAGTATAGATACTGAATAAAAGTGGTTGAAATAAATTGAAAAGTGAAGTTTTATTATTCGAACTAAGCGCACGTTACATTGGAGTCAGAAGTGTAAATAAAACTTATTTGACTAGTAAAGTGTAAACAAAAAAAACAAAAAGTAAAAAGAAAAATAATAATTATATACAGTGAAAATGGGTAAGTTGTTAGAAGAGCTCAACTGCATTGAGCTTAAAAGTGAGTTAGGTAAGCGAAATCTTTCTAGAGCGGGATCGAAAAATTAGCTCGTCCTGCGCTTGCGTAACTATTTGGAACAGCAAGGGGAAGACGTAAACACTTTTGTTTTTGAAATAGAAGTGGAAGAAGAGGAAGTAAATGAAAGTGTAGATTTTTCTAGTATAATGAAGATTTTATTAGAACAAAACAAGCAACAGCAGAATATTCTCGGACGTCAGGAAGAGCAACGAAACGATCAAAAGAAGGAACAGCAGAATGTTCTCGAACAACTGGAAGCACAACGAAACGAACAAAAGAAGCTGATTGAAGAGCAACGAAACGAGCAAAAGAAGGAACAACAGAATATTCTCGAAAGACTTGAGGCGCAACAGAATGTTTTGGAAGGTCAGAAAAACATTCTAGAAGGTAAATTGGGCAACATTGAGAAAAATGTATGTGCCCTAGACGAACGCGTTGAAGGTGTGGAGAAACAGCTTTCTGTTGTAGAGAATCGTTTCGGAATCGTAGAAACCCGATGTGATAAACAGTTCTCTGTTCTGACCAAGGAATTGAACCAGATCCGGAAAATAAAAATTCGAAAGTCTGCTGGGGAGTTTGCAAAGAAAAAGGAGATGAAACCCCCAACATTTGATGGACAGTCTTCTTGGCCAGTCTACAAGAAACAATTTGAGGCAGCCACGACAACAAATGGCTGGGATGACGAAGACAAGTACATTGCACTGACTCTTGCTCTTAGAGGACCAGCAGCTGAATTACTTCAAACAGTTCCAGCTGGTAAGAGCGGCGATTTCAGTTCTCTCGTGGCAGCTTTAGATAAACGCTTTGGAGATAGCCACTTGAAAGAAGTCTTCCGAGTCCAACTCAATAACAGAGTCCAGAAAAGGGGTGAAAGTCTACAGCAGCTCCAAGCAGACGTCAAAAGACTGGTTCACCTGGCTTACCCGGATGCTGGAGAAGAAATCATCAACCAGCTTGCTGTTGAGTCTTTCGTTCGTGCCATTTCCGATAAACATCTTCAGAGGTCTGTGCGAACTGCTAGAACACGTACTCTTTCCGAAACTTTAGCATTCGCATTGACAATTGAAGCAGCAGAACAGGCTTCTCAGGGAGTACATCGACTTAGAGAGGCCATAGTCGAAGAATGCTCGTGCCAAAGAGCTGAAATAGAAAAGAACCGGAGCGGACTAGCAAGATGTTGGAACTGCAACAAGACCGGGCACTTACAGCGTCAATGCCGACTACCACCAAACAAAGCCAGTTGTCAACATTGTGGAAGCAAGAGATCCAACCCAGAGCAAGGTAACAACAACACCAGCGTTGCCTATCAGCCCGTTTCCCATCAGGGAAACGAGTAAGAACCAACTTCGAGGGGCAGAGGCTGGTTTCTTGTATCGACGGCCCCAAAACCACCATCCAGGTCTCCCAGACCAAACGAGACAACAAAAGTCTTACTGTGGAGACTACTATTAACGGGAACAAACATGTGGCTACCATCGACACCGGTGCCACAGCCTCCATAGTACGTCGAGAACTAGTAGAGACGACGTGGCTTCATAACACCAATAGCTACCGTCTAAGAACCGCAACGGGAGAAGCAGCAAGAGTATATGGAGAAGTGTGTCTCAAGATCCGACTGGCTGATCTAGTGTTTACTCATCAATTCCTGGTGGCAGATATATGTGACGAGTGCATCATTGGAATCGACTTTATGAAACAGCACGGAGTTATTTTGGATATCGGTAATCAAGTTTTGAAATACCAAAATAAAGAAATTCCAATGATCTATTCGAATGAAAATACGTCAACACTGAAGACTGTCATCACGGAAGATCTGATTCTGCCTCCTTCTTCTGAAGTGTTCGTTTGGACAAAACTGGAAAGTGAGTTTGTAAGCCTTCGATACCTCGTGGTGGAACCAGACCCAGAGTGTTCCTCTCAAAGCGTCATCATTGGGAAAAAACTGGTAGCACCGAAGAATAAAATGGTCCCTGTACGATTACTAAACACCAGACCGTACGATGTAAGGTTGAAGAAAGGAGAAGTCGTTGGACGTTGCGATTCCGTTCCATCAACCAGCTTGCTGTTGAGTCCTTCGTTCGTGCCATTTCCGATAAATATCTTCAGAGGTCTGTGCGAACTGCTAGAACACGTACTCTTTCCGAAACTTTAGCATTCGCATTGACAATTGAAGCAGCAGAACAGGCTTCTCAGGGAGTACATCGACTTAGAGAGGCCATAGTCGAAGAATGCTCGTGCCAAAGAGCTGAAATACAAAAGAACCGGAGCGGACTAGCAAGATGTTGGAACTGCAACAAGACCGGGCACTTACAGCGTCAATGCCGACTACCACCAAACAAAGCCAGTTGTCAACATTGTGGAAGCAAGAGATCCAACCCAGAGCAAGGTAACAACAACACCAGCGTTGCCTATCAGCCCGTTTCCCATCAGGGAAACGAGTAAGAACCAACTTCGAGGGGCAGAGGCTGGTTTCTTGTATCGACGGCCCCAAAACCACCATCCAGGTCTCCCAGACCAAACGAGACAACAAAAGTCTGACTGTGGAGACTACTATTAACGGGAACAAACATGTGGCTACCATCGACACCGGTGCCACAGCCTCCATAGTACGTCGAGAACTAGTAGAGACGACGTGGCTTCATAACACCAATAGCTACCGTCTAAGAACCGCAACGGGAGAAGCAGCAAGAGTATATGGAGAAGTGTGTCTCAAGATCCGACTGGCTGATCTAGTGTTTACTCATCAATTCCTGGTGGCAGATATATGTGACGAGTGCATCATTGGAATCGACTTTATGAAACAGCACGGAGTTATTTTGGATATCGGTAATCAAGTTTTGAAATACCAAAATAAAGAAATTCCAATGATCTATTCGAATGAAAATACGTCAACACTGAAGACTGTCATCACGGAAGATCTGATTCTGCCTCCTTCTTCTGAAGTGTTCGTTTGGACAAAACTGGAAGGTGAGTTTGAAAGCCTTCGATACCTCGTGGTGGAACCAGACCCAGAGTGTTCCTCTCAAAGCATCATCATTGGGAAAACACTGGTAGCACCGAAGAATAAAATGGTCCCTGTACGATTACTAAACACCAGACCGTACGATGTAAGGTTGAAGAAAGGAGAAGTCGTTGGACGTTGCGATTCCGTTGCAGCAATTACGAAGATCACTGATGAAGCCCCGAGAAAAGCTTTAACTCCGGAGGAGCTCAAAACCATCAAAGCTAGAATCCTGAATTCATCCAACCTTGATCACCAACAAACGAGGATGGCTGAAAATCTCCTACAAGAGTACACTGACATCTTCGCATCGTCAAAGGGGCAATATGGTAGGGCACAGTTGGTGCAGCATCGCATCAACACAGGAGATGCAAGACCGATTCGTCAACCCGCAAGACGCCTTCCACTGGCCAAACAAGGTGAGGTTGAGGAAATGATAACGACAATGAAGAAGGACGGTCTTATCGAAAATTCCAAAAGTCCTTGGGCGTCACCAGTGGTTCTAGTGAAAAAGAAATACGGAAGTACTCGTTTTTGTGTGGACTACCGAAGGCTGAACGATGTGACTAAGAAGGACAGCTATCCTCTGCCGAGAATCAGTGATACCCTGGATGCCATGGCGGGAGCGCAGTGGTTCTCGACGCTGGACTTGAAGAGTGGATATTGGCAAGTTGACATCCACCCTGATGATCGAGAAAAGACTGCGTTTTCTACAGGTAATGGGCTCTGGCAGTTCAAAGTTATGCCGTTTGGGCTATGCAACGCTCCGGCAACATTCGAGCGTTTAATGGAGTGCGTTCTTTAAGGACTGACATGACGTGGAAAGCTTGCCTAGTCTACTTGGACGATGTGATTGTTTACGGGAAGACATTTGACCAACATTGCAAGAACCTTAAAGCTGTGTTTCAGAGACTTCGAGAGGCTAACCTTAAACTGAATCCGGAAAAATGTGCACTTTTCAAAACCGAAGTTAAGTATTTGGGACACATCATCTCTTCCCAAAGAGTGAAGACTGATCCTGAAAAAGTTGACTCCGTCAAAAATTGGCCAACACCACAGGACAAACATCAATTCCGAAGCTTTCTTGGTCTTGCCACATATTACCGACGTTTTGTTAAGAACTTTGCTGGAGTTGCAAAGAGTTTGCATCAGCTCACTGAAAATGGGAAGCAGTTAAAATGGTCAGATGAGTGTGAGAAATCTTTTCAGGAACTCAAATACAGCCTCTGTGACGCTCCAGTGCTGGCACATCCAACACCCGGCAAAACATTCATCATCGACGCTGATGCAAGCAACGTTGGAATCGGGGCGGTACTATCCCAAGTGCATGACGGCGAAGAGAAAGTGGTGGCATACTACAGCAAGGTCCTATCGAAACCCGAAAGAAACTACTGCGTGACCAGAAGGGAACTGCTAGCTCTTATCTTGGCAACAAAGCACTTCCATAAGTACATCTATGGACAGAAATTCCTTCTGCGGACAGACCATGGTGCTCTGAACTGGCTGTTGAACTTCAAAAACCCAGAAGGTCAAGTCGCAAGGTGGATAGAAAGATTGCAGACCTATGACTACCAGATCCAACACCGCAGAGGAAAGCTGCACTCAAACGCCGATGCATTATCCCGAAGACCTTGCAAAGTGGATTGCAAGCATTGCAGGCGGCAAGAAGACAAAGAAATCATTACCGCTCAGCGACTAAGAGCTGATCCAATAAGCGGATGGAGCAATGAAGAAGTGAGGACTGCTCAACAGGAAGATCCAGATATCGAACCCATTCTCGCATGGAAAGAAAATGAAGAGAAACCGGAATGGGGAGACATTTCTGACAGGAGTCCAGTTCTCAAAGCCTATTGGGCACAGTGGGACTCACTATATGTGCAAGAAGGTGTCCTCAGGCGAAGATGGGAATCCGCTGACGGTAAGTCACATGTGATGCAGCTGATCGTACCACAATCGAAAGTCAGTGAAGTTCTTCGGGAGACGCACGACGGACCTTCTGGAGGCCACCTCGGAGTAAACAAAACACTGGAGAAGGTGCGACATCGGTTCTACTGGTTACATGCTAGAGATGACGTGGAGAAATGGTGCCGTCAATGTGACAAGTGTGCTGCAACCAAAGGACCTGGTAGGAAGATTCAAGGTAAGATGCATCAGTACAACGTTGGATCGCCTTTTGAGAGGATTGCAGTTGATGTGGCTGGGCCTTTTCCAGAGACCAACGCTGGAAACAAGTACATTCTGGTTGTAATGGACTATTTTAGCAAGTGGCCTGAAGCGTATGCCATCCCAAATCAAGAGGCCAAAACGGTGGTCGACCAGATTGTGTTTAACTGGGTGAGTAGGTTTGGCGTGCCTATGGAACTCCATTCCTACCAAGGGAGAAACTTTGAGTCAAACATCTTCCAAGGAGTGTGCGGACTACTTGGCATTAAGAAGACTAGAACCACACCGCTTCACCCACAGTCTGATGGGATGGTTGAAAGATTCAACCGGACCTTGAAAGAACACCTCACCAAGGTCGTAGGCGACTACCAAAGAGACTGGGATAGGCACGTACCGCTATTCCTGATGGCCTATAGAAGTGCAGTACATAGCTCGACAGGACAAACACCATCTGACATCCTGTTCGGGAAAACCATGCGGCTGCCCAGCGAACTTAAATTTGGATGCCCCACAGAGGAGCCACAGGACACGAACGAGTATGTGGACGACCACAAGGAGAGACTCGCTGACATCCATAAAAGAACAAGGGAACGGATGAAAACCTACAGCGACCGGATGAAGACACGGTACGACACAAAAGCGACAACGGCAGGATTCCAAGCAGGAGATCGTGTGTGGCTTTATAATCCTCATCGTCAAAAGGGATTGTCACCGAAACTTCAGCAGAACTGGGAAGGTCAAGGTAAGAGGCAAGTTAAAAGTAGTTCATTGTGACCGGCTGCATCGATATAGTGGGGAGGCTGCAAATGGAATTATTCGGGACGAACAATCTTAAGGAGGGGACAGTGTAATGTGCACCTAACATTTCATGCTAATTTCCTAATTGAAAACGTTAAACCGGAAACACAAGTGCTGGCAACGCTATAATGGAATGCTTTAATGGAAGACGTCGTTTGTGAGTGTGTGCAGAAAAATACCGGGAGGGGAACTTGTCTAGACATCATGGTTCATAGCAAAACTACCAGAAAGCTCTCGATGTTTCACACTTCTATATAAAGAGGGAGCTGACGCAACCAGAAGTCAGTTTTATTTAGAAAGCGATAGTGTGAATATTGAATAAACGTAATTGAGTTGAGTTCGAATAAAGTGGTAGAATTAAATTGAAAGGTAGTGTTTTATTTTTGCGAACTAGGCGCACGTTACAATACCATAAATTGTGTTAAATTGTATATTAAAGTGACCATTATTCTATCTTCGACAATCGAAGATAAAAATTCCGTGTCAAAGTTTCATTTTTGATGTGAATTTTGAACTTATCATTCATGTGCTTCATCGCCCGCCCTCATACTAATCGGCAATTTTTTTTTTTTTATTTTGTATAATTTCACAGCAAGGGTATTTCCCAATCCGCTCTCCCAGCCGAAGAACAGTTCCTTCATGACTTAAACTTAACGCCGAGGATGTCAGAGAATAAATCAAGAAATTGGGCAAAAAGGGTTTGACTCCATCCAAAATCGGTAAGCATTGTAGAGTTAAGGTTATGTCGTTGGTAGCATATAACCAAGCGCATACTTATTCCTTACACAGGTATTATCCTTCGTGATTCTTATGGTGTTGCACAAGTGCGTTTCGTAAATGGAAACAAGATTCTTCATATCATGAAGTCGGTTGGCCTTAAACCCGACATCCCAGAGGATCTGTACCATTTGATCAAGAGAGCTGTTGCTATGTGCAAGTTCCGTTTGATTCTTGTTGAATCAAGAATCCACAGGCTGGCCAGGTACTACAAGACCAAGAGTGTTCTGCCACCAAACTGGAAATACGAATCAAAGACAGCCTCTGCTTTGGTTGCTTAAGTTCAGTGATTTGAAGAATGTGTAAGTGAAACTCTTTTTCAATTTTGATTTTTTAACAGAAAACATGGAATCATTGACGTAATAGATATGGACTGCCAGTACCCAACTTCACGTCGGTCCCACTTGATGCTCAGCGCCTGTGAAAGGATAGCGGAATTTGTGGTTACTAAAATTTGACATTATTCTGTCATTTTTCTTTTGTCAACATTTTTCATTACAAAAAAGCAGACTCATGCAATTAGTATTCTATTCTTATTTCTAAAAACCATAAGTTTGTTGCCGGTCTTGGAGGCTTGGAGCATAATAAATAGTTTAATTTCTGAGTTTTTTCTTCCCAAATCTGAAGGCAAAATAATCGTCAAAATAAATCCATCGTGTTCACATTACTTTCAGTCTGAACACGACGGGGTGGCGGAATGTCAAAATTGCACGGTTGACTTGCGCCAGTCTAAACACCGTCTATCAATACTGACAAGATTTTGATCTGTCAAACTATGTCATTTTAGTGACATGTGGAAACCCAGGCTGACAGTTAATGGCGTTTTCGTTTGGGACTAAGAGGATTTAAGCCCTGCGCAAACCAATGCGGTGAGTGCGTGCGGTGCGGTTGCGTTTAGTCAAGTACATATGCATTAAGTCAAACGTCCATAAGATTACATAGGAATTTGACTTAATGCATATGGACTTGACTTACCGCAACCGCATCGCACGCACTCACCGCATTGGTTTGCGCAAGGCTTTAAAGAACAAGAGAGAAAACCACACTAACACATTGATACCACCCCACAAGCTGGTGCACGCACTCATTCACAGAATTTCACTAGTCCCACTTTATATTCGGATCTCAACACTGGGCTTACACAAAATTTCACTAACACCACTTTATATTCGGATCCACACATAGGGCTTACACAAAAAATTGTACCAATACTACTTTATTCTCGTCTGGGAACCGGTTTTTGTTTTTTTTTTTTTTTTACTTTTAGTCACCTTAAGGCTACGTCTGGCAGAATTTTTGGATTTAAAAATTTTTTTTGGGTTTGTAAATAAAATTTATTTGTGATTATATACTTTTTAAAGTATTTGGAAATAAAAATTTAAGCGTCAAAATATTAAAATATTTTCTTTTTTGTTAAACATTTCTCTGAGTAGTCTCCTCCCTTCTATTTCTTCTTTTTTAAAAAACGTTTCTTAAGAGAAATAGACAGAAAAGTATGACTGTTTAAAAAATATATACCAAAGCAAAACAGTAACCAATAAATATGAATTCATTTTGCATTTGTTTAATGAAAGAGATTCCAACTTAAGCTTTCGATTCTCTTCTTGAAGGTGAGTTGAAAATTTAAGCAGTTAATTAATTGAATTTAAAAAAAAATATCAAAAGTAAAAGAATTGAAAGCGAATATCAAACTATGTAGACATTTTTTGAAAAACTTATCTCAGTCAAAATATTGAAATGCAGCAATCTTGTAAATATTATGGAGAGCTCAGAAAGCCTTCATTCATCTCTGTAGCACAATTACTTACAAAGTGCCAGCACTTTAAGTTTTAATTTTTTTTTTGTGTTAAGAAAAATTGAAAACTTAAAGTGTTGGAGCTTTGTTAATAATTGTGCTACTGAGATGAATGATGGCTTTCTGAGCTCAACACAACGTGGACAAAAATTCCACATTTAAAGATTTTGATTGAGACAAGTTTTTAAAAAAATTTCTACCGAGCTTTTAATAAAAACAAAAAATCAAAACTTAAAGTGTTGGCACTTTGTAAGTAATTGTGCTACAGAGATGAATGAAGGCTTTCTGAGCTCTCCATAATATCTACAAGATTGCTGCATTTCAATATTTGTAGTGAGATAAGTTTTTCAAAAAATGTCTACATAGTTTGATGTCCGCTTTCAATTAGTTCAAAAAAATTAAAACTTAAAGTATTGGTGCTTTGTTAATAATTGTGCTACAGAGATGAATGAATTCTTTCTCAGCTCTGCATAATATCTACAAGATTGCCGCATTTCAAAATTTTGACTGAGATAAGTTTTTCAAAAAATGTTTACATAGTTTGATATTTAGGTTTTGGTATTAATTAAAAGTTAAGACCAATAACCGAGCTGAGGGAGCGAATCACAATATAATGAGCCCCAATAGAATCAGTATAGTTGCATGTTTATGAGTTTTCACATCTTGCCCAGCTTTACAAAAAAAAAAATTGATTTTAAAAAACAAAAACTTTGGTGTTGTTCAAACCCTCCCCTTAAGAATTTTTCAGTAGTGTGGTGAAAATTAAATTTCAGGTTATGTTTGAAGTTGCCAAGCAAAAAAAAAATTAATTCACCACTTCCACAATTTTTTCGCGCCTTTTGCCTGCAGCTCACACGTATTCACAGATGGAGGCGATTACAAAAGGGTACTCTTTTTGCTGTCAAAAATTACCCTCAGAGCAAGTTTTGCTACTCTAGAAATTTTTTCAGAGTAAAAATCAGGGTTCTCTAATGTCGATTTCCTTTGCAAAAACAAAAGCACTCTAAAAAAGTGCTTTTTTTCGTGCTCACTGGAACAGAAAAGACAAAATTCTTTTTTTATCATTGTATGTGTGCTATTTTTGACAGCCAACTCTTCCCGTTTGTTTTGTTCTGCAATTCATATAGAAAGAATGTTTTCGAAACTTTATTAATAAATGCACTAGGAAGAAACCTCCTCATCCGAATAATTGTACACAACACTTTGAACAAAATTATTCACAGAATGCCTTTCGTTTTGTGTAAGGAACTTCAGAATTTCAAACACTTCTTCGTTGGAATCAGAACTAGATGACGACTCATAAATATTTTGATAATTTCAGCTAAAATTGAGCGATCCATTTTCACATAATAGTTTATTGTTTATTTTTATTATCTCTCTTTCACAGTCCTTTAACCAAAAATGCAAAATATTCTACTGCAAACTGGTAAACGTCAAACATTTTGTGTTGGTGTACGTGAAAGTGCGCGAAATCTTGCCTCTGAATCGAGATTCGTAAAAGTGCTTTTTCGGGGCAAAAAAAAAGTGATATAGTGCCTCAATGGAACATATTTCGAGCAAAAAAGCACTTTTAAAAGTGCTTTTGTGTACCACTGGAAATCGACATAAAAAAAAAATTGTACTCTAGTTTTACCAAACGAAAACGGCATAAGAATAATTTCCGAAATTTATGTAAATTCAATAAAATGCTTGTAAATTTGAGATATTTTGTGTTAAAGTTTTCAAAATTTAACTCCAATTTAAGGTTTGCATTAAGCAAAGCATTTGTTTTATGAAATATTTTCCAACTGACACTCTTAGGATGGCATTGCTCTGCCGAAATTACGCTGCGGCCACCCAATCGGATTCACTACCCAATGATTTTTCAAGTATCCCAATCGAAAGAATACGTAACTTTAGTATAATAGCTCATGTGGACCATGGGAAAAGCACATTAGCCGACCGTCTATTGGAATTGACTGGAGCGATATCGAAAAGTTCTGGGAATCAGCAGGTTCTGGATTGTTTACAAGTTGAGAGACAACGAGGCATTACTGTCAAGGCACAAACTGTATCTATTGTACATGACTATAAAAATGAGACTTATTTGCTAAATTTGATTGACACACCCGGCCATGTGGATTTTTCCAGCGAAGTTAGTCATAGCTCATAGGTATTATTTTACAAAATTGAATTTAATTCTATTGTGTTAGGTTTCTAGATCGCTTGCGGCTTGTGACGGTGTTATTTTACTAGTTGATGCTTGTCATGGGGTACAAGCTCAAACAGTTGCTAACTTTCATCTTGCAAAATCGAGAAACTTGGCTATTGTTCCTGTCCTAAACAAAATCGATGTTAAACATGCGAATCCAGAACGCGTAGTTCAGGATTTGCATGCGCTGTTTAACATAGATCCGTTAAGTGTGTTGAAGGTATTTTTTTTATACATAATTTCTGTGTAATGCACTAAAAAGTATTAAGATATCAGCCAAATTAGGTAAAGGAATTCTGGAAGTTCTGACCAACGTTATTGAAAACATACCGCCACCAAACGTAGACAGGAATAGTTCATTTCGTGCTTTAATTTTTGATAGTTGGTTCGACAAGTATCGTGGAGCACTAAACCTTCTTTATGTGCACAATGGATCTCTTGGAATTGGAGAAGAAATTCAGTCAGCGTCTTCAGGGAAGTGTTATGCCATCAAATCCATCTCGGTGTTACGCCCAATTGAAACGGCCGTTAAAAATATGTAAGTATAGATAAGAGTGAACGCAGGAAATCCATTTTTGAAAATTGGCAGCCTTTGCAGATATTCAGATTGCTAAAACTTGAGCTAGATTCGAAAACGCTTGCCAAGTATCGGCAAATTAAGTTTTCAAAAACCTCTGTTAGATGTAGTTTATTTATGTATCGAATTACAGGCACTACTGTAATACACATTTCAATGTCACAACATCCTAAAAAGTGAACGAATCAACCTTTCTCAGCCTGCCATGTGGAATGAAGCTATCTATTTTATACGCTTGTTCCTAATTTAATTTGACTGCAGCTGTTGTAACGCATCGCGAAGTTCAGGCTATGGCCCAATGACTCCGTCACGCTTCAACTTCAACTTCAACTTGAACTTTGAAATATGTGAAAATTTTGGATGGCCCAATGAATCCGTCGCGTTAATGCGCTTTTGTTACACAGAGCACCATGTGTGTGAATACCAATAGCAAATGTCAAAGTCGTTAAGTGCGTTGATATTAAAAATGGTTTAATCTCAACGCCGGACGTCACGTACGTTGCTTATGGGCCAGTCCCCATAAGAATACATACGTTTTAATTGTCAGTTGTGGCCGCTGAAGTCGAACGCGTGACGGAGTGATTGTGCCATAGCCTTTCATGATCTGCTTCTGAAATTTGTGCCATTACATGACCAAATCTAGATTGGTTTTTCTCGTCCTGCGAGGAATCGTTCTATCGCCAAAACAAATGAGTCCCTAGAGAATGTGTTTCTATATGAATTGCTCTAACTTTTAGGCATGTTAACTACACTACCATCTATTATTTAATTGGTCCGAAGTTATCAACACCAACATCTGGCATTGATTTGGTGGTAAAATTTACGAAGTTCGTTTACAACAGTTTTAAAATTTGAGAGACGAAAGCGTTCATGCATAACTATCAGTGTTCTAATATAATAAAATTTAGGTAAAATTATTGGTCTCTTGCAGTTTAATGATACATCTTTCGAACTATCAATTCGACCTATAATATTTTTATCAATAAGTTAGATTTCTTTTTCAATTCAATTCAATTCAATTCAATTCAATTCAATTTTTATTTTCTTCTTCTTAAACATAATAATATTTACAAATATGAAGTTACTATGAATTTACAACAAATAATTTACATTATCAGTTAAACAATATTATAATATACAATAAGTGTGTTTAATGAAAAAAGAGCAGAGCAGCGCAGCTCAGAGCAGAGCAAGAAACATGAAAAATGTCAGGCAACTTATGTCGATTTCCTTTCACCAATTTGAAGTCGACTGCAGTCGCTACTAAATTCGATTCTTTTTTGGGTATTTAGGAAATTAAAAAAGTAGCGATTTTCTTTTTTATGAATGTATGTGTGTCCAACTGACTAATGAAGAAAAACAAGCACCATGGAACAAAACAATTACATTCATATTGTTAAGCACACAATTTTTATATTTTTTTCACCAATTGTTTTCCAAATTCACAACTAAATACTAAACAATCCTGCTTCCTTTAATTTTTTTCATATACATACTGATGTTTTTGTTTGCCGTTTTCGATCTGTCAAAATTGTTGTGTGTGTGAAAATCCGTGGGCAAATCCGTCTCAAAAAAGAGATCGACTGCAGTCGATTTTTTTTCCCTCCTAAATGAATTCCATTGTTGAAAGGAATTCGACATTAGAGCAGAGTCAGCTGGTACCAGAAATCAGCTGATAAGAAAGCAACAAACATTTTGTGACCTTAGCTATTTTGCAAACTTATGTTTGGTATCCTATTATAATAAAAATCTATATTCGGAAACATTGGAATCAAAACTAAACTAACATGCGATGTTAATTCAATTGATTTTAAGTTAAATTCGATTTCAAATAGATTGCAAAAGGGGTCGTTCAAGTATTACGTAAGCAGATTTATTACAATTATTTACCCCCCCACCCCCCTTGTCAGCAAAAGTAAGCAAAGAACATACCCCCCCCCCCCCCATGCTTACGTAAACATTTTTCAATTAATGTATTTTTTTTTTTTTTATATTATATTACTATAGTTATAGTTTTCAAAATAAGTAAACAGATTTAAGACAGAAATTTGATTTTATTGATACGGTATTCAACATATTAGAGTGAGGGAAAGAAAATATAATAAACTTTCGAACATAACCATTTTTTTTTTAATGTTTGAAACACAAACATATTAAATTTAAATTAACAGTCTTCAGTCCATGAAACCCGAATCCATGACTCTAAATTATCGATGACATTGGATCGATTGGATTGCTGCTCAGTGTTGTGAGTCTGCTCTTTTTCGTCCGGTTTTGGAATGTCTACATCGTTCTCATCCAGCCATTCAACATCATGGTGCTCTAAATTTTGAATAATGCACATCAGCTCATTAGCACGACGAGCAGCAACTCTTACAGGTCTTACTTTCCGTTCAATGTGCTTGTTTACATTTTTATGGATCTTCTCGATATGACGATTTAGTGACTTAACGGAAGCATGGTAAAGACCACACGTTTTGCATGTTCGACTTGATAACCTCAATTTTACCGACGGACAAAAATAATCGTAGGGCATTTGCGGGAAATCTTTGAGTGAAGCACTTAAGCGTAGTGCTAAATTAACCGGAAGATTAAGAAACTGACCTCCTTCATCCAAAACCAAGTCATCAACTGTTTGTTTTACTTTTACAGGTGGTGTGGTGGAAGAAACCTGTTTTCTAGTAATCTAAATAAGCCACTTCGTGGACGACAGCATTCCGTATTTCTACATTTCACAATTTGAAGCAAGTATTGGCTTTCACGCACATGTTCAGAATACCATTTAATGTCTGGAAAGTCAGGAAGATCTTGTTCACCTGCCCCAACATATTTCGTAGTAACATTATAGCCATCAATTTGCATAGACCTCCATACTTCAGCTAATACATTTCCTGCAAATTCGAAATTAGATCTTTCTAAATGCTCATTAATTGTAACACCACGTTCATCCAAATGAGATCCAAAATGATCATGAGGCAATATTAAACCAGCTAGTTCCCGACTAAGAGGAGCCATTCTGCGCTCTACTCTGTTATAAGCACTTCTTCCAGGAGCATTGGTAGCTATAAACATTGCATCGAGATCATGTCGTTTAAAGTGTTGTATAGCAAATACAATGACTTTTTGATAACGCGGATTTTCATCTGGTCCTCCATCAACCGTCATGATAACCACTGGTTTTACTAGTCCATTGTCAGTTTTAGCAAATGATTGAAACTCTTCAAGTTCGAGAAGCGTCTCGAAGTCCTGAGCATGAGTATTAGCAGTAGATGAACTATGCTTTCCACTTCGAATAGCGATAAATGTTGGTCCAGAATATCCAACGGATTGCGGTTGTCCTAGCATATTGGAAGTTATTTTGATACCAGCATAAACAGATGGTATTAATTTATGACGCTCAGCGATTACCCAATCGTGATCAGGTAATTTGATTCTATACTCCATGTGCATTAAAAGAGGTGCCTGCTTATTTGCCGCAGTTACGCCAATAGGGACTCGAGCTTTATCATCTTGAGATATGAAAAATACTTGATCTGGTCCAAGTATTGATGCTATGTTCTCTAAATAATGGATTGATGTTTCAGCGAACTTGCTATCTAAGTGACTCTTATGATGATCAGTTTGAGCCCGAATGAGCTTAACTGGGACTGTCGATACATGTCTCCGTCCCTCTGCAGTATTAGATTTTCTGGGAATCAAACGAAGATATGTGCCACTGCGACTAATGTCAAATCCTATTTTACGTAATTCTTGTGTGAGCTCATCAAGAGTTTTTACGCTCCGAATAGATTCTGTTCGTCTTCTATCATCTGCTGCACTCCCAAATAAAGCTATGTCCGCAATTGTTTTCAATAGTGATGGTTGATTGCTTTCAAGTTTAGGACGTCCCACTGCATCCCTCAGAGATAGTTTTTTTTTTATTTCTGGATTTTCGTGAAAAATATCTTCTAACTTTCTTTTCAAATCATCCCTGTGTTTCTTCTGGGCAGCTGCGTTTTGAACCTTCCTGTTTAGAGACTGTTTTGCTGTTTTTAATTCCTCGCGCAACTTAACGATCTGTTTGTCAACTTCAGCACGGCTTGGCATAGTATCTCTTGCAGAATACAAAGCATTCAGATTTTTTTCGAGTAGAGCAATCTTATTTTTCAAAGCTTCCTGAGAAGGTTTTACTCGCTGTTTATCTGCATTTTCTTCATTTTCGTATTGTTGTTGTGATTCACTAACAGGTTTTATTTTATCTTCTTCCTGTTTCTCGATATTTAAAGCTGGCTGTATAAAATGTGTTTTTTCTGCAGGTTTGCTGGTAGTCGTCGCCTAAAAATAAGAACTTTTTATGGGCTCTGCTGTAAAGATTCTATTATTAAGCTACATGAATACAAGGCATGCATTAAAAAACTGCATTTAAAGATTATTTAAAGCCCTGTGGCTTTAAATAAACTTTAACGCCGGGAATCGAACCCATTACATACAGAAACGAACACCATGTATTTTGTGACCGATTGATGGAGTTCATTATAACAAATAAGTCTATAAAATGATCATTACCGCTAAACCTTGAGATGGACCATAACATTTTCTAATCATTATACTTCTAAATTATTGTTACAAAATGTGAAGACAAACTTTTTGGCGATTTCTAATATTTCTATAGTACCTAAAATGATTTCGTCACTTACTTTGGAAAAAAAATTTAGGAGATTGGATTTATTCTTAGCCGCCGCTTGCAATTCTTCTCCAATTCTCTTAGTAACAATATCATCTAGTTCCTTGTCGGACTTTGCTTGTAATTTATAACTCCGCCACACTTCATTAACTAACTTTTGTACATTTTGTACTTTCATACTTGTATGAGATTTTTTAAAACTTTCAAATAGTTTTTGATATATTTTTGATTTGTCTGACATCTTGCTTGCAATACGTCTACTCGCTATAGTATCCAAACAAGATAGTGTACTGGAAGAGCAAATTTAGACAAGTAAATAGATCGCGGGGATTCCCCTACTCGGCTGTTAAGCGAGCGCTCAGAGCAGAAAATAAATAGAGGGCAAACTTGTGCATACGTCAAACGAAGTTTAACTCTACACAAAATCTCACTACTACCACCTTGAGTACAATTTCCACCACGGACTTTATACAAAATTCACCTTAAGGGCACGTCTGGCTGACTTTTTGGATTTTGAAAGCGAAAAACAGTCTTAAATAAAAAAACTCAGGATGACGTAATCATCATCTAGACCCCCCCACCCCCTATGTCATCAAAAATAAGCAAAGCAAAGACCCCCCACCCCCCTGTAGTGCTTACGTAATACTTGAACGGTCCCAAACGCAAAATAAAAACAAAAATATTTGAATCAAATGTCAACAGCTGATTTTGACACTTTGCTCCTATCTGCTCTTACTCAAAAGCAAGTGCAGAAAATGCTGCTCTAAAGTGATCTAGAGCAGGTCATTAAACACAAAAAGTTCTTGCTCGGAGTAGAAAAATTGTCATTAAACACCAAAAAGCTGATTTTTTCTGCTCTAGATCGATCTAGAGCAGGTCATTAAACACACTTAATATAAGTTTTAAGCTTTACAAGTGTACTTCAATATTAAAATGAATTAAGAAAAGGAAAAGGTACGATCTGTTGCCTAAGGACAAGTGACGAAAGTACCAAAAAGAAAGCTAATAGTATACTACTAAGATATATATTTAATCAACAAATCTCAATCACTAATTGTTTTGATAATTCACTATGCCTTTGTTTAAATATATTAACTTCTTTTGCATAAACTTCAAATTGACATAATCGATTAAAGTATGTTTCAGTCCTGGTGACATCGTTTTTTGTTATATGAGTCATATGTTCTTAGTTCCTCCTTCTTAACTTTATATCAAGAAAGCGATATACAAGAGTCATAATGCGTTTCAGCCCACTGGTAATCCAAGAAAGGTTAAAGATGGCACACAGTATGAATTAAAACGAGAAACTCCCTTGCGTTTATTTATTTATTTATTTATTTATTTCACCTACTAGCAATGAGCTCAACAGATTACACATTATTACAAAATAGGTTTCAATTTCTTAAAAATAAGTAGTACAATTATTTCGAAATTTATCTCTAGTAAAGGCTAAATCAATATGACCACAAATTTCATTAAATTCTCTAATTGATCTTGAAATTGGTTCACTCATGCCATAATTAGTTCTGTGCCTTGATTGAAAAAGAAGATTTCTATCTGTATTTTGAAGAAAAAGAATGAACCTTTCGTGTCAAGAGCTTTATTATGACTGATACGGTGTTAATAATATTTAAAGACATGATGTGTGTTATTGTGTGTTATGCCCTAAATGCATGTAATGATTTAGGCGGCAACATCCTGCCCACCTTGAGAGAATGAATTATAATATAATAATATGATTCTATCAACATTTAAACTTAATTTCAATTGTTAATTCTTGGAGAACAATGTGGCTGGTCATCTTTGATGGATAAAAGTGGCGATATCTTCACGATTGGTCGCATTAATACTCCATCTGTTGTCTTCATAGTAACGACTCGAACTTTATTGTCAGGTCCTGGGAATAGATGAGTAATTCTACCGAGCTTCCACTTGGCTGGCGGTAGTTTTTCATCGCGGATTAGAACTAAATCCCCAACGTTAAAATGAGGACCCTCTCGGTGCCACTTAGCTCGTTGTTGCAATTGAACTAAATACTCCGAACTCCATCTCTTCCAGAAATGCTGACGTAAACTCGAAATAAGATGGCATCTATTTACCAGAGTTCCCTTGAACTCCTCTGCATTCGGTTCGGGTATTGTTTTTAAAGGTTCTCCGATTAAAAAGTGGCCTGGTGTAAGAGCGCTGAGATCGTTTACATCAAAGGAAGCAGCAGTGAGCGGCCTGGAATTGACGCAAGCTTCTACTTCTGTCAACAAAGTGGTGAATTCCTCATAGGTCAGCAGTGTTTCTCCTAAGGTTCGTCGTAGGTGAAATTTGACTCTTTTGACCGCCGTTTCCCAATAGCCTCCCATATGAGGGGCGGCAGGCGGATTGAAGTGCCATAATGTTCCGTCATCACATAGGTGTTTGAAAAGGTATTCATCTTTGGTGGCTTGTACTAGTAGATTTTTGAGCTCCTTTTCGGCTCCAACAAAATTGGTGCCATTGTCGCTAAAGAGCTCCTTGCAATGGCCGCGGCGGGATACAAAGCG
The DNA here is from genome assembly GCA_914767635.1 of Melanostoma mellinum. Lineage (NCBI taxonomy): Eukaryota > Metazoa > Arthropoda > Insecta > Diptera > Syrphidae > Melanostoma > Melanostoma mellinum. The sequence goes on along the minus strand of OU612059.1, from coordinate 93,004,749 downwards.
TTTGAATACGGCGATAAAGGTTTGCGACGAAAGATCACTCGACAATTCCAAGTGCATAGCACCTGTAGCCATACATATAAAGATGCAAATGTATCCTTTAACAGCCTTGGAGCCACGTCCTTTTGAAAAGCGAAGTTGAACGGGTCCCGCAAAATCTACGCCGCTACGTAAAAACGGCCGGCAAGGTTGCACACGTGACCAAGGTAGATCGCCCATGATTTGTTGCTGTGTTACAGGGCTATATCTGCGACACTTTGAACAAGATTTAAAAACCTTTCGGACAATTTTCCGTGCCCCGATGATCCAGTAACGATTTTGTAATGTAGCAAGCATTGTTTGCGGACCAGCATGGAGCGTGAACAAATGAATCTCCTCGCAGAAAAGAAGTGCCAGACGTGAAGTTTCCGGGAGTAATACAGGGTATTTTTTATCCGATTGTAAAGATGAATGACGTAATCTTCCTCCGACTCTGATGAGCTGTTTGACATCTAAAAATGGAGCCAATTTTAAAAGTTTACTACACCTGCTTACGGGCTTGTTTAATTCCAATCTTTGAATTTCGTCTGCGAAGATATTTTTCTGAGTTGTGCGTATCCAAAAGTCGAGCGCATTGTTTAGTTCACATAAATGAAGATGTTTGCTTGTTTTAGGTGGTTGTAACGCTTCTTTTCCTAACGTAAGTGGCTGTCCGTTTCGAATCTTGCGAGTTTTTATTGCATAACGAATCTGAGTGACAAACCTGAGGACATATGCAGTAACACGTTTCAGTTTCATCAAACATGAGTATTTGTTGATAAGTTCCCAAATAGGAGTTGTTCCGACTCCGGCGACTAGGTTGGCTGACTCTGACCGTTGATCCAAATTAGTTGTGAAAAGGCGTTGTACAGGCCAAGAGGATTCATCTTTTGCCAACCAAGAAGGACCGCTCCACCAGAGGGGATGTTCAGATAGATGGTGTGGCAATACACCTCGCGTAGCGCAGTCTGCTGGGTTATGTGATGATTCGACATGAAACCAGTCTTGAGGAGCAATAATTTGTTGTATCTCAGACACACGGTTAGCGACAAAGGTTGACCACTTGCCGGGTTGTTGGCGAATCCAGGCTAAGGCAACTGTTGAGTCTGTCCATCCAAATACGTTATGTACATGCGGTGTTAAACTGCTCCTGGCATGTTTCATAAGCTTAGCCAGCAGGGCTGCACCGCACAGTTCTAAGCGCGGTAGCGACAAAATAGTAGCCTTCAACGGGGCTACCCTTGTTTTTGCTGTGAGTAGATATACTGAGATACTGCCATCGGGAGCGACCGTACGCACGTACACGGCGGCTGCATATGCTGATTGCGAAGCGTCTGCAAAAGTCTGTTATGGCCCCAGGGATTCCTGTACCGACCCACCTCGGCACTTTTATAGCTGCGAGGTAGGTGATATGGTCCCTATTTTGCAGCCACTGACGTTGGATTTCGAGTGGCACGGTCTCATCCCAATCCACCTTGGGTCTCCATAGACTTTGAAATAACATCTTAGGAATTATGGTTGATGGAGACAACAGACCCAAGGGGTCGAACAATTTGGCAGTATCTGAAAGTATAAAACGTTTAGTAAGGTTAATGTTTGATATTTCATTTGCCTGGACAGTAAAATCGTCTGATCGTCTGTTGGAACCCATTGAAGGCCTTGTGTGCGTACTCCATCTACTTCATCGAACTGTAAATTTTGCATGACCTCGCGCTGATCAGGTGGGATGGCTTCAATCACGGTTGATGAATTGGACGACCACTTCCGGAGTTCGAATCCACTGCGTCCGAGGATGTCAGCCAGCTGAACACGAAGGCGATGAAGATCTTCTTCCTCGTGACAGCCGGTGAGGAGATCGTCCATGTAAAAATCTCGAAAGGTAACTTGTGCTGCCAATGAGTTTGGACTTGTAACCATTGCAGCCTTTTGTAGTGATTTCACCGCCAGATAAGATGCCGAAGCTACTCCATAAGTCACTGTCAAGAGTCTATAGTCCTTTATCTCTTCTGTGGGTGAATCTCTCCAGACGATTCTCTGAAAGTCGACATGTTTCCTATTCACTCGTACTTGCCGGTACATTTTTGCCAAGTCAGCACTCATAGCAAAACGATGTGTACGCTAACGAAGCAGAATTGAAAATAAATCTGGTTGTAGTTGCGGCCCTATCATCTGCGCATCGTTAAGTGAAAATCCAGAACTTGTTCGACATGAGGCGTTGAAAACCACTCTAAGTTTTGTAGTGGTACTGGACTCCTTTATTACAGCGCGATGGGGTAGATAAAAGTGATTCTCAGCTACAGAGGCATGGTTTACTTGCTCCATGTGACCCAACTCGATAAATTCATTGATGAAATTTTTGTAATTTATATAAAGATCCTTGTTCTTGACAAACTGTCTTTCCATACGGAGTAATGCTCGAACAGCATTGTTTCGTGAGCTTCCCAAAGGACAGTCTGGCTTAAATGGAAGTTGGACAACAAAGCGGCCGTCGTGTTGGCGGTAATGAGTTTCTTCGTAAAACTGTTCGCACATCTTTTCTTCGATGGTTAAATGCTTGACATCGGGCAAGGTTTCGATTTCCCAGAATCTGCATACCGCTTTAGTAAGCTCAGCGTTGGTTAGGAAGCACATCGTGGAAGTAGTATTTACTGGTACTGGGGGCGAGTCCGCAACTTTACCCATGAGTACCCAACCCAGTGTGGACTTCTGAGTGATTGGAGCGCCTACTGGTCCTTTTATCAATCCAGTGCAGAGAAACAGGCTTAGCTGATCAGATCCTATCAAAATGTCAATGGCAGCAGGGACGTGGAAGCATGGGTCTGCTAATGTCAATCCCTAGATATGTGGCCAATTGCATTTTTGAACTTGAACAGGTGGTAGATGTCCAGTTATTTTGCTTAAAATTTGAGCATGAATTGATGTGGAGAACTGTTTGTCGATAGAGGTTAAGGTAAGTTCCACTTCGCCTTTTGATGAACCAGCTGTTGTGCCTCCAATTCCTTCGATCATGGTAGTAACTGGTGTACGCTTGAGATGCAGTCGCTGTACACAGCTTTCGGTGATGAAGGAAGCATGTGACCCGCTGTCAAAAAGAAGTCTGGCTGACTGGAACCTATCAGAACTGTCCATAACCTGAACCATAGCAGTACCGAGCAAAACGTGGTGCTTAGAACGCGAAGCATAAGATGGTGTGAAGCTGGTAAAAGGTAGGTTATTGATCATCGCATGTGATGGACTGGTGTCTGAAAGTGTCTGACTGTGCAGCAGAGTATGATGTCGTACGTTACAGACTCGACACGCTGAAGTGCTTTTGCAATTGATTTGTTTATGTCCAGAAGACAAACAATTGTAGCATAAATTGTTATCGTTCACAAATGACTGTCGCTTGGCGATTTCTATAGAACGAAACTTGTCACAAGTTAATAAAAAGTGCTTACCTGAGCAATATGAGCAAACTGCATTTTGGAATCGTCCACGAAAACGATGTCGTCCTTCGGTTTGCTTTTCAACTGGTGTGGTGGTGTGAAGAGAGTTTGTTTTTCTGCCTTTTGGTTGTTGCGTTGTTTGGCTCTTGCTACTGATGGTGGTATTTTGCTGATGACAGGTTATTGCGTCCAGCGAACGACATCTAGTCTCCAAAAAAGCAACAAGTTCGTCAAAAGTTGCTATCCTGTCATCCTTCTGAGTCAGTTCCCATTGTCTATGCGTCTCAGTGTCGAGTTTGGTGATTATAAGGTGGACCAACCAATCATCCCAATTTGTAACAGGACGACCAATTGCCTTAAGAGATCGGTAGTGCTCTTGTATTTCGTCCAAAAGACATCTGATGACAGCAGACGATTCAGCGCTTACTTTTTTGATCGCAAAAAGCGCTTGAAAATGGGAATCTACGATGATACGTGTAGAGTCATACCGTTTCTTTAGTAGCTCCCAGACTTCGTCGTAGTTGCTTCCGGTGATACGAAACCCTTTTACCAATTGTAGAGCTGGTCCCTGAAGACTGGTTAGCAAAAAATGTAGTTTTTGGACACTGGAAATAGATTTCTCACTGTGAATGAAAGCGGTGAACGCGTCTTCAAAAGGTTTCCATTCTTTGGAGTTTCCATCGTTTCCATTAATGTTGGTAGCTTCATTGCAGGTAGGCGGATGTCTGTGCGAGCAGCACGCACTATAGCGCCGACTTGGTCGAGATCTTGGCTGCCTAATACCTTGTCACTGGTCGGAGCTTCTACTCTGATCCTATTGCGTGAACGTGTGAAATTTGCTAGCGCTTCTATGTACCACGTCTCACCTTGTTCTCTTTCTATCTCTTGGTCTGGCAAGGTCTCAGCTCCGCAAGAAAGCTCCAGTTCTTCTTGGGCTTCTTGAAACTTTTGCCACTGCTCATTGAGAAGCTTAATATACGTATCGATCTGAGCTTCATCGAACGATTCGGCTTTTTTGCTGGCCATCATGCTTCGCTTTATTGAATTACGGGCGACGTCGCGCTTTGTAACGTTCATTTTGGTATTTTTTATTTTTTTCAATCACGGAAATATTAACGCGAACACACAAATCACAAAAGACGTTTTTTCTTAACAACGTGCACGGCAGATCTCTGACAAGAAAAAAGGAAAACTGTTCTTAATGTAACGGACTAACGGGTAACAACGAAGAGAAAAAGAAAACGAAAAAAATGCCGTTGACTTTTTTGCAAGCTCTTGCACACGAATGGTATGGGCTGGTGTATGTATATATTTTTTTTTCTTGTGCGAATATCGGGCGAAGAAGGGCCAATGTTCGAGTTGAATAGTGGACTGTATTTTGAAGAAAAAGAATGAACCTTTCGTGTCAAGAGCTTTATTATGACTGATACGGTGTTAATAATATTTGAAGACATGATGTGTATTATTGTGTGTTATGTACTAAATGCATGTAATGATTTAGGCGGCAACACTATCCTTCAACGGCCTCTCTGTAGCATAAATACAAATTAAGGACAACAAGGAAGGACACTTTATATGATAACATAAAATGTCTCGCACAAAAACTATGTCATGACTAGTTTTACGTGATTTGAGCGACTGCAAACCTAGAAGACTCTGCCTAGCTGTGGAATTTGGATGAAAGTACCATCGCATTTTGTAAAATGCATACTTCGTAAACCTATTCTGAACTTTCTGAATTCGATCGGAAAAACATTGTTGGTGAGGGTTCCAGATGATGTCTGCATACTCTAGGTTGGGTCTTACTATAGTGAGTTATAAAGAGACACTAACCCCTACAGTTAGTAAAGTCTGTTGAATTTCTTTTGATGAATCCTAACATTGAGTTAGCTTTTGAAACAATAGCTTCTAGTACGCCAAAATCCTTAAGGCCTGTATTATGAGTAGCGAATCGAACGTTCGCTTCTTGTCGAACTGTTCAGCGAACAACAAGCTTCGTGGTATTATGAGTAGCGAACTACAACATTCGCTTTTGATGTGATAGGTACCAACATAAAAAATTGAATATTTCATAAAGTCATATGTCAAATTGCCTTATAATTGTTGTTGATCTGTTAATAGACCATCTTTCTCATTAGAAAATAATTCATTAGAAGTATGATTAATAGTGTTGATTTGTTTTTTGAAGATGTGGAAGAAAATGTGAGTGCACGGGACAAATTATTGTGTTAATTTAGTCCTTCAAAAATTTCATGTGCATTTTCTCTTTAATTTAAACTGTCCTCCCCTCTTTTACAGCTGGCAGGGATCGCCGCTGACCAGATGATGATTAACATGCTGGGTATCTTCATCATGCAGAACTTGTGCATCTTCATTACTGCATAATTTTTCCTGCAGAATTGTTTATTCAACAACTGCCTGTTCTAAAGGCAACAAAAACAGTGGCGTATATTGTCTCCCTCCAGTAGCTACAATCTCTTCTTTGTTTTCTGAAAATTTTTTTTAAGTTTCAATTTGAAATCCAACCAAAACTAAAAACTTATAAGTAAATCTTTTATCTCTCACGAGAAGGAGGGCCAAGTGAGTTGATTTCAATTGCTTAACAATTGCTCAATTGCTTTACGAACTGACTGCTGTTTGTCCTTAGAATCGAAAGAAATTAGCATCTTGTTTTCAATAGTAAATAAAAATATAAGAACTTTTTTCTTAATTTACTCAATTTTGCCAGAAATGCATTCAAACATAAACAGTAAACAGTAATCATATGAAAACTCTTGCATATGATTCTTTCTTGAGAGTGAAATCACAAAACATTTTTTGGCGTTAAGATTCAAGCGGTTTAACACACACCAGCGAGATGGATTATCAAGATCCAATTGGAGTTTTTGGCAATCACTAGGTGTGTTTCTTTACTGAAAATTCACACGAAATGCACCGAAAGTCGGTGAAAGTCAGTCAAATGTCGTTCCAGCACAGCGATTTTTCGTAGCAGTGCACAAAAGAGAGTGCTCACGAGAGAGTAAAAAATTTCCCCACCCTGCGAAATTCTGCCACCAAAATTGTGCACAGCCAAAACAAATACAACAACTGTCAAACAGACGTTTTTCCAAGCGCTGCTGCGAATGTTTGTTAAAGACCGTTTCTTTACTTTTGAGAAAATTACGCTCTTTCAGAGAGTTTCTGACCATTTCTGAGAGAATTTTACCCCCACTCCTTAAAACTTGACAGGTTGTGAATTTCTGTGCACAAAGTAAAGAAACAGACCTACTAATAGAGGTTACTTTCAGAAAAAGTTTCAGGTCGTCTGCGTATATAAGGCATTTGCTGAAGTTGATACAGTTAACAATATCATTAATAAATATGATAAAAAGTAGAGGACCTAGATGACTACCCTGTGGAACACCAGAGGTACAATTTATCTGCCTAGAGGTGAATTCGTCAATTTTGACTTTTTGAACCCTTTTTATGAGAAAGAAACAGATCCATTGAAGGAGGTTTGAGTGGAAACCAAATGATTCCAATTTTTGAAGCAGTATTTTGTGACAAACCGAATCAAACGCTTTGCTTAAATCGATATAAATAACATCCACTTGATCTTTACTTTCAATAGCGTCAACAACAAAAGAAGAGAAACATGTTAAATTGGTGATTGTTGATCTTCCCGAGATGAACCCATGTATACCCACTTATATGTTCTTTCACTAGGAAATCAAGCTTTTTTTTTGACAAGGCTTTCAAAAAACTCAGGAATTGCAGATAGTTTGCAAATTCCTCTGTAGTTCTCTACATTGTTTTTGGAACCCGATTTAAAAATTGGAATCAAGAAAGAGGATTTCCATTCATCTAAGAACAGTCCAGATGACAATGAAGAATTGAAAATGATTAGTAATGGAAGAGCCAGAGAACTGGAACATTTTTTCAAAATTATCACAGGAATAACATCAACGCCAGGTTTAGCGTTTGGCTTAAGATCATGCAATCCTTCTAAGACATCGTTGAGATCTAACTGTAAGGATCCTATACTTACTTTAGGATTATAACCAGAAAGGTGAACTAGATTTTCATGTGAGTTAGAATAGACCGATTCAAAAAACTGAGCAAATAGCTCAAACATGTTTTCAATTTCATCAGACTCTTGATTTTTAAAAAATATAGAATTCGGAATCCCGAGCGATTTTCGTTTTGAGTTTATAAAAGACCAAAAACTTTTTGGGTCGTTTTTTAAATTGAATTCAACCTGCATAATATAATTTCTGTGAGAGAATTTACTTAACACATTGAACTCCCTGCGAAGATTACAAAACTGTATTTGGTCAGCCAAATCATTTGATTTCTTAAACTTAGCGAAAGATTTATTTTTAAAATTTTTAAGGTGTGTCAGCCTGTTATTATACCATGGAGATTTGGAAATGTTCTTTTTCTTTTTGTGTGGCACTAATTGATTGAAAATATTATTTAAAATCTGCGAAAAGCGATCAAACATATTTTGTAAATCTAAGTTTAAAAATTCAGTTTTCCAGTCAATACTTTCAAGATAATTATCATCGATCAATATATCATTCCTTATATAGTTCCTTATGATTGATAGAATCGTTTAATAATGAAAAAGGAAGCGTATCATACACAGAACCCTTGAATTCATCATGTGGTATGAAAACAAGATCAAGAATATTATTCAAATTATTGACAACGCTACTGATTTGACATAAGTTAAGAGCAAATAAATGGTCAACAAAAGTTATTTCGATAGCACTTTTTAAGTTACAGGAAATAAGCATATTTTTATTTGAAGAATAAGACCATTTCACATTAGTTAGATTAAAATCACCGATTACAAAAACCTTCTGCGGATAGTCATTCAAATTACTTACAAAATCAATGTTAACAAGGTGCTTTTCGTAGATATCAATGGAACTTCTAGGTTGTATGTAGCTGGTGATGATATACACGGAAATACTTGTTCCGAGACGAAGTGACACACATAATTGTTCGATGTCGATGATTGGCAGCGATGTTATATGGGATGGGAAGCCTGAACGAACCGCCAATAGTAGACCACCTCCGCGATCTTCAGCAGTAATACATCGATCTCGTCGGAAGACCATATATGAACCGCCGTTCACAATTTCAGAATCGGAGATTCCACTCCAAAGCTAGGTTTCCACAATAACAATAATATCGTAGTCTACGTGGGTAGATGAATGATATAAGGCAGGTAGTTTGGTTCGAATTCCACTTGCATTATGATAATAGATTTTTAGGCAATCAGCGTTCATGGGGTTATCATTGTTTCGCGCATGAGAATGTATCAACGAGGCCCTTTCAGCTGTTGTTGGGTCGTCGCTTCTTGCTGCGAAAAAAATCATGTACCATAGTATGCAAAGGCCAAAAACACTTAATGCATAGTAAATTTTAGAGCTCGAGGTTTCTTCCAACTTTAATTTCGAAAGAAGAATATTCCTTTTCTGGTGTCATGATGAATTTTCGAATGGTAAGATTAGATACACAAAATGACGAACAATTTTTTTTTAATATAATTGTGTACTAAATCGTCAGACATTGATGGAGAAAAGCGAGAAAGAAATATACTCCTCACAGGTGGTAAAGCAGTGAGTTCCTCGATATTTGATTGGTTTGATATAGAGTTTGTTACAGTGGACTAAGTTGCTATTGAGTTGGAGTTCCATGATGGAAGCTGTTGGGGTATCCAGTGGCTCTATAGCACTAAATCCACTAGAAGTGCTGGGCCTTATAGAAGAAGAGTCACTTATCTTCGGAGTATTGGAGGGCCATGCATGATTAGGTCCCTATTATGAGTAGCGAATCGAACTTTCGATTGGAAGCGAATGTTTTTGCGAGGTTGTTTTATAGCGGTATTATAGGTTGTAGAAACAAAAACTTTGTAGAAATTTTTTTTTTTCGACGTTAAAGGTATGGGGCCGTCCATAAAACACGTTCGCATACAGGGGGGAGGGAGGGGTCTCGCTGAGTGTGACAAGATGTGACAAGGGGGAGGGGGGGTCTACGGCAACGTAACGTTCGCCGTTCATCAAAAAATGTTACTACAGTATTTCTCTCGACTAGCTTTTTATTAAATCGTTGTCATGATAAAAGTAATTCATTTCGTATTAGTAAATACACAGGCATTTAAATGCATATATTTTTAATACAATAAATAGTCACTCAATATATTAACATGAGCGCTAGCTCTTTGGCGCGACTCTAGCGTTTTGTTAGTTTATTATAAAAAAAATTAAAACTTACAGCTGCACTATCAATTAAATTATATCATGCGCAGGGGGGGGATACGCTTTTGTGACGTAATATTTATAGGGGGGTCACAGAAAGTGTGACACAGTGTGACACGGGGGGAGGGGGGTTCGAAAAAAGCTAATTTTAGTGTGACGTATTTTATGGACGGCCCCTATGTCAGATAAGAGAATGGACGAAGTTAAATGATAATAATCCAATAAATGAGTTTCTCTAAAACATTCGCTTCCAGTCGAACGTTCGATTCGCTACTCATAATAGGGACCTTAGATTCGTATAAAAACTTAAGACCACGGTACCAAACCAACGGCTATTAGAAGTCAGATAAATTTTGATTATCCATTTCTTAGCGTCATCTGCTGGATTTTCCTCACTTGGTACCCATCTCCACTCATCTTTGTTCTAATCCTACTAGGATCATCACGAACTGCTTTACTTTTTGGATTTTTGGTTTTGATCCAACAAAGAGCAGACTCTAAATCTGACCAAAGATATCGTTTATCAGTTTTAATCGAATGACCTTTAATGACTGCGTTAGCGAGTCTTATGCCCAAAACAGCCGCCTTGAGCTCCATTTGTGCCGACTGTTATTGAGCGCCTAGGCACACGCTGTACCAAGTGCCTGATCTCAACTCGAATTTTCGTACCATCCAAGATATACATATAAATGTAGATCAAAACATATATCAAAAAGTGATAAACTGATCAAGCGTAATCAAAAAAAAAAAAAAAACAGGAATAAAAGCCGCGTTTTATTATCACAATGATCCAATCCGGATCAGATCTTGATAATAAAACAGCTTTGGATCATCATATTTCCAGTTGGAAGTTGTGAGAGACTCACTCTTTCAACTGACTTTTCAAAAGAGTTGCAGAGTTGCCCTACGAACTTTTTTTTCAATGGTTAATTTTTTGTTCTTTTTTTTAGGGAAATATGATACTCATGCACTTTGTAAAATATATAGTTTTTTGCACTAATTCTTATTAATTTCACGAATATATGTTTTGTTTTGTAAAACTTTCTCATTATGTCATGTATTAAACAAAAATGAATAAATGTGAAGTTTCTCGCTATCTATCTAAAATATATTTCATTTCACACAGATAAAAATGTTCATGTGGCAATACTGTTGTTATTGGAAATATTGGAAATGATACCAACGTTTTCAATGGAAAGTCTGCTCTTGTGTGAAATAGAAGAGCTAATTTTTAGATCACAAAAATAGATCCAACTAAAAAGCAGGATTTCGCTTTGTTGTTGTAACGCTAATAAACCCATGATCTGATCCGGATCAGATCAATAATAAAATGCGGCTAATAACAACAACAATAAAATAAAACACAATACAGTTCTTCGTGTATGTTCGGAATGATATTGCTTATCAGCCTCTTCCACAGCCTATGTTCTAATACGAATTTTAATTTCATTTAGTTAAAATTCACCATCCATAAGCAAATCATTCACTATTGTTTTATTTACAGAAGTCCCAATTTAGATAACAATTCAAGTTCTAACGAATTTGATGCGCTATCTGACTCCATCTTAAGGATTGTCTCCCAATCTCCTCGTACTGAAGTTGCAATTACGGGCGATTTCAGTGTTAACCATTCTGGTTGGCTACGTTACTCTTGCTAGACAACAACCGAAGGCAGGTATGTTGAAATTTCTGCTGAGTAGAATCTTTTAACCCAGCTTATTGCTGAGCCCACTCGGGTTCCAGATATTGAAGACTTCTCATCCCGAAAAATACATGGTTATAGTATCCTCTCTTCTACGCAAATCTGACCATAGTGTCATATCGTTAGATTTTTCGTATTCTGTTAAGGCAGAAAAGATAAATTCCACAATAGAACTGTGTGGGAATAATAGAAAACCAATTATGACGACCTGAATAATTTTTTTATCGAAATTTTAATTGGTCATTTTGCTTTCCCGACGAAAACGTTAACGAATTAGCTGATATGAGATCTAACGTAATTTTCAACGGCGTGAGAAATTTTGTTCCTCACAGAACAAAAAGTAAATCTAATCTCCAAAGATAATTCGTGGTTCGATTCGAGGGATAAAGGAAGAAGTTTTCGTATATTCAATTACAACTTTACTGTAGAAAACTTAAATTTGTTCAAACGGGCTAGGAATATCTGTAATATTCTTATACACAAGGTTAAGTTTTTGCATGGCCAAAAAGTAAAGCAAACATTTTTTTTTTCGGTGCAGTGCAATAACACCCGCGGCAATAACCCCTGCAGGGGTTATTTCCCAAACGAAAAGGAAATAGCCCCTGCAGGGGTTATTTCCTTTTTAATGTGGTAATAACCCCTGCAACAAAAAGGCATTTACACCTGCAGGTGTAATTGCCAATTTGAATTGGCAACAAGCCCCACACATGGGTTAAGCTTTAACTCTCCATTAAAAAATTGTTATAAAAAGCTTATAATTCATATTGGCTACCTTGGTCATGTAAGTACAAACAAAAAAGAGTAGATATTGTTCTTATTTTTCAAAATTTTTTTGAAATGAAATCTTAAAGTTTACGCACCAAATTCTTTTGACAAGAACAACAATACACCAATACAAACTTAACCGCAGGACTACTTTTTTGCATTAGTAAAATTAAAAAATTCAAAATATTGTCGGGAAGACAAACGAGGACTATGAAGACTGCCATGGAGGTTTGGGATTCGGCACCAGGAACACTCCTGGTGAAGATATTCTAAATATGTGCAAGTCATACGGTCTAATCGTACTAAATACCATGTTCATCAAACAAGACCGACACCTTATCACTTACAGCAGTGGAGGAAATGAAACCCAGATTGATTACCATTTGGTAACCAATAACATGAAATCTCGGGTGAAAGACTGCAAAGTGATACTAGGAGAAGCTGCCGCTCAACAACACCGTCTTCTTTTGACAGAATTTTTTACGGATGCGGTGAAGGAAGTCAAACAAACAAAGGCTCCTGGGAGAATCAAGTGGAACAATCTGGAGAAAACCAAAGGACAGCAATTCATTTCGTATATGCAAAGTCAGCTGTGTAATACCATCGACGCAGTTTCAAATGCAATCACGGCACAAAATATGTGGGATCGCCTACAACGAACCTGCTTAGAGAGAGCCAAATCACTTTTAGGAGTCTCAAAAGGACACCACCAACAAGCTAAAGAAACCTGGTGGTGGGATGATGAAGCTAAAGCAGTGATTAGAAAGAAGAAAGCAGCTTTCCAAGCTTGGTCGAAGTGCCCCTCAAAAAATACAAATGAAAAAGCGCGTTTCAAAATGGAATACAAGAGCTGCAGAAAAGAAGCGAAGAAAAAGTGCGCCCAACTTCAAGCAAAAAGCACGGAGGGCCTGTATCGAGAGCTGGAAGAGATTTCTGCCCCAGCTGCTGAAGCAAATCAGGCAATCCAAGAGCTAAGACAAAGCAACTTGAATAAGGGAGCAACCATTTTCAAAATAGCCGCTCAGAGAAGGAGAAATGCGCAGGAGATTCGTTCGCCGAAGTTCATCAATGATGCTCAAGGAGTGCTACTTGTGGATGACGACAAAATTCTTCACAGGTGGCGACAGTATTGTGATGATCTTTTGAATGAACAGTTTCCTCGGCGCCACTTTCCAACAGCTGCACCTAACTTTACGGAAGTATCCGACGTCACAGTCGAAGAAGTTAGGGAGGCAGTTAAGAACTCCAAAAAAGGCAAAGCGATTGGGCCAGACGAGGTACCATATGAGTTTTGGAAAAATATGGGAGACATCGGGTTAAGATGGCTCACGATTCTCATCTCCAAACTTAAAAGAGGTGACAGTTTGCCTAATCAATGGAGGGAAAGTTTTCTTCTTCCAATGTACAAGGGAAAGGGAGATACCAGAAGCTGTGACAACTATCGTTCGATCAAGTTGATGTCCCACACTATGAAGATCGTTGAGCGGGTTTTAGATAGCCGACTGCGGAAAATAATAAGGCTGTCTGATGACCAATGCGGGTTTGTCGCGGGTAAGTCAACTACAGACGCAATCCAAAGTATAAGGATCATTATGGAAAAACACCGAGATGCCTTAGAGGATTTGCATATTGTGTTGGTTGACTTCGAAAAGGCATTCGATCGACAACCACGAGATCTGATCTGGGTGGCCCTCAGACAACGAGGAGTTCCTGAAGCCTATGTGCGAATAATTATGGACATGTACGAGGGAGCAGTTACAAAAGTGAGATGCCCAGCTGGAGTCACCGAAGAATTCCAAATAACAGTAGGTGTACATCAGGGAAGTGTCTTGAGTCCACTGCTCTTTATTGCTGTTCTGGATTATTTGCTCGAAGGAAAAGTAACGGACAATAAAGTACAACAATAATTCTTTGCTGACGATGGAGCCATCATAAGCGAGGATCCTACATCCCTGCAACGAGCACTTGACGTTTGGATTGATGTTCTGGAAGGAAATGGGTACCGTATTAGCGCTAAAAAGACTGAATACCTGTGCTGCCCTTTTTCTGATCCAGACAAGCCTATTCCAGACATTTATTTGAATGGAAATGTGCTTCCCAAGTGTGAAAAGTTTAAATATCTGGGATCTATGATCAATAGTGAAGCATCTTGTGATGACGACATCAATCATCGAGTAAGCGTAGGGTGGATGAAGTGGCGAGAAAACTCCGCTATCTTCTGTGATCGAAAAATGCCCCCTAAGCTGAAGGGAAGACTCTACACAGCAGTTGTCCGTCCAGCTCTGACATACGGTTCACAATGTTGGACAATGTACAAAAAGTATGAGAGCAAATTGACGGCAGCCGAAATGAAGATGCTTCGGATGACAGCAGGAGTAACAAAGCTTGATCGAATTAGAAGTACTAAGATCCGTGGAAGCCTTCATGTCAAAAGTACCATCTTGGACAAAATTCAGCACGACCGGCTCAGTTGGTATTGTCATGTTCAAAGGAGAGATCCGCAGAACCCCGTCAAAAAGGCAATATCGTACAACGTTTCAACAAACTCGCGACGAAAAAGAAAAGGCAGGCCAAAACACTCCTGGTACAAGCAAATGCAAAAACAGCAGCATTTGGTTGGTCTCAGACATGGAACAATCCAAAACCGGGAGGCTTGCCGACGATTTCTGAGGTCAACGCGGCGTACCCCACAGGCGGATCACTAGTGTGAAGCAGAAAAGTGGGAGAGTTGTGATCGCTTCAAGATCACTACTCGTAACGCCAAAAATGGAAAAGAAGAAGAAAAAATTCAAAATAAGAAAAAAAAAATAATCGTCATTCACGCAGCGGAAATTTTTTTTTGCCCCAGAGAGAATCAAATGTTACGTGTTACGTGGAGGCGGGTCATTTGACGTTATGTCGCAATCTCTGACATCTCTGTCTTCGATTTTGTTTTGACAGAGTCAGCTTGACACCAAATTTGACACATGCCTTTTTTTGGTGCGTGTTGGTGGAAAAAGTCATTTTTTCTCATAATTTTTCGTCTTTCATGAGTGTCGGTTCGTATCGATAGCTCATATTAGATGTGTTCAATGGCTTGTCAAAAAAAGCAACAACAAAAATGAAAAAAAAACAACCATCAAATTTTACTTTTCAGATATCAACTTTATTTAGCGTATTTTCGTCACAAATAAGTATTTTTATTTTCAGCACAAAGGTTAGGTGTTATTTTCCTGATTTTTTTTTTATATTTTTGAACTTTTCAAAACAATTTAGATTTACATTGCGCTTAAAAAACTACGACTCAACAGCTGCTGTTGACAGTTTTCACCGAACTTGATCTTGCTCAAAAGGAGGTGCAGAAAACGCTGTGCTAAACTGTTCTATAACAGCTCATTAAACACAAAAAAGATCAGAAAAAATTAGAAAAGAACAGAAAAATGCCTCTTCCCGCTAATTTCTGAGAACTAAGACTTTAGAGTTTTCAATGCCATTTTGTCTGAAATTCGTTATTTGTTCGTTATATAAAATACCAAATGGACTTGAAAAAAGTGTTCGTAATATCGATCATTCGTTATATCGGCATTCGTTATACTGGACCTCCACTATTCATAAATCCGATGTTCCCGATGGTATCCCCACTGTTATTCTGAAGAGGTGATCTTCTACGCTGGCAAAACCACTGCGTAAGCTTTTCTATCTTTCCGAGCAAAAGGAAAATTTCATTTATCCAGCGTGCGTGTCCCTAAAAAAGGAGAATCTTCGACCTCTTCCAATTATCGTCCAATTGCACTAATGTCCCTTTTTTCCAAGGTCATGGAAACGTTGAAAATATAAATACAAATAAGGAAATTGTATGTATTTTTCTTTAATTTGTTTTATTAAATAAAATTATTACTTTATTTTTTATATTCGTTGCGTTTCGAAACTAAAATTTCATCTTCAGGGTGTGAGGAAGCTTTTTATCAAAGGCTGAGGTAGGTTCAGCGGATCCAAGGTCTTCTAAAGAAGCAGCCAAAACTTTAGTTTAATGAAGTTAGTTTTATTTCCGATTTTTAAAATTGTAACTTTCTTATAATATTTTATACAATGGTTTTAAGCTTTAAGAATTTCAGTTCATTTTTAATTCAGGTTTCTATTCGCAATCGTTATGGGTAGATTCCAAGTAGGCCTCTTCGGATGAGGGGAGTTTCACTTGGGGTTCGGTTGGGTGTGGTCTAGTCCGGTAGTTACGACCAGGTTCTCGTATGGGTCTTCAGGCCAATCGAATGATGGTCTCCTGTCCTGGATTATGGGTGGAGTGGTCTTCGGGACACTCGGTGTACTGTTTCCTGTCCTGGGCTTCCAGTTCCTGGGCTCGGATTTGAGGTCACGCTGGGTACTTGGTAAAGATCTGGAATGATACTCGGAAGCGGGAGTTAATGGTTGCTCTGAGATAGCAGGAGCCACTAAATTCACAACGAGATAGCGTTGGACACTAAATTCACAACGAGATAGCGTTGGACACTAAATTCACACCGAGATAGCGGTGGACACTAAATTCACAACGAGATAGCGTTGGACACTAAATTCACACCGAGATAGCGGTGGACACTAAATTCACAACGAGATAGCGTTGGACACTAAATTCACAACGAGATAGCGTTGGACACTAAATTCACACCGAGATAGCGGTGGACACTAAATTCACAACGAGATAGCGTTGGACACTAAATTCACAACGAGATAGCGTTGGACACTAAATTCACACCGAGATAGCGGTGGACACTAAATTCACAACGAGATAGCGTTGGACACTAAATTCACAACGAGATAGCGTTGGACACTAAATTCACACCGAGATAGCGGTGGCCACTAAATTCACAACGAGATAGCGTTGGACACTAAATTCACAACGAGATAACGTTGGACACTAAATTCACAACGAGATAGCGTTGGACACTAAATTCACACCGAGATAGCGGTGGACACTAAATTCACAACGAGATAGCGTTGGACACTAAATTCACACCGAGATAGCGGTGGACACTAAATTCACAACGAGATAGCGTTGGACACTAAATTCACAACGAGATAGCGTTGGACACTAAATTCACACCGAGATAGCGGTGGACACTAAATTCACAACGAGATAGCGTTGGACACTAAATTCACACCGAGATAGCGGTGGACACTAAATTCACAACGAGATAGCGGTGGACACTATTACACTCACCTGAACCTCTCCTAGATGACCGCTCACTTGCCACGGTCGGCGCAGACTCATTTTTCATGAATTGTGTTGGTTGTTGGTTGTCTTATACACCTTTCGGTAACAAGTGGGTGTGAGTTGTATAAATGAACGAACTCAAAATGCCAAATTCCATTCAACGCATTGAAACTCAAGTGCCTGTTTTGTTGTTGTGTTGCGGTATGTATCGGGCATCGTATGATTAGGTTGTTTTGGTTGTGTCGTATTATTGATATGGAGTGAATTTGTAATGGTTCATTACATTCCCCCCTTTCTTTCGGAGACGAGAACCTTCTCGTCTTGACTGGTGGTCCACGGGTGGTGGACGGAAGTGTAGCTGATAAGCTACACCCTTAATTCCGGAAGGGTGGCGGCTCCGGTCCGGGACGTTGCGAGCATTGCTTCACGAGTGGTTGCCCTGCAAGAGACATAGAAAAAAATTTTTGACCCAATATGTCCATTCCCAGGATCGCATCGTTGGTTAGTTCTGGTAAAAATACGACATCTCCCTGAACCAAACATCCTTCCAGACTAAAGGTGACTGAATAAACCTCTCTGGTAGTGGTGTGACTTCCGTCGGCTAAATGAATTTCACGTTACTGATAGCGCACAGGAATTTCCAGAGCTCTGAGCTCGTCTCTTAGTGCTGGGCCGACAAACGAATTCGTAGAGCCGGTATCCACTAGTGCGTTGAAACTCTTTTCTTCAACTGTAATTGGTATAAATACCCTATTTTCAATGCATAGTTCTGTATTAGGTTGTCTCGGTATATTTTGTTGTGGCCCTTCTTGGCTTGGTGATGAATCCATCTCAACCGTTTCGGTATGTTCATCTTGCATGCAGCGTTTACTATACCGTGCCCACGAACGGGTAAATCGACTGCCTGTTGTAGATTTCCTTGGTCTCCTCCTGCTTCGGTTCGGGCTTCGTTTAGATATAACATCAGGTTGAGGCATGAAAACAGTTGCTATCTGGTGAAGTCCTGGGGGCCTACTATGTAACTCGATTCTACTCTTGGTTCTATTCGAATCTAATTTTCGATTCTACTTTCAGTTGGTACTATCTATGAAAACAGAATCGAATGCCGGTAATGCCAACTATTTTTCAACAAATGTTCGATTTTCGAACGATCCTCGAGCTCTTTGACAGGACTCATTCTCAAAATAAGAAACAAACATAGTAAAAATAATAATTACAAAAATATACAGCGTTGCGATTTGATTGGATTTATGAAAATCGGGAACGAAAAGAGCAAATTCAACGTAAAAGAATTAGAGACAGATATATTTTCGCATGTGAATATTCGCAGAAAGCTAAATTCTGTTCCAAATATGATTATTTTATTTATTTTTGTCAACAGGAAGGAGGTCCCGATGAACAATCATGTAATTGACCAGCATTTCAAATTGTGATGACGTCGACGTGGTGTAAATAAAAAGTATAAAAAGTAAAGATAGTCGTTGGGTTGTTGATTTTAATGATTGCATTAAAATCAACAACCCAACGATCAATTTCTTTGATTATTTACTTACATTTTTGAGGCAGACAACTCTTTTAAGCTGTGTTTTTAGCTCTACTCGCAAACACATTTGATATCGAAGGATTTTACTCGATTTGCCTTCGACTTTCGAGATTGGTAGTTCACCGAATATCCGAAAGTTTACAAAACATAATTGGTATTACTTTTCTGTTCGATTGTAGTATATTGGAACGTTCTTGTAGAATTACATAGTTCGAATCTTTCGAATTCGAACATTTTTATTATAGAATCGAATTACATAGTTGGGCCCCTGTATTATTTGTTGGATGATGCTCAGCTTCAAATACAGCAGCAGCTCTTGTTCCAGTTTTGGGTCGGCTTGGTGTGGCGCTTGCAAGGGCAGTCTTTGGTTAAGCGTCCGTCTTCTCCACAGTTTGAGCAAAATAATCGGAAGGGTCGGTGGCAGTTCCTCTTCTGATGTCCTCTTTGTTTACAATTCCAACAATGAGTGTTGCGGTCATATGACACCGATATCGCTCCAAATTGTGCTCGGGGTGTAGGAGGTGGGCCCAAGGCGGGTCTCATATTTTTTTCTTCGTTTTTGACATACTCGTATTCTTCTGCTAGGTCCATCAGTTCCTCCAACGTCTGGAAATCCATCCTTCGCACAGCAATTCGGTATTCCGGGCGGAGGCTGTCATATATCCGATCGACGTTGTCTTCCTGACTCATCTTGGGATGCTGTCTAATGAGATATTGCATGGCCCGGATGAAGTCTCTGGCCTTCTCCCGCGGCCCTTGTTTCTTTCGCCAGATCTCCTCCTCCAACTTGTGGACGAAACGTGGTGGTAAGAAGTATCTGAGGAACGCTTGGCGAAACTCTTCCCATGTCTGAAAACTTCCTCTGTAGATTCGTAGCCACTCTAGGGCGGAACCCCTGAAGATTTCTGGGAAAGTTCGGAGGATGTGCTCTGCTGGTATCGAGTAGCAATGTACCAACTCCTCGAGGCGCTCCATGAACTCTAGGGCGTTTCCCGAACCGTCAAACTTAAGGCCCCATTTACGGACGGTGTTCATGGTCTCGGCCTCGGGACTTCGGTACATTCTGTATGAACCGGGTTGGTTGCTACTCTCTAACTCTGGATAGTGTGTTGGTGGACGCACGGTGTTTGAGCTTAAACTTGCTGCAGAGCCGGCTCCAGTGGTCTGCTGGTACCGCCCTCCTACAGCTGGAGGTACGTGTAGCTGGAGTTGGGCGCTAGGCTCTTCGGTCGTCTCGGTTGTATTGGCAGGTTGCGGTGGTGCTTCGGTTTCATCTTTGTATTCACGTTCTTGAACCAATTGTGAAATTTCCGTGCACAGGTTCTGTGTCGAACGGTGAGTCCTGGAGTCTTTGATGTAAGTACTCAGGCGGGATCGCAGCGTAGACACTGTGCCACTAGTATCTAACTTTTTGGAAGCCATTTTCTCAATGAGTTCCGTCTTCTTCAGCAGTTGATATTACTCTCGGTATTTGCCATGGTTTTAAATCACTGGCACGGGTTGAAATTTGAGTCTCTCTTTTCGGTTTCTTTATGGCTCGGTAGTGAGCTCCTCTGATTTTGATCGATCGGTATCCTCGGTGTATGACAGGTCGGTCGGTATGATCCCTCAGAGAGTTATTTCTTCTGGAACGGTCGGTCGGTCGGTAAATCTGGATAAGAAATAACTCCTCTGACTGAATCAATCTTTATTCGGTATAATACAGGTCGGTCGGTATGGACTTCTAAGCAAGTTGATCCTTCTGGAACGGTCGGTCGGTAAATCGGTTAACCAACTTCAAAGAAGTCCCTGCTCGGGCGCCATTTGTGAGGAAGCTTTTTATCAAAGGCTGAGGTAGGTTCAGCGGATCCAAGGTCTTCTAAAGAAGCAGCAAAACTTTAGTTTAATGAAGTTAGTTTTATTTCCGATTTTTAAAATTGTAACTTTCTTATAATATTTTATACAATGGTTTTAAGCTTTAAGAATTTCAGTTCATTTTTAATTCAGGTTTCTATTCGCAATCGTTATGGGTAGATTCCAAGTAGGCCTCTTCGGATGAGGGGAGTTTCACTTGGGGTTCGGTTGGGTGTGGTCTAGTCCGGTAGTTACGACCAGGTTCTCGTATGGGTCTTCAGGCCAATCGAATGATGGTCTCCTGTCCTGGATTATGGGTGGAGTGGTCTTCGGGACACTCGGTGTACTGTTTCCTGTCCTGGGCTTCCAGTTCCTGGGCTCGGATTTGAGGTCACGCTGGGTACTTGGTAAAGATCTGGAATGATACTCGGAAGCGGGAGTTAATGGTTGCTCTGAGATAGCAGGAGCCACTAAATTCACAACGAGATAGCGTTGGACACTAAATTCACAACGAGATAGCGTTGGACACTAAATTCACACCGAGATAGCGGTGGACACTAAATTCACAACGAGATAGCGTTGGACACTAAATTCACACCGAGATAGCGGTGGACACTAAATTCACAACGAGATAGCGTTGGACACTAAATTCACAACGAGATAGCGTTGGACACTAAATTCACACCGAGATAGCGGTGGACACTAAATTCACAACGAGATAGCGTTGGACACTAAATTCACAACGAGATAGCGTTGGACACTAAATTCACACCGAGATAGCGGTGGACACTAAATTCACAACGAGATAGCGTTGGACACTAAATTCACACCGAGATAGCGGTGGACACTAAATTCACAACGAGATAGCGTTGGACACTAAATTCACACCGAGATAGCGGTGGACACTAAATTCACAACGAGATAGCGTTGGACACTAAATTCACAACGAGATAGCGTTGGACACTAAATTCACACCGAGATAGCGGTGGCCACTAAATTCACAACGAGATAGCGTTGGACACTAAATTCACAACGAGATAGCGTTGGACACTAAATTCACAACGAGATAGCGTTGGACACTAAATTCACACCGAGATAGCGGTGGACACTAAATTCACAACGAGATAGCGTTGGACACGAAATTCACAACGAGATAGCGTTGGACACTAAATTCACACCGAGATAGCGGTGGACACTAAATTCACAACGAGATAGCGTTGGACACTAAATTCACACCGAGATAGCGGTGGACACTAAATTCACAACGAGATAGCGGTGGACACTATTACACTCACCTGAACCTCTCCTAGATGACCGCTCACTTGCCACGGTCGGCGCAGACTCATTTTTCATGAATTGTGTTGGTTGTTGGTTGTCTTATACACCTTTCGGTAACAAGTGGGTGTGAGTTGTATAAATGAACGAACTCAAAATGCCAAATTCCATTCAACGCATTGAAACTCAAGTGCCTGTTTTGTTGTTGTGTTGCGGTATGTATCGGGCATCGTATGATTAGGTTGTTTTGGTTGTGTCGTATTATTGATATGGAGTGAATTTGTAATGGTTCATTACATTCCCCCCTTTCTTTCGGAGACGAGAACCTTCTCGTCTTGACTGGTGGTCCACGGGTGGTGGACGGAAGTGTAGCTGATAAGCTACACCCTTAATTCCGGAAGGGTGGCGGCCCCGGTCCGGGACGTTGC
Source organism: Melanostoma mellinum (assembly GCA_914767635.1). Taxonomy (NCBI): domain Eukaryota; kingdom Metazoa; phylum Arthropoda; class Insecta; order Diptera; family Syrphidae; genus Melanostoma; species Melanostoma mellinum. The sequence continues at coordinate 92,982,327 of OU612059.1, read as the reverse complement.
GAGCATTGCTTCACGAGTGGTTGCCCTGCAAGAGACATAGAAAAAAATTTTTGACCCAATATGTCCATTCCCAGGATCGCATCGTTGGTTAGTTCTGGTAAAAATACGACATCTCCCTGAACCAAACATCCTTCCAGACTAAAGGTGACTGAATAAACCTCTCTGGTAGTGGTGTGACTTCCGTCGGCTAAATGAATTTCACGTTACTGATAGCGCACAGGAATTTCCAGAGCTCTGAGCTCGTCTCTTAGTGCTGGGCCGACAAACGAATTCGTAGAGCCGGTATCCACTAGTGCGTTGAAACTCTTTTCTTCAACTGTAATTGGTATAAATACCCTATTTTCAATGCATAGTTCTGTATTAGGTTGTCTCGGTATATTTTGTTGTGGCCCTTCTTGGCTTGGTGATGAATCCATCTCAACCGTTTCGGTATGTTCATCTTGCATGCAGCGTTTACTATACCGTGCCCACGAACGGGTAAATCGACTGCCTGTTGTAGATTTCCTTGGTCTCCTCCTGCTTCGGTTCGGGCTTCGTTTAGATATAACATCAGGTTGAGGCATGAAAACAGTTGCTATCTGGTGAAGTCCTGGGGGCCTACTATGTAACTCGATTCTACTCTTGGTTCTATTCGAATCTAATTTTCGATTCTACTTTCAGTTGGTACTATCTATGAAAACAGAATCGAATGCCGGTAATGCCAACTATTTTTCAACAAATGTTCGATTTTCGAACGATCCTCGAGCTCTTTGACAGGACTCATTCTCAAAATAAGAAACAAACATAGTAAAAATAATAATTACAAAAATATACAGCGTTGCGATTTGATTGGATTTATGAAAATCGGGAACGAAAAGAGCAAATTCAACGTAAAAGAATTAGAGACAGATATATTTTCGCATGTGAATATTCGCAGAAAGCTAAATTCTGTTCCAAATATGATTATTTTATTTATTTTTGTCAACAGGAAGGAGGTCCCGATGAACAATCATGTAATTGACCAGCATTTCAAATTGTGATGACGTCGACGTGGTGTAAATAAAAAGTATAAAAAGTAAAGATAGTCGTTGGGTTGTTGATTTTAATGATTGCATTAAAATCAACAACCCAACGATCAATTTCTTTGATTATTTACTTACATTTTTGAGGCAGACAACTCTTTTAAGCTGTGTTTTTAGCTCTACTCGCAAACACATTTGATATCGAAGGATTTTACTCGATTTGCCTTCGACTTTCGAGATTGGTAGTTCACCGAATATCCGAAAGTTTACAAAACATAATTGGTATTACTTTTCTGTTCGATTGTAGTATATTGGAACGTTCTTGTAGAATTACATAGTTCGAATCTTTCGAATTCGAACATTTTTATTATAGAATCGAATTACATAGTTGGGCCCCTGTATTATTTGTTGGATGATGCTCAGCTTCAAATACAGCAGCAGCTCTTGTTCCAGTTTTGGGTCGGCTTGGTGTGGCGCTTGCAAGGGCAGTCTTTGGTTAAGCGTCCGTCTTCTCCACAGTTTGAGCAAAATAATCGGAAGGGTCGGTGGCAGTTCCTCTTCTGATGTCCTCTTTGTTTACAATTCCAACAATGAGTGTTGCGGTCATATGACACCGATATCGCTCCAAATTGTGCTCGGGGTGTAGGAGGTGGGCCCAAGGCGGGTCTCATATTTTTTTCTTCGTTTTTGACATACTCGTATTCTTCTGCTAGGTCCGTCAGTTCCTCCAACGTCTGGAAATCCATCCTTCGCACAGCAATTCGGTATTCCGGGCGGAGGCTGTCATATATCCGATCGACGTTGTCTTCCTGACTCATCTTGGGATGCTGTCTAATGAGATATTGCATGGCCCGGATGAAGTCTCTGGCCTTCTCCCGCGGCCCTTGTTTCTTTCGCCAGATCTCCTCCTCCAACTTGTGGACGAAACGTGGTGGTAAGAAGTATCTGAGGAACGCTTGGCGAAACTCTTCCCATGTCTGAAAACTTCCTCTGTAGATTCTTAGCCACTCTAGGGCGGAACCCCTGAAGATTTCTGGGAAAGTTCGGAGGATGTGCTCTGCTGGTATCGAGTAGCAATGTACCAACTCCTCGAGGCGCTCCATGAACTCTAGGGCGTTTCCCGAACCGTCAAACTTAAGGCCCCATTTACGGACGGTGTTCATGGTCTCGGCCTCGGGACTTCGGTACATTCTGTATGGACCGGGTTGGTTGCTACTCTCTAACTCTGGATAGTGTGTTGGTGGACGCACGGTGTTTGAGCTTAAACTTGCTGCAGAGCCGGCTCCAGTGGTCTGCTGGTACCGCCCTCCTACAGCTGGAGGTACGTGTAGCTGGAGTTGGGCGCTAGGCTCTTCGGTCGTCTCGGTTGTATTGGCAGGTTGCGGTGGTGCTTCGGTTTCATCTTTGTATTCACGTTCTTGAACCAATTGTGAAATTTCCGTGCACAGGTTCTGTGTCGAACGGTGAGTCCTGGAGTCTTTGATGTAAGTACTCAGGCGGGATCGCAGCGTAGACACTGTGCCACTAGTATCTAACTTTTTGGAAGCCATTTTCTCAATGAGTTCCGTCTTCTTCAGCAGGTAGATGGACGCAAGATTTTCTTCGACGTCCATGTTGATATTACTCTCGGCATTTGCCATGGTTTTAAATCACTGGCACGGGTTGAAATTTGAGTCTCTCTTTTCGGTTTCTTTATGGCTCGGTAGTGAGCTCCTCTGATTTTGATCGATCGGTATCCTCGGTGTATGACAGGTCGGTCGGTATGATCCCTCAGAGAGTTATTTCTTCTGGAACGGTCGGTCGGTCGGTAAATCTGGATAAGAAATAACTCCTCTGACTGAATCAATCTTTATTCGGTATAATACAGGTCGGTCGGTATGGACTTCTGAGCAAGTTGATCCTTCTGGAACGGTCGGTCGGTAAATCGGTTAACCAACTTCAAAGAAGTCCCTGCTCGGGCGCCATTTGTGAGGAAGCTTTTTATCAAAGGCTGAGGTAGGTTCAGCGGATCCAAGGTCTTCTAAAGAAGCAGCAAAACTTTAGTTTAATGAAGTTAGTTTTATTTCCGATTTTTAAAATTGTAACTTTCTTATAATATTTCATACAATGGTTTTAAGCTTTAAGAATTTCAGTTCATTTTTAATTCAGGTTTCTATTCGCAATCGTTATGGGTAGAATCCAAGTAGGCCTCTTCGGATGAGGGGAGTTTCACTTGGGGTTCGGTTGGGTGTGGTCTAGTCCGGTAGTTACGACCAGGTTCTCGTATGGGTCTTCAGGCCAATCGAATGATGGTCTCCTGTCCTGGATTATGGGTGGAGTGGTCTTCGGGACACTCGGTGTACTGTTTCCTGTCCTGGGCTTCCAGTTCCTGGGCTCGGATTTGAGGTCACGCTGGGTACTTGGTAAAGATCTGGAATGATACTCGGAAGCGGGAGTTAATGGTTGCTCTGAGATAGCAGGAGCCACTAAATTCACAACGAGATAGCGTTGGACACTAAATTCACAACGAGATAGCGTTGGACACTAAATTCACACCGAGATAGCGGTGGACACTAAATTCACAACGAGATAGCGTTGGACACTAAATTCACACCGAGATAGCGGTGGACACTAAATTCACAACGAGATAGCGTTGGACACTAAATTCACAACGAGATAGCGTTGGACACTAAATTCACACCGAGATAGCGGTGGACACTAAATTCACAACGAGATAGCGTTGGACACTAAATTCACAACGAGATAGCGTTGGACACTAAATTCACACCGAGATAGCGGTGGACACTAAATTCACAACGAGATAGCGTTGGACACTAAATTCACACCGAGATAGCGGTGGACACTAAATTCACACCGAGATAGCGGTGGACACTAAATTCACAACGAGATAGCGTTGGACACTAAATTCACACCGAGATAGCGGTGGACACTAAATTCACAACGAGATAGCGTTGGACACTAAATTCACACCGAGATAGCGTTGGACACTAAATTCACAACGAGATAGCGTTGGACACTAAATTCACACCGAGATAGCGGTGGACACTAAATTCACAACGAGATAGCGTTGGACACTAAATTCACAACGAGATAGCGTTGGACACTAAATTCACACCGAGATAGCGGTGGACACTAAATTCACAACGAGATAGCGTTGGACACTAAATTCACACCGAGATAGCGGTGGACACTAAATTCACAACGAGATAGCGGTGGACACTATTACACTCACCTGAACCTCTCCTAGATGACCGCTCACTTGCCACGGTGGGCGCAGACTCATTTTTCATGAATTGTGTTGGTTGTCTTATACACCTTTCGGTAACAAGTGGGTGCTCCAGGTAAACCTAGAAAAATCCAAAATTATGATTTTTCGTAACGGCGGAGGCCGAAACTGCCGCATTGAAACCTGGAAATTTGGAACCCAAAGCATTGAAGTTGTAAATGAATACAACTATCTTGGTATGCGGATATGTAGGAATTTGAACTGGAAAAGCCACATGCTTGATAAGTTGGCAAAATCTAAATACGCATTGAACGCCACATGGAGGACTGTGGTTCATTGTAAAGACGTTGAATACAATTCCAAATATCGGATTTTTGAAACCACAGCTAAAGCAATCATGTGCTATGCAGCTCAAGTTTGGGGCCATAAGGAGTTCGATGAAGTGGAGCAGCTTCTGCGTTATTTCTTAAAAAGAATTTTAAGCTACCAAATAGTACGGCAAATCACATACTTGTGTTAGAGACATGTCTTCAAGCTTTATTCATCTCAACTCTAAAAACACAGGTGGGCTACATTATAAGAACTATTGCAATGGATGATAGGAGACTATCGAAGAAAATAACAATGCTTGTGATTCAAAAACAAATATTATGGTTCGAGGCTCGAACTTCGAGTCTTGGAGGGAGCTAGCTGAGTACTGTGGATATACACTTCTACCCCGGAACGACAGAATGGACACGTGGAAAAGCGAACTCTATAGCCTAATAACGTAAGTCGATGAAAGAAAGAGAGAAGACTACATACTAAAAGCCAGAAGTTCATTACACAGGGGCATATACGCAAGGCTCAATTATAACCTGCTAACAAACAATTATTTCAGGGCGGAATATCCTACCGATCTAATGTCACTGGTTCTAAAAGCACGAGGAGAGATACTTCCCCTGAACTATATCCCTCACAGGAATGATTTGGAAGTAACATGTGGACTCTGTAATTTAAATGAACGTGAAAACGTGTTCCATTTCTTGGGAAAGTGTCCTGTTTTAGTGAAACAAGAAGGAGTACACTTGGTGTAAACTACCTCAATGAAGAGGAAAGCATAGGAGTTTTAAATGGCGCCATGGACTGGGAAGCCCTTTAGAATTACATCAAGCTAGCACTTAATTACAGGAAACGAATCGTAGATGAACTATTTTAAAGTTTCAATTTATGTACTAAACAATTAAACAAAAAATATTAATAAGAATAGTCAACTGACAGACGGCGTAAGCCATGTTAAAAAATGAAAGATATACTAAATTATTGTAACTTTTATGAAATAAAAATCATTTGAAACTTGAAAACTTGAAACTCGAAACTCAAGTCCCAGAGATGAGTTGGAAAAAGTTACGAAACGTAACATTCTGACAGTTCAACATTGCATTTAGGTACGACATCGATGTTACATTTCGTAACTTTTTTGCATTTAGGAACGACATAATGTTACCCGACGTTACATCGCGTAATATCCAAGAATAAAAGAACAGACTACATGTCTAGAGGGGGTGAATGGAAATTTTGCTTCTTTTCCATTGTGTATATGAAAGATAGTAAAATCGATTTGAAATTTAAGAAGCTTCTTAAGCTTAGGGCGCGGAAGCGCACCAATCGCTTCTATATATTTTCAAAAGACAATAATTCATTTTATTTTTATTATTTAAATGCTTTATTTTTCAAAAAGATTTTTTACAAATTTGGTTTTACGTACATAATAAAGACATGGCCGAGTGCCGTCTGTCTGAGTGGTAACAATATTTTGTTTTTCTATTACAATTTTATATAAATATAAATAAATAAATATCACAATATTCAAACATTTAATGTTAAGTTAACATGGACTTTACATTTAACATGAATGGGATTTAATGCATCCAGGACGATGGGGGTTTGATTTGCACAGAGCGCCCGAGCGCCCCTGTTCGCTCGTTGTTGGCGTCAAATGTAGAGCCAAGTTTAGACAATTTAATTTACATTTATTTACATTTAGTGATCATTACAACAATAAAGTTAAGTGATATATAAATAATGATAATAATAATTAATTTATGTGGACTAGGTAATCAAAACGAGAGTAGATACAATAAACAAAAACAAAATCGCTACCTTTACAACAAATATAAGTGGACTTAAAAAAACTCATTTATAACATTTATTCTGTATGCAAGTGCTTCATTACAAAACCCTAAGAGCCTTTTCCATTGACTGCCATTGAGTATCAGTCTTATTTCTTCATCTTCTAAAGTTGATTTATTCCAATACACCCTTCTAATTTCTTGGAGTATAGGACATCTTCCTAGGAAGTGGCTGATATCTTCACGCTCTCTTGAATTGCACAAACTGCATTGTTGTTCCAGATCCGCTCTATGCGGGCGATAATTAAGGTTAAGCAGTTAACCCCTTGCTTTAAAAATTGTAGATATTTCACTTATGGTGAATGAGCTGTTGAAATAGTTATTCTCGCAGAGGTTGTGGTTTAATGTTCCATACATGAATCTAGCTGAGGAATTCTGTGCCTGTTCAATGAAGTTTTGCCTTTTTGCATCTTCTAGTTTCTGCATCAGTTGGTAAAGTAGGGGCTTCCAAAAATTGAGGTTCGCAAGATCCAAAGAAAGTTCACATCCACACTCCCAAGCTAGATTGTGCCATTCTGCAAACCAAATTGAGTTGTTTCTGATGACTTGTATAGGGGTCCTTTTTGGAAGCCGATTATCATCCATTTCTACAACTCTTAGCAGATAATCAATATGTAGTTTGAGGGTAGTCATAAAGAGTTCAGACAGGCCAGTCTCTAGATTGATCATATAATTTGGCACTGTGCTAGGTAGTTTGAACATTTTCTTAACGTAGTACCTTAGCAAGGATTCTACTGACTCGTATTTTTTATAACCCCAACACTGTGCACCATAAAACATAACGGCTCTAGCAGTTCCTTAAAAACTTTGTATTTAGCTTGGTGTGGTATGCAGTTGTTGTTAAAAACTCGTTTCCAGTTAACTGCGATAGCAGCTTTAGCCTTTTCTAACTTACTGGTTATGTGTTTTTCCATGTTGAAATTATGAGTAAGCTTTATGCCTAGATAAGTATAATCTTTTACTATTTCCAATGGTTGTAGTCTAAATTTCCATTTCTCATTTCGTGCTGGCTGTCCTGAGCCATTTTTGAAGATTAAAACTTTCGATTTTTGGGCGTTTACCTCTAGCATCCAGTGCGTGCAGTAAGTTTCAATTTTATTAATCATCAGCTGCAATGACTCGGGGGATTCTGCGAAAAAGACAATAAGAGCTGCGATCTGAGCCGAGGAATGTGCAAATGAACATATTCATCTGCACCTATAATTTTTCATCCGCAACCTATAACTAAGGAAGTGCACATTGTGCCTTCCCCCTCTATCAGACAAGTATGAATTTTACATCTTGTGTCTTTTTGCTTTTTTTACGTGCACTTGAAGATGCATGTAAATCCACCATTATTCCTATTTCGATTGGTCCTGTATTGACCGAGTTGCTTCTATACTGATTTCCAAAACTAATGTTATCATTTGAACTTCGATATTGACCTGATTTGTTGTATTTGTTATGGTTTCTAGATTGACGTGAATTGTTATAGCGATTTCCGTTATAATACTGATTAGTGTTACATTTGTGTTAATCTGGTCATTTTTACTATTAACTTAGGACGGTGAAAATTATTATTATTAAAATGTTTGCTATTCGTATTTGTCTAGTAAATTTATTCTTTTTGGTTTGGATCAAACCTGTTTCTTCTAATGTGAAAAATGCATTTCTTTAATTGTCTGTTTGCCTACTTATTACGACACTGGCTTGATTTGGATCAATCCCGTTGATAAAAGTTTTTAAAATCATATTTTCATTCGCTGAAGGCGAGATGATTTGTTAGTATCAAATTCAGGCTTAGTATTAATCTTATCTAATGTTATAGATTTTCAAAGTATTCACTGAAATTGTTGTTCTTCAAGATTATAGGCTGATGATAAAGCGATGGGTTTTCGTTATCCACCATTATGACAGAAAATCTGTTTTGTAATTCTAGGGTTTTCTTTATTTTATAAAATACTCGCCTTTAAATTGGTTAAAATATTTCTTTGTAAAGTATTTCATGTTCTGAATAAGTTTCCGGCATCTCTTCCAAATATTTATTATCATAAAATTACGTCTAATGTTTCTCCAAGATGTTAAATTTCTTTTTGATATATACCTACTGATGAATATTGAGACTGCATCTTTTTTGCAGTTCATCCAAAATTTTTGAACTTCTTCGACGATTTTGATTTGCTTTACTGCAATTTCACTGATGTTCGAAATGTTGACTTATTCTTTATTTTGTTGTAAAGTGGATTGTATGCTTAAATTTTTTTTTTTAATTTGTCTTTTATCCTTAAAAGGCTCCAAGGACCATTGAATAATTGTAACTGCGGTGCTTGCAGATGGTGTGTTTTGTTTTGAATTATGTGTGTTGTAATTTTTTGTTGATGTCGTCAACAAAAGTAAAACAAAAATTTCTTTTCTCTTTATTTGGAAAACTTGGCCCACACAATATATATTTTTTAAATACGCAACAATAAAGATCAAGAAGACATTCTTTAGACAGCGGTGAAAGTGTTTATAAATACGATTTGGAGTTGGACACTGTTCTAAGAGCTCTCCAAAGTTAGACATACTTTGGAATGGGATTATAAATACGACTGAATAGAGTTTTATTTTTCAATGCTTTTAGTCGAGGGTTTTTCCATTTCCAAATATTCATGTAAAATGTGATGTACCCACTCAGTTGAGATGCCTACAGTCTTAGCGACCTCATCCAATTTCATTCTCCAATATCAATACATGGATTTTATCGATTTCTGATGTGACGACCTCTTTTGGGCAACCTGGACGTTCACATCACTTGTGCTGATAAAACCACAACGGAACTCCGTAAAACACTATTTAGCCATAGAAATTGTTGGCGCAGAGACATAGTACTTATCAAGCCTTTCCTTGGTTTCGGTAATGGTTTCCTACCCAAAAAATATTGCTTATTCATCAAACGAAATTCACTTTTCTCCATTTTCACTAATTTTCACGAGATTAGCGCTTTGAATGGCTGTAAAATACCAAGTAAAAGACTTAAGCTTGCCTAAAGCTTGACTGTAGTCTACAAATTGATGGCAGTTGAGTTGGAGCAGTGTCACATTTAAAATAATTGCGCGGGAAAATCAAAAAGTCACGGACTTATCAAACTGCCTTTACTTGCCGTAGATCCTGGGGCTGGTTCCATAAATATGGCAGAATATGCGTTAAAAAAAATCAAAGACCCTATATCTGACGTATTTTTCGACGAGGAATCCGATGGTGACCTTGAATTTGACCTTGGACGTAACCTTGAAGCCCCAGCGACCCAAAAATCGATTTTCAAATGGAAACCCCCATTTTTTATTGCAGATTTGGAAAGAGCGCAAAATTTTATGAAAAAACAAAAAAAAAATACGTGAAAAATGAAAACATTATTTTGAAACCCTTGGAAATATCGCAGAATATTCGTTAAAAAAAATCAAAGACCCCACATCCGACGTATTTTTCGACGAGGAATCCGATGGTAACCTTGAATTTGACCTTGGACCCTTCCATATTTCCAGGGGTTTCCATACTTTTGTCGCACCCTGTATAATAATGTTCGTCAGGATAAAAATAACCCTGGTCGACATTGAACAATCAGTTGGTAAAGTAGGGGCTTCCAAAAATTGAGGTTCGCAAGATCCAAAGAAAGTTCACATCCACACTCCCAAGCTAGATTGTGCCATTCTGCAAACCAAATTGAGTTGTTTCTGATGACTTGTATAGGGGTCCTTTTTGGAAGCCGATTATCATCCATTTCTACAACTCTTAGCAGATAATCAATATGTAGTTTGAGGGTAGTCATAAAGAGTTCAGACAGGCCAGTCTCTAGATTGATCATATAATTTGGCACTGTGCTAGGTAGTTTGAACATTTTCTTAACGTAGTACCTTAGCAAGGATTCTACTGACTCGTATTTTTTATAACCCCAACACTGTGCACCATAAAACATAACGGCTCTAGCAGTTCCTTAAAAACTTTGTATTTAGCTTGGTGTGGTATGCAGTTGTTGTTAAAAACTCGTTTCCAGTTAACTGCGATAGCAGCTTTAGCCTTTTCTAACTTACTGGTTATGTGTTTTTCCATGTTGAAATTATGAGTAAGCTTTATGCCTAGATAAGTATAATCTTTTACTATTTCCAATGGTTGTAGTCTAAATTTCCATTTCTCATTTCGTGCTGGCTGTCCTGAGCCATTTTTGAAGATTAAAACTTTCGATTTTTGGGCGTTTACCTCTAGCATCCAGTGCGTGCAGTAAGTTTCAATTTTATTAATCATCAGCTGCAATGACTCGGGGGATTCTGCGAAAAAGACAATAAGAGCTGCGATCTGAGCCGAGGAATGTGCAAATGAACATATTCATCTGCACCTATAATTTTTCATCCGCAACCTATAACTAAGGAAGTGCACATTGTGCCTTCCCCCTCTATCAGACAAGTATGAATTTTACATCTTGTGTCTTTTTGCTTTTTTTACGTGCACTTGAAGATGCATGTAAATCCACCATTATTCCTATTTCGATTGGTCCTGTATTGACCGAGTTGCTTCTATACTGATTTCCAAAACTAATGTTATCATTTGAACTTCGATATTGACCTGATTTGTTGTATTTGTTATGGTTTCTAGATTGACGTGAATTGTTATAGCGATTTCCGTTATAATACTGATTAGTGTTACATTTGTGTTAATCTGGTCATTTTTACTATTAACTTAGGACGGTGAAAATTATTATTATTAAAATGTTTGCTATTCGTATTTGTCTAGTAAATTTATTCTTTTTGGTTTGGATCAAACCTGTTTCTTCTAATGTGAAAAATGCATTTCTTTAATTGTCTGTTTGCCTACTTATTACGACACTGGCTTGATTTGGATCAATCCCGTTGATAAAAGTTTTTAAAATCATATTTTCATTCGCTGAAGGCGAGATGATTTGTTAGTATCAAATTCAGGCTTAGTATTAATCTTATCTAATGTTATAGATTTTCAAAGTATTCACTGAAATTGTTGTTCTTCAAGATTATAGGCTGATGATAAAGCGATGGGTTTTCGTTATCCACCATTATGACAGAAAATCTGTTTTGTAATTCTAGGGTTTTCTTTATTTTATAAAATACTCGCCTTTAAATTGGTTAAAATATTTCTTTGTAAAGTATTTCATGTTCTGAATAAGTTTCCGGCATCTCTTCCAAATATTTATTATCATAAAATTACGTCTAATGTTTCTCCAAGATGTTAAATTTCTTTTTGATATATACCTACTGATGAATATTGAGACTGCATCTTTTTTGCAGTTCATCCAAAATTTTTGAACTTCTTCGACGATTTTGATTTGCTTTACTGCAATTTCACTGATGTTCGAAATGTTGACTTATTCTTTATTTTGTTGTAAAGTGGATTGTATGCTTAAATTTTTTTTTTTAATTTGTCTTTTATCCTTAAAAGGCTCCAAGGACCATTGAATAATTGTAACTGCGGTGCTTGCAGATGGTGTGTTTTGTTTTGAATTATGTGTGTTGTAATTTTTTGTTGATGTCGTCAACAAAAGTAAAACAAAAATTTCTTTTCTCTTTATTTGGAAAACTTGGCCCACACAATATATATTTTTTAAATACGCAACAATAAAGATCAAGAAGACATTCTTTAGACAGCGGTGAAAGTGTTTATAAATACGATTTGGAGTTGGACACTGTTCTAAGAGCTCTCCAAAGTTAGACATACTTTGGAATGGGATTATAAATACGACTGAATAGAGTTTTATTTTTCAATGCTTTTAGTCGAGGGTTTTTCCATTTCCAAATATTCATGTAAAATGTGATGTACCCACTCAGTTGAGATGCCTACAGTCTTAGCGACCTCATCCAATTTCATTCTCCAATATCAATACATGGATTTTATCGATTTCTGATGTGACGACCTCTTTTGGGCAACCTGGACGTTCACATCACTTGTGCTGATAAAACCACAACGGAACTCCGTAAAACACTATTTAGCCATAGAAATTGTTGGCGCAGAGACATAGTACTTATCAAGCCTTTCCTTGGTTTCGGTAATGGTTTCCTACCCAAAAAATATTGCTTATTCATCAAACGAAATTCACTTTTCTCCATTTTCACTAATTTTCACGAGATTAGCGCTTTGAATGGCTGTAAAATACCAAGTAAAAGACTTAAGCTTGCCTAAAGCTTGACTGTAGTCTACAAATTGATGGCAGTTGAGTTGGAGCAGTGTCACATTTAAAATAATTGCGCGGGAAAATCAAAAAGTCACGGACTTATCAAACTGCCTTTACTTGCCGTAGATCCTGGGGCTGGTTCCATAAATATGGCAGAATATGCGTTAAAAAAAATCAAAGACCCTATATCTGACGTATTTTTCGACGAGGAATCCGATGGTGACCTTGAATTTGACCTTGGACGTAACCTTGAAGCCCCAGCGACCCAAAAATCGATTTTCAAATGGAAACCCCCATTTTTTATTGCAGATTTGGAAAGAGCGCAAAATTTTATGAAAAAACAAAAAAAAAATACGTGAAAAATGAAAACATTATTTTGAAACCCTTGGAAATATCGCAGAATATTCGTTAAAAAAAATCAAAGACCCCACATCCGACGTATTTTTCGACGAGGAATCCGATGGTAACCTTGAATTTGACCTTGGACCCTTCCATATTTCCAGGGGTTTCCATACTTTTGTCGCACCCTGTATAATAATGTTCGTCAGGATAAAAATAACCCTGGTCGACATTGAACAGTCTGATTATGCTATTCTGCGAAGCAGTTTTCATTGCATTTTATGACTTGTTGGGCTAGTTTTTTAGCTAGATGATTACCACATATGTTCATAACACTTTGTGCAGTTCAGTTAGTCACTGTTTTCGAATCCAGGAAGGTGTAAATTCAATCTTAAAGTGGAAACTAATTGAAATATTATATGCAATAGTTAATGTCGCTGAGTACTGACAACACTCAATAAAGCAATCTGATGTCAGTCTAGGCAACTCCTACAGGTCTCTCAGAGGTCTTATTAATTAATCTAATTAATTATTTGCCCTCTGAAATGAAACGTTCATCTAGTTTTTTTTTTTAAAGTTCCGCTGGCCAAGTCGGCCTTATTGCCTGTAATATGAGAAACAGCAAAGAATCCATCATTGGTGACACAATCCATTTAAAGAATATCAAAACAACTCCAATAACCACTTTCAAAGCACCACAACCCATGGTGTTTGCCGGTGTGTTTCCAGCTGACCAATCAAAGCATGTTGGACTACGAGGTGCTATTGATAAACTGGTTTTAAATGACTCAGCAGTTACAGTTAATATAGACTCGAGTCCAGCATTAGGGCAGGGTTGGAGACTTGGGTTCCTTGGCTTGTTACATATGGAAGTGTTTTGCCAAAGACTGGAACAAGAGTATGGAGCTGAACCCATAATAACAGCTCCATCCGTCACATACCGCCTTACTCTTAAGAATCCAAAAATGATCAAAAATTTTGGGAAGAAAACCATAGAATTATCAAACGCTGCGCTTTTCCCAGAACCAGCAGATGTAGAGGAATACTTTGAGCCCCTTGTTAAAGGTTAGGAAACGATCGAATAACTAGTTTTAATTCTTTTAAAATGTTTGTATTATTGCAGGTACTATCATTACGCCAACCGAATGTATGGGAGACATCATCAGTCTTTGTGTTGACCGCAGAGGTGTCCAAGTAAGTTCTATTAACATCGACAATGAACGTATTCTCATGAAATATATTCTACCATTGAGTGAAATTATACTCGACTTCAACGACCGACTGAAATCAGTCAGCTCTGGTTACGCTAGCTTTAATTACGAAGACCATGGCTTTCACCTTACCAATGTTGTGCGACTGGACATTCATTTGAATGGAAAGAAGGTCGAAGAATTTTCTCGCATAGTGCATTGTTCAAATGCAGTTTCAATTGGTAAAGACATGGTAGCCCGATTGAAAGAGCTTATACCAAGGCAAATGATTCAAATAGCTATACAGGCATGTGTGGGTAGTAAAATTTTGGCTAGAGAAACACTTAAAGCGTATCGAAAAGATGTTACAGCTAAGTTGGTAAGAATTTTTTAATTTTATATCCAAAAAGGCATCGGATAGTTATTTTTTTCATAGTATGGTGGAGACGTTACTAGAAGAATGAAACTACTGAAGCAACAAGCCGAAGGTAAAAAAAAGATGAGAATGTTTGCCAACATTCGTGTGCCACATGAAACTTTTATCAAAGTACTGAAAAGGTAGTTATTTTAAAAACTCAATAATGTTTAGATTTAAATAAAATGTCAAATGAAATATATATGTATACCTATATAAATGTATGTGCTTGAAAAAATTGCCAAGAAATTAAAAAGTTTCATTCGAAAGCAGAATAATCTGTTCCTTTGTATTTCTTCAATTTTTTCCAGTTGTTTAGAGTTTAGACTGTTATGCTTACGTTACCGCAAATGCACCACTGGATCGTATCAATGGTTGCTATTTCCGTGTCACATCTGCAGACAGTGACTAAGTGGGGTAAGGTTAGCTTCCAGAATGCACGTCATTGATGGTTGAGTAATGCATTCCCGAAGTAAGCAAATGGTAAAATCAAAGCTCCCGTCTCATTTCTACCACAATGGGCCCAACGGGCCTAAGTGCGTCAGCGTAGCAGACAGCCACTTAAACCCAAGCTTGGTCTCTTTGGTTACAGGTAGTCGAAAGAACGCAATAGCTAAGAACCTTTTGAATTTTCAATAAATATAAAATAACATTTTGACACAGCCGAGCCGATAGGATAATCTAGTGCAAAGTTGAAAATCTAATCGCAAATCTAGTGCAAAATCTGAACAGTGAAAACAAAATTTACAAAAAACTGGTTGGGTGCCAGTTATAGCGACCAGGAAAACGAATCATGAATCATTTTCAAATGGAATAATCGCTATGTTTTCGTTAGAATTTTATAATAAATGTTATACCAATCGATAGTAAATAACAAATATAATTTGTTTTGCCAAGAAAATGTTCAATTAAGCAAATATTTTTCGTCAAAATTGTATTTTTCCACTTTCCTGATGAAATAAATCAGGCAAATAGAAAAATACAATGTTAACAGAAAATACTTGTTCTAGTATACGTCTTCTGGGCACAAATAATACTTTGAGTGATTTGCGATCGATTGGTTTAACATTTTTTGTTCAATTGTAACGAAAACATAATTAGTTATTACTACACTTGAAAATTTTTTCTGATTCGCTTTCCTGATCGCTATAACTGGCCCCTTACCCAGAAATGGTACAATTTAAAAAAGTTCTTCGTAAGACAAATGGACAGCTTGCGCTTGTGAGCTATAAGTAAGTATTACATTTTTATTAATACTATTTTTTTATTACTTCTAATTGTCTATTTGTTTTTTTTTTTGCCACACACATCTTTTGTATAGTCCAATTTCGGTCTTGGTTTCGTTTTTCTGCATCTTGGTATTGAACTTGACTCTATTTATTATTTGATAGCAAAGAGCGCAACCTTCAATAAATTAGTTTAGTTTAATTTAGTTTATTCAACAAACAGCTCTCACAGACTACTACAAATTATATATATAGGTATACATAAAAATATATAGTTATATATGTATATTACATATATATTAGACTGGGCCAAAAAATGATGTAGCTGAACGTGGTGTTGCGTTGATAAAAGAGTATAATAAATGTCTGACGAAAAACGAAGAGCAACTTCAGTTCTTGCTATTGGCTATTAGTGAATATAGAAAAAAATTTCCTAGTTGTAACAAAAAAACTTTAATGCAGAACAAATTATAGATTTCTAAATAAAATTTAGTTCTTTCTTAAGCTATTAATCACTTAAATGTTGATTATCGTGTTTCATTAATATTATAATTTAAGAATCTATGAACAATTTTTTTCTTTAATAGTAATAATAAATAAAATAATGATTTTCCATGATCTCGGCTATCAGTTTGCTACATTAAGTAAAAAAAAAAAAGAATCAACAACGAAAAAAAAAACGAGAACGTTTTATTTTTTCAACTTTAATCACGAATAACTTCTGAAGGAAGCACTTTGTGAAAAAGTGTAAAAAAATCTTTTTTTTAGAAAATTAAATTTTCTTTAAGGAACATGTTTGCAATTTTTCACATATTGATTTGTACGTGAGTTATGAATCTCCAAATTAAAAGAGCAAAATCAAAAAAACATACCATTTTTCAAAGCTTGATTACTCAGAAACGGTTAGTCTGAGAAAAATTTTTGTAAAGACCTTTTTTAAAGAAAATTTAATTTTCTACAAAAATATTTGTCGTTAAATTTGTTGCGCTCGAAATACTTGAACAGTTCTGAAGCTCAAGTAAGGTTAGGTCTAAAAAATATAAAACACGATTGATAGACCTCTAAATAATTTTTTTTGAGCTAAAATTTTTTTGGAATTTTTTTTTTAGCTATCCTTAACAATATTTTCAATATGGATTTTGATTCAAAAATAAAAAAAATTTTTTGGCCCAGTCTAATATATATACACAAATGTATATATACATAAAATAAAATAGCAAATAATAATAAACAAAAAAGTTATATGACAGGTCGCAAAAATAACGCAGACAATAAATTCTTTTTGGAAACATCCCTTGAGTTATTTGAGAATATATCTATTATTTCAATTACAGAATTTGTTTCTTTTATACAACATGCAAACGGTTGGAAACTTATCTGAAAATAAAAACTAGCACGGAGTGTTCTTGGCGGATGTTAAAAGTTTATTTGTTTTAATAGGAGAGAACAGTTTATTCGATTACTAATTAGATCTTTTATAAACATTATTGCAAAATACTTTCTTCTTAGCTCAAGTGTTTGAATATCTATTAGTATCCAGATGCCGGATGCGTAAGATGGTAGTTCGATATTCCAATTTAGTTTATGGAAAGCAAACTGTGTGAAACTCTTTTAAACCCTTTCTATTCTTAACGAGTGTACGTTATAAAAAGGATTCCAAACTGTTCTACAATATTCCAGCACCGATTTTAGTAGAGTTATATGTATATAAATAGTGATTTAAAGGCATATTGATCTGAAAAATCTTTACAGTTCCTCATTATAAACCCTAACATCCCATTGACTTTATTTACTACGTAATCAATATGCTTTGTAAACGTATGTAAGTTTTTCATCCAGCATTATTTCCCAATTCTTTTTTGGCGGTGACTCTTTCTAAAATCATGTTATTGATACTAGATTAGATTAGATTAGATTTAGATTTATTGTTTTCTTTCTTGTTTTCAATACAGATTTAAATTACAAAAATCTTTAAGCATGGCTTTGCCGTCTGCCTGATTGACATAAAATTAATCATTTAATAACAAGTTTGTTTTGATGTACATACGAGTACATACTCAATTTATGAATTTAAAAATATTTACAAAGTTAAAAGCTTTCAGTTATAATTTTACTACGGTAGTTGATAGCTATTTTATAAAAGTAAAAAAGTAGTTTAATCTCGCTTTCACTGTTTAAATAGGCTATAAATTCTTCCTTAGATTTTGTGCCGGTTCCTAGAAAATATATAGGTTGTTCGTTGAAGCCCTGGGGTTGCCCAAGGGTCGCCACAAAGCGTTTTTTGAGAAACCTAAATTCACCCTGAATGTCAAATTGAGTGTTTTTTGAGCCATAGGTTTGCCATAGGTTTTCCCCCAACTCGCCCCAGCTTTTTGCTGTGGCGATTTGAGGGCTGTCAAATGGCATGTATTTTTTTTTTAATGACAGGGATGTGTGGTGGTTTGTGGTTTAGTGTTTTTTGAGGACTGGAAAACCCAGGTTTTTTTTGACAACTCATAGGGTTGTCAAGAAAACCTGGGTCAACCCTGGGGAAAGTTCAACGAACAGACAATATATATCTTCTTACTTCTTACTTTAACAGGCCGCCTCCACCTGCAAGAATTTTCGTTAACACGACGTAACATCACAGAATAGGGAATATAAGGTCTGTTCGTTGAACTTTCCCCAGGGTTGACCCAGGTTTTCTTGACAACTCTATGAGTTGTCAAAAAAACTGGGTTTTCCAGTTCTCAAAAAACGCTAAACCACAAATCACCACACATCCCTCTCATTTAAAAAAAAAAATACATGCCATTTGACAGCCCTCAAATCGCCACAGCAAAAAGCTAGGGCGAGTTTGGGGAAAACCTATGGCTCAAAAAACACTCAATTTGACATTCAGGGCGAATTTAGGTTTCTCAAAAAACGCTTTGTGGCGACCCTAGGGTAACCCCAGGGCTTCAACGAACAAACCTATATATTCCTTATTCTGTGCTTAGACTGCTATTACGAGTATACGGTGAAATTTGTTGCACGAAACTGTTCGAACACCATGAGTGCAAAAGAGAACGAAAGTTCGAAAAAGAGAGATGGACAATGAGCTACCCAGTGTCGCATGGGTTATGGTTTCGTGAAACAGCTTTGACGTTTCTCTTTGTCCTTGTTCGTGTTTTTGTTTATTCTGTTCTATTTGGGTTCAATAATAAGTAATAATACTAATAATAATGACTTTTTTGTTTTTCAATCGCCAATAAAAGAGGTTTTGAAGCAACCAGGCGTTACTGGATAACTATTTTTCCCCAAAAATAAAAACACCGAATGAAAGAAAAAGAGAAATGTGAAACTAGTTTCATGAAACTGGATTTCATCGTGTAATAACACTTGCGACACGGGATGACATAACAAAGAAGAATTCGAAGTAGTTTCGTGCAACAAATTTCACCG
This sequence comes from Melanostoma mellinum, assembly GCA_914767635.1. NCBI lineage: Eukaryota > Metazoa > Arthropoda > Insecta > Diptera > Syrphidae > Melanostoma > Melanostoma mellinum. The sequence continues at coordinate 92,963,182 of OU612059.1, read as the reverse complement.
TATAATAGCAGTCTTAACATCAAATGTTACGTGGAGGCGGGTCATTTGACGTTATGTCGCAATCTCTGACATCTCTGTCTTCGATTTTGTTTTGACAGAGTCAGCTTGACACCAAATTTGACACATGCCTTTTTTTTTGGTGCGTGTTGGTGGAAAAAGTAATTTTTTCTCATAATTTTTCGTCTTTCATCAGTGTCGGTTCGTATCGATAGCTCATATTAGATGTGTTCAATGGCTTGTCAAAAAAAGCAACAACAAAAATGAAAAAAAAAAAACAACCACCAAATTTTACTTTTCAGGTATCAATTTTATTTAGCGTATTTTCGTCACAAATAAGTATTTTTATTTTCAGCACAAAGGTTAGATGTTGTTTTCCTGATTTTTTTTATATTTTTGAACTTTTCAAAACAATTTAAATTTACATTGCGCTTACAAAAACTATGAGCAAAAAGTCAACAGTTGCTATTGACAGTTTTCACCGAACTTGATCTTGCTCAAAAGGAGGTGCAGAAAATGCTGTGCTAAACTGTTCTATAACAGCTCATTAAACACAAAAAAGGTCAGAAAAAATTAGAAAAGAACAGGAAATTTTCATTGAACACCAAAAGCCTGATCTTTTCTGTCTGAAAATGTTCTAGAACAGCTTATTGAACATTCTTATTAGGCGTTTTTCTTTTTTAGTTCCGAACCGTGAACTGAACGGAGAACGAACAGCGTGAAAGTGTTCTGAACTGAGCTATGTGAAGTTGGCTGCGCTCAGACTCTTGCTCTAGATGCCCCGTCATATTAATTCGAGCACGTAGAGCGCGCTCGCGTAGTGATCTGAAGAAAAAAGAAAAGCATTTTGAGCGTTCAGATGTCGCTGAACTGAAAAAGAAATACTCTTACGTTTTTGACGTTTCACTTCTCTGTTCGGAACTAAAAAAGAAAAACGCATATTATAACCTTTGGTGTTTTTCTTTTTTAGTTCCGAACAGTGCACTGAACTGAGAACGAACAACGTGAACGTGTTCTGAACTGAGCGTGTTCAGACAGCTGCGCTCAGACTCTCGCTCTAGATGCTCTAGATGCCCCGTCATTTTATTTCGAGCACGTAGAGCGCGCTCGCGTAGTGTTCTGAAGAAAAAAGAAAAGCATTTTGAGCGTTCAGATGTCGCTGAATCAAAAAAGAAATACTCTTACGTTGTTGACGTTTCACTTCTCGGTTCGGAACTAAAAAAGAAAAACCCCTATTAGGTGTTTTTCTTTTTTAGTTCCGAACCGTGAACTGAACGGAGAACGAACAGCGTGAAGGTGTTCTGAACTGAGCTATGTGAAGTTGGCTGCGCTCAGACTCTTGCTCTAGATGCCCCGTCATATTAATTCGAGCACGTAGAGCACGCTCGCGTAGTGTTCTGAAGAAAAAAGAAAAGCATTTTGAGCGTTCAACTGAACGCTGAACTGAAAAAGAAATACTCTTAGGGTGGTATTCACCAAACAATCTTAAGAGCGCTCTTAAAGCTAAGAGGCTCTTAGTTTTAAATTTGGATGTGCTATTCACCAAGCAATAATAGGGTCTAGTCTAAGCTAATTCGAATATTCGAAAAATAAGGGTGTTGAGCCTCTGAACGCACACTTTTCGAACTACTTCGAGAATTTCAGTGTCAATTGTCAAAAACAGAAAAATTTTTCGGAAATTTAAGAAAAGGTGGAACGTAAAATTAATTCATTTTAATTAATAAATAATTAATAATTAATAAATTCATAGTTTTACTTCCTAGTGCCTCGCTCCATTTTGATTTTTGAATAACAACCACAAATGACGCTGTCAGTAAATTTCGAATTTTCGAAGTTATTTGAAACACACTTAAGAGTGGTCGCTACCACTCTTAAGTTATGAGCGGATGTTGTTTTAAATAACTTCGAAAATTCGAAATTTACTGACAGCGTCATTTGTGGTTGTTATTCAAAAATCATAAATAACTGTTGAAAAAAATAAGAAATTCGAATTATGGTTTGCAATACAGAGAATGAATTAATTTTACGCTCTACCATTTCTTAAATTTCCGATAATTTTTTCTGTTTTTGACTGATTTTGACAATTGACACTGAAATTTTCGAAGTAGTTCGAAAAGTGTGCGTTCAGAGACTCAAAAACCTTATTTTTCGAATATTCGAATTAGCTTAGACTAGACCCTATTATTAGGTGCGTTTTTTTGCACGCGTATATACACTTGCTTAAATTTTTGCATGTTAAAAACAACAACAAAATAAGCGAATAGCGCGGATAAACATCTACGTTTATTTCTGAAGCGAATATAAACTGCAAGTGCTACCAATATGTGGAAGATGAATTTCAGGAAATGTCAAAAGATTCATTCAAAATTCATTCGTTTGACAAAGCAAATAAAAACAAATTTCTGTTTTTTTTTTTGTCATTTGTCAATTATCTGGTCTTTCATTTGCGTCCTCCAAAGGCAAGTTTTAAAATTCACTACCTAAATGCATATCAAATTAAATTTTATATATTTTCTTCGTCTGTGTAGAAAACCAATCAACCAGGATCAAGTGGATTTGTCAATTCCTTGGCCAAAATGACTGCATCAACTCGTCCCAGAGTGGTTTCCATCGATTTCCCTACGTACAGAAAATTTTAGTTTTTGAAAAAGACCATAATTGTCGTGTGGTTTGCAATCAAAAGATCTTTTGTTGTTTTTATTTATAGAACATTTGTTTCATAATAATAAATAGTTATGTAATGATATTCCAAACGTTTGTTCTTCGTCAGAGCCATTGACGGAACCCGAACTGCTGAGCGAACCACTTTTAAATCGCGAGCGGGGTCCCGATTTTGACTTGGCCACTACGTGAACGTGATCGATTGCGATCGCGAACCTGAGCGGCTGGATCGTGATCCCGAACCAAAAATTCCAAGCTCTGTAACTAGATCCACCAATGGTGATGGCAAAGGTCGATCTGGTCGGAACTTATACACCTATATTCTTTAGTTATTGGTGGATGAATCCTTTCCACCAATATTCTTGCTGAGCGTTTACCCGAACTTTAGCCTTTGAAAGAATTAGGTATAAGTATTTATAAATGTGAAACACGAAAAAAAACCTTTAAGGGGTCTAGAATGTCAGCACCGAATGCATTGTTTTCTCCAACTTCTCTTTGTGCAATCTGCAAAAAATATCATGTAAATCTTTTAATAATTGAAATTAAGTTTATTTTCTACGAGTGGGACAAACCTTTCTTGATCCTTCAACGCTGTCTCACAAGAAGCATTTCCATCTTCTCTAACGAGTAAAGCCCTATGAATATTTTGCCAATCGCTTTCACCTTTCCTGGATCAGTGATGTAAGTTTCGCACATCCCATTCGTTTTGGGAATGATAATGACCCGATTCGTGGCCAGCTCAGAAATAAACAACACTGACTTCTTGTCTGTTTCTTAAAACAAATAAGAGCAATTATAAAAAATAACACATCACAATTTCACAATTTGTATAGTTTACCTTCATGCTGTTTTAGTTTTTCCATTCCACAACTGCCTGATGCCATCGTAGTGCGTATTCCGTAGTCTACAGTCTAGACAAAGACAGACAGCTGTTAAATAAAAATTTGTCATTTGTGTCAAATCGCAGTGCTACCAAATGTTTAAAAAATTTGGGGAAGACGTTTTTTTGGGCGAAGATTATATTCGCGTGCAAAAAAACACACCTATTGCTTGGTGAATAGCACATCCAAATTTAAAACTAAGAGCCTCTACGCTTTAAGAGCGCTCTTAAGATTGTTTGGTGAATACCACCCTTAGGTTTTTGACGTTTCACTTCTCTGTTCGGAACTAAAAAAGAAAAACGCCTATTACGGGTTTTTCTTTTTTAGTTCCGAACAGTGAAATGAACACAGAACGAACAGCGTGAACGTGTTCTGAACTGAGCTATGTGAAGTTGGCTGCGCTCAGACTCTTGCTCTAGATGCCCCGTCATATTAATTCGAGCACGTAGAGCGCGCTCGCGTAGTGATCTGAAGAAAAAAGAAAAGCATTTTGAGCGTTCAGATGTCGCTGAACTGAAAAAGAAATACTCTTACGTTTTTGACGTTTCACTTCTCTGTTCGGAACTAAAAAAGAAAAACGCATATTATAACCTTTGGTGTTTTTCTTTTTTAGTTCCGAACAGTGCACTGAACTGAGAACGAACAACGTGAACGTGTTCTGAACTGAGCGTGTTCAGACAGCTGCGCTCAGACTCTCGCTCTAGATGCTCTAGATGCCCCGTCATTTTATTTCGAGCACGTAGAGCGCGCTCGCGTAGTGTTCTGAAGAAAAAAGAAAAGCATTTTGAGCGTTCAGATGTCGCTGAATCAAAAAAGAAATACTCTTACGTTTTTGACGTTTCACTTCTCGGTTCGGAACTAAAAAAGAAAAACCCCTATTAGGTGTTTTTCTTTTTTAGTTCCGAACCGTGAACTGAACGGAGAACGAACAGCGTGAACGTGTTCTGAACTGAGCTATGTGAAGTTGGCTGCGCTCAGACTCTTGCTCTAGATGCCCCGTCATATTAGGCGTTTTTCTTTTTTAGTTCCGAACCGTGAACTGAACGGAGAACGAACAGCGTGAACGTGTTCTGAACTGAGCTATGTGAAGTTGGCTGCGCTCAGACTCTTGCTCTAGATGCCCCGTCATATTATTTCGAGCACGTAGAGCGCGCTCGCGTAGTGTTCTGAAGAAAAAAGAAAAGCATTTTGAGCGTTCAGATGTCGCTGAACTGAAAAAGAAATACTCTTACGTTTTTGACGTTTCACTTCTCTGTTCGGAACTAAAAAAGAAAAACGCCTATTAATTCGAGCATGTAGAGCGCGCTCGCGTAGCGTTCTGAAGAAAAAAGAAAAGCGTTCAGATTTTGCTGGATTGAAAAAGAAATACTCTTACGTTTTTGACGTTTTACTTATCTGTTCGGAACTAAAAAAGAAAAACCCCTATTGATTTGTGTCTTTGATGCCAAGTCGAGTCGACATAACGAAAATTCTTGCAGGTGGAGGCGGCCTGTAAGGATAGGGCATCTTCCGATGAAATGGGCACGTTCAAGAACCTATCGGATAGACAACAGCTGTGAAATATTAAAATTCGCCTTTTGAAAACAGAAAAACATTCAAAATATCTTTGCTAGACGATTATAATTAATTTTTTTCGATTTCCTATGCGTTCTAAAAGACTCTAATAGCGTTTTTCATTGAAATTCGGTAGATTTACTCTCAAACCGAGAACTACTCCTTTCAATGGATCATGTTTTTAGGTTTTTTGCTGGTATTGGCGGTTAAATTGATGTCCACAAATGGGAACTCATATTTTCATATTTTACATAACTTGTTTTCTTCAGCAAATTTCTGAATTCTAACTTATTTTCTCTTGTCCTCATAATTTATAGAAATTTTTTCAACCAAAAGCTGGCACAACAAATTGAAAATAAACAAAATATTTTTAATTTAAAGTTTGATAGAAGAAATGTTTTTGCATGTGTGCATGAATTCAGAGTAGATCTCCCAACCAAATTGGAGTAGATCTTTGGCGTTTAGAGTAACTCCGGATTTACTCCTTTTTTCAATGAAACATGGAAAAAAGAAAAGGAGTAAATCTTTTCACAAAAGGAGTAACTCTTTTCGTATAATAAACTCCGAACAACTTTATAACACGCTTATTCATTGAATAAATCAGAAATCGTATTTATAATCATTTTTCGTCAGTGAATAGGGGCTGAATAGCTTAAACGCAGAAATGTGTGTTTTAAGCGTGTTTTAGCGTATAAATGTCATTTGATTTTGAGTATTGAGTTGTCATTCAGTGGTTTATTTACAACTTTGAGAATTTTAAAAGCAACTAAAATGGAAATGTACTCAAATTACATTAACTTTATGCATAATTTGGATGGTGTAAATGTGATCCATTTTCCTTTAGCTATTTAGTTTTAGTTTATTTAGTTTGCTTTAGTTATTTTATTTGTACTTGCAGTTTTATACTTAGACCGAACACCGAACGAAAATAAAAACAAAACAAAATTCTGTTGTCAGTTCAACCATTGAGAAACAAAAATAGAGAGTTTCTTCATGACTTTGACATAAGGGATGAATAACTATAGGCGTGTTTTTTTTTAAGCTAGTATATAGTACAGCATTCGAGTTAAAAAAAAACGATCTGTCCACAGTATTTTCAGTTCTATTTTCAGCAACAAGATGGAGCTCAACGTCAAAGCTTGTTCCTACTTTTCAAAGCTCTCTGTGAAATTCAAGATGAAACAAAATCAAATTCATACCAAGTTTGTTTCGTTAATTGTTCTATCAAATGAATAACGATACAAAGCCAGGTATGAATTTGTATTTTTTTTCTTATTTTCCATACATCAGATTCTCTCTTACAGCTCTTTTTTACTATTTTTGGAGACATCGTCCAGCAGTGAAGAAAGCTCAATGTCAAAGTCAGCTGTTTTGTTGATTCGGGTATGTTCGGGGAGTATGTAAAAAGATATTAAAAACCAATCTTTGATGAGATTTTCCATTGGCAAACAGAATCAATTTATTTTTTATCCAAACCTGTGGTAAAGCAATTTTACAATATTGACCAGTCTTTTCGATAGGTTTAGAAAGAAAATAAGTTGATTCTGTTTACAAAACCGTGACATTGAACTATAATATTACCGCACAAACAAACACAACCCAAATTAAATTAAGTTGAAACACGTACTGCTAGTCCCAAACTTGAATTTCTATTGAAGAATGTTTAATTTTCATACATATTTCTCTCCCTTTTGACCATTTTTTACTGCTTCGTTTAATTTGTTCTTTTCTTGCATTGGGCTATATTTTTTAGTTCCATGAGAAAAACTATTAGCTTCAGCAAAAAAGAACTAGTGCAAAATCCTGTATTATATACACCACCAGGTAAGAAACAGGACGAAAATTCAATATGAATATAGTTTTTATTTCTTTAATTTTTAATCGAGAGAAAAAATTTCTTTGCAAATACCACATTTTTTTTGAACACGTCCTTTCGAAAAAGCTTTGATGAACTGAAATCATTGGTGGTGCCATCTTATTTTCAAAGCTGGAAACTATCACTCCACAGCAATGCCATCCCTGTTTTCACTGTGGAAAATTACGACAGTAAAATGATTTGTTGTTGTTCCCCAAGGGAAATTTTTACTGTACTATATACTAGCATAAAAAAAACACGCCTTATAATGGTTGATGAAAAAGTTTATAAATAAGGATTTTTTATTCACTGAATAAAGTCTTAGGTTCTTATTCACTGAATAACTATTATGCGTTTTAAGCGTGTAATAGCAAAATCTAATAAATACGGCTGGATATAATAGAGAAATAAATGCACATCCAAACAAATAACCAACATATAAAGAAATAAAAATAATATTTCTATCACATGAACACTTGAATAGAAAGGCATGCCAAAAATACTCGGATACCTTTATGTCGTTTTCCAAAATTTCACTTTCTAATGAAATCGGGAGTGATTTGGAGAGTTGGAGTGATTTTTTGACAGATAAGCTATACTAGAAATGTCAAAGCTGACACTTCAACTCTCCAATTCACTCCCGATTTGGTTTTTGGAAAACGACATTAGCATTGTAACGGGTGATTTTTTAGCTGGTTTGGTTTTGGCAACACTGGTTTTGACAGCTGACGTGTGTTTAGTACCTTGTGTCACTGTCAAACAGCTTCAGTTTGGTTTGCAATTTAACCATGGATCGTCTTACAAATGAACAACGCTTGCAAATTATTGAATTTTACTATCAAAATTCGTGCTCGGTTCGAAATGTTCATCGCGCGCTGCTTCCATTTTATGGTCGGCTCATTTTTGGTTGAATGGGTACGTAAATAAGCAAAATTGCCGCATTTGGAGTCAAGATCAGCCAGAAGCATTGCAACAGCTACCAATGCATCCCGAAAAAGTCACTGTTTGGTGCGGTTTATGGGCCGGTGGCATTATTGGGCCATATTTCTTCAAAGATGATGCGAATCGCAGCGTTACTGTCAATGGTGAACGCTACCGAGCGATGATAACAAACTTTTTTTTGCCCGAAATGGAAGTTCTTGACTTGCATGATATGTGGTTTCAACAAGACGGTGCCACATGCCACACAGCACGCGAAACAATGGCGCAATTGCGAGGCGAGTTTGGTGAACAGTTAATTTCACGTTTCGAGCCGGTCAATTGGCCGCCTAGATCGTGCGATTTGACACCATTAGACTATTTTTTGTGGGGATATGTCAAGGCTAATGTCTATAGGGACAAGCCCGCTTCGATTGACGCGCTGGAAGCCAACATCCATGCATTCATTCGTGAGATACCGGCCGATATGTGTGAAAGAGTAGGCCAAAATTGGACTCAGCGGATGGGCTACCTGAGACGCAGCCGCGGTCAACATTTGCATGAAATTATCTTTAAACATTAAATTGCAAGGTTCAAACTATCGATTCAAATAAATATTTCATTCATTTTTTTGAATTTTTTGTGTTTTTTTTTAAAAAAAGTTCTAAACCTCTTAAAAAATCACCCGTTATATATAAACTATAGTAGAATTGTGTAGACTTTTTGACTGGTGGCGCACCACCAGTCTCCCGTTCGAAACAACAAGTTCCACATGAAATTTATTACAAAAAGAAAAAGAACATTTGTGGATGCTAAGATTTTTGCTCTTTGAAATTCAATTTGTAAACATTGAGTTCTCTTTTTGAACTGCTGTGCAGCTGTGCACCATTCAAAGAGGAAACCGTAGATCGGGTGTATGTATAATATTAATGTATGGTAGATATAGGTATAGTATTGTAACGTGCGCTTAGTTCGCAAAAAATAAAACTCTACCTTTCAATTTAATTCTACCACTTTATTCAGTATCTACTTTCGATGTACACTTTATTCGAACTCAACTCGACTTTTGGACTATCACTTGTATTTACTCTTAACTTTATCACTCTATAAACAAAACTGCCCTCTGGTTGCCTCGGGCGGGCTATTTATATCGAATGACATGCCATCTAGAACTCTCCAGTAACTTCCACATGGTCTGCAACTCCTCACTGTTTTGGCTGTCAAACATTTTCTCTCCTAGAATTTCTACACTTACACTAGTGCTCCTAGATGTGTTTTTCGGTTGAACGTTTTCGATTAGGAAATTGGTATTAAATGTTGGGTTCACGTTACAGTATAAAGGATGTCGAAGAAGATTATGAAAGACAATGCTCGTAAGGACATAAATAATCGTTTTCAAGGAAATTCATGTAAGAGACCTTTTCGTTTGTTTGTTAGTGAGTTAGGTCAGAAATTTTATCTGTAGCAGGCACATGAAAATTAAGTTTTGGCGAAGTCATTGCGTGTATTTTGTGATTTCTATATTTTCGTTGAAATCTTATAGGTACCTATTGATAAAATCTGCTTGTGAAACTTTGATTGATTTTTGATATAAACTAATTTTCAAAGTAAAATTATAGCTCATCTAATATTATTTTGTTTTATTATTCTATTTCTGATATTCATTATAGCAGTTTTAAGGGCAGATATTAGTGATGTGCCAAACCATAAAATTTACAAACCGGGTTAACCCGAGTTGGATTTTGATTAACCCGAGTTGTAACTCGATTTGGCTATCTCGGTTTATAAAAATAATATTTGCGCTTTTTCCTTCAATACTATGTTTTGAAAAATAGAAACAAACAAATTTTTCAATCAAAATAAACGAATTTAGTAAAAATGAATTTAAAAAAAAAAAAAACCAAAAGCAATAAGCGTACCTACTAATTAATCACACAGGAAAGAACCGAACCGACTTGACTCGGGATATTTTACAGAAAATTAATTCTTAACTCGAGTTGCAGTATGTAGGTATCGAAAACATTCAAACCGTCTACCTATCAACAGACGACAATGAAAAAACCGAACCGCAGTCCAACTCGGTTCGACATGACTCGGGATAAATTAATTCCTAACTCGAGTTGCAGTATGTATCCAAAACATTCAAACCGTTTACCTATTAACAGACGACAATGAAAAAACCGAACCGCAGTCCAACTCGGGATAAATTAATTCCTAACTCGATTTGCAGATTGCAGTATGTATCCATTGTAGCTATACGGGAAATTAATTTATCCCGAGTCATGTCAAACCGAGTTGGCCTGCGGTTAGGGATTGCAATACCGGGATTCGGGATCCCGGGATCCCAGGATCCCGAGTCTTTTTTCGGTCCCAGAAATCCCGGGATTAGAATCGTAAAATCCCGGGATTTTCGGGATTGATTTGTTGAATATTTTGGTATATTATTTTTATCTACTTGAAACTTTTCCGATAAAAAAATTTTAAATTGGATTCCACTTGGTTTTCAATTAATAATAATAATTAATAATAATTTTTTGTTTTAATTTTGTTTTTCCAAAACAAAGTTAAAAAGTTTGTCGTTCCTGTGTGTATAGCTCTTTATATCGTAATAATATTCTCAAGTAAATAATAATAATAAGAGAAGTAATAATAATGATGGCAATACATTATGAATAGAAGATAGTATTCAAATATTCAAAATGAAAATAATGAAAATAATATTTAAAGGAAAAGAGAAACACACAAACAGTATAGGCTGAAGTATTCAAAATGAAAAGATTAATTAAAAAATAAGCGAAAGTTTGCAATTCTGTGGAGATCTAGGGTTAAAGTGTACCAAGGGAGATTTAGCATTTTTTTCAAAACTTTATTTTGTGATAATTGTAGTTTCTTTTTATTGCAAAAAGCTACTTTAGCCCATATTGGACATTCATATTGTATTAAAATAGCTTTCTGAATAAATATCTTGTTTTCATTTGTGCAGCAGATTTTCGATTTATAAAAGACTAAAGCATCCTAATTGCAAGAACATATTTTGAATATCTACTAGACCTTTATCATAGGCTTAAAATTGGTTGAAAACTAGATTGTGTTTTGAGAACTTTTCATTGTTTTTGATCTATTTGACTATTCTTAAAAGAAAAAGTGTTGAGTTCTAATATCGCTGTTTTCAAGGATGGTCTAAATTTAAACTTAATTTCAAAACAAAAAACCAATTAGTTTATGTGCATTTCCTTCATAATGTTTTACGTTTATTAGTTATAAGAAGACCTCATAAAATGACGAGATAAAAAACAGTTTGAAACTAGATTTACGTAGGTACCGAAGGGCCGAGCTTGGTTAAAAAAAACACAAGTTGTTTTTTTTTTTTTTTCTTTTTTATTTGCTTAATTTATTATTACTATATTTGTATTATAATTATTACCAAAAGAAAGGCCGCTGTCCTAAGCGAGGCTGCACCTTTCAGTTGGGTTGATGAATTAGAACTGACTTAAAATGTTTTACAATTTTTAATAACACTTTCCTTTGGTTGAACATTCCCACGATTCATCACAAAAGCGTTTCGGGTTTCGGTACGTTTTAGGTATTGGGAGGAGAAAGAGGATATATCCGTTATGGACTAGTTTTGCTGTGTTAGCAAAACTGGTGGGAACCTGTTATGGAATTTGGAATGCCGTTGGGCGAAGGGGAGTGTCTGGGGTAACGGGCTTACAGGTTTGGGGTGACGTCTGGGACGTAACTCCTCCCCCTTAAGATTCTGCTTCGGAGAATATTAAATGTTAACATTTATTTTAGTACTGTTCTTTTTGTTTTTAAAAATAAAATTGATTTAGATTAACATAATAATTATGATGAGGCTTATTGTTCCGAAGTTTAAATATTCATGTACATACAATAAGTTCAATAAGTTTTCGGTTTTCTACCTCTTTTAAATTTAGGGTGGTATTCACCAAACAATCTTAAGAGCGCTCTTAAAGCTAAGAGGCTCTTAGTTTTAAATTTGGATGTGCTATTCACCAAGCAATAATAGGGTCTAGTCTAAGCTAATTCGAATATTCGAAAAATAAGGGTTTTGAGCCTGTGAACGCACACTTTTCGAACTACTTCAAAAATTTCAGTGTCAATTGTCAAAATCAGCTGTTAAGAAAACCAAAAACAGAAAAAATTATCGGAAATTTAAGAAATGGTAGAACGTAAAAGTAATTCATTCTCTGTATTCAAACCATAATTCGAATTTATTATTTTTTTCAACAGTTATTTATGATTTTTGAATAACAACCACAAATGACGCTGGCAGTAACGAATTTTCGAAGTTATTTAAAACAACAACCGCTCATAACTTAAGAGTGGTAGCGACCACTCTTAAGTGTTATGAGCGCTCATAAATCTGCACTAATAGTGGTCGGTGAATAGGTTTATGAGGCACTTAGTTTAAGATTTCTTGGTGAATACCACCCTTAATGTCTCTGTGGAATAGTTTTTTATAAATTTTTTTATTGATATGTTCTTAAGATTTGGTAAAACAAAGTTGTCATAATATAAAAAATTTTCGTATGTAATTTTATTTATCTCTATTTTACAATTTTCAAATTTTAGCAAATTATTTCCTACTATAGTCGCATCGTAATTATAACAGTTATGATCTATTCTTGTTATTACAATATTATTGGCAATTTGTCTGATTTCTATATCTTGGTTTTCTTTAAAATTACATTAAGGATTGTCTTTAAAAATGCTTTTAATACAAGGATCTTTTATTTGTTTTAGTTGTTTAAATTTTGCAGTTTCATTTATGTTTTCATAATTGATATTTCCATCAGTTATTATTTCTTTATACAATGTTACAAGTTCTAAATTATTATTATTAGGAATTGGCTCGATTAGGATTTTATAAAATTTCTCTTTAGCGTATATTGGTAGTATTGTAACGTGCGCTTAGTTCGCAAAATAAAACTTTACTTTTCAATTTATTTTAACCACTTTTATTCAGTATCTATACTTTATTCGATCTCAACTCGACTTTTGGACTATCACTTGTAGACAATTTACTCTTCACTTTATCACTCTATAATCAAAACTGCCCTCTGGTTGCCTCGGGCGGGCTATTTATATCGAATGACATTTCATCTAGAACTCTCCAGCAATTTCCACATTGTCTCCACTCTCCACTTTTTTGGCTGTCAAACATTTTTTCTCCTAGAATATTTCTACACTTACACTAGTGTTGCCGCTTGTGTTTTCGGTTGAACGTTTTCGATTAGGAAATTGGTATTAAATGTTGGGTTCACGTTACACTGCCCCCTCCTTAAGATTGTTCGTCCCGAATAATTCCATCTGCAGCCTCGCCACTATATCGATGCAGCCGGTCACAATGAACTACTTTTAACTTGCCTCTTAGTCCTCTTTGGATGCGGTAGACCACGTCGTTAATCCTCGTGACAACAGTATAAGGACCTTCCCAGTTCTGCTGAAGTTTCGGTGACAATCCCTTTTGACGATGAGGATTATAAAGCCACACACGATCTCCTGCTTGGAATCCTGACGTTGTCGCTTTTGTGTCGTGCCGTGTCTTCATCCGGTCGCTGTAGGTTTTCATACGTTCCTTTGTTCTTTTATGGATGTCAGCGAGCCTCTCCTTGAGGTCGTCCACATACTCGTTCGTGTCCTGTGGCTCCTCTGTGGGGCATCCAAATTTAAGTTCGCTGGGCAGCCGCATGGTTTTCCCGAACAGGATGTCAGATGGTGTTTGTCCTGTCGAGCTGTGTACTGCTCTTCTATAGGCCATCAGGAATAGCGGTACGTGCCTATCCCAGTCTCTTTGGTAGTCGCCTACGACCTTGGTGAGGTGTTCTTTCAAGGTCCGGTTGAATCTTTCAACCATCCCATCAGATTGTGGATGAAGTGGTGTGGTTCTCGTTTTCTTAATGCCAAGTAGTCCGCACACTCTTTGGAAGATGTTTGACTCAAAGTTCCTCCCTTGGTCGGAATGGAGTTCCATAGGCACGCCAAATCTACTCACCCAGTTAAACACAATCTGGTCGACCACCGTTTTGGCCTCTTGATTTGGAATGGCATACGCCTCAGGCCACTTGCTAAAATAGTCCATTACAACCAGAATGTACTTGTTTCCAGCGTTGGTCTCTGGAAAAGGCCCAGCCGCATCTACTGCAATCCTCTCAAAAGGCGATCCAACGTTGTACTGATGCATTTTACCTTGACTTCTCCACGTCATCTCTAGCATGTAACCAGTAGAACCGATGTCGCACCTTCTCCAGTGTTTTGTTTACTCCCAGGTGGCCTCCAGAAGGTCCGTCGTGCATCTCCCGAAGAACTTCACTGGCTTTCGATTGCGGTACAATCAGCTGCATCACATATGACTTACCGTCAGCGGATTCCCATCTTCGCCTGAGGACACCTTCTTGCACATATAGTGAGTCCCACTGTGCCCAATAGGCTTTGAGAACTGGACTCCTGTCAGAAATGTCTCCCCATTCAGGTTTCTCTTCATTTTCTTTCCATGCGAGAATGGGTTCGATATCTGGATCCTCCAGTTGAGCAGTCCTCACTTCCTCATTGCTCCATCCGCTTATTGGATCAGCTCTTAGTCGCTGAGCGGCAATGATTTCTTTGTCTTCTTGCCGCCTGCAATGCTTGCAATCCACTTTGCAAGGTCTTCGGGATAATGCGTCGGCGTTTGAGTGCAACTTTCCTCTGCGGTGTTGAATCTGGTAATCATAAGTCTGCAGTCTTTCTATCCACCTTGCGACTTGACCTTCTGGATTTTTGAAGTTCAACAGCCAGTTCAGAGCACCATGGTCTGTCCGCAGAAGGAATTTCTGTCCATAGATGTACTTATGGAAGTGCTTTGTTGCCAAGATAAGAGCTAGCAGTTCCCTTCTGGTCACGCAGTAGTTTCTTTCGGGCTTCGAGAGGACCTTGCTGTAATATGCCACCACTTTCTCTTCGCCATCATGCACTTGGGATAGTACCGCCCCAATTCCAACGTTGCTTGCATCTGCGTCGATGATGAACGTTTTGCCAGGTGTTGGATGTGCCAACACTAGAGCATTACAGAGGCGGTATTTGAGTTCCTGAAAAGATTTCTCACACTCACCTGACCATTTAAACTGCTTCCCATTTTCGGTGAGCTGATGCAAACTCTTTGCAACTCCAGCAAAGTTCTTAACAAAACGTCGGTAATATGTGGCAAGACCAAGAAAGCTTCGGAGTTGATGTTTGTCCTGTGGTGTTGGCCAATTTTTGACGGAGTCAACTTTTTCAGGGTCAGTCTTCCCTCCTTTTGAAGAGATGATGTGTCCCAAATACTTGACTTCGGTGAAAAGTGCACATTTTTCCGGATTCGGTTTAAGGTTGGCCTCTCGAAGTCTCTGAAACACCGCTTTAAGGTTCTTGCAATGTTGGTCAAATGTTTTCCCGTAAACAATGACATCGTCCAAGCTTTCATAGACATAGGCAAGCTTTCCACGTCAGTCCTTGAAGAACACACTCCATCAAACGCTCGAATGTTGCCGGAGCGTTGCATAGCCCAAACGGCATAACTTTGAATTGCCAGAGCCCATTACCTGTAGAAAACGCCGTCTTTTCCCGATCATCGGGGTGGATGTCAACTTGCCAATATCCACTCTTCAAGTCCAGCGTCGAGAACCACTGCGATCCCTCCATGGCATCCAGGGTATCACTGATTCTCGGCAGGGGATAGCTGTCCTTCTTAGTCACATCGTTCAGCCTTTGGTAGTCCACACAAAAACGAGTGCTTCCGTCTTTCTTTTTCACTAGAACCACTGGTGACGCCCAAGGACTTTTGGAATTTTCGATAAGACCGTCCTTCTTCATTGTTGCTATCATTTTCTCAACCTCACCTTGTTTGGCCAGTGGAAGGCGTCTTGCAGGTTGACGAATCGGTCTTGCATCTCCTGTGTTGATGCGATGTTGCACCAACTGTGTCCTACCATATTGCCCCTTTGCCGATGCGAAGATGTCAGTGTACTCTTGTAGGAGATTTTCAGCCATCCTTGTTTGTTGGTGATCAAGGTTGGATGAATTCAATATTCTAGCTTTGATGGTCTTGAGCTCCTCCGGAGTTATTGTTTTTCTCGGGGCTTCATCAGTGGTCTCCGTAATTGCTGCAACCGATTCGCAACGTCTAACGACTTCTCCTTTCTTCAACTTTACATCGTACGGTCTGATGTTTAGTAATCGTACGGGGACCATTTTGTTTTTCGGTGCTACCAGTGTTTTCCCAATGATGACGCTTTGGGAGGAACAATCTGGGCCTGGTTCCACCACGAGGTATCGAAGGCTTCCAAACTCACCTTCCAGTTTTGTCCAAACGAACACTTCAGAAGAAGGAGGCAGAATCAGATCTTCCGTGATGACAGTCCTCAGTGTTGACGTATTTTCATTCGAATAGGTCATTAGAATTTCTTTATTTTGGTATTTCAAAACCTGATTACCGATATCCAAAATAACTCCGTGCTGTTTCATAAAGTCGATTCCAATGATGCACTCGTCACATATATCTGCCACCAGGAATTGAAAAGTAAACACTAGATCAGCCAGTCGGGTCTTAAGACACACTTCTCCATATACTCTTGCTGCTTCTCCCGTTGCGGTTCTTAGACGGTAGTTATTGGTGTTATGAAGCCACGTCATCTTTACCAGGTCTCGACGTACTATGGATGCTGTCGCACCGGTGTCGATGGTAGCCACATGTTTGTTCCCGTCAATAGTAGTCTCCACAGTCAGACTCTTGTTGTCTCGTTTGGTCTGGGAGACCTGGATGGTGGTTCTGGGGCCATCGATACAAGAAACCAGCCTCTGCCCCTCGAAGTTGATTCTTACTCGTATCCCTGATTGGAAACGGATTGATGGGCAACGCTGGTGTTGTTGTTACCTTGCTCTGGGTTGGATCTCTTGCTTCCACAATGTTGACAACCGGTTTTATTTGGTGGTAGCCGGCATTGACGCTGTAAGCGGTCTTGTTGCAGTTCCAACATCTTACTGGTCCACTCCGCTGGTTCTTTTGTATTTCGCAGTCGTATTTATAAAATTTCCTTAGAACATCCTTAGACAGTTGCCCAGCTAGACGGTGTCTAAAGAGTTGGACAAGCCTTAGCCAATTTTGTATTTATAAATGCATTCCAACAATTGTCTAAACAACCCCTAAAACTGTCAACTTCGAATGAAAAACTAAATGGCAGTGTTCATGATGTATCCGTGCAGTGCTATTGTCTGTGTTTTGGTATACGAGTACAACAACTATAAGGCTCTGAGAGAGTGTGGCGTAGGACTTGAACTAGACCGAAAAAACAGCTGAATTGACTTTGTGTTACAGCTTTTCCAAGTCTCATAAAATGATTAAATTTGTGCAATTAATAAATGGAATTGATGAAAGTAGTATTTTTGCACCTCAAACTACTTAATCGTAACACTCTCAACATATAACATATTCAACAAAATTGTTTTTTGCTGTATCCATGGTCACTTTAGCCATAGTTTAGACAACCAATTTCGGTGTCTAAAGTTAGACATTTCTTAGACAGCGATGAAAAGGTTTATAAATACGATTTGGACTTGGACACTGTTCTAAGAGCTGTCCAAAGTTAGACATACTTTGGAATGGGATTATAAATACGACTGTTGATCTTTGGCACGAGCATTATTCGACTATGGCCTCTCTAAGTCGATGTACTCCATGAGAAGCCTGTTCTGCTGCTTCAATTGTCAAAGCGAATGCTAAAGTTTCAGAAAGAGTACGTGTTCTAGCAGTTCGCACAGACCTCTGAAGATGTATATCGGAAATGGCACGAACAAGGACTCAACAGCAAGCTGGTTGATGATTTCTTCTCCAGCATCCGGGTATGCCAGGTGAACCAGTCTTTCGACGTCTGCTTGGAGCTGCTGTAGACTTTCACCCCTTTTCTGTATTCTGTTATTGAGTTGGACTCGGAAGACTTCTTTCAAGTGGCTATCCCCAAAGCGTTTATCTATAGCTGCCACGAGAGAGCTGAAATCGCCGCTCTTACCAGCTGGAACTGTTTGAAGTAATTCAGCTGCTGGTCCTCTAAGAGCAAGAGTCAGTGCTATGTACTTGTCTTCGTCATCCCAGCCATTTGTTGTCGCGGCTGCCTCAAATTGTCTCTTGTTAACTGGCCAAGAAGACTGTCCATCAAATGTTGGGGGTTTCATCTCCTTTTTCCTTGCATACTCTCCAGCAGATTCTCGAATTTTTATTTTCCGGATTTGGTCTTATTCCTTGGACAGAACAGAGAACTGGTTATCGCATCGGCTTTCCAAACGATTCTCTATAACAGAAAGCTGTTTTTCCACACCTTCAACTCGTTCGTCAAGGGCACATATATTTTTCTCAATGTTACCCAATTTACCTTGTAGAATGTTTTTCAGACCTTCTAAAACATTCTGTTGCGCCTCAAGTCTTTCGAGAATATTCTGTTGTTCCTTCTTCTGTTCGCTTCGTTGTTCTTCAACCAGCTTCTTTTGCTCGTTTCGTTGCTCTTCCAGATTCTTTTGTTGTACTTCGAGTCGTTCGAGAACATTCTGCTGTTCCTTCTTTTGCTCGTTTCGTTGTGCTTCAAGTTGTGCGAGAACATTCTGCTGTTCCTTCTTTTGTTCATTTCGTTGCTCTTCCAGACGCCCGAGAATATTCTGCTGTTGCTCGTCAATCAGCTTCTTTTGTTGTACTTCGAGTCTTTCGAGAACATTCTGCTGTTCTTTCTTTTATTCTAATAAAAGCTTCATCATACTAGAAAAATCAACTTTTTCACTTACTTCCTCTTTTTTCCACTTCTGTTTCAAAAACAAAAGTGTTTACGTCTTCCCCTTGCTGTTCCAAATAGTTGCGCAAGCACAGGACGAGCTCATTTTTCGATCCCGCTCTAGAAAGATTTCGCCTACCTAACTCACTTTTAAGCTCAGTGCAGTTGAGCCCTTCCAACAACTTACCGATTTTCACTGTATTTAACTTTTTTTTTTGCACTTGTTGCACCTTTTCCTTCCACAGAACTTTATCTTTTATACTAATATTTATTTGAAATTACAAAGGATTACTTTACGATGAATACGCTTTTACTTAAAAACCGCGAACTATAAAAACAAAAAGGAATATCCGATTCCAAACAAATTAAATAAAAAATAACAAATTGCACGACCGATGTGCACGCGGGGAGAAATTTCGATAGAATGACGTTTGCTAGAAAAAAGGTATTGTAACGTGCGCTTGGTTCGCAAAAATAAAACTCTACCTTTCAATTTAATTCTACCACTTTTATTCAGTATCTACTTTCGATATACACTTTATTCGAACTCAACTCAATTACGTTTATTCAATATTCACACTATCACTTTCTAAATAAAACTGACTTCTGGTTGCGTCAGCTCCCTCTTTATATAGAAGTGTGAAACATCGAGAGATTTCTGGTAGTTTTTCTATGAACCATGATGTCTAGACAAGTTCCCCTCCCGGTATTTTTCTGCACACACACACACACTCACTCACAAACAACGTCTTCCATTATAGCACTCCATTATAGCGTTGCCAGCACTTGTGTTTTCGGTTTAACGTTTTCAATTAGAAAATTAGCATGAAATGTTGGTTGCACATTACACTGCCCCCTCCTTAAGATTGTTCGTCCCGAATAATTCCATTTGCAGCCTTCCCACTATATCGATGCAGCCGGTCACAATGCACTACTTTTAACTTGCCTCTTAGTCCTCTTTGGATGCGGTAGACCACGTCGTTAATCCTCGTGACAACAGTATAAGGACCTTCCCAGTTCTGCTGAAGTTTCGGTGACAATCCCTTTTGACGATGAGGATTATAAAGCCACACACGATCTCCTGCTTGGAATCCTGCCGTTGTCGCTTTTGTGTCATATCGGGTCTTCATCCGGTCGCCATACACTGTGGCCCATGTCCCTGATCTATTAGGTCTATCTGTAAGCCTACCCACCGCTGTGTTTGAATCACAGACATAACATTTTCGGAACCACTTCTCCACGTCATCTCTAACATGCAGCCAGTAAAAACGTTTTCGCACGTTCTCCAGCGTCTTGTTGACTCCCAGGTGGCTTCCTGTAGGGCTCCTATGCATCTTTTGTAAAACCTCCTTGATTTTCGATTGAGGAACAATAAGCTACATTACAAAAGATTTACCGTCAGGAGATTCCCATTTGCGCTCGAGTACGCCTTCTTGCACGCGAAGCGAGTCCCACTGTGCCCAATAGGCTTTGACAACAGGGCTTTGGTCAGAAATGTCGTTCCAGACAGGTTTTGTGTTGTTCTCTTTCCATTTGAGAATCGGTCCGATGTCTGGATCCTTCTTTTGAGCAGACCTCAATTCTTCCTTGTTCCATCCGAATATGGGTTCCATTCTCATCCGCTGAGTCTTGGTCTTTACTTTCCGCCAGCAATTCCATTGGGGATTTTCTACCTGATGTCCAATTCGGTAATGATAAGTCTGCGGTCTTACTCTACAGCTCGTGGATTGATTTTCTTGGACTTCACAACGTCGACAAGCAGTTTCAGTTTTAATTGGTGGCAACCGGCATTGTCGCTGTAAGTGCCCCGTCTTATTACAGTTCCAACATCTGGCAAGTCCGTTCCGCTGGCTCCTTTGTAGCTTAACTCCTGGGCATGATCCAGCCTCGACTATGGTTTCTCTTTGAAAACGCACCATTTGATAAGCTTGCTCAGATGCTTCCATTATTAATGCAAATTCTAGAGTTTCAGAAAGATTTCGTGTTCTAGCAGTTTGCACAGATCTCTGAAGATGTTTGTCAGAAATGGCACGAACGAAGGACTCAACAGCAAGCTGGTTGATGATTTCTTCTCCAGCATCCGGGTATGCCAGGTGAACCAGTCTTTCGACGTCTGCTTGGAGCTGCTGTAGACCTTCAACCCTTTTCTGGATTCTGTTATTGAGTTGGACTCGGAAGACTTCTTTCAAGTGGCTATCCCCAAAGCGTTTATCTATAGCTGCCACGAGAGAACTGAAATCGTTGCTCTTACCAGCTGGAACAGTTAGAAGTAATTCAGCTGCTGGTCCTCTAAGAGCAAGAGTCAGTGCTATGTATTTGTCTTCGTCATCCCAGCCATTTGCTGTTGCAGCTGCCTCGAATTGTCTCCTGTAAACTGACCAAGACGACTGTCCGTCGAATGTTGGTGGTTGTACTTCTCTTTGCTTTAGACAATCTCCACAAGTTTTCCGTAGCTCCATTTTCCGCATCTGGGGCCGAATTACGGCACACGCTATCGAATAAGTCGTATCGGAATTATGGGAATTTGGTATTACCGCTCACGATATCGAGTCATCTAGTACCACAATTCGGCATTCTCTCATCAGTTATCGATCGGAATTTCATTCGATGCATAAAGTGCTCTCTAATTCATACATGAAAGACTATCGAAACCATCTATTATCAATATTTCATTTAATAACACCATCCGAGTGTATTTTATGTTTAAATTTTCCGAAATTCTTACTTAATATTGTCTTTTTTTTACAAAGGCATAAATTTTACCTACCAAAAAATAACGAAATAAGTACAAAGAGACACCAGCGACATCTATGAATTAATAGAAACTCGAAATTTAATAGTGAATATTTGATGATACTTGTACAATTTTTAAAAGCAATACGATACGAGAGGTCACGTATGCTGTAATTCCAAAATGGTTACTCACTCACTCGATCTCTAATGCCACTCACTCACTCGATATCGTGAGCTGTAATTCGGCCCCTGGTCTAGTTCCTTAGCCATGCTTAAGATTCGTATCTCCAAAGTGGCAAGCTGACTTTCACATTGACTCTCAAGCTTGGAAAATCGTTTCTCAACACATTCAATGCGTTTTTCTAGGCCACAAACAGTTTTCTCAATGTTCCCCAATTTGCTTTCTAGAATGTTTTTCTGACCTTCCAAAACATTCTGTTGCGCCTCAAGTCTTTCGAGAATATTCTGTTGTTCTTTTGTTCGTTTCGTTGCTCTTCCAGACGTCCGAGAATATTCTGCTGTTGCTTGTTTTGTTCTAATAAAATCTTCATTATACTAGAAAAATCTTCACTTTCATTTCCTTCCTCTTCCTCCACTTCTGCTTCAAAGACAAAAGTGTTTACGTCTTCCCCTTCCTGTTCCAAATAGTTGCGCAAGCGCAGGACGAGCTCATTTTTTGATCCCGCTCTAGAAAGATTTCGCTTACCTAACTCACTTTTAAGCTCAATGCAGTTGAGCTCTTCTAACAACTTACCCATTTTCACTGTATATTGTTTTTATTTTTCTTTTTACTTTTTTTTTTTTTTTTACACTTTACTAATCAACTCGTTTTTTTTTTTTTAAATAAGTTTTACTTACACTTCTGACACATATGTAACGTGCGCTTAGTTCGCAAAAATAAAACTCTACCTTTCAATTTAATTCTACCACTTTTATTCAGTATCTACTTTCGATATACACTTTATTCGAACTCAACTCAATTACGTTTATTCAATATTCACACTATTACTTTCTAAATAAAACTGACTTCTGGTTGCGTCAGCTCCCTCTTTATATAGAAGTGTGAAACATCGAGAGATTTCTGGTAGTTTTTCTATGAACCATGATGTCTAGACAAGTTCCCCTCCCGGTATTTTTCTGCACACACACACACACTCACTCACAAACAACGTCTTCCATTATAGCACTCCATTATAGCGTTGCCAGCACTTGTGTTTTCGGTTTAACGTTTTCAATTAGGAAATTAGCATGAAATGTTGGGTGCACATTACAGTATGTTTGTTGTCTGGAAAGGAAAAGCGCGTCCAGCAACAATTTATGCTGATACCACGGCCGCTCAGCTGGGGGTGTGTTCGATGGAAAAGTTTTGATTAGTTATTTGAGGTAGGTAAATAATATTTTCTTTGATCGATTAAGTGGGTGGGTATTTGCTATTAAAATTTTCGTTAGTCCGAGGGTCAAAGAAAATTAGTGGGCGCCAGAAAATTTTTTTATTGAAAGGAATTTCCAAACCTTTGCTGAAAAGTAAAGAAAAGGAAAATACGACCCAGAATAGGAACGAATTTGAGTGGAAAACAAAAGATAGTTTTAGAGTATATGTAATATAGAATTTTTAATGTTCGAGTAATGGGGTTGGGAAAACCTTAAAATTCAGGATTAAAAACTAAATCTTTTCGGAATAATAAAGTTACAATAGTTTTTTTAAAAGATTGAGAAAAGCAAAAGAATGAAAGTAAACAGTAGTTTCGCCAAAGACAAAAGAAGCAAGAAAAGCCCGTTATCGTGCTGTCTTGAACATGCCGTATGGCAATGAAAAAGTTCGCAAGTCCCTCAATATACGGGAAATTAGCCGCACAAAAGACAACCAGAATTATATTCACAAATGCAAGCAAAACTGCACAAAGTTCAAAAGACGCACAATTCACAAGAAAAATTTTCACTCTACTTATCTATTTAACCAATTGTTGCTCGTTCAATTCCTGTGTCCTAAACTGACACTTTTCCAAGTTCTCCTGTTGGGAAATTCTGTGCTGGCCCGTTCCGCCATAACCCTTTATCCACACGGAAGGAAACAAGAAAAATTGCTCAAGTAATGATTAATTTACCAAAACAAGTCACAAGACTTGCAACTTGTAAGTTTTGAAAACCAAAAAAAAAAAAATTTCAAAAAAAATTAACCAATAGGCTGATCAAATCAAATCGCTTTTCAAATCGTTTTATCGCCTTTTCTCACAAAACCTCGATGTTCTATAGCCAACAATGAAGTGACTTCCCCAACTCTCTTGTCAAGCTGTCTCATGTACGTCGATTTGTCTTGGCCGTTCATTCAGCCACAGTGGGTTCCATTACGGATATTTAGCACCAATCAGCGTTTTGCGTGAGAGGACTACCGTTTTATTTGGAATACCCTACTGTCTCTCAATTTTCCCCTTAGCCACCAAATTTCCAAGATCTTGGGAAAGTATGGTCGGCTTACAGCTGACGGAAGAGTTCAGTGCCTTTTTTTTTGTAGCGAAAGCGATAAATCGAAGACATGCACCATTCTGTGCAACTAAAAGGTAAGCTACATCGGTGGTAAGAAAAGTTATGTGCAGAACGGGTCCGCAGACAATTTTTCTAGTAACGACGTAGCAAAATGTTTCGAAGAGAAGGAGGAAAAATTGGTAACGCGTATTTTTTTTACAATCTAGATCTGGTGGACTTTTGTTCAGATTTTTATCAGGGAAAGACTGAAAAATAACGTGATTTTCCTGCAACAAAGTTTAAGTGGCGATTAGTAATTAAAGTTAAAGTTAAAAGTTGGGCACTCGGCCATTGAAAAGTGTATTCGTTGGGTACTTTGCCATTGATGTTTTTGTGGTGATTAACTTATGTATCAGTGTTATTGTATGTGTGTGATGACGGATTTGTGTGTATGTAGTTATATATGTATGATGGATGATTTGTGTTGGATGAATGGTTTGTTTGCCTCAGTGTAAGTATGTGTGTATGTGTGATGACTATTTGTGTATGAAAATAGGTTTGTGTGTGTGATGATTGTGATGGTTTCTAATATTGTTTCTCCGTGTGGTTTGTGTATGTGATGTTTGATCTGATGTGTTTAGTGTAGGTTTGTGTATTTGATCGTTTGGACAGACTCCTTCTGTCTTTACTCTATATTCACACACAGCGTTGCGTGCGAGTCTCCAGCCAACCTGCTGGCTCGACACGATTGATGACCATCCGGGTGGAAAGATGGGGTGGGTATAAAGGAATCGGAAAGTGATTAGGAGGGGTAAAGAGTTTTTCAGAACCGTCCGTTCTGCTCGCAAGTGGTTGGTTGCTTTTGCAGGGTTCTCTGTGAGTACGCCACTGGTTGATGGGACCATGGCTGCCCTCAACTCACCCAGAACCATGCAGCTGCGACCAAAATTAAGAGAATAAGGGTTTTCGAACAAACTATCGTAAGATGGTTTTTGTTGTGGTAAATTTTACCGCAACAAATCCCACCCTTACCTCCCAGGAAATGTGCTTACTTTTCCTAAGAAACGTAAACCATTTCCTAAAGTACTACCACACACACAGGAAAAAGAGGAAACAGATGGATGGGTAAACAACACAAGTAAAAGTTTCATCAAGACAAAGTAAAACCGAGTTTTAGAAAATTAGAAAAGAAGAGAAGTAAAACTGAAGAAAATGTAAAAGTAAAAATATAAAGACTAATAAATAAAAAAAAATAAACATGAGTTTTAAGCATAAAAAGAAGAATGAAAGTTTATATTTAAGAAAAGAAAAACTAAGCAAGATTAAAGGGAAAGAAATAGAGTTCGGATGTGAATTATATTAAAAAGTATCAAAAATTACAAAAAAAAAACAAAAAAAAAAATTATTAAGTTAACTCAAAATTAGAGACTTCTACTCTCAATGGCCTCATCATCATCATCTCTCTTGTGATATTGAGTTGATTGGTTGTGTTTCTTAGTGAGCTCCGAGTAAAATAAATAAAAAGTGCTTTTTTGGTTTTCAAAGTACCCCTACTAATTGTGATTAGTGACTAAAAAAGAATTTAAGACAGTGACTTTACTCATAAAATAGTTTCAGTGCTTTTAGTTAGCATAAAATCATTAAATTTATATATATATTCCATCTTGGCATATTATTTTCTTTTCCTATTTACATAAACCCTTTGTCTACACCTACAGCCCTCACAAATACATTTATAACCCTCTTCCCCTTGTTAATCATGAATTTATGCAGTGAATGTTCTTCTGATCTTCCCCCTCATGGAGATTTTGTCACCTGCTCCAAATGTAATGGAAAGTTGCATTTTCAATGCAGCACGGTCACTGAAAGATCATATAGAACAATGTCAGCAACTAAAAAAAAAGAGTGGAGGTGCTCAGCGTGCAGGAAAGAAATAGCCAACCTGAACTTGCATAATAATGTTGGATCGTCGGCAAATACTCCAAACCAACCACCACCAAAACGAACGAGAAGTACTTCCTCTCCAGAAGTCAACAATAAACAAGACGAAGGAGGAAATTACAATGCAACCATTCTACAAGAGTTGAAAGAAATGAGAAAAGAAATGTCCGAAATTAAGTCAAGCTGTGATTTTGTGGCCAGCAAATATGAACAAATTAATAATAACATAAATGTAAACAACGATCTGATAAAAAAACTATCAAATGAAATCAATGAGCTGAAACAAAACAATTTAAAAAAAGATGAAATCATACACACAATGGAAACAAAAATAAACACACTTGAACAACATCTACTAAAATCTAACATAGAAATTAAAAACATAAAACCAACAACAAACGAAAACCTAATCAAGGTAGTGCAAGAACTGGGAGAGACCATTAATTTTAATTTAATTTTTATTAGCTTAATACAAGCTTAAAATAACTTAAACATACTAAACTTAAACTAATTAAAACTAATTAAAGCTAAATTAAACTACAGGGATGAGAAATGGTTTAAGAGGAGGACTTTCAGACATGAACTTGAAAGATTAAGGTCGAAAAGAAAAGGAACAGAGTTAATCTTACTCATCATGCGGGTTAGGGGTTCGTTGAGACCATAGGATGTACGATGAGCAGGAAGGAAAAAAAATCGGGATGATCTTACGTTTCGGGGATTAGTGTTGAAGGAGATAAGATCTAAAAGGGGGGAGCAGTCAGTGTTACCAGTCAGAAGTCGGTGAATGAATATGATGTCAAAGACATTCCTTCTGTTTTCTAGGGAGTGAAGATTAAGGATTGCGAGACGTTCGCGGTAAGGAGGCAGGGTGAGAAAGTTTCTAACATCGTAGAGATCCCGAAGGGCAAACAGCAGAAAACGACGTTGAACACTTTCGATCCTAGAGATATGAACCGCTTGATATGGAGCCCACACTTGCGATGCATACTCTAGGAGAGGGCGAACATAGGCAATATAGAGGGATTTCGTTACAAGAGGGTTATGGAACTCTTTGGACCATCTCTTGATAAAACCAAGGGCGGAATTAGCTCTTGATATTACCTCGTCAATATGAGAACGAAAATTTAATTCGCTGTCGCAGAGAACTCCTAAATCTCGGATAAGCTGCACACGGTTTATGGAAATGTTCTGAAGATAATAGGATCTGGGGGGAGGTTTATTACTTTTACGAGAAAAAGTTATTGCTTCGCATTTGGCAATGTTTAACTCAAGAAAGTTTTTAGAACACCAAAAGACGAATGAATCGAGGTCATTTTGAAGCTGGAGAGAGTCTCGATCGGAGGTGATGACTTTGAAAATTTTAGCGTCATCCGCGTAAAGTGAGATAGAAGAATATTGGATGATCTGTTCGACATCATTGATGGCAAGAATGAAAAAAAGGGGTCCAAGATGGCTACCTTGGGGCACACCGGAGGTTGCCACAAAAGGAACTGAAAGTGTAGAACGGAAACGAACTCTATATTGGCGGTTATCCAAATATGAAGATATCCATTTGAGTAGGATAGGGCTGAAACCGAGGAAGGAAAGTTTAAAGAGGATTAAAGTGTGAGAGATTTTGTCGAAAGCTTTGCTGAAATCTGTGGTAATGACGTCTACTTCGTTTCCTTTTTCCATCGCAGAACGAGAGAAGGAAACAAACTCAACTAGATTAGTGGTTGTAGACCTTCCCTTACAGAAACCATGCTGCTTGGAGGATATCATCGATTTGCACTGGAAAGAAAGTATTTCATACAGAATGCTTTCGAAAAGCTTAGGGATATGAGAGAGTTTGGCTATGGGTCTATAGTTAGAAATTAGGTTTTTGGGGCCTTTTTTATGGATAGGTGAAATAACAGATATTTTCCATAAGTCCGGAAAAACACCACTTGAAAGGGAAAGTTTGAAAAGGTTAGTGATAGGAAGGGCTAAAGTCGAACAACATTTTTTAAGCAAAATAGCAGGAATGCCATCTGGACCTGGATTATACTCGTCTTTGAGTTTGAGGAGACCATTAAGAACAGTTGACTGATTAAAGCTTAGATTGGAAGGCCCAGTAGAGAAATGACGAAGATAGGAAAAGTAAGTCTGGTCTAGATCTGGGGTTTTTTGGGCAAAAGACAGTTTAAAGTAACTTGCAAAAAGATTTGCGATTGTTGTTGGTTCGTTGGAAGATTGGCTTTCGTAGTGAAGAGAAGGAGGGAAACCATCATTTTTCTTTTTATAATTGATAAACTTATAAAACGATTTTGGCTCCGAGATTAGATTAGCTTGGGTGGTGGATGTAAAGTCATTGTAAAGAGCTTCATTGAGGTTGGAAAATTTATAAAACACTCCAATGTTATCAGAGTAATCAAAAACTGAACGGGAGCGTAGAAATTTATTCCAGAGCTTATTTCTCTTGTTTCGTAGCTCACGTAGTCTAACTGTCCTATCCACCCACACGACGTTACTGATATTTACAGAACGAGAGCGAAAAATCCACAGAGATCGGCTGTCATTGTTTCGTTTGCAAGCTATGCATGCAAGCAAAAATTTGTCAAACAAGCTAAGACTG
Source organism: Melanostoma mellinum (assembly GCA_914767635.1). Lineage (NCBI taxonomy): Eukaryota > Metazoa > Arthropoda > Insecta > Diptera > Syrphidae > Melanostoma > Melanostoma mellinum. Next base: position 92,934,790 of record OU612059.1, on the reverse strand, counting down.
TGCGAAGAGAGAAGCAGATCAACAGCGACGCCGATGTTATTGTAAATAACCACCTTACCCCAACAAATAGACACCTACTTTGGCTTGCCAAAAACAAAGCTAGAGAGTGCAATTGGAAGTTTGTATGGGAAACATCAGGAAAAATATTAGCTCGTAAAGTTGAAAACGGTGAAGTTGTGCACATATGCACTGTAAATGATATTGACAAAATTAGTAATTAGTCTACACACGATAATATGCGAAAATTAGAAGAGCGAATTAATACATATGATATGATGGAAGAACAAGTTAGTGAGTTAGATTTCGAAATTGATTTTAGGGTGCTGCGTGGTTTTATTGGTTTGAATGCTATTGATTTTAAAAAATTAAATTTTTGTTGTTTGTGTATGAATATTCAATCGCTTTGAAAAAATTGGAATTGTTTCATGGCTGAAATTCAAAGCTTTATAAGTTATTTAAATATTGTAACGTGAACCCAACATTTTATACCAACTTCCTAATCGAAAAACGTTCAACCGAAAACACAACTGGCAACACTATAATGGAATGGTATAAATGACAGGCGTTGCTTGTAAGCCAGTGTGTGTGAGTGTAGAGATGCTTGACAGCAAATGTGGAGAACATGTAGAAGTTACTGGAGAGTTCTAGATGGCATGTCATTCGATATAAATAGCCCGCCCGAGGCAACCAGAGGGCAGTTTTGTTTATAGAGTGATAAAGTTAAGAGTAAATACAAGTGATAGTCCAAAAGTTGAGTTGAGTTGAAATACTGAATAAAAGTGGTAGAAATAAAGTAATAAGTGAAGTTATTTTGCGAACTAAGCGCACGTTACATTGGTGTCAGAAGTGTAAATAAAACTTATTTGAAAAAAAACGTGTTGATTAGTAAAGTGTAAAAAAAAAAAAAAAGTAAAAAGAAAAATAATAATTATATACAGTGAAAATGGGTAAGTTGTTAGAAGAGCTCAACTGCATTGAGCTTAAAAGTGAGTTAGGTAAGCGAAATCTTTCTAGAGCGGGATCGAAAAATGAGCTCGTCCTGCGCTTGCGTAACTATTTGGAACAGCAAGGGGAAGACGTAAAAACTTTTGTTTTTGAAATAGAAGTGGAAGAAGAGGAAGTAAGTGAAAGTGTAGATTTTTCTAGCATGATGAAACTTTTGTTAGAACAGCGAAACGAGCAAAAGAAGGAACAGCAGAATGTTCTCGAAAGACTCGAAGTACAACAAAAGAAGCTGATTGAAGAGCAACAGCAGAATATTCTCGGACGTCTGGAAGAACAACGAAACGATCAAAAGAAGGAACAGCAGAATGTTCTCGAACAACTGGAAGCACAACGAAACGAACAAAAGAAAGAACAACAGAATATTCTCGAAAGACTTGAGGCGCAATTGAATGTTTTGGAAGGTCAGAAAAACATTCTAGAAGGTAAATTGGGTAACATTGAGAAAAATGTATGTGCCCTAGACGAACGCGTTGAAGGTGTGGAGAAACAGCTTTCTGTTGTAGAGAATCGTTTCGAAATCGTAGAAACCCGATGTGATAAACAGTTCTCTGTTCTGACCAAGGAATTGGACCAGATCCGGAAAATAAAAATTCGAGAGTCTGCTGGGGAGTTTGCGAAGAAAAAGGAGATGAAACCCCCAACATTTGATGGACAGTCTTCTTGGCCAGTCTACAAGAGACAATTTGAGGCAGCCGCGACAACAAATGGCTGGGATGACGAAGACAAGTACATTGCACTGACTCTTGCTCTTAGAGGACCAGCAGCTGAATTACTTCAAACAGTTCCAGCTGGTAAGAGCGGTGATTTCAGTTCTCTCGTGGCAGCTATAGATAAACGCTTTGGAGATAGCCACTTGAAAGAAGTCTTCCGAGTCCAACTCAATAACAGAGTCCAGAAAAGGGGTGAAAGTCTACAGCAGCTCCAAGCAGACGTCGAAAGACTGGTTCACCTGGCATACCCGGATGCTGGTGAAGAAATCATCAACCAGCTCGCTGTTGAGTCTTTCGTTCGTGCCATTTCCGATATACATCTTCAGAGGTCTGTGCGAACTGCTAGAACACGTACTCTTTCCGAAACTTTAGCATTCGCATTGACAATTGAAGCAGCAGAACAGGCTTCTCAGGGAGTACATCGACTTAGAGAGGCCATAGTCGAAGAATGCTCGTGCCAAAGAGCTGAAATACAAAAGAACCGGAGCGGACTAGCAAGCAAGAGATCCAACCCAGAGCAAGGTAACAACAACACCAGCGTTGCCTATCAGCCCGTTTCCCATCAGGGAAACGAGTAAGAACCAACTTCGAGGGGCAGAGGCTGGTTTCTTGTATCGATGGCCCCAAAACCACCATCCAGGTCTCCCAGACCAAACGCGACAACAAAAGTCTGACTGTGGAGACTACTATTAGCGGGAACAAACATGTGGCTACCATTGACACCGGTGCCACATTATCCATAGTACGTCGAGACCTGGTAAAGATGACGTGGCTCCATAACACCAATAGCTACCGTCTAAGAACCGCAACGGGAGAAGCAGCAAGAGTATATGGAGAAGTGTGTCTCAAGATCCGACTGGCCGATCTAGTGTTTACTCATCAATTCCTGGTGGCAGATATATGTGACGAGTGCATCATTGGAATCGACTTTATGAAACAGCACGGAGTTATTTTGGATATCGGTAATCAAGTTTTGAAATACCAAAATAAAGAAATTCCAATGACCTATTCGAATGAAAATACGTCAACACTGAGGACTGTCATCACGGAAGATCTGATTCTGCCTCCTTCTTCTGAAGTGTTCGTTTGGACAAAACTGGAAGGTGAGTTTGGAAGCCTTCGATACCTCATGGTGGAACCAGACCCAGAGTGTTCCTCCCAAAGCGTCATCATTGGGAAAACACTGGTAGCACCGAAAAACAAAATGGTCCCCGTACGATTACTAAACACCAGACCGTACGATGTAAAGTTGAAGAAAGGAGAAGTCGTTGGACGTTGCGAATCGGTTGCAGCAATTACGAAGATCACAGACGAGGCCCCGAGAAAAACGTTAACTCCGGAGGAGCTCATAACCATCAGAGCTAAAATACTGAGTTCATCCAACCTTGATCACCAACAAACAAGGATGGCTGAAAATCTCCTACAAGAGTACACTGACATCTTCGCATCGAAAAAGGGACAATATGGTAGGACACAGTTGGTGCAGCATCGCATCAACACAGGAGATGCAAGACCGATTCGTCAACCCACAAGACGCCTTCCACTGGCCAAACAAGGTGAGGTTGAGGACATGATAACAGCAATGAAGAAGGATGGTCTTATCGAAAATTCCAAAAGTCCTTGGGCGTCACCAGTGGTGCTAGTGAAAAAGAAAGATGGAAGCACTCGTTTTTGTGTGGACTACCGAAGGCTGAATGATGTGACTAAGAAGGACAGCTATCCCCTGCCCAGAATCAGTGATACCCTGGATGCCATGGAGGGAGCCCAGTGGTTCTCGACGCTGGACTTGAAGAGTGGATATTGGCAAGTTGACATCCACCCTGATGATCGGGAAAAGACGGCATTTTCTACAGGTAATGGGCTCTGGCAGTTTAAGGTTATGCCGTTTGGGCTATGCAACACTCCGGCAACATTCGAGCGTTTGATGGAGTGCGTTCTTCAAGGACTGACGTGGAAAGCTTGCCTAGTCTACTTGGACGATGTCATGGTTTACGGGAAAACATTTGACCAACATTGTAAGAACCTTAAAGCCGTGTTTCAGAGACTTCGAGAGGCTAACCTTAAACTGAATCCAGAAAAATGTGCACCTTTCAAAACCGAAGTCAAGTATTTGGGACACATCATCTCATCCCAAGGAGTAAAGACTGATCCTGAAAAAGTTGACTCCGTCAAAAATTGGCCAACACCACAGGACAAACATCAACTCCGAAGCTTTCTGGGACTTGCCACATATTACCGACGTTTCGTTAAGAACTTTGCTGGAGTTGCAATGAGTTTGCATCAGCTCACCGAAAAAGGGAAGCAGTTTAAATGGTCAGGTGAGTGCGAGAAATCTTTTCAGGAACTCAAATACCGCCTCTGTAACGCTCCAGTGCTGGCATATCCAACACCTGGCAAAACGTTCATCATCGACGCTGATGCAAGCAACGTTGGAATCGGGGCGGTACTATCCCAAGTGCATGATGGCGAAGAGAAAGTGGTGGCATACTACAGCAAGGTCCTATCGAAACCCGAAAGGAACTACTGCGTGACCAGAAGGGAACTGCTAGCTCTTATCTTGGCAACAAAGCACTTCCATAAGTACATCTATGGACAGAAATTCCTTCTGCGGACAGACCACGGTGCTCTGAGCTGGCTGTTGAACTTCAAAAATCCAGAAGGTCAAGTCGCAAGGTGGATAGAAAGATTGCAGACCTATGACTACCAGATCCAACACCGCAGAGGAAAGCTGCACTCAAACGCCGATGCATTATCACGAAGACCTTGCAAAGTGGATTGCAAGCATTGCAGGCGGCAAGAAGACAAAGAAATCATTACCGCTCAGCGACTAAGAGCTGACCCCATAAGCGGATGGAGCAATGAGGAAGTGAGGACTGCTCAACAGGAGGATCCAGATATCGAACCCATTCTCGCATGGAAAGAAAATGAAGAGAAACCGGAATGGGGAGACATTTCTGACAGGAGTCCAGTTCTTAAAGCCTATTGGGCACAGTGGGACTCACTATATGTGCAAGAAGGTGTCCTCAGGCGAAGATGGGAATCCGCTGACGGTAAGTCATATGTGATGCAGCTGATCGTACCGCAATCGAAAGTCAGTGAAGTTCTTCAGGAGATGCACGACGGACCTTCTGGAGGCCACCTGGGGGTAAACAAAACACTGGAGAAGGTGCGACATCGGTCCTACTGGTTACATGCTAGAGATGACGTGGAGAAGTGGTGCCGAACATGTGACAAGTGTGCTGCAACCAAAGGACCTGGTAGGAAGATTCAAGGTAAGATGCATCAGTACAACGTTGGATCGCCTTTTGAGAGGATTGCAGTAGATGTGGCTGGGCCTTTTCCAGAGACCAACGCTGGAAACAAATACATTCTGGTTGTAATGGACTATTTTAGCAAGTGGCCTGAGGCGTATGCCATCCCAAATCAAGAAGCCAAAACGGTGGTCGACCAGATTGTGTTTAACTGGGTGAGTAGGTTTGGCGTGCCTATGGAACTCCATTCCGACCAAGGGAGGAACTTTGAGTCAAACATCTTCCAAGGAGTGTGCGGACTACTTGGCATTAAGAAGACGAGAACCACACCGCTTCATCCACAATCTGATGGGATGGTTGAAAGATTCAACCGAACCTTGAAAGAACACCTCACCAAGGTCGTGGGCGACTACCAAAGAGACTGGGATAGGCACGTACCACTATTCCTGATTTCCTATAGAAGTGCAGTACATAGCTCGACAGGACAAACACCATCTGACATCCTGTTCGGGAAAACCATGCGGCTGCCCAGCGAACTTAAATTTGGATGCCCCACAGAGGAGCCACAGGACACAAACGAGTATGTGGACGACCTCAAGGAGAGACTCGCTGACATCCATAAAAGAACAAGGGAACGGATGAAAACCTACAGCGACCGGATGAAGACACGGTACGACACAAAAGCGACAACGTCAGGATTCCAAGCAGGAGATCGTGTGTGGCTTTATAATCCTCATCGTCAAAAGGGATTGTCACCGAAACTTCAGCAAAACTGGGAAGGTCCTTATACTGTTGTCACGCGGATTAACGACGTGGTTTACCGCATCCAAAGAGGACTAAGAGGCAAGTTAAAAGTAGTTCATTGTGACAGGCTGCATCGATATAGTGGCGAGGCTGCAGATGGAATTATTCGGGACGAACAATCCTAAGGAGGGGGCAGTGTAACGTGAACCCAACATTTTATACCAACTTCCTAATCGAAAAACGTTCAACCGAAAACACAACTGGCAACACTATAATGGAATGGTATAAATGACAGGCGTTGCTTGTAAGCCAGTGTGTGTGAGTGTAGAGATGCTTGACAGCAAATGTGGAGAACATGTAGAAGTTACTGGAGAGTTCTAGATGGCATGTCATTCGATATAAATAGCCCGCCCGAGGCAACCAGAGGGCAGTTTTGTTTATAGAGTGATAAAGTTAAGAGTAAATACAAGTGATAGTCCAAAAGTTGAGTTGAGTTGAAATACTGAATAAAAGTGGTAGAAATAAAGTAATAAGTGAAGTTTTATTTTGCGAACTAAGCGCACGTTACAATATAATTGTTTTAACGGAAATTAACATTAATGAGGAAGAAAATTGCCTGTATCGCATTGAAGGTTTTAATATGGAGTTTATGCATAGAAAAGGATCTGGGTTAGGAGGAATTGCTATGTTCATAAGGCAAGATATATGCTATGAAAGACTTTCTACGGACGCATTAAGCTACGACAGTCTCAATATAAAAATTGAAAATAATGGTGGAATTAAGAATATTTATGGAGTTTATAGATCGCCGTCACTGAATAAAAACTTATTTATTGAAGAATTTGATGAAATTTGTAAAATCGACAAAAGCTCAATAGTTCTGGGAGACGTTAATACCGACGCCCAAGATTTGGATAACTCTGTTACGAAAAAATTTCTGGAAATGATGTCTTCGAAAGGCTTAATGAACGTGATTAAAAAGAGTACCAGAATAAACATGACAACAGGAACCGGCTCATTGATTGACCCCTTGTTTGTTACACTTCCGGAAAACGATATAATTTCAGCTGTAATAGAAACCAATATATCTGATCATTTTACAACCTTTTACGGTACTAAGCAAAATACGGAACAGATAAACACAGTTTGCTAACCACTTACAAAAATTAACCAAGAAAAGGTAAATCAACTTATACAACAAACGAATTGGCAAGAAATGTATGAAAATGAAAACGATGTCGATCAAATTTACAATAAGTTTGTTGAGAAAATGAAGAATATATATGCGAATTCAACTGAAATACTTAAAAGGAAAAAACGTCAAAACAAAAATTGGATAACGCCATATATACTAGAGCTTTGCAAAAAAAGAGATGAACTATATAGAAGATGGAGAAATAATCTACGAAATGAAGTATACAAGTCTGAATATAAAAGATATAGAAACTATGTCAACAAAAATATACAAATAGAGAAGTCAAACTTTTACAAAGCAAAATTAGCGAATGTGAAACATGATCCGAAAAAGACTTGGAGTGTTATAAATGAACTACTGGGTAGAAAAAAACCATCAATTGATGAAATTATTGAAAAAAATCTTTGTACTCAATCAAACACTGCCATCATTGCAGAAGAATTTGCTATGCTATATTCTACACAAGCGTCTAAGATTGCACATATATGCAGTAAAAAAACTTGCTATCAACCGAGCCAATATATAGCACAAACAATATATGTAGATGAAGCTGATGAAACAGAAATTAAAAATATACTATGTAAACTGAATACGAACAAAAGTCCAGGAGTTGATGGAATAAGAGCGTGTGATATTAAAAATAATGCGCGTTGCCTAACACCAATTATACAAACAATTATAAACAGAAGTCTTAGCCAAGGATGCATCCCAAAATTTCTGAAAACGTCTGTTATTCGTCCCATTTATAAAGGAGGAAAGAAAAATGAGATTCAGAATTATAGGCCGATTTCAATTCTACTAGTGGAGGACCGTAAGCTTTTTACCTAGGAATCCAGGGCCAGTCCATGGATTTTCATGAAATTTTCGGAAATGTGTTTTGGATGGCGTATAGAAAAAAGTTAAAAAATAAAATTTCACCGCTCTCAATTTTTTAATTATTTTTAAAATTAATTATTAACTTTTAGAATTTTATTTTATTTATTTAGGGTATTTTAGATAAGGTTTTCCAAAGCGTAAGGATGAATAGGTTTGGTTAAAACAAAAAAAATTTGTATGAGAGGGGGGGTCTATATCCATCCGTGTAGGTGCGGGGGGCAATTTTATATGAAATTTACTTCATTTTTTAAAAAACTATTAAAAATCAACTAAGCCACTTACTTTCTCATACTTTAGTGTTTTTGAAAGCTATTGCTTTGTTCTTTAACAAAAATTTTAATTTGAGTTCACTTAATGAAAAGTTTTGGAGAAATCAATCCTCAAAGTCAAAATTTTGAAAAAAGAAAATATTTTTTTCTTAATTAATTTTTTTTTTCATAATTTTGCCCCACAAACGGCCATTTTTTCTTTTCATGTTCAATGCTTTTATTAATATTTACTCAGAGCAAAAAACCGAACAAAAAAATTTTTCTTGGTTTAAGAGAAATTAAAAAAAAACGAAAGATACTTTTATCCAGAAAACGAAATGTCGTTAATTTCCCGCTAATTTAACTTTTTTCATTGAAGTGAAATATGAAATGTGTCTTAAATAGCATATAAAACAAAGTTAAAAAAAAAAATTTTGTATGATCTTAATTTTAATATAAATTATAAATAATTATTAAAATTTTAGAGTTATATTTTAATTATATTAGTTTTAAGTTAAATTTTAAAACTAAGACCTATTAATTGGTCTCAAAGGACACCACATATACTGATTTGTGCTCTAGATGCTATTTCTGGTCAAACGTGTTGATGGATCCAAATAAATATGGTTTTTTGCCAAATAAATACTCGCGAATTTTTCTACGTGCGTTCAGTATGCAAACAAACATATATCAATAAGGGATGTATCAATTCTTATATAAAAGAAAGAACTACACATCAGCATGCTCCCCACCTAAAAAAAAACTTCGAGCCGTTAATTTAACTGATTTAAGTCTCTTTGAATGGTTAAAAATTCAAAATTTGGCAAAAAACCACATTTTTTCAGTTCCATCAACTCGTTTGAGAGGAAACAGCATTTAGAGCACAAATTAGTATATGTGCTGTCCTTTGAGATGAAATTTCAAGTTTGTAATAGGTCTTAGTTTTAAAATTTAACTTAAAACTAATATAATTAAAATATAACTCTAAAATTTTAATAATTATTTATAATTTATATTAAAATTAAGATCATACAAAATTTTTTTTTTTTAACTTTGTTTTATATGCTATTTAAGACACATTTCATATTTCACTTCAAGGAAAAAAGTTTAATTAGCGGGAAATTAACGACATTTCGTTTTCTGGATAAAAGTATCTTTCGTTTTTTTTTAATTTCTCTTAAACCAAGAAAAATTTTTTTGTTCGGTTTTTTGCTCTGAGTAAATATTAATAAAAGCATTGAACATGAAAAGAAAAAATGCCCGTTTGTGGGGCAAAATTATGAAAAAAAAATTAATTAAGAAAAAAATATTTTCTTTTTTCAAAATTTTGACTTTGAGGATTGATTTCTCCAAAACTTTTCATTAAGTGAACTCAAATTAAAATTTTTGTTATAGAACAAAGCAATAGCTTTCAAAAACACTAAAGTATGAGAAAGTAAGTGGCTTAGTTGATTTTTAATAGTTTTTTAAAAAATGAAGTAAATTTCATATAAAATTGCCCCCCGCGCCTACACGGATGGATATAGACCACCCCTCTCATACAAATTTTTTTTGTCTTAGCCAAACCTATTCATCCTTACGCTTTGGAAAACCTTATCTAAAATACCCTAAATAAATAAAATAAAATTCTAAAAGTTAATAATTAATTTTAAAAATAATTAAAAAATTGAGAGCGGTGAAATTTTATTTTTTAACTTTTTTCTATACGCCATCCAAAACACATTTCCGAAAATTTCATGAAAATCCATGGACTGGCCTTGGATTCCTAGGTTTTGCCTTTTTTATGTCTAACGGTCCTCCACTATACCCGTTGTGGAAAAATGCTTGGAAGAAATTGTATCAAAACGCTTAACCAAATTTATTGAGAAACATCGCTTGATACAAGCTAACCAGTATGGGTTTCAAAAAGGCAAAAGCACCGGAAAACTTCTTGGGGAATTCTGCAACACGGTTAACATGAGTCTCAATAAAAACCATCATATTTTGGTTATGTTCGTGGACTTTAGCAAAGCATTTGACACGTTGAGTCACGAAAAACTGTTGGATGTTTTGTACAAGATTGGCATTAGAGGAACTCTATGGAAATGGATGGAGAGCTATCTAATAGGAAGAACTTTTAAAGTTAAAGTTGGAAGCAGAATGAGTCAAGAAAGGGTTTGCACACAAGGTGTACCACAGGGTTCAAAACTTGGTCCAGTTCTCTTTATATTATTTACAAATGCGCTACTTCAAGTTCTTAAGATCAGCACCGTTTTTGCATAGGCTGACGATATAGCAATTGTTGTAAGACACAGGTGTCTAACAACAGCTATTTCTATAATGCAACAGGAGTTTGATGAAGTTGCTCGATGGTGTCACGATTTTGGATTGGTAGTGAATGCCACGAAAACGAAGCTTATGCATATTCGCACACCAAGTCAGCAAGAAGAGAGAATATGTATCTTCTATCAAAACCCAGTGTGCCCAACGTGGAAAAAAGGTGATCCAATCGAAATTGTAAAATCCATCAAATATCTGGGAGTTACAATAGATGACCACTTCCTATGGCGCGAGCATATCGACAACATACGGATAAGTATGAGAAGTGCTATGTTTGCCCTTTATTACCTTGAGAGATACTCAACAAAAGATGTCCAAAAACAAGTTTACTTTTCGCTGGTTGAATCCCGTTTAAGGTACGGAGTACTTGCATGGGGAAACGCTTCTAAAGCACACACAGATAAGCTTGTTAATCTGCAACATAGAATCATCAAAATAATTGATAAAAATAACCGTTATTTCAAGTTTCTGAGTGTAGGCAATATATTTAAGATGACAGCAATACTGGAGTATTACGATGACCGGAGATTTCAACAGCGTATTTCGCACAACATAAACACCAGGAGACGAGCGCAGGGTCTACTTGAAATTCCAGCTGTTTACAACAATTATGGAAGAAGACAACTGGCTTTTACTATACCATCCATTCTAAATCAACTTCCAACAAACTTAAAAAATATTCAAAACTTTAAAAAACGCAAAAAATGTATAAAAATTTTCTTTTTAAACTAACTTTGAAACTAGTTAATTAATTAATTAATCAATTAGTGTAAATTATTCTTGTAACTGTATAAATCTCAAAAAATGCACATAAATTCTTTAAATTAACACTTTATACCTCAATTCAATTCAAAATGTTCTTGAAAATTCAAACACCCACAGATAAGCATAAAGCTTCGTGGGTAGCACAATCATTGTTAAAAACTTTAAATTGAATAAAAAATCTTTGTAAATCTAAATCTAATCAACAAACAGCTTGAGGTCTTTTATGTGCCACGTTCCGCGATCTTTCCCTTTATCATCTTTCAGTACGTATGTCCAAGGTTGATACGAAAAGGCCCAACAAACTTTGGTGCCAATTTCGCAGCATAGTAGTTCGCAGCGTCGGAGAGTACAACATTTCTACGCCACACGAGATCGCCAAGTTGATACTGCGTGTCTCTCCGGCGTAGATTGTAAATCTGGGCCGACTTCTTAGTCGCTACCCCTAGCTTCTTAGCAATATCTTCTCTGAGCTTCTTGAACGAAGCTCCTATCTTTTCTTGGGATTGGTGACTCTCTTCACCATCGATCCTCGACTCGAAATCACGACCACTAGTGGCCATGTTTCTTCCAAAGTTTGCGAAGTAAGGCGAGAAACCTAACACCTCATGTTGCGAAGTCCGGATCGCACAGGCCACCTTTGCCAGCTGCGTATCCCAACTCCGATGATTTTCAGAGACATAAGCTCTCAACGTAGTCTTGATTATCTGGTTAATTCTTTCCGCAGGGTTAGCTTGGGGATGTTAATGTGCAGTATACCTCAGACTCGACGCGTATTCTGCACACAGGGACTGCAGTTCTTTACTGCGAAATTGGGGGCCGTTGTCACACACAATCCATTTCGGAACACCAAACAACAGAAACACATTCTCTTCAAGCTCCTTACATACCAACCTAGCAGTTGCAGACCGAAGCGGAAACAACAAAGGGAACTTAGTAAAGTAATCGACCACAGTCAGAATGTGGATAAAACCCCTCGATGATTTTGGAAGCGGACCCACCAAGTCCACGCAGACCATTTCCCATGGTTTAGAAGTACCTTCCCTTTCTGTCATCAAACCAGCTGGTTTCTCATTCATCGGTTTCACCTGTTGGCAAGTCCTACAATTCCAAACATATTTGGTTATATCTCCTCTCATTTTAGGCCAATAATATTTTTCAACTACCCTAGCAAAAGTTTTTCGTATGCCCATGTGTCCTGCTAATGGACCATCATGACATTTTTCTAAAATCCCTAACCTATCCTTTTTTCCTATCACTAACTTCCATTCATTACCACTTTCATTAACCAAAACATGACTCGCTCTGACATGTTTAAAAAGCCTACCATTCTCAACTCTCCACGATGGGTATAATAATGGATCCTTCTCAACAGCCGATTTCATTTTGACTATCCAAGAGTCAGAATCCGCTTCTGAGTTACCAGCTAACTCCGGCACTCCTCGCGAAAACATGTCAGGAACTACATGTTCTTTCCCTTTTCGGTGGATAATCTTAAAATCGAATTGTTGTAGCCGAATGGCCCAACACGCTAATCTCCCTTGAGGATCCTTGAGATTACTCAACCACACTAAGGAATAGTGATCAGTTATAACCGTAAACTGGACACCTTCCAAATACGGCCTCAACTTCTCAATGGCCCACATCACTGCCAAACACTCCTTCTCCGTAGTTGAGTAACTCTTCTCGCTTCTGTTTAGTGATCGGCTAATATAACATACAGCCTTTTCACCCTCATCAAAACTTTGCGAAAGTACAGCTCCGATTCCATAATCCGAGGCATCAGTCTGAACGACAAATGGTCGAGAAAAATCTGGACAGGTCAGAATCGGTGCCGTAACCAAACATTCTTTCGCTTTCCTAAAACACTCATCACACTCATTCGACCACACAAACTTTTTATTCTTCTTTAACAAATCAGTCAGGGGCCTAACTCAACCTGCAAAATTTGGTACAAATCTCCTATACCATGAAATGGTCCCTACAAAACTCCTAACTTCCTTCCGTTCCTATCTACAACGTATCCCAGAAACTTTAAGGAAGGCCTACAAAGATTACACTTTTCCCTACCTACTTTTAATCCTGCTTCCCTCAACCGTTTAAAAACTTCCTGTAAAATCTCGAGATGTTTTTCGAAAGAATCGGTGACGATGATGATGTCATCCAAGTATACGAAGACGAACGGTTCCAAGTCAGGACCCAGAACGTCGTCAATAAACCTCTGCCATGTCGCCGGGGAGTTGTGTAGCCCGAAAGGCATTCTCAAAAATTGAAAAAGTCCTCGACCCGGTACGGTAAAGGCCGTATACTTCCTCGATTCTTCCTCCATTGGTATCTGCCAATAGGCAGACTTAATCTCTAAGGAAGACAAAAACCTAGCATTTTGGAGCTTGTCCAAAATGGCTGAAATAAACGGGAGAGGGTAAGCATCCCTATCAGTAACTTCATTTAACTTCCTATAGTCTACGCAGAACCGATACGAACCGTCTTTCTTTTTTACTAACAATATTGGGGAGGCCCAAAGGCTTTTCGATTTCTCGATGACCCCTGCGCCCAACATTTCCTTTAATTCCTTGTCGATATGCTCCTGTATTGCCGGTGAGACCGGGTAGTACCGTTGTTTGATCGGTTCTGCGGACGTCCTAATCCTATGCTCTACGAGATTTGTACATCCTAATCCCTCACTCATACTACAAAACATGTCTTCGACTACAGACTCTAACATTTTGTTTTCATCCACACTCAACTCGGATTTTTCCCTAATACTACCTATGTCCGATATCGCAGCTAGTCTCTGCTCTTCGGAAAAACTCCGTACCCCTGATCTTAAATCCGGGACTATACCCGCTAGTGCCCAAAAATCTGCACCCAAGATCAAAAGCTGTGGAAGGTTTGGAATAACCAAACAATCCAACAAAATGGACCTACCCTCCACTATCATCGGGAGAGACAGAGAACCTAAAACTCCTACACCCTTCCCATCTGCTAACGCTACTGATTTAATATTTGAATTCCCTACACTAAGCCCTAAATCTTGTAAAATTTTCCAACCCTCACCACCAACTATGGTTCGGGAGGCACCTGAATCTACTCTTAAATATGGCCTAATGTCCCTATCACTTGCCGCGAGAGTTAAACCTAACTAATTTCGACGAGCTACTCACAATTAGACGAAAAATGACCTTCCCGATTACAGTTAAAACACTTAACATTACGATGAGGGTTTTCTGGGGCAGTTTCTACGACAGCAACCCGTTGTTGCAGCGCCGCAACCGGTTTGTATCCGCACTCTGGTTCAAGAAGATTCTTCCCTTTCGATGGTGGAGTAAACGTATCCATATTTACCTTTAGCGTTTCCAGCTCCCTACTCACTGATGTGAGTTCCTTCACCGTTGCCGGCTTGGCGCACGCAATCAGCTGTTGGAAGAATGGGTCCACGTTCTTTTTCAAAATTGCAAGTTTTCTTCCCTCTGAAATCGGTTCCGACAACCGCCTAAACAAAGTCCTCATCACTGATATATACCCCCCTAAGGTTTCATCCTTCTCTTGGGAACGACGATTAATCTCCTCCAAGAGGAGATCATCGTAGTTCGTGGGTAGGAACTCCGCCTTCAATTCCCTTACCAACTCTCCCCAGGTTGATAAGTCTTCCCTCACGGTTCGGTACCACATAAGGGCCTTCCCCGTGAGTAATATAGTCGCTGACCTAAACAACTGGGCTACCGGAACATCGTTAGCAAAACGAAGTTCCTAGACCCTTTCCAAAAACGCATTCAACGAAAAACTATCTGACTCGCCTGAAAACTTAACATTCCATTTTCCAATTCGCTCAGAATATTTACCGTTCGACACATTCAAAACATTCGTACCATTAACTAATTGCTCTAAAAATCCTTCATTTGAACCATTACTAACTGGTTCATGCCTATGAGCTGCTTCACCTATTGAAGCTTCAGCATCACCTATCCTTCTCTTCCCTAAAACCTCCCTACTAGTTCCTAGACCAACTAAATTTACTAAACTGCTCTCATTTTCTGTTGTAGTGGCAAGCTGGTTCCTGCTGCCTGTTGTATTTTGCCCCCTTGACGTTCCTGGTTCAACCGGTTGGTTAACCTTCTTCCTCTTTTGAGTTTCTTCCTCTTCTTCCCTGTTCAATCTAGTTTCCCTATCCGTCTCTCTCAACGATCGCATTAATTCAATCTGTCTTTCTAGCTCTCTAATACGAGCATCACTCTCACTCTCACGTCGAGTTTCCTCGTTCATACGACCACCCGAACACCTCTCATTCATCACATCATTCCTCCTGCCACCTTCATTCACACTAACACTTGCTTCCTCACAAGATCTTCCTACATTCCCATTTATCGCATTACCGCATGATGGACTTACACTCACCGAGCGGCCACCTGCAACTCCTGATGCTACAACCTTCTTCGGAATTTCATCCTCTAAGTCACTATCTCCACTATCACCCATAAGCACTCCTAATAGTATCAACAATTCATTCTTTAACTCGCTCTGTTCTTCTTCATCCTTCTCATCCTCACACACTGCCCTACCAATACGCCCTAATGCCCACTCAATCTTTGTAATTATTTTAACACATTCTGAAGATTTCGGATCTTTCGGAGGATCTTCCAAAAGAACCCTAATCTCTTCCGTCTTTGCTTTCACAGCCTCTCTATCCTCCTCAAAACTAAACGGATAACTCTTCGAGTTTTCCAATGTCCCCCGAGACTCTAACACTCTTGAAGATCTGAGGGCTTTCCTCATCACTTCAACTGTACCCACTTTCAGACCACGAATCTGCATCTCATATGCCAGTTCGTCCGCTGCTAATCGTCCAATATTCATTTTCAAAACTTTTCAAACTAATTCAACACACAACGAACAAAAACCTGATTTTCACTCAAGTCACTCGCTAAATCTCAAAATAATTCAACAAAATTTTTCTCAAAACCTTCGATATAGAACTGTTTAAAACTAGAAATATCAAACTTTTAAGTTACTATACTCAATCTCAAAAAACTTTTAAAAAACAATTCTTTTCCGACTCACAAAAACGACTCGCTTTAATCTCTATTCTAAAAAACAACAAAACTTCGACAGTCTTTCGGTTTCGAGTCCTGTATCGAACACGACTTCAATTTAACAACCCCAAAAAAATCTATTGAACACCTTGCACAACCAAAAAAACACTTTCAACAACCTTTTTAATTTCTCTTGTAACCTACTTCAAACTGGAAATAACAAACCCTACGCAATAAAATAATTTAGTACTTTTCACTACTTAATCAATTTTAAAAAGTATTTTACACGAAAAAAAAATTCCACGGCAACTCCAAAATTGGCAATTGCAATCGCAGTCACATACACTTCAATACTCGCTCACCCAAAATTCTAATTGGAAAAAAAAAAAATTATCCCGCATTTCGATAACGAAATTCAATATGTATATATATAGGTATGTAAGGAAATGTGAAAACACCGTAGGTATATGTATGTAGAAAAAAAAAATGGAATATGATCACCAAGAAAACTTTATATAAAAAACATGCAAATCAAGGAAAATATAAATGTAGGCTTAACTTGTGTCAACAGCCGTATGCTGTGCACACAACAACAACAACAACAAAATAAGAAATAAAATAAAACCTTACTTTGAAGTATACTGCTTGTACGATAACGAATGTACGTATACTTCTCCAGACCAAAATCCAAAACAACACTTCTTCACTCTTACAATTCACTGGATGCAAAAACTCTTCTCCTTGTATTTACAAATCTTCTTCGTAGAACTCACAAAACCTAGGGAATAAAAAAAAAAACAGAATCAATGGTTCACAAAATAGTTTCGTAAAAAAACAATTGAACGACACAATAACAATATTCACAAACCAAAACCACTTCTACAATGTTAAGGAATTAACAATTAAAACTTTTCAGCTCGCCCCACGTTGGGCGCCACTTGTTGCACCTTTTCCTTCCACAGAACTTTATCTTTTATACTAATATTTATTTGAAATTACAAAGGATTACTTTACAATGAATACGCTTTTACTTAAAAACCGCGAACTATAAAAACAAAAAGGAATATCCGATTCCAAACAGATTAAATAAAAAAGAACAAATTGCACGACCGATGTGCACGCGGGGAGAAATTTCGATAGAATGACGTTTGATAGAAAAAAGGTATGTTTGTTGTCTGGAAAGGAAAGCGCGTCCAGCAACAATTTATGCTGATACCACGGCCGCTCAGCGGGGGGTGTGTTCGATGGAAAAGTTTAGATTAGTTATTTGAGGTAGGTAAATAATATTTTCTTTGGTCGATTAAGTGGGTGAGTATTTGCTATTAAAATTTTCGTTAGTCCGAGGGTCAACGAAAATTAGTGGGCGCCAGAAAATTTTTTTATTGAAAGGAATTTCCAAACCTTTGCTGAAAAGTAAAGAAAAGGAAAATACGACCCAGAATAGGAACGAATTTGAGTGGAAAACAAAAGATAGTTTTAGAGTATATGCAATATAGAATTTTTAATGTTCGAGTAATGGGGTTGGGTAAACCTTAAAATTCAGGATTAAAAACTAAATCTTTTCGGAATAATAAAGTTACAATAGTTTTTTTAAAAGATTGAGAAAAGCAAAAGAATGAAAATAAACAGTAGTTTCTCCAAAGACAAAAGAAGCAAGAAAAGCCCGTTATCTTGCTGTCTTGAAAATGCCGTATGGCAATGAAAAAGGTCGCGAGTCCCTCAATATACGGGAAATTAGCCGCACAAAAGACAACCAGAATTATATTCACAAATGCAAGCAAAACTGCACAAAGTTCAAAAGACGCACAATTCACAAGAAAAATTTTCACTCTACTTATCTATTTAACCAATTGTTGCTCCTTCAATTCCTGTGTCCTAAACTGACACTTTTCCAAGTTCTCCTGTTGGGAAATTCTGTGCTGGCCCGTTCTGCCATAACCCTTTATCCACACGGAAGGAAACAAGAAAAATTGCTCAAGTAATGATTAATTTACCAAAACAAGTCACAAGACTTGCAACTTGTAAGTTTTGAAAACCAAAAAAAAAAAATTTCAAAAAAAATTAACCCATAGGCTGATCAAATCAAATCGCTTTTCAAATCGTTTTATCGCCTTTTCTCACAAAACCTCGATGTTCTATAGCCAACAATGAAGTGACTTCCCCAACTCTCTTGTCAAGCTGTCTCATGTACGTCGATTTGTCTTGGCCGTTCATTCAGCCACAGTGGGTTCCATTACGGATATTTAGCACCAATCAGCGTTTTGCGTGAGAGGACTACCGTTTTATTTGGAATACCCTACTGTCTCTCAATTTTCCCCTTAGCCACCAAATTTCCAAGATCTTGGGAAAGTATGGTCGGCTTACAGCTGACGGAAGAGTTCAGTGCCTT
Source organism: Melanostoma mellinum (assembly GCA_914767635.1). Taxonomy (NCBI): domain Eukaryota; kingdom Metazoa; phylum Arthropoda; class Insecta; order Diptera; family Syrphidae; genus Melanostoma; species Melanostoma mellinum. Next base: position 92,916,261 of record OU612059.1, on the reverse strand, counting down.
TTTTTTTGTAGCGAAAGCGATAAATCGAAGACATGCACCATTCTGTGCAACTAAAAGGTAAGCTACATCGGTGGTAAGAAAAGTTATGTGCAGAACGGGTCCGCAGACAATTTTTCTAGTAACGACGTAGCAAAATGTTTCGAAGAGAAGGAGGAAAAATTGGTAACGCGTATTTTTTTTACAATCTAGATCTGGTGGACTTTTGTTCAGATTTTTATCAGGGAAAGACTGAAAAATAACGTGATTTTCCTGCAACAAAGTTTAAGTGGCGATTAGTAATTAAAGTTAAAGTTAAAAGTTGGGCACTCGGCCATTGAAAAGTGTATTCGTTGGGTACTTTGCCATTGATGTTTTTGTGGTGATTAACTTATGTATCAGTGTTATTGTATGTGTGTGATGACGGATTTGTGTGTATGTAGTTATATATGATGATGATGATGGATGATTTGTGTTGGATGAATGGTTTGTTTGCCTCAGTGTAAGTATGTGTGTATGTGTGATGACTATTTGTGTATGAAAATAGGTTTGTGTGTGTGATGATTGTAATGGTTTCTAATATTGTTTCTCCGTGTGGTTTGTGTATGTCATGTTTGATCTGATGTGTTTAGTGTAGATTTGTGTATTTGATCGTTTGGACAGACTCCTTCTGTCTTTACTCTATATTCACACACAGCGTTGCGTGCGAGTCTCCAGCCAACCTGCTGGCTCGACACGATGACAATCCGGGTGGAAAGATGGGGTGGGTATAAAGGAATCGGAAAGTAATTAGGAGGGGTAAAGAGTTTTTCAGAACCGTCCGTTCTGCTCGCAAGTGGTTGGTTGCTTTTGCAGGGTTCTCTGTGAGTACGCCACTTGTTGATGGGACCATGGCTGCCCTCAACTCACCCAGAACCATGCAGCTGCGACCAAAATTAAGAGAATAAGGGTTTTCGAACAAACTATCGTAAGATGGTTTTTGTTGTGGTAAATTTTACCGCAACACACTTAACTAGTTTTTTTTTTTATCAAATAAGTTTTATTTACATTTCTGACACCAATGTAACGTGCGCTTAGTTCGCAAAATAAAACTTCACTTTTCAATTTATTTTAACCACTTTTATTCAGTATCTTTTGGACTATCACTTGTAGACAATTTACTCTTCACTTTATCACTCTATAATCAAAACTGCCCTCTGGTTGCCTCGGGCGGGCTATTTATATCGAATGACATTTCATCTAGAACTCTCCAGCAATTTCCACATTGTCTCCACTCTCCACTATTTTGGCTGTCAAACATTTTTTCGCCTAGAATATTTCTACACTTACACTAGTGTTGCCGCTTGTGTTTTCGGTTGAACGTTTTCGATTAGGAAATTGGTATTAAATGTTGGATTCACGTTACAGTATAAATACAATTTGATTCTCATGGATTATTACTGTACTCTTAATATTAGTTAGTTCATTTAGAGTTATATTGAATTTGACAATTTCTTTTTGTGTTAGAATATCATGTTCTAGAATTCCTGACTGTCTCATAAGTAAATTTTCTTTAATTTTTCTTTCTTGGTCTTTCAGTAATTGTATGTCGTATTGTATTTGGAATGCGTGTTGCATATTTCCTATTTCCGCAAGTTCTTTGTCGATTGTGTTGCCTAAATCGGCTAATTGTTTCTTAATTTCAATTTGTTGTCCGTTAATATGTTTTGTTATGTTGTCAAATGCTTCGTTAAAATTATGATTTATTCTGACTTGGTCGTTAATTCCTTCAATAAGGTTCCTGGTATTTTTTTGGTTTATGTCAAGAGTTTGTCTAATTTCTGCCTCGTCGTCGTAATCCATTGTACCAGCGAGGTATTTAAAGCCAAAACACAATAGAGCGTCGCGCCGCGTCGATCTCACGTAGGCTTCGTGTTACATGAGAAATACTCAAAGCGTCCTACTGTCATTCATTCGTCTAAGCTTGTGCAAAATTAAGAAAATATATCGATTGAAATATCGAACGACCATCGTCGTTATCAGTAACTATCGATAGCAAAAATCGATTTTTTCTTTTTTATTAAGTACATGGAAAACTAAATCGATTGCTAATTTGTCAACTACTTCTGATAAAGAGATGAATGAGGAGCTTAGTAAAATGTGTAATGTTATCAATTGAGCTTAGTATAATGTGTGTAATTGCATTTCTATACTGTGTTATTGCATGTAATCTAGTTTTTGATAACATTTGCTGTTTAAAATGGAAAATTTGTCGATTTTTTCAACATAATCGATATATTCTTACAGATTTCAAATATGTTATCGCAATATACGGTATGAAATTATCGCTTAAGTTATTGGTCGAGCACCTTTACAAAAATAAAATGATTTAAATCCTTCAATATCGCCCATATTGATTGACTTTATATTAACCCATGCGGCCATGCATCGAAAATTAATCGAAATCTCGATTTTTAAGAACATCTTTTCAGAATTATAGTGGTTTAAGTGATTAAACATCACCTTCGTCTGGCAAAAGTCGAGTTTAATACTGGTTTAACAACGATAGCTGAAATATCTATATACTAGTTACATCGACAAAGTTCTGCTAAAACACTCTAAAATTCAGATTAAGTACACTTCACGCACAAATATGAAGTACAATTTGATTGATTTGTTTGCCACAAAAATCTCTAATCGGCTTTATACTCGCTCATGTATCGAAAATTCATCGAAATCCTCGATATGAAAAATATAACATAAAGTAGAAGTCGATTTTTCAAAACACCATTGCAAATTCAAAGTAGTTTAAATGCTTCAACAAAAAAAATTAAATTTAGTACAGCTGTAACAACGAGAACTTAAATATTTTTTAGTATAAACATCGATAAATTACAGCTTAAACACATACAGACATATCGATAATTTGCTTTGTAAAGCGTTGTTTTGCTTACATCGATTTTATTACTCTTCCCTATTGCAAAACTGAAAAGGAGGGATATGTCAGAAAGCGAGCAAAAGTTCAACATAGCTGAACTTTTTTTGAAGGTTGAAAAAGCGTGATTGTGTGAGATTCTACAGATTTCCTATGGTTGAACTTTTGATTTTTCTGTCAAATGAGGTCGACGCGCCGCCGACGCGTGATTGTTTTTTGGCTTTTAAGTCCTTTCCCTACAATGTTAAAAGGCCTCTTTTTCTTTTATGGTGATAGTGTCCTATCCTAACAGATTTTCTACTTCGTCAGATAAAAGTTTAAAACTGTGTATTAATGTTGGGTATCCGTCCCTAAGATTAAGTTTGTTTATGTTATGTTCTATTATATTAAGATTGTCTGCCCATGCAGTTAAATTTATACTATGAAGTATTTTAGTGTATCCTGTTATAATCTGAATCTTTTCGTTTCTAATTGTAATAAATCCGTTTCCTGAATTCAAGTTTTGTACTTCTAGTTTCTGTCCGTTAATAACTGTTGTTGTTAAAATCAGAAAGGTGATGAATAATGCCTGGAAAAAAATTAAGTATTTTCGTATTTGTAGTTACGTTTTATTTGTGTTTTGTAGAATTTAATTCCTTTTTCATCTTTTACATGATCTGAGTCAGACAATTGCATGGTGGTTTTCTTGTATATTGGTTTGAGCTTATTCCCTGCTCTGATTTTTAAATATTGCTGTTTGTTTTCAGTAATATCAATATCTTTCCTGTCTTTATTTAGGTTATTACATAATATAATTTTCCTTATTCTTTTGCACTATTTCTGTAATTTTTGGATATTCTTCGCTAGATATGGTTCCGTTTAAGAAGTCTATTGGTCTCTTTTTTGTAGTGGAGTGGATTGTTTTATTGTAAATAGTTATTGCTTTTAAGACTTTTTGACTAAGAGTGTCTGTGTTATTTTCATCGGCGGTGAAGGTTCTAATATGCTCGTTAAGAGTGGAGTGGAATCTTTCGATATCCGAATTGCCAGTTTTATTATATGGGGTGGTTATGTGTAGATTTAAATTATTTTCTTTTAAAAATTCTTTAATGTTTAATGATGAAAAACCTGTTTCTCCGTCTGTTATTATTCGTTCAGGAATTCCTAAAGTAGCGAATCTATTTTCTAATGTGTGTAACAAGGAAGGCCAAGTTCTATGTTTGATTTCGTATGCTGTGACATGTTTTGAAAATTTATCAATCATTGTGACATACATTAGGTTTATATTTGCATACCAAATATCGATTTGTATGATTTGATTGCATTTTATAGGAGTTTCGGTAAGTTTCCATGGAATTTTGTTAGGTTTTCTTTCATATTTAGCTTTATTGCAAGTTTTGCAGTTGTTTATAAGCTTTTGAATTTTATCTTTAAGGTTTGGACAGTAGTATGTATCTTTGATTTCCTCATAAGTCTCATTAATTCCTCTATGATTTAATGAATCATGGGCTTTTGAGATTACCAGTAATTGTTTTTCTTCGCATTCAAGGTCTCCTAAGAATTTGCTACACTTAATGAATTTTAAGAATTTGTTATTGCTAAAATAATTTATATAAACTTCCTGAAATTGGGCAAACAAATAATCATCTCTTGTGAATATTCCTACTATTCCTTTAGAAGGGATGAATTTTTTTAAGATATTGTAATGTGCACCCAACATTTCATGCTGATTTCCTAATTGAAAACGTTAAACCGAAAACACAAGTGCTGGCAACGCTATAATGGAGTGCTATAATGGCAGACGTTGTTTGTGAGTGAGTGTGTGTGTGTGCAGAAAAATACCGGGAGGGGAACTTGTCTAGACATCATGGTTCATAGAAAAACTACTAGAAATCTCTCGATGTTTCACACTTCTATATAAAGAGGGAGCTGACGCAACCAGAAGTCAGTTTTATTTAGAAAGTGATAGTGTGAATATTGAATAAACGTAACTGAGTTGAGTTCGAATAAAGTGTATATCGAAAGTAGATACTGAATAAAGTGGTAGAATTAAACTGAAAGGTTGAGTTTTATTTTTGCGAACTAAGCGCACGTTACATTGGTGTCACGTGTCAGAAGTGTAAATAAAACTTATTTGAAAAAAAGAACCAGTTGACTAGTAAAGTGTAAAAAAAAAGTAAAAAGAAAAATAAAAACAATATACAGTAAAAATGGGTAAGTTGTTAGAAGAGCTCAACTGCATTGAGCTTAAAAGTGAGTTAGGTAAGCGAAATCTTTCTAGAGCGGGATCGAAAAATGTACTCGTCCTGCGCTTGCGTAACTATTTGGAACAGCAAAGGGAAGACGTAAACACTTTTGTTTTTGTAACAGAAGTGGGAGAAGAGAAAGTAAGTGAAAATGTAGATTTTTCTAGTATAATGAAGCTTTTATTAGAACAAAAGACGGAACAGCAGAAGGTTCTGGAACAACTTGAAGCACAACGAAGCGAACAAAAGAAGGAACAGCAGAATGTTCTTGAACAACTGGAAGCACGACGAAATGAACAAAAGAAAGAACAACAGAATATTCTCGAAAGACTTGAGGCGCAACAGAATGTTTTGGAAGGTCAGAAAAACATTCTAGAAAGCAAATTGAGCAGCATTGAGAAAAATGTCTGTGGCCGAGAAAAACGCATTGAATGTGTTGAGAAACGATTTTCCAAGCTTGAGAGTCAATGCGAAAGTCAGCTTGCCACTTTGGAGAAACGAATCGAAAACATGGCTAAGGAACTAGACCAGATGCGGAAAATGGAGCTACGGAAAACTTGTGGAGATTGTCTAAAGCAAAGAGAAGTACAACCACTAACATTCGACGGACAGTCGTCTTGGTCAGTTTACAGGAGACAATTCGAGGCAGCTGCGACAGCAAATGTCTGGGATCACGAAGACAAATACATAGCACTGACTCTTGCTCTTAGAGGACCAGCAGCTGAATTACTTCAAACTGTTCCAGCTGGTAAGAGCTATGATTTCAGTTCTCTCGTGGCAGCTATAGATAAACGCTTTGGTGATAGCCACTTGAAAGAAGTCTTCCGAGTCCAACTCAATAACAGAGTCAAGAAAAGGGGTGAAAGTCTACAGCAGCTCCAAGCAGACGTCGAAAGACTGGTTCACCTGGCATACCCGGATGCTGGAGAAGAAATCATCAACCATCTGGCTGTTGAGTCCTTCGTTCGTGCCATTTCTGACAAACATCTTCAGAGATCTGTGCGAACTGCTAGAACACGAAATCTTTCTGAAACTTTAGAATTTGCATTAATGATGGAAGCATCTGAGCAAGCTTCTCAAATGGTGCGTTGTCAAAGAGAAGCCATAGTCGAGGCTGGATCTTGCCCAGGAGTTAAGCTACAAAGAAACCAGCGGAACGGACTTGCTAGATGTTGGAATTGTAATAAGACGGGGCACTTACAGCGACAATGCCGGTTGCCACCAATTAAAACTGAAACTGCTTGTCGACGTTGTGAAGTCCAAGAAAATCAATCCACGAGCTGTAGAGTAAGACCGCAGACTTATCAATACCAAATTGGACATCAGGAAGCAAATCCCCAATGGAATTGCTGGCGGAAAGTAGAGACCAAGACTCAGCGGATGAGAATGGAACCCATATTCGGATGGAACAAGGAAGAATTGAGGTCTGCTCAAAAGAAGGATCCAGACATCGGACCGATTCTCAAATGGAAAGAGAACAACACGAAACCTGACTGGAACGACATTTCTGACCAAAGCCCTATTGTCAAAGCCTATTGGGCACAGTGGGACTCGCTTCGCGTGCAAGAAGGCGTACTCCAGCGCAAATGGGAATCTCCTGACGGTAAATCTTTTGTAATGCAGCTTATTGTTCCTCAATCGAAAATCAAAGAGGTTTTACAAAAGATGCATAGAAGCCCTACAGGAAGCCACTTGGGAGTCAACAAGACGCTGGAGAACGTGCGAAAACGCTTTTACTGGCTGCATGTTAGAGGTGACGTGGAGAAGTGGTTCCGAAATTGTTATGTCTGTGATTCAAACATAGCGGTGGGTAGGCTTATAGATAGATTTAATAGAACAGGGACATGGGCCACAGTGTATTGCGACCGGATGAAGACACGGTATGACACAAAAGCGACAACGTCAGGATTCCAAGCAGGAGATCGTTGTGGCTTTATAATCCTCATCGTCAAAAGGGATTGTCACCGAAACTTCAGCAGAACTGGGAAGGTTCTTATACTGTTGTCACGAGGATTAACGACGTGGTCTACCGCATCCAAAGAGGACTAAGAGGCAAGTTAAAAGTAGTGCATTGTGACCGGCTGCATCGATATAGTGGGGAGGCCGCAAATGAAATTATTCGGGACGAACAATCTTAAGGAGGGGGCAGTGTAATGTACACCCAACATTTCATGCTGATTTCCTAATTGAAAACGTTAAACCGAAAAAAACAAGTGCTGGCAACGCTATAATGGAGTGCTATAATGGCAGACGTTGTTTGTGAGGGAGTGTGTGTGTGCAGAAAAATACAGGGAGGGGAACTTGTCTAGACATCATGGTTCATAGAAAAACTACTAGAAATCTCTCGATGTTTCACACTTCTATATAAAGAGGGAGCTGCCGCAACCAGAAGTCAGTTTTATTTAGAAAGTGATAGTGTGAATATTGAATAAACGTAACTGAGTTGAGTTCGAATAAAGTGTATATCGAAAGTAGATACTGAATAAAGTGGTAAGATTAAACTGAAAGGTTGAGTTTTATTTTTGCGAACTAAGCGCACGTTACAATATCAATGATTAATTTTTCATCAAAGGCTTTTAATTCGATTACTATTCTTTTCTTTTTGAAAGGTTGATATACTTTATGGTTACTTATGTTTGTTGTAGTATTTAAAATTATTTGGGTTCTATAGATGTTTACAGGGGATTCAACAATTGGTATGTGTTTACTACTGTCTTCTTTCAAACTGTGGATAGTTGCTATCACTGATTGTTGGTCTGTATTCTCGACAATATCAGTTTCATGATTCGAATCTTCATTATGGTAAATTTCTATTCTAGACAATCCATCGGCAACTTGGTTGTCTTTTCCTTTGACATATTCTATATTGAAATTAAACTCTTCTAATTTTATCTTCCATCTCTGTAGTCTAATGTTAGGTTCTTTCAGTGAACTCAACCAAACTAGAGGTCGATGATCGGTTTGGATAGTGAATTTCCTTCCGAATTAATAAGGTCTAAAATACTTCGTGCAGTCAACTATTGCAAGTAGTTCTTTTTCTATAGTTGAGTACTTTGTTTCATGTTGATTTAAAGTACTATAAAAACTATAAAAACAAATTGGATGACTGTCTTGGCTTAACACACCACCTATTGCATAGTTTGATGCGTCTGTAGTTACTGTAAATTTTTTTGAAAAATTGGGATAAACGAGGACAGGTGCGGATGTTATTAACTTTTTTAAAGTTTCAAAGCTTTCAATATATTTCTTGTTTTTTATATCGATTTTGGCATCTTTCTTAAGGAACGATGTCATAGGCTTAGCAACTTTACCATAATCTCTTATAAATTTACGATAGTATCCCGTGATTCCTAGGAAAGCCCGAATTTGTTTGATAGTTTTAGGTATTTGGTAGCTTTGAATGGCATTAATCTTATTGGGATTGGGTTTAATTCCACTAGTGGTTACTATATGGCCCAAAAATTCGGTTTCTTTTTTTAAAAATTCGCTTTTATCTAGTTGGATTTTTAAATTGACTTCTTTAAGTCTTCTGAAAATTTTTCTGATTGACACGATATGTTCTCCTAAGCTTGTTGAAAATATGATAATGTCATCTAAATAGACAAGACATATTTTCCCGATGAATTCTTGAAGTACAGAATTCATTAAGCGTTGGAAGGTCGCAGGGGCGTTTTTAAGTCTGAAGGGCATTCTAAGAAATTCGTAATGCCCACTATCGGTCGAAAAAGCGGTTTTCTTGATGTCTTCTTCTGCTATTTCAATTTGGTGGAAGCCCTTTGCTAAATCTAACGTTGTGAAGTACAATGACCTTCCCAATTTATCAAATTTATCGTCTATATTTGGAACTGGAAATTTTTCATCGATGGTCACGTCGTTCAATTTCCTGTAATCGATAACGATTCTCCATTTCTTCAAAAGAAGCATCTTCCTTTTTCGGAACGACCCATATTGGTGCAGAATAAGGTGAACTGCTCGGCCTTATTATGCCTTGGTGCAGCATCTCTCTAATTTGAGATTTGACCTCATTCTTATGTACCTCAGGATATCTATAGTTCTTGGTGTAGATTGGTATATCGTTCGATGTTTTGATCTCATGTTTAATTGCGTTGGTAAATGTTAAGTCAGTCCCTTCTCGATAAAATACTGACGAATATTCACAAATAAGTGTGTTTATTTTGGTTTTTTCTTCTTCATTTAGGTGGTTTACTCTTATTTGGTCTAATATAGGATTTGTATTTGCTTGTAAGTTATAAATTTCCTGTAAGAAAACTTCTGGTATTGTTTTTTCGTATTCTTCTAAGTTAATGAGTGGGATTTCCTTTTTTCTTTCTTCATGTTCGTTGAAGTAGATCGGGATTTCCCTATTATTTATAGTTAATATTTTTTTATCTAAGTCTATTAATGATTTAGTTGGCAGTAGTATGTTGTTGCCTATTAATCCGTCATAAGTATCGTGAAATCTATATTCTAAAAATTCTGCGGTTTTTTCACCCATCCCGAATTCTTTGAACAGAGGGATTTTTACTTTACTGTATGCAAAAATAGAATTTCCTGCTGTTTTTAACTCTAAAGGATTGGTTAATTTCATTTGCCATTTCGGGTGGCTAACCCTGGGTTTAAAATACTTGTTTCTGACCCTGTGTCAATTAATATTCTTAATCTAAATTTATTGTTTTTTGTATTAATAACTATATAGGGAAGTCGGCTTGAAGGCTTTCTTCCCGAAAATCCTGGATATTATTTAACGTGTGTGTTTCCCTTTGGTAGGAACCCGATAGCGTATCCATCGGTTCGGGACCCGTATTTGGTTGATATCTGAATGGATTTGGGTTCCTATATTACTGTGAGTTGTTACCGTAACTTTGTCTCGTATTTCTTGTTTGTCCTGAGTAGTTGTAGTTTCTATGCTGTGTTTGGTCAAAATGGCTGTTTGATGTTTGCTCTCTAAAATTATTGTGTTGCCCTAAAAAGTTATTCTTGTGGTTATTAATACGACCTGAATTATAATAGTTAGTTAAGTTTCCTTGGTCTTGGCCAATGAACTTGTTGATAATGTCCCTTATTTCATTTGGATTATGGATGCTTGTTATTGCATATGCTAACGACCCCGAGACAAGTTCCTTAATTTTCATGGTTAATACATTAAATAAGATTTTTGTATTTTCGCTGAAGGCGGCACATTCTGTGATGTCGTCTATTATATACCTAATTTTGTTATCTAACTCTAATATAGATCTTACCCTTAGATTGTTGATATGTTTGGTTATCGCTAATTCATCCTTCGCCGGTCGAAAATGTCTCTTTAGTTTGTAGATGCATTCTTCCCAGTTGGTTGGGGGATCTACGATGAGATAGTTCCTCGCTGCTCCCGTTATTTTGGTGTTAAAGATGACTTCGTATCGTATACCTGCTGCTTGTCTTCTGCTCTGTAGCTCGCCAGGGTTTTATTTACTGAAGCGATGAACGTTGGGAGAGTTCCTTTCTTCCCTTCGAATGGATTCAGAAATAGAATCTCTTTTTCAATCTAAGCCCTCACGCTGACTGGTTGCTCTCGACTTACCAGCAGCTGAGTAATCATTGTAAGACATTGCTCTATATTGTTCTGAGCCATTCTGCCTTGTCTTATTGTGTCAAACAATTTATTTCGTTTATCGTTAATTTTGTTAATTTTTGCTTGGCTTTGTAAACGCACTATACTTAAACGTATTGTTATTTTACTGTACTTGATCGCACTGTTCTTTTGAACTTATTCGCACGACCGACTGCGCCATTTACATACCGAAGGGCCGAGCTTGGTTAAAAAAAACACAAGTTGTTTTCTTTTCTTTTTCTTTCTTTTTTATTTGCTTTATTTATTATTACTATATTTGTATTATAATTATTACCAAAAGAAAGGCCGCTGTCTTAAGCGAGGCTGCAGCTTTCAGTTGGGTTGTTGAATTAGAACTGACTTAAAATGTTTTACAATTTTTAATAACTTTTTCCTTTGGTTGAACATTCCCACGATTCATCACAAAAGCGTTTCGGGTTTCGGCACGTTTTAGGTATTGGGAGGAGAAAGAGGATATATCCGTTATGGACTAGTTTTGCTGTGTTAGCAAAACTGGTGGGAACCTGTTATGGAATTTGGAATGCCGTTAGGCGAAGGGGAGTGTCTGGGGTAACGGGTTTACAGGTTTGGGGTGACGTCTGGGACGTAACTCTAGTTAAATCACTACAAAAACACAATGCAAGCTCTGCACAAAAGAAATAAAATCATTAGAGAGAAGAAACAAAAGGTTTTCACACCAATTGTCATCGAAACAACACGAAAAATAGATTTAAATATAAATCAGCCATCAACTAAGTAATTTTTTTAACAGTCTAAAATATTGAGCAAATCCCGGGACTAGTCCCGGGGTCCCGGGATTGACATATCTGAATACCGGGATTGAAAAAACCTTTCGGGATTGCAATCCCTACCTGCGGTTCGGTTTTTTCATTGTCGTCTGTTGATAGGTAGACGTTCTGAATGTTTTGGATACATACTGCAACTCGAGTTAGGAATTAATTTTCTGTAAAATATCCCGAGTCAAGTTTAACAGTGGTGCGTTCCTAAATGGCTTCGATGTTACGCGATGCCGTAGTGTCAAAATCATCGTTGTTGTTGTGTATGTTTGACTTTGTTACAAAATCATGATTGCATTTAGGAACGACTCGATGTTACACTTTGTTGGTCTGTCAAAAATAAGAATAAAGTATTTCTTAAAATATAAAACCAGCTAAAAGAAACTCGTTTTTGATGAAGAAAAAAGAAATCTGAAATGAACAAGATTGAAAATCAATAACCGCTTACAGAATTTTGAAAGATTAATGAAAAAAAAAAACCAAAACAAATCTGAGCAACAACAATTCTAGAGGGGTTTGACAAATCAACATCGAAACTCAAGTCCCAGAGATGAGTTGGAAAAAGTTACGAAACGTAACATTCTGACAGTTCAACATTGCATTTAGGAACGACTCGATGTTACATTTCGTAACTTTTTTGCATTTAGGAACGACATAATGTTACCCGATGTTACATCGCGTAACATCCAAGAACAAAAGAACAGACCACAGATGTGTGTGTTTCTGTATGCCTGCGCAAATAACTCACTTTTGCTTTGATGCTTTACATACTACTACCAGTCGACTATCGACTTTATCAGTCGTATTTATAATCCCATTCCAAAGTATGTCTAACTTTGGACAGCTCTTAGAACAGTGTCCAAGTCCAAATCGTATTTATAAACACTTTCATCGCTGTCTAAGAAATGTCTAACTTTAGACACCGAAATTGGTTGTCTAAACTATGGCTTAAATGACCATTGGATACAGCAAAAAACAATTTTGTTCAACATGTTATAAAATACTGTTGAGAGTGTTAAGATCGAAAAAAATAAGTAGTTTGAGGTGCAAAAATACTACTTTCAACAATTCCATTTATAAATTGCACAAATTTGATCATTTTATGAGACTTGGAAAAGCTGTAACACAAAGTCAAGTCAGCTGTTTTTTGGCCTAGTTCAAGTCCTACGCCACTCTCTTTCAGAGCCTTATAGTTGTTGTAGGGGAATTGTGCTCAAGATGACATACTTTTTGTTTAAAGTAAGAAATAAAATTTTCTACAAACCCTAGCGTTAAAATCTTTACATAATTAAATAATTAATGATTGTATGGAAAAAATAAACTTGGAATGGATAGTTTAAAGTAAAAAGAATTTATTTAAAAAAATTAGTTAAAAACAGTCCGAGGCTAAGGCTAAGATGACATAGTTGGGTATAAGATGACATACTGCATGAGGGTAAGATGACATATTGTAAAAATGCCTGCTTTATTTGGCTTTTCAGCTTCAGTCAGTATATAACTCACATTTTCAACTTAGATTTTCGGCCATTTAGCTTTCATAATTTTTGTTTTATGCTTGGTGAAATATAATTATGTACTTTAAATTTGCATTTAAATGTTTGAATTAAAAAATAAGGTTTGTGTTTTTAGTAGGAATGTCATAGTATTTATAGTATGTCATCATGGACTGATAAGCAATATGTCATCTTACCCGATAGGAAATAAAACTTTTACAACCATTCAGGAATCAAAACATTATAATTTAGGAGCCAAATCACACAAAAAATATTCTCTATACACATAAATGCAAACATAAAACACAAGGATATAGAAAAACACTTAATTTTTTAAGCAATTTTGAAGTAAACAATGACTCGCAAAAAAATTTATTCTCTAGCTTTTTCCTTTGAGCCGATCACGATGACAGCAGGTAGTATACTGGCAGCTGTAAGTTTATTCTGGCAAAACAGATAGAAAAAATGCATGTCTGGATATGTTCGAGAGAACTGTGGCGGCTTTATAAACAGAGAAAATACGAGTATGTCATCTTACCTGAGTATGTCATCTTGAGCAGAACTCCCCTACTCGTATACCAAAACACAGACTGCACGGATACATCATGAACGCTGCCATTTGGTTTTTCATTCGAAGTTGACAGTTTTAGGGATTGTTTAGACAACTGTTGGAATGGATTTATAAATACAAAATTGGCTAAGACTTGTCCAACTCTTTAGACACCGTCTAGCTGGACAACTGTCTAAGGATGTTCTAAGCAAATTTTATAAATGCGACTGTATATGTATAATTGCATTGTGCTTGGCACAGACCGCAACTAAAGGAGGGTAGTTTTGATTATGTTCAAGCGCACTCGGTCTGCTTGCATTAATTTCATTTTAATTATTTGGTTGACGGTTCGGTTTTTTCTTCGGTTTGCCAACTCGGTTCGAAAAAATGTAAGCCGAGTCAACTCGGTTTGGGCTCAACTCGGTTTGACTCGGTTTATGAAACCGAGTTGACACATCACTAGCGGATATGGTTAACTCACTTAAAAAAAATTAGCACGACTGGGCTCACGAATTTGCTGCCAACTGCACATTAATTACGAAAAATGAATTAAATCACGCAAAATATTGAAAAAATATGCGAAAATCTAAAAACCCCATTTTTGCAGTTGCTAATGCATATGTACAAACGCTGAAAATTTAATCAAAACTATTGGACTAGTTTGAAAAAAAACTGTTCCTTATTTTTTTTTTTTAAACAAGATTTTTAGAAATCCAGTATGCAGAGCTTAAGGTCTTGTTAGCATTGTTTTTATAAAAAACTTCAAACAAATCGAAAGTATGGTTTTGAAGTTTTTTCAAAAAATAAATATTTTTTTAGAAAATTTATAAAAACTTAAAAAAATTTTAATTTTTTAAATGTTGATATGTAATCTATCTGTCGGTCTGTCTGTCCGTATATGAATCTATATCCCAAACCACTTGACCAATTTTCTTCAAAGTTTGCAGTTATAGTCTATGGGGTGGCTTACAGAGAAGTTATTGGTGTTTATTTTCAGAAATTTGATGTAATTTTTTACCACCAGTAAGTACCTAAGCATTTTGTTGTTTGCATTTGTGAAAGAATTTTGTATTGTGAAAAAGTATTGTGATAGCACTATTCCTTTTAAGTATATAAATTAAAGTCAGGGGTGACATTCTGTAAGTAAAAAGCGAACAAACGTTTTCGTGTGTGCGAACGATTTGCAATGTCTTTCCTATTGAAAAACGTTTGATCGCTTTCGTTTCGCTTTTTATAGAATCTGGCCCCAGTTTTGTGAAAGTCTTACTTTGATTCTTAAAAAAAAAATTGTAAGGAGCTATTGGGGCACATTTGACTTTTGTAAATGTTAGGGGGTACATCTTTGACTTTGAGAAATCAAATCAACTTTAAACTACCAACACCCACGAACCTAACCTCGAGTTCTCGATGTCGTCAAAAATATTTATTTATTTATTTATCAAATTATATATTTAATAATGAAAAAAATGTTCCTCTCTATTATTCTTACATCACCAGGGTGCATCTAAATGGACTGATAGTTTTTATGTTTGCGAATAAAGTTATTTGTTTCTTTTTTTTCCTTTTTATAACGAATGAAAATGAATTCCTAAATGTATATTTTCTTATATCATTTCATAAATTGTTTGATAAAAAGTTACTTTTCCTTGCATTCTGTCAGATGTAATAACAACCCAAATTCTATTATTCTACTTGCTAGATATAATAACATATCTGATTATATTAATCTATTACATTATTATCTCATTGCATCCAACAAAGATTATGGGCCCAGTGCACGATAATTGACACGTTGTTTTTTGGTCGCCAAATTGTTGATTTTTTTTTTGATTTTAAACTTAAAGAATAAGCTAAATAAGCTATTAACTAAGTGAAGTAATACGATATCTTGAAAAATTGATTTAGTTGACATCAAAATAAAATGTCCGTGTCAGCGATGCATATCGATAAACTCGATGGTGATAACTTCACATCTTGGTCGGCCCAGATGAGAAGCTTGCTGGTGACCTTAGATTATTGGCATGTCGTCGGTAGTCTAAAGGATGAAAATGCAACTGCTGAAGCAAAAACTGCGTGGGAAAAAATAGATGCCAAAGCGTTGGCGATGATAACACTTTGTGTGAAACCATCTGAGTTGATACAACTGAAAAATTGTGGTACAGCGAAGGCCGCATGGGATAAGTTAAGGTTAACCTACAATGGTACTGGACCTGCTCGTAAGGTAAACTTATTTAAGCAATTGGTTAAGTTTCAATTTAAAGTTGGACAAAAATTTACTACTCAAATAAATGAATTTTGTTCGATTGTTGAAGCGTTAAGCGAAATTAATGCTAAAATGCCTGACGACTTGGTTAGTATTTTGATGCTCTGCAGTCTACCTGATCAATTGGAGAATTTTGTAGTGGCAATTGAAAGTCGGGACATTTTTCCATCAATGAGTCAGCTGAAGGTTAAGATTTTAGAAGAAGAACATCGGCGTGGTGAAAAAGATGAATCAAACGAGAAGGAGAAGGTGCTTTCGATTAAACATAGAGAACAGAAGAACAAATATCAGCGAAAATCAACGACAGACAGCGACAAACGATGCAGGAAGAACGTTAAGTGCTATGGTTGTGGGATGAGGGGTCACATTAGATCGCAGTGCAGAAATCAAAGTTCGAGTCAGTCTCAGGGGCATGCGGTGGTTCTAAGCGCATGTAGTCAACAGAGAGCAACACTAAATGACAGCTGGATTCTGGATAGCGGTGCATCATCGCACATGTGCTCCAACCAAAATTTGTTCACGTCACTGAAGAAGGATAACCAAAAAGTTTTTATGGCATCGGGCGACAGCGTCAAATCGAGTGGCATTGGCCAAGTAGTGTTGAAATCATATGGTACTGACATTACCCTTACCAACGTTTTGTTCGTACCAGAGCTTAACTCCAATTTTCTGTCAGTCAGCAAAATAATCAAAAATGGATGTCGTATTCAATTTGCCGATAATAAAGCTTATGTAAATTCCGATGATAATAAGTTGATTTTTATTGCATATTTGCAGAATGAAATATACTCTACAAGGATGACATTAGGGAATGAAATGGTTTGTAGCGCTATTGATGACGGAGCTTGTGCGACTTGGCACAAACGTTTTGGACACCTTAACGTTGGAGATTTACACAAAATGTCTCAGAAGGAAATTGTTCGAGGTAACAAAACAAATGATTTTACATGCGTCACTTGTGCTTTATGTAAGATATCCACAAAACCATTTAACCATTACAATACATTGCTTACTACCAGTTTGCACGAAGTGGTCCATACGGATATATGCGGACCTTTCCGCGTTACATCTCAAGGTGGATCTATCTACGTTATCACTTTTATAGATGATTTTTCGAGGTTCACGACCGCATATTTTTTAAAGAGAAAGTCTGACGCTCTGGAGGTATTTAAGGAATTTGTAGCTAATTCAGAAACACAAACTGGTAAGCAAATAAAATGTATTCGAAGTGATAATGGGCGGGAGTAGATATACTAGTGGTGAGTTCGATTGTTTTTTGAAATCGAAAGGAATAATACATCAGAAGTCTACATGTTATACACCTCAGAAAAATGGCGTTGCCGAGAGGGCAAATAGAACACTGATAGAAATGGCACGATGTATGCTGGAGGAGTCCAAGTTGCCACAATTCCTATGGTCAGAGGCCATAAATACAGCAGTCTACATAAGAAATCGCTCGCCGACCAAGATACTGAAAGACAGAACCCCGTATGAATGTTGGTTTGGGTATAAGCCATGTGTGAGTCACATGAAAATTTTTGGATGTGATGTTTTGTTGAAACAACCTGGACGTTCTAAGCTGCAACCTAAAGGAAAGATGTTATCATTTGTTGGTTATGCTAGCCATACCAAAGGTTATAGACTTTATGATAAACAATTTAGATCAATTGTGATTTCCAGGGATGTCATATTTTTTGAAGACAAGTTCTCAGAAGAAAACAGTGAAAATAATAATTATAGAGCGAATCGTACAAATCCTATTATTATTTCACATTCGAATTCTTTCGAAAATAATGGTGACGATGCGGACTGCGTGACGAATGATGTTGACGTTGATGAGGATGTCTACGAAGATGCTGCGAATGATGTTCCTGAAGTTGTTCCTGAAGTTGTTGCTGGAGAAGTTGCTTCTGCCGAAATCGCTGCTGAACAAGCTGTTAATGATGAAAATGCTCAAGGTGATGATGGAGTGTTCGTTACCAATAATGAAGAGATCGTTGTTGATGGTGGTATAGAGAGAGTTAAAGAGGAGTCAAATAGAAAACATAGCGGAGGAAGGCGAAGAATTTTGCGTACTGGCAATCCAGGCCGACCAAGGAAAGTTTCTGCCTGCAGAGCTGATCGCGACGTTGCAAATCAACTCGTTGAAATTATTTCAGACCCAACAAATGTGAAAGAGGCCTTAACGTGTGCTAACGCTGTGAAGTGGAGAGAGGCCATGAAAAAGGAATATTCTTCGTTAGTCGAGAATAATACGTGGGATCTTGTTAATGCGCCGAGACACCATAATATTATCGATTGTAAGTGGGTCTTCAACACGAAACGAAAGGCAGATGGACATGTCGAGAAATATAAGGCACGTTTGGTGGCTCAAGGATGTTTTCAGAAGGAAAACGTGGACTATTTCGAAACTTATGCGCCAGTTGTGCGGCATCAAACAATTCGTCTTATTTTGGCCCTGGCTGCTCAGAACAAACTTTTTATAAATCACATTGACATTGCAGCTGCTTACCTAAATATTGATTTAGAAGAGGAGGTGTATATGCGCCAACCAGAGGGATTCACTGACCCGGATCACCCGCAGAAGGTTTGCAAACTTAAGAAATCTCTGTATGGCTTAAAACAAGCGGGAAGAGATTGGAACAAGAAGATAAACGAGGTGTTGGTAAGCATTGGATTTCTAAGATGCAAAACAGAAGGTTGCGTTTATGTTTTGCGAAATAAGCAACACATGAGTATAATAGGATTATACGTCAACGATATAATAATCGCATATTCGTCAAAAACAGTGTTTTCGGCATGTTTCAAGATATAAATCGTCATATCGAGGCTATTGATCGTGGACCGATTAGTTATTATCTTGGAATGGAAATCGAGAGGGATGACCTACGGGGAAGTATAGCTATTCACCAGGGAAGGTATGTCGAAGAGCCTTTGACCCACTGGGGTATGAAAAACTGTAAACCAGCACACACACCACTGGCAAGCGGCATCGTTTTGGAGAAGTGTTCAAAAAACAACTGTGCAGCTGTGCAAGAGATAAAAAACTACCAATCGCTAATGGGAGCTCTTAACTACTTATCGATTATATCAAGACCCGACCTTACTCATGTCGTTTTAAAGATGTCGCAGTATAGCTCTCATCCATATCAGGAGCACTTTATAGCAGCGAAGCACATACTTCGATACTTAAGAAGAAATTCAAAGGTTTGTGTGACTTTTAATGGTAATAATGATTTGATTTGTTATACAGATGCTGATTGGGGGTCGGAGCCAAGTGATCGCAGATCTTACAGCGGTTACGTTGTGTATTTCGGCGGCGGTCCAGTGGCGTGGGAATCGAAAAAACAGAACGTTATAGCACTAAGTACGATGGAAGCGGAGTACATTGCTATGTGTCAAGGTACAAAAGAAGTCGTTTTCCAAAGAAGCTTGCTTGCAGAAATTGGCTTCTCAAAATATTCCAAAGAGCCAACTACAGTATTTTGTGACAATCAAGGGGCTAGTTTTCTCGCAAAAAATGAAACAACACAGAAACGTAGCAAGCATATTGATATAAAATATCATTACTTAAAAGAAAAATGTTCAAAAAATATAATATCTATCGCTTATATTCCAAGTAATAACAATATAGCTGATATATTTACAAAATGCCTAAACAAAAATAAGCATATAGAATTGTCAAAGAAATTGTTAAAATTTGAATGAGTTTTCTAATATGTAAAAATATTTTTTTTTTAATGAATTTCGTTTGAGACGGAGTTTGTCAGATGTAATAACAACCCAAATTCTATTATTCTACTTGCTAGATGTAATAACATATCTGATTATATTAATCTATTACATTATTATCTCATTGCATCCAACACATTCAAATACCAAAAAGACAACAATCGGTCATACTTATTGGGCTTAAATGCTATTGTCAAATGTTCCCTTTGCAAGGCCAAAGGTGGCCCGTGTCTTGCACTTTTGACAAAATGAGTTTTTTTTTACAAAATATACTTTAAAAAATTATAAAAATCTTAGAAAAAGAAAATGTGCAACCCAGTCGTAGCCCAGGTCATGTAAACGCGTGCGAACTCCAAGCTCTGTTCTCTCTTATGGCGTTGATTCGTTTTCGATGCTTTTTGAATTGAAGATGGTCTGCACTTAAAATAGCTCGACGAGCAGTTAATGTGCTGGCTGTTACCCCCGCTTTTACTTTTATTTTACTGGTGCAGAGAGCTGAATTTGATGCATTTTTTAAAAATTTTCTCTTATCCTGAGGAGTTAAAGCAGTTTTTTTCCTTCCTTTGAAGTTTTTATCGTATGAATCATTGTTTTTAATAAAATTCCTCACAACATGGTCACTTCGGCCTATTTTTGTTGCAATTCTTCTCATTGAAAACTCTTCGGATTGCAACACGTCAATTTTCGCTTTTTCTTCTGCAGCTAAAACTTTTTTTTCCAACAGTTTGGACTGAAATCTGTGGCAAACACTTTTTTATTGCTTAAACTTTGCAGCTAACTGTAATCCACGTAACAGATCGCGGCCAACTAACTAATTTTACAGGTGCGTCTAATCATGTGAACAAAAAAAAGTGTACTTTTTCTTTGAGCATAGACAAAAGAGTGAAAAAATGTCCGTTTACTTCCATTCACCTTTGACTTGTTAGAATTTGACACTGACAATTGGCATAATTTATTTATTTTGAGCTTGAGCGAAGATCTACTTAAAATCGCGAACTGGTCAGACAAAAATGGTTTAATACTCAACCCAACAAAATCTAACAGCCGTATCTATAAAGAACTTTTAATCATCGATTAGATTTAATTGCCCTTTAAGCAACACTTAAGTAACGAAAACCAACAACCATTGCTTTTACAGTGATTGAATTGAAATTCGTTAGCTTCTTTTTTGTCACAAGAAAACTTTCATTTTCAAATGGTTTTGACAAGGTGCGAAAAATTCTTTTTCGGATTGGCTATTGAATGTAAAAGATTAGAATCCGTTTTAGAAATAAGAGATGTGTTCAATGGCTTTTTTTTAGATCAGAACAGCACAGCACAGAAGCAATGAGAAACGCGAGGCAAGTTAAAACAAGCAAACTTGTCAAAAAAAGACAACAACAAAAAAAAATAATAATAGTTTTACCACCAATTTTTCTTTTTCTGATATCATTTTAATTTAGCGTATTTTCGTCACGAATAAGTAATTTTATTTTCAGCACAAGGTGAGGTGTTATTTTCCTGATTTTTAAAAATTTTTTTGAACTAAACTGTTCTAGAGCAGCTCATTGAACAGAAAAAAGATCATAAAAGATCAGAAAAGAACAGAAAATTTCTCATTGAACACCAAAAGCCTGATTTTTTCTGTCAGAAACTGTTCTAAAACAGCTCATTGATCACTCTTGAAGAGTGCAAAGTATTCGTTCTCGAAAATTTTTGCTTTCGAAACGAAATACAGGGCCCCTGGAACTCATTTATAATCTTTACTTAAAAAAAATAAATAGGGTGGCGCAACAGAGCGAAGAGCCCCTGGGCCTAGCGCATTTCTCACAACCATGCCTTGTAAGAGAATGGAAGGGACCTACAATGTTCTGCCGGTTCCGAACGGCTAATCGAGAAAGCGCTTTTCATGGCAATGAATACTAACGGAGGACTTGCCAATTCCTCGCGAAAGGCGATACCCGTGGAAATAACATTTTTGCCTCTGTTGGGATTCGAACTCGAACCTCTGGATTAACAGCGGACATGCCTGAGTAATGATTGCTACAGAGTAGACGTATATTTTGATCTAGCTCTCTTTGTTAAGTTTCTCTGCATTAAATCGAATATAAAAGTTAGTTTTCGCTGTTTTACTAGTACCGAGTGCTTCACTATCTCATTAAAATAAAAGTTCACTGTTGAAGATAAAGCGTCTTTATTTTTTATTTAATAAAAATATATGACAATTAAGCATTTAATTTATACAAAGTGATTTTGATTCTCTCTTTATTAAAATGTCGCAGACACGTTCTGGTCCCTCCCGCAAAAACGTCGATACGAATTCTATCGCATATAAGCATTGTATTGACTTATGATACATGGACTGCTAGTTGCATTAATTCTCTATACAAAAGTTAGATAATAATGATTGCACTTATTTTTGGTTACACTAGCCAATATCTTACTCTTAACTAAAACACTGACGACATCAGCTGTGATTTAGCTAGCGTGATTATTTAGCAGTGTCAAAAATGTTTCACTAGTTTTCCGCTGAAATGATGATCGCTAGTATTGCTTAGAATACGTGGAACCATCGTGAAGTTGGGTCCTAGCAGTCCATGTTTAATAAGTCAATGATTTTAATAAATAGGAGCCCTACTAACGCATTTCAACTATTTTCTATAGCTCAATGTAGGCAAAACACAAACACACATGTATTTAGATACTGATTTGTGAAAAGCTCGAACTTAAATTTTAAATATGAAAAACAAATTTGCATCAATAAAACAAAAAAAAAAAAAAAATTAATGAAGCGTTTAAATGATATTCGACTGAAATATTTTCGGGGGGAGTTTTATCCCCAAAACCCCCCCCCCCCCCCTATGCTACGCCACTGACCACACTAAAAAATGAACTTTCAGAAGTGAAACACAGTCTAAATCATGCTAATAAAAAGTCTGAAAACGTGCAAATCGAACTTGAAGCGATTAAAAAACTTCAAAACACGCAGGAGAACCGCACAGTGGCTTGTGATGCACTTCTTTCTGGTGTACCCCATATACCCGACGAAAACTTAAAATCATTATTTAATTCGTCATGCAACACTCTGCAAATTAAGCCACCATCTATGGTCAACATATATCGTATGGCCACTCGCACTGAGTCCAAAGACACTCCGATTCTTCTTAAGTTTCATTCTCCTTATGATCGTAATTTTGTACTTAAATCTATCTCTTCATTCCGAAAACTAAAAAAGAGAGAACTTTGCTTACATTGGTGGCATTCAGAAATCTAGTCACTACGTAGTGAACTCTTCTGATTGGTTAGAATCGACTACAAAACGAGTTGAAATTTCCCCCTCAACGTAGTCGAAAAATTTGATCTACAAAGTTAGTCTGACGTTTGAGAATCAGCTGTTGGGTAAATACACAAAAAATTACAAAGTGCAAATAGAAATTTTTTCGACAATTTTTATCTAATTGAAAGCAGTGATAAGATTATTTAAAGTTCCCTAAACGCAATTATTTCGTGTTTTTGTGTGCTTATTTTGATAATTCAGGGTTGACTACATTTTTAGTGCATTTTACATTCACAAAGCTAGTCGACTTTCCACTACGTAGTGACTTGATTTCTGAATGCCACCATTGATATAAACTCTACAAGCTCTCTTTACATGCGCGAAGCTTTAACGAAAACTAACTAACGAAAACTAACTATTCTGCATCTATCTGGAAAATGATATCTGAATCGTTCAAAAAGATATCTAAGATACGGCTATCCGAGATAGGGTTTCCGATAGGCGATAGGTTATTGAACGCGCCCAATCTAAATTTCGATCGATTTTGATTTCATTTCACGTGATAGTGAAATGTGGAACATAGCTGTATGTCCCAAAATGTGAATTAAGTGTTTTTGAAAAACATATAAGTAACATCGATTTCATTAACATGTCATTTAACAAAGATTTGCAAACTATGTGCATATTAGGCGATTCTTATATGGGTGAGGTAAACTGGTTTTGGTCGGTTGAAGATAAAATGTTTATATTGGCGAATATTGTTAAAGATTTATGACTATGTTTTCATTGATTATGTTTATGCGCTAAGTTTACATCAGATAAATGATGCTTACAATTCTTTGAATAGATTATTGGACCTGGTTTTTATTTGTCAAAATGATGTAAAAGTAGAAATATTTAAATGCCCTTTTCCTCGCGTGAAATTGACTCTGAGCGCAAACTTAATTTTGCCAAAACAAATTTCAACGGTTTTAATGTTTGGCTGAATACCATTAATTGAGAATTAGAATTTTATAATAATTTTGTCTATAATCAATTTATCGAGATTATCATGACAGGGGTTGGAATGTTTGTTCCGTTGATTTCCATCAAAAAATACAGTAAGCATCCTTGGTATATGTATAATAGACAACTGTCTCATTTAAAAAACAAAAGAACTACAGCTTTCAAAAAATACAAGAAATCTGGTCGCGATTCTGATTACGAAAATTTCTGTAAATTTCGAAAAGATTTTAATGTTTTAAGTAAGTTCTTACACAAGAATTAAATTATGGGCATTGATAGTAAGATGATAGTAGATGTTATTGGTCTTACATAAAGTCAAAGCGCTGTACTTATGGTTTACCTGAGTCAATGGTGTTCGGCTCTAGTGTCGCAAATGATACTCAATCAGCTTGTGAACTTTCTGCTCAGTTTTTTGAGTCTGTGTATACGAAGTCAGACATGTAAATATTTGTACATAAGTAAAAGTTGTTGTTCAATTGTATTGATTAGGTTTTTTCCAATTTATTGATATATAATAATAAAATGCAGAAAATAAGAACATATGAAAATACACGAAATTATAAATCAATTTTTCTCTGCTTTGCGCGAATCATTCGATAACTTCTTCCACCTTAATGTCAATGTGCCTGTTAATGCTCATAAGAGCAAGCCCATTCAGTCTATCTTCGCCTGTAGAATTCCTAATCCAATATTTTAGACGCCTCAACGTGGAAAAACTACGCTCGCTGCTAGCAATGGTCGCAGCCAATGTTGCACCTATTTTCAAAAACTTGAAAATGTTTGGAAAAAGTGCATCGTTACAAAGATTTAATGATTCTATAAATGTCTTTGGTTGAGTTTCTGGCCCAACCCAACGTTGTCTCCAAAATAACACTTCATTTATTACGGTTGAAGCAGCTGCCTCAGTCGCTGTTGGCCATTGATTCATTATTACTTCCACGGTTGCATCAATATTCTCAACGTCTTTCCTGACCATTTTTTCAGGGATGGTATTTCCGATTATTGAAAAAATTTTTTTGTGTTTCGCAAATCTGTCAGATATGGATGATATGAAGTGATCCAGGAAAAGTATGAATATTGATATACGGTAATAATCTTCTGCTGAACTGCTTTGGTAATTTTGTCGGCGTTTTTGACGATGCACAATCCTGGAAACTTCAATTTTTTCTCCTATAGACTCGGCTATTTTTTCAGCATTAGCGAATTTTCGTTGTACATTCTGATGATGATGAGTAAAAGTTTGAAAACAAGGACACAGTTGAGCTGAGAACTATGTTCCACAAAACTGTTTGCGCTCCGTCAAAGTGACATTGAGCGCTCAGTGAGATTTTTCTTTGTGGAACTGGCGTAATAGATCAATGTGATTAAAGCATTGTATTGACTTATGATACATGGACTGCTAGTTGCATTAATTCTCCCCAACCCCCCCCCCCCCTATGCTACGCCACTGGTAGATCCACCTCAACTATGTAACCTTTTATACTTTTCATAGTCTGGCATTAACTTAATTGGAAAAGGAATGCAAGTTGATGTTATCTACACAGATGTCAGCAAAGCATTTGATTCTGTAAATCATAATTCATAACATACTAATCAAAAAATGAAAGAGTTATGGGTTCCATTCAATGATTTTGAATTGGATCGAATCGTTTTTGATAAACAGGGTACAGATAGTAAAGCTTGATAGTTTTACCTCAAGGAAATTTAATTGCACATCAGGAGTACCTCACGGTAGTCATCTGGGACCGCTATTATTTATCATTTTCATAAATAACATTATATAGGTCCCTATTATGTGTAGCGAATCGAACGTTCGATTGGAAGCGAATGTTTTTGCTAGCTTCTTTTATAGCGGTATTATAGGTTGTAGAAACAAAAGCTTTGTAGAAAACTTTTTTTTCGACGTTTAAGGTATGTCAGATAAAAGAATGGACGAACTTTAATGATAATAATCCAATAAATGAGTTTCTTTTAAACATTCGCTTCCAGTCGAACGTTCGATTCGCTACTCATAATACGGACCATAATTTTAAATATGCACAATTTCTACTCTATGCAGATGACCTTCTCTAGCATATCAAGTATAAACGATTGCAATAAAATGCAAGGAGATTTAGAAGCATTGCATTTATGGTGCAAAAAAAAATCGTCTTTTAGTCAATGTAAAGAAATGCAACGTTCTGTCTTTTTACAGATGCTCCGTTAAATTTTTATTTAATTATTCAATTTGTTCTGACCCTTTGAATAGGTTAGAAAAAGTTAAGGATCTTGGTGTGATTTTTGATCGAACTCTATCCTTTAATGATCACGTGGATTATATAATATCTAAAGCAAATTCAATGGTTGGATTTATTAAAAGAAATACAACTATCTACGGATCCGCATGCTCTTTAAGCACTATTTTTGGCCTTAGAAAGATCTGTCCTTGAATATTGTGATACTGTTTGTTACTCAGCTTTTCAAGTGTAATCAAATCTTATAGGAAAAGTCCTAAGAAGATTCACAAAGTTCATCTTTACTAAAATTGGATGGGGTTTTTCACCGAGCTACGAAGCTAGATGCTTTTTCTAGGCATTTCTAGGCTGGATAGTCGACGTAAGACGCATGATATAATGTTTGTTAGAGACATTTTATGCTACCATATAAAATGTCCTAAGTTGTTAGCTTTAGTTCCTATTTATGCACCTGAGAGAACAATTAGACAACGTATTTTCTCTTCTAACATAGAACGAATTACGGGTCCAATGAACCGCTAACAAGGACCTTATCAAATTTTAACTCTGTCTACAACTTGGTAGATATAAGCCAATCAAGATCATTGTTTAAAAATTCTCTGTGTGGCATAACTTTGTAATTTCTAATGTTATCAACTTGATCTTATTATTATTTGTATGTACAGCTGCGGTCAAAATAATAGTAGTATAGAGCTTATGAAACAACAAAATTGAAAAAAACTGATCAGTAAATTCTAATTTAAAAAACCAATAACGTGGTTTTCAAAGTGGTGTTTTAAGCTTTTATTTACAAAAAAAAAAAAAACATCAGTTTAATATTATTATCCGATAGTTGCAAGTTTATTGAACAGATGTTGAAATTCAGCGGTCAAAAAAATAGTAGTATTAGGAAAATCTACCTTGAAATGTTACGAAATCGAAAAATTAGGGCAAAGTTTTTATTACCATATGTGGCTTATTGTTCGTACTTTTAATTAGTATTTAGTTACATGTCCCTTGTTAGCTACACCGAAAGAAAAAACCTTGGTTGATTTAAACATGTTTCATTGTTAATCAACAATTCGTCTAAAATTGTGAAATTAACCAAGTTTCGTGATGAATTCAAATAAGAACGCATGTTCAAATCAAGTATGCTGCCGTGATCAATTTTTTTTCAGGTAAGTATCATAAAAATGTTTAAATTAAGTATGTTCGTAGTTGATTTGAATATGTTATAATTTTTAACCAACAACGTGATTGTTGATTTCATACTTGATCAACAACAAACATACTTAACTAACAATTAAGGCTGAAATTACAAAAACCATCACGTTTGTGATTGAAATACCAAATTCACTGTTGAACTATCACCAATATGTTTGATCAACAATGTTCATACTTCTTTAATCAATAAAGAATAGTTAAGTATCAGTAACATTTTGAATTTCAATATTTTTCATACGTAAGCCCACAGAAAACGTGAAGTCGCATTACGGAACTTCAATTCAATATGATAAGTTTCGTGACCATTTTATATTAAGGGATAATTAATTATTCTTTATTGTTGATCAAGTATGTTTTACGTGAGAATTCAGCCACGTTTTTATTTGCTCAACAGTTTTAATGTAAAATTTCTATGATAAATGCCTGAATTGAAGTTTGACCTATCAAATGTGTAGGTCAAACTTCAATTCAGGCATTTATCATAGAAATTTTACATTAAATCTGTTGAGCAGATGAAAACGTGGCTGAATTCTCACGAACATACTTGATCAACAATGTTCATATTTTACCAACAATTCAGAATTGTTGACAAAACACAAACGTTGTTAAAGTATCATGGACATGTATGTTTCTAGTATCACAACCGTTGTTGTTTAACAATGTTTTTGCTCAATGTTTAAACACGAAATTGAAAATGGCGTTGTTGATTTAACCAATGAAAATTGTAGCATTTCAGTAAATAAAATGACAATGCCAGCTTGTTTAATTTAACTATGTTCCTGCTTGACGCAAAAACAAACAAGTTTCCTGTTTGATTTTACCAAGGTTTTTCTTTCGGTGTATAACAGCAGTACAACGACGTTGAATAGAGTTTATCAGTTTTCCACATCTTCCTTGCTTATCGAACTCCATGATTGCTGTAAAGCTTCCCAAAGGCCTGTGTTGTTGCTTGGTTTGAATCTAGAAACATATTTTTTTACATCGCACCACAGGTTTTCGATGGGATTAAGGTCCGGAGACTATGCGCGCCACTCTATCACATCTACTCTACTTTCCTGGAACCATTGCTTCTTGCTGAAAGACCCATTTCAGTGGCATTTCAATTTCAGTATACGGTAGCATTTCTTCCTGCATTATCCTAACATAGAGATGCTGATCCATAATGCCTTCAATCCGGTTTATGGGTCCCACTCCGTAGAAGAAAAAACATGCTCATACCATTATGATTGTAAAGCGTGGATTATATTTGGTGTTAGGAGGTCTTCTTACATATTGACGAGATCCTTTCCCACCATATAAAACAATTGAAGTGTAACGGTTTTTCACTATGAACGCAATACAAAGTCGAAAAATACCAATCTGTGCAATGCTTTTACTCGCACTACTATTATTTTGACCGCAACTGTACATATACCTATACATATACATATATACCTACATTAGGGTGGTCCTTAGGAAAAAAAAAATTGGGGACACCCCCCAGATTGGTTCTAAATCAGGAAAAAAAAATTACCTAATTTCTTCAAATTCTTACTCCTTTCCCTTCCTGACCCTATTTCATTAAGAAGTTTTAGCTTTTAAAGGAAAAAAAATTACAGTTTATGCCTCTAAAAAAAAAGTTGCGCCCTCTTTGCTTTAATATTATCAAACGGTATCATACGCATAATACTATCATACCTATTATACGTATGAATGATCAAACATCCGCCATTTACCCAACACTGGACACAGAATATAGCCCATGCTGTAGTAACAACCCATATTAAAATAGGGCCAGGATTTAGGGGGCGTCGCACTCAATTTTCGCAAAAAAGTAAAATAAGGACTACCCTAATATACATATACAGGGTGTTCCGTACTTCGTGTATTATCCTTTGGGGTGTGATTCTTGGTCATATTCTAAGAAAAAAATGTTTTACAGTAAAGCTCAATTCTCAACTTTGATGTACTATGACCTATGTTCAATTCGATATCTCTGTCAATACTAATGGTAGAGACCTTATCATAGTCTTAATTTTTTGTAGAAATAACAACCTTTAAGACTTTATTTAAGTTTAGCTTTCACAGGTGAAGGGTTGCCAGATTTTCAATTTTAAGTGCTGTTCAAATTTTCTTCCCGAAACAAAAAAAAAAAAGATTTTTAAATTTGAGGTTTGTTTGAATAAAACAATAATATGGGCACTTTTAGTAGTTTTTTTAATGTATTTAATACAAATACAATTAAAACAAGTGCTCAAAGTGCCTACGCAGACATTTTTTTCTTATATGAGTTTCAAAATGCAAATTCAAGAAGAGCACAACGAATATACCAGGAACTTTATCCTTACTGAACAACTGGCAACCCTAAGCCTATAGAAATCTAATTTAAATACAGTTTCAAAGATAACAAGACTACAAGTAAGACAAGAGTTATCGAGAGCAAACACCTACAATGAAATTCAAAAACGGGCTCTGGCATGCATTCAACGAAATAGGGCACTTTGAGCACTTGTTATAACTGTATTTGTATAAAATACATAAAAAAAAATACTAAAAGTGCCCATATTATTGTTTTATTCAAACAAACCTCAAATTTAAAAATCTTTTTTTTTTTTTTTAATTTTACCCATTTTGTATTTTTTCAAATATCGTAAGATCTATGGGTTTTTGAGTGCACTTATTAATAATTTTTTTTTTATTATTGCTTAGTTCATCTGTAAAAAATAAAGAAACTCCATGTTTACCAGGTATTTTCTGCAAAAAAATTACCTCAAAATCAACTTTGTTTCGGGAAGAAAATTTGAACAGCACTTAAAATTGAAAATCTGGCAACCCCTAATCTGTGAAAGCTAAACTTAAATACAGTCTTAAAGGCTGTTATTTCTACAAAAAATTAAGACTATGATTAGGTCTCTACCACTAGTATTGACAGAGATATCGAATTTAACATAGGTCATAGTACACCAAAGTTAGCCTTTTCTTAAATTGTCAAAAAGTGATGTCAAAGTTGAGAATTGAGCTTTACAGTACAACATTTTTTTTCTTAGAATATGACCAAGAATCACACCCCAAAGGATAATACACGAAGTACGGAACACCCTGTATATTTAAGCAAATTAATCTGTTAGCGTTAAGTAGTGGAGGACCTTTTTACCTAAGAATCCAGGGCCAGTCCATGGATTTTCATGAAATTTTCGGAAATATGTTTTGAATGGCGTATAGAAAAAAGTTAAAAAAAAATTTCACCGCTCTCAAGTTTTTAATTATTTTTAAAATTAATTATTAACTTTTAGAATTTTCTTTTATTTATTTATGGTGTTTTACATACGATTTTCCAAAGGCTCAGGATGGATAGATTTGGTCACAACAAAAAAAATTGTGTGTGAGGGGGGTCTGTATCTATATTTATTATATATATTTTACATATATATATATTTTACATGAAATTTACTCAACTTTTGAAAAAATTACTTAAAATCAACTAAGCCACTTTTTTTCTCATACTTTAGTGTTTTTGAAAGCTATTGCTTATTTCTTTAATAAAAATTTTAATTTGAGTTCACTAAATGAAAAGTTTTTGAGAGATCAAGCCTTAAAGTCAAAATTTTGAAAAAAGAGAATATTTTTTTTTACATAATTTTGCCCCTTTAAGGGCCATTTTTTCTAAGCATATTCAATTTTTTTTATTAATTTTTACTCAAAAGCAAAAAACCGAATAAAAAAATTTTTCTAAAGCATGAGAAAGTAAGTGGCTTAGTTGATTTTTAATAATTTTTTAAAAAAATTGAGTAAATTTCATGTAAAATTGGCCCTCGCGCCTACACGGAGGGATATAGACCCCCTCACACAGAGTTTTTTTTTTTTTGTTGTGACCAAATCTATCCATCCTGAGCCTTTGGAAAACCGTATCTAAAACACCCTAAATAAATAAAAGAAAATTCTCGAAGTTAATAATTAATTTTAAAAATAATTAAAAACTTGAGAGCGGTGAAATTTTTTTTTTTTAACTTTTTTCTATACGCCATTCAAACATATTTCCGAAAATTTCATGTAAAACCATGGACTGGCCCTGGATTCCTAGGTTTTGCCGTTTTTATGTCTAACGGCCCTAAAGCTGGAGATGATAAATAAACAAATTAATGAACATTTAAAAAAAAATCTTATCGTCTTGGTCTGTTGCCCATCTTTTTTCACCAATGTGAAAGTCTCCTAATAGTCCAGGCGCTATAGGTAGTTGAGTATGCAAAATCCGAGTGCCGGCAACTGTGACCGGATTCTTATAGCTGAGACCCTAAATAATGACAAAACACATCTTGCCGCCCAATATAATGGTCCCTTTCCGCTCCCTTCACATCCCCTCCACCCCCATAGAGTAAGCATAGCGCGTCTGCACGTTTAGTGCGTTTCTACCTCTATTCACGTAAAGACATTAAGTGGTATTTTTATACAGGGTGCTCCGTAATTCGTGTATTATCCCTTGGGGTGTGATTGTTGGTTATATTCTAAGAAAAAAATTGTTGTACTGTAAAGCTCGTTTCTCAACTTTGACAATTTAAAAAAAAGGCTAACTTTGGTGAACCCTGACCTGTGTAAAATTCGATATCTCTGTCAATAGCCGCGTTTTATTATCACAATGATCCAATCCGGATCAGATCTTGATAATAAAACAGCTTTGGATCATCATATTTCCAGTTGGAAGTTGTGAGAGACTCGCTCTCTCAACTGACTTTTCAAAAGAGTTGCAGAGTTGCCCTTCGAACTTTTTTTTCAATGGTTAATTTTTTGTTCTTTTTTTTAGGGAAATATGATACTCATGCACTTTGTCAAATATATATTTTATTGCACTAATTCTTATTAATTTCACGTATATATGTTTTGTTTTGTAAAACTTTCTCATTATGTCATGTATTATACAAAAATGAATAAATGTGAAGTTTCTCGCTATCTATCTAAAATATATTTCATTTCACACAGATAAAAATGTTCAAGTGGCAGTACTGTTGTTATTGGATATATTGGAAATGATACCAACGTTTTCAATGGAAAGTCTCCTCTTGTGTGAAATAGAAGAACTAATTTTTAGATCACAGAAATAGATCCAACTAAAAAGCAGGATCTCGCTTTGTTGTTTTAATGCAAGTAAATCAATGATCCGATCTGGATCATCGTGATAATAAAACGCGGCTAATACTGATGATAGAGACCTAATCTCAGACTTAATTTTTTGTAGAAACAACAACCTGTATTTAAGTTGAGCTTCCATAGGTTTAGGATTGCCAGATTTTCAATTTTAAATGGTGTTCAAATTTTCTTTCCAAAACAAAGTTTTGACTTTGAGGTCACTTTTTTTTAGAAAATGCCTGATAAACATAGATTTTCTTTTTTTACAGATGAACAAAACAATAATAAAAAAAAACTCATGAATAAGTGCACTCATAAAACCCATACATTTCATGATACTTGAAAAAATACAAACGGGTAAAACTTAAAAAATTTAAAAAATGTTTAGCTAAGAGGTTTGTTTGAATAAAACAATAATATGGGCACTTTTGGTAGTTTTTTTTATGTATTTTATACAAATACAACTATTACAAGAGCTCCAAGTGCCCTCCTTCGTTTTGAATGCATGTCAGAGCCCGTTTTTGGATTTCGTTGTGGGTGTTTGCTGTCGATAACTCTTGTCTTGCTTGTAGTCTTGTAATCTTTGAACCTGTATTTAAATTGGACTACTATAGGCTAAGGGTTGCCACATTTCCAGTAAGGATAAAGTTCCTGGTATCTTCGTTGTGCTCTCCTTGAATTTCCATTGCTCTTTAAAAATAAAAATAAATAAATAAATAGGGTGGCGCAACAAAACGAGGAGCCCTTGGGCCTAGCGCATTTCTCACAACCATGCCATGTGAGGGAATGGAAGGGACCTACAATTTTCTGCCGGTTCCGAACGGCTAATCGAGAAAGCGCTTTTCATGGCAATGAATACTATCGGAGGACTTGCCAATTCCTCGCGAAAGGCGATACCCGTGGAGAAAACATCTTTGCCTCTGTTGGGACTCGAACCACGAACCTCTGGATTAACAGGCGGACATGCTATCCATCACACCACGGGTACCACCATTACCATTGCTCTTTGAGCTCTTGTTATAATTGTATTTGTATAAAATACATAAAAAGAACTACTAAATGTGCCCATATTATTGTTTTAGTCAAACAAACCTCATAGCTGAAAAAAATTTTTAAATTTTTTTTAATTTTACCCGTTTTGTATTTTTTTCAAGTATCATAAAATGTATGGGTTTTTGAGTGCACTTTCACTTTACCAAGTTTTTTTTTTCATTATTGTTTTGTACATCTGTAAAAAATAAAGAAACTATCAGTCGTATTTATAAAATTTGCATAGAACATCCTTAGACAGTTGTCCAGCTAGACGGTGTCTAAAGAGTTGGACAAGCCTTAGCCAATTTTGTATTTATAAATGCATTCCAACAGTTGTCTAAACAACCCTTAAAACTGTCAGCTTCTAAAGAAATACTAAATGGCAGCGTTCATGATGTATCCGTGCAGTACCATTGTCTGTGTTTTGGTATACGAGTACAACAACTATAAGGCTCTGAAAGAGAGTGGCGTAGGACTTGAACTTGACCGAAAAAACAGCTGATTTGACTTCGTGTTTCAGCTTTTCCAAATCTCATAAAATGATCTAATTTGTGCAATTTATAAATGGAATTGTTGAAAGTAGTGTTTTCCACCTCAAACTACTTAATTTTTTCGATCTTACACTCTCAACAGTGTTTTATTACATGTTCAACAAAATTGATTTTTGCTGTATCAATGGTCACTTTAGCCATAGTTTAGACAACCAATTCGGTGTCTAAAGTTAGACATTTCTTAGACAGCGATGATAGTGTTTATAAATACGATTTGGACTTGGACACTGTTCTAAGAGCTGTCCAAAGTTAGACATACTTTGGAATGGGATTTTAAATACGACTGTATATATTTATCAGGCATTTTCTAAAAAAATGACCTCAAAGTCAAAACTTTGTTTTGGGAAGAAAATTTGAACTGCACTTAAAATTGAAAATCTGGCAACCCTTAACCTATGGAAGCTCAACCTTAATACAGTCTTAAAGGTTGTTATTTCTAAAAAAATTAAGTCTAAGATTAGGTCTCTATCATCAGTATTGACAGAGATATCGAATTTAACACAGGTCAGGTTACACCAAAGTTAGCCTTTTTTAAATTGTCAAAAAGTGATGTCAAAGTTGAGAAACGAGCTTTACTTTACTTTTATTATTTAAGAATCAATCCTGACTTTTACCATTACAAAAAACTATAAATTATTACAAAAATAATAATCATTAAAATGATTTCATATCATGTACTCAATACATTCCCTTTACGAATAAGAGAAGAGGGGGTAAAAAAAATATGGACCAAAAAATCGACCGGCAAGATTCACTTTATTATTCTTTGACCTTTTCTTCGCTTAAATCCGTTGGCCAAATTCGGTACTCACATTATGCATACTCACTTACCTCTAGCGCCCGGTCTATAAGATCATTAAATGGTCAGAAGTAGTTAGGTTATTTAGAAATAATTGACAATTTGACAAATGCAAATTATACAAATCTAATGAGCTCAGGGGCGAACGAAGGGGCGTTTTGGGAGTTGAACCCCCCCCCTTGGGGTTTCTCAACTGCTTTCTTAACCCAAAGAAACAACGGTTGGCAAGAGCTATTCTCCGTTTGATCTTCGCACTGATGTTGTTGTTCGTATCTATAGCGGATCCTAGGTAGACAAAGTCCTGTACTACCTCGAAGTTATGTCTGTCTATTGTGACGATTTGTTCAATTCGTCGATATTCTGTGTCCTTGTTTGATGACAACATATACTTCATTTTGCCCTCATTAACCATCAAACCCATTTTTGCCGCTTCTGTTTGAATACTCGCTAAAGCAGCTATGACATCACGCTTTTTTCTTCCCATTACGTCAAAATCGTCTGCGTAGGCGAGTAACTGTATAGACTTTTGAAAGATTGTTCCTCTAGTGTTGAAGTTTGAGTTTCTTATAATCTTTTTAAGTATGATGTTGAAGAAATCGCATCACAGTTTGTCGCCTTGCTAAAACCTTTTTCGACATCAAAGGTCTCGTTGATTTCTTTACCGACCTTGACGGAGCAGCGTGAATTCTCCAAAGTCATCCTGCATAGTCGTACGAGTTTTGCAGGGATGCTGAAACTAGACATGGCTCTGTACAGCTCGTCTCTGTCATACGCGGCCTTGAAATCGATAAAGAGATGGTGTATATCGATATTATATTCTCGGGGTTTTTCCAAGATCTGCCGTAATGTGAAAATTTGGTCTATTGTGGACTTCTCTGGTCTAAAAACACATTGATAAGGACCTATCAAGTTGTTGACGTGGGGTTTCAGACGTTCACATATTACATTCATCATTCATTCTCTTAACTTGGTCGTGAGAGGACGTGTTTTCTAATATCGTGCGTGGGGTGCGTGCTTTGTTAAAATTAACGTTTCTCTAATTGAACCATAAAAGTCTTTAATAATGATTTGTTTGATATGCAATGGTAAAATTGAACGGGCTGATAAGTGTAAGATTACGTGTGCGGGGTGTTCTTCCACATTTCACTATTCATGTGCGAATGTCGTGGCTTCTGACGTTGAATACCTGAACGCAAATAACATAGACTATCAATGCTCTAAGTGCCATGCGCAACGGCGTAAGTCTCAACATCACAATCAACAGCCAGTTACGCCACTTCAGTCTCGGGTTACAGCAGATGATCCAAAACAAAAATCTGATGATAATATCGATGAACCTAAGCTTCAACATCAACATCAGCATGCAAAACAAACCCGTAAAAATATGACACAACACGAACAACAACAGCAAGAAACATCCAAGCAACCGCTGCCGCTGCTAATTGATGAGGCAAAATTACAAAAACGTACAGCTACTAAGCAACGGACCGGGCAAGCAGATTTAAATAAAAAAAAACAAACAACACCTCCACGAAATGGTATTTCAACTGCTCAACAGTTAAATGCACCAACATCAAACGCATCTCCGCAGCCAGATTTGCATTCACCGTCGTCACTGCCCAACGATCAAAATTCGATTACTCTTCAGATGCTTTACAAGGAAATAATAAGCCTAAAACAAATAAATAGTGAATTCCTTTCTTCTCTTCATGAGCTTAAAGAGGAAAATGTCGATCTAAGGCGAAAGCTAATTGGACTAGAGAGCAAGCTGAACTGGAGGGAACAAAAGCTGAAAGAGAGTACAATTGAGATAGTGGGCATACCAAAAGTCAATAAGAACAACGCAGCAACGTGTGTGCAAACAATTTTTAATAATGCACTGAATGTTAAGGTCGAAGAAGAGGAAATCGAAAATATTTACGTTAAGCCGATAAAAAAATCTAGCTCTGGTATAGAGGAAAATATCGTTTGCGTTCAACTCTCCTCGCGTGCTCTTAAAGAAAAAATAATGTTGCGGAAAAAAAATGAGAAGGGGAAGCTGAATACATCTTTATTCACCGGCAACAAAAAAAGTAGTATTTTTATTAATGATTCTTTTACCAAATACACTAGAGTTTTATATATGGAAACTAAAAAAGTTAAAATAGAAAGAAAATACAAATTTTTATGGTTTAGGAATTCTCGTATACTATTGAGAAAGGTTGAAAATGGTGAGGTTTTTGTCATAAGATCTTTTGAAGACTTGAATAATTTATAAAAGTCTTGCTTCAATGCTAAATTCAATGATTAATTTTGATCTTATAAACAACAATTTCACCACATCAACCATACATAGCGCTACTGATAGTATTTTCAACTCAAATTCTGATAATTTTAAGACTTTATATGTTGTACATCAAAATATTCGTAGCTTGCGGTGCAATTTCGATTTATTGGCATGTAATCTTGAAAGTTTT
The DNA here is from genome assembly GCA_914767635.1 of Melanostoma mellinum. Taxonomy (NCBI): domain Eukaryota; kingdom Metazoa; phylum Arthropoda; class Insecta; order Diptera; family Syrphidae; genus Melanostoma; species Melanostoma mellinum. Next base: position 92,879,085 of record OU612059.1, on the reverse strand, counting down.
GTGTGTTTGCCTGACATAATTTTTGTATCCGAAATTTGGATTTTTTCACATGAAATTAATCATTTTAAATTGCAAAATTATAATTTTTATGGGAATCCTAATAATGTGTATTCTGCAGGTGGAGTCGGAGTTTTTGTGCGCGATTCGTATGAGTGTGAGGTAAAAAACTATAGTTTGAATAGTGCAGATATCATAAAGATTTCTTTTTCTTTTCGCGAGGAAAATTTTAGTTTTATCTGTGTTTATCGTTTTAATTTTATATCGGTTCAAGTGTTTGTTGAAGAATTTTCAATTTTCTTAAATCAAGAACGAGCAGCCAATCTTGTCATTTTGGGTGATCTAAACATAGATCTCTTGGCTCCAAGTACTGCCTTAGATTTATATAATACTCTGTTGTCTGATCATGGACTTTCATCTTTTGTTAACGAGGTCACTAGACCAATCTCAGGCACCTGCCTTGATCATGTTTTTGCGCGTTTCACTAAGATATCTTTGGACGACTGTGCTGGCATTGTATTTGATCTGCAAATTACAGATCACTGCATGACGGGTCTCATTTTCAAAAGTCTAAAATACTTTGAGCAAAACAAAACGAACATTGAACGTAAATTTCTTTAGCCCTCTTCAATTTGGTTTTAGGACGGGTCTATCCACAGAAGATGCACTTTTGGACTTCTGTTGTTTTATACAAAAAGGTCTGGATAGCAAAAAATTTTGTGGTTCACTCTTCGTTGATATTACCAAAGCATTCGATATGGTAAACCACAGTATACTTCTAAACAAGTTAAATGACATCGGGTTCCGTGGTTTTTTTCACCGTTGGGTTGAATCTTATTTGAGCAAACGTAGTCAAAAAGTTAAAGTTAGCAATGTCTTAAGTGAATCCCAGAATATCAATGTAGGTGTTCCTCAAGGATCTGTTTTGGGCCCCATTCTGTTCTTAATATACATTAACTCTCTTTTCGAACAACCTTTTGTGGGATCAGTAAAAGCGTTTGCTGACGACCTTGCCATTGGATATGATGCAGATAGTCCTCTCAATATAGTTGCAGACATTAATCATGATTTACATTTATTAAGGTTGTGGTTTGCGAATCATAAGCTTATTATAAGTAACAAAACAAAACTTATGTTTTTTAGTCATGAGTCTAATGAACCGCTTGATGTTAATGTTATGTTTCATGACCCTTGCTGTGTAAAATACAAATTGAATAACAACAATTGCTTAAGGTTAGATTCTATGCCCCTTTATGATTCGCACGCCGTTTGCAATGGAAATTGCTTTTATATAGAAACTGTAAAGCATTTTAAGTATCTAGGTGTGACAATAGATCAACATCTTAAATGGAGCGAACACTTCAATAATTTGAAGCAGTACTTTTTATCAAGTATTAGATGTTTCTATCGTTTAAGGAAATTTTGTTCAAACACTACCCTAACTACAGTGTATTATGGATTGTTCCATTCAAGGCTACAATATGGAATTTGCTGTTGGGGAGGTGCTTATCTCAACAAATTACAACAGTTAGTTCTGCTTCAAAAGTGTGCAATAAGAAAAATATGCAACTCATCGCGTTTGGCTCACTCCATGGATTTATTTCGACAAACAAACATTTTACCCGTTCGCCACCTATTTTACTATAAAGTTTTAAAAATATTTTTTATAAGAGGTGGATATAGGCAAAGTCCTACTAGTGATCTTTATAACTTAAGAAGCAACACTCGCTCTGTGCCCACCCTGGCTTTTCGAACTACACTTTTTAGAAACTCTTATACGATAGTGTCCCGCAAATTGTTCAATAAACTCCCTGAAGATATGCGTAGCATAAGGATTGCATCATTATTTCTTAAACGAATTAAGTCATGGCTCCTTAATTACAATATTGATGAAATCGAAATTCTGCTGCAGTACGTTGTTTGATATAATGTTTTCTAGTTTTGATAAAATTTTGTTCTTGTTTTGCTAAATTTTGTTTCACCTTAAATTTCTATTTACAGCTTTGTTGAATCAATGTATCTTTGAAGACTCTAAATTTTAAATTTGATTGTTAAATATCAAATCATGTTTGTTAAATCTAAAGCGTAAATTTCATTTTGTCACCCCACATTGTAATTGTAATTATATAATATTATATTGCAGTCTATTTATTGCTTATGAAATGTAGCATTACCTCTATTTTTATTTCAAATATAAATGCAACAAACTATTCTCTAACACTAAAAATAATGTAAAGTTATAAAACTAAGAAATTATAAAAATTGTAAAAGGGAATATGAATAAATACAAATACAAATACAAATACAGCAGACAAGATCTTAAAAGCGAAGTTAAGAATGCTTATCCCTCTATAATTGGCGCAATTGTGAGGGTCTCCCTTCTTTAAGATCGGGTATACGATACTGAGGATACATTCATCGGGCATGCTTTCTTCCGACCATATCATGCAGATCAGCTGGTGCATGCTCCTTTCTAACTGGGGGTCGATTCTGTAACTGTGAAGCTGTGAAGTGATAAAAAATATCACAACTTCACAGCGAATCCGATTCTCGTTCTGTGAAAAAATGAAAACAAATGCCAAAATTTCTTCACATGATAAATTATTTATCACAAAGGAATTTGTCAGTGAAGTTTATACTACGTTTTCACTAGGGCAAATGAGATGATTATGACCAAATTTTCAAAATTAGGTCATAATTGACTTCGTTACCCATACAAAATCTTTCATCAAAATTACCTCAACTTGAGGTGATTGTGCGGTAATTATGCGCTAACAACGTGGGAAAATTGGAGAAAATTAACCAAACAGTACTAAAACAGCACCTATTGTGAACTAACCGGGAAAAAAGTGCCAACTTGACAGAATACGCTGTCACAACAAAAGTCTTTTTTTCTTCGTGCTATGGGCTAGTTGGGATTTTGGTAAGCTTTTTTATTGCTATTCTTTTAATTTGTTAATAAAATAACAAGTAATTTCAATTTTTATAGGAGTATCCTGTTGAACTAAGCAAAAACAACACACTGTGAAATGGTTTTTTCTTGATAACACATTGCACCCCGTGTCTACTACCATCGGAGATGCAAGCGAAATCTTTCAGATATTTGATTCGATATCGTATGAAAAGGGATCATGTGTGATTCGAATGATGCATTTGTTTATGGGCGACAAAACTTTCCGCACAGGAATAACAATGTTATTAAAATAACAAGTAATTTCAATTTTTATAGGAGTATCCTGTTGAACTAAGCAAAAACAACACACTGTGAAATGGTTTTTTCTTGATAGCACATTGCACCCCGTGTCTACTACCATCGGAGATGCAAGCGAAATCTTTCAGATATTTGATTCGATATCGTATGAAAAGGGATCATGTGTGATTCGAATGATGCATTTGTTTATGGGCGACAATACTTTCCGCACAGGAATAACAAACTATTTGAAAGAACATTCATACGGCAATTCCAAGCAGGATAATCTTTAGCAGCCTTACTGCGTGAACACAATGGGAGCCGCAGACGCAATACGCAGCCGGTGCTAAAAGAGCTGTCAAACTGTGTCGTACGTGTTTTTTAAAAACTGCACACAATGCAGCTGGACGTCGTACGTGTTTTTTGACATAAAGTCTGTATTGATGTCAGCTGACTGCATGAAATCTAATTTACGAGTATATCAAATTTGAGTTTGTGAAAATAAAATAAAAGCTAGAATGGAAAGAGAAAATGAAGAGATGGTTTTTTTGATGGGTGTAATCCAGATTTGAAAAAAAAACGAAGATGGTGGGTACGACCATTGTACCAAAACAGAAAAACCGAAGGATATTATGAAACTAAAAATTCAGTTCCTCAGATATGTTTTTCCACTCCTTGGCTTTCATTTTAACATTTTTATAATTTCTGTTACACAAATTCCATAACATCTCTCGGCTTCGCACTGCTTCAATAATTTTTTCCGACTCGTCCATCTTCTACCGCCTTTAAAACCAAAACAACTTTATTGAATACGCACGTAAAAGTTAAAAGTTAGCCAACTCTTCCGTCTGCGGCTTGCGGCGCGTAGTGCGTTGCGTATGCATTGTGTTCACATCAATGGATTTGCTACTTTTTAATATTTTGACAGTTCTTGCGGCTCCGGCTCCGTTGCGTATGCGCATGCATTGTGTTCACGCAGTTAACCGAAAGTGCTCATAACTAAAAACATTAAATACAAGCGAATACAACAACAACGCAAGACGGAGCTGGACAAGTTAACTTGATTTTGACACTTGCGGCTCCGGCTCCGTATGCGTATGCCTATGCATTGTGTTCAGCCAGTAGGTCCTAAACCATTCCAGAAGATTATAGCATCAAACAAGAAGAATGGCAATTCCTTTGGCAGCGATATAATAACTCAAATGCAACAGATCATTTTTTCTGCTCTTGGATGTTCTCGAGAACCGAAGGTCTTAGAGAAATACTTGGATTTGTTCTTCAACGAGACGAACAGTGACATAAGGAAGCAAGACGCATATGTTGCTTTTGGATCGGTGGTACGTGGCGAAATTGGATTCCCATTGGCCAAGGAATACTTTATTAAAAACATCGATAGGATCTACAACTAATTATTCCCATCACCAAAATACTTGCGTACCTAGAAATAATTGTTTGCTTCTCTTTAAGTTACAATCCAGAGACAAATAGACTGGGACGCTTGTTTGGTCGATTGGCTGGCCAAATGAGCACAGAAGAAGATTTCCTTACATTGAAAGAATTTGCTGATAAAAACAAAGCACTCTTCACGAAGGCTTCACAATCAATTGGACGATCATTGGAATCAATCGAGATTCGAGATCAATGCACAATGGAGGATGAAGAATTTTAGAAAGGTTGGAAGCTTACGCAAAAAACTCTTAACAAGGTCGCGAACATAATAAGTTTATATATTTTATAGAAAAACAAGTACTTAAAGCACATGTACATTAAAACATTTTTTTTTAAGAAACAGAATACATATTTTTATTTCCTGCGCGGCATTATCAAGATTCGTTAACATTCTTTGGTCTTTTTAAAAAATTTATTTTTCAGCAGATCTATTTCATCCCATATAGACAATTCTTTCTTCTAACTCACTTTTTCTTCTTTATCCTTAAAGACGTTACGATCATCGGGAATGCGAGCGCACATTGATTGCAAAACGACAGTGAACGCCCTGCTGAAAACAGATTAGATATTGGACCAATGGTTCATAGAATCCAAAGCTGCAACAAAAAGAGCCTAAACTGTTAACACTTTAGTCAATTCATATCAGCTTATCTGGCGACAGTTAAATGAAAAAAAACCTTAATTTTTACCAATTTCTGTAATGAAATGTTCTGGTCGTTTTCTGTGTCCCGTAGCTAGAACCTGTCTCCCCACATCTCCGAACACCACAGGCCGAGATTCATAAGTAACATGGATTGAAGCTAAATCTTTGCTCGGCTGAGCTCTTCTCTTCCGGGTTCCGATTGCATGTTAACTAGTTCGCGCGTGATAATTTCTACCATTTCCCGAACATTGTTTGGCAGGGCACTAGCATGAATGCAAAAAAACTCCTGAATCGCTGTAAGCATGGTAGACACTTTGACATGTAGAACGATTTGATGCCCGCTGAAAAACGACACAACATAATTGGTTCTTTGATGGCGTCAGTCATTTTACGCTCTGGAGCTTCGGGAATGTCCTAAGAAAAGGTAAAATGAATGTTATTGATTTCTCAATGGGGAATCTGTGATTGGGACATACTTCGCCAAACTCTTATTGTACCGTCGTCCTTGGTGACAATTTTCCTTTAGCCATTTGATGGCATCGGCGTAGTTTCATTCGTTTGAATGTTCATTTGGGCACTTCAAAGTTTGGATTAAGTAATTCCTCCTCTGTGGTTCTCATCCTCTCCTCTTCAAAGTTATTCCTCAAACAATTAGTAAAGATCTTGGGGAACTGGCGCTTGTAAAAAATAAGTTTATAAATAAATATGTTTTTCAGCAATTCTGAAAGAAGTGAAAAAAAATTTACTTTAGTTTTAGTTGTCAAAACAAGGTTCCTGTCATAGTGCTGCCAGATGTCAAACAAAATTACCAACCTCTAATGTAAACACTTTTTCTTGAGATTTCAAAACAACGTAATTATGGCCCTAGTGAAAACGTAGTATTAAATTTGAAAATGGAAATTCAAAAAAAAGAAAGCAAAGGGCTTCAATAGCCCAAAAACAGTTTTAAATTGATTTTTTGGAGCAAATGCAAGAATTGGCAAATAACAAGTAAGCACATAATTTAAGATAATTTAAAGTAATCCTTATCTACGATGCAAAACAAATCCATTTGCAGACCTATAACTGTTGACGGTTAACATTTTTAGTTCAAACGAGATGAACAAAGTGTTCAGTTGAACAGCTTAGGGGGAACCTTAAAAGAGGAACCGAAATAGAGGAAGTATTGGAAAGATCTTGTGTAAGTTTTATAAGTAAAAACATTATGGCAGACAGGAAATCACTAACAGCCCTATTCTGCTATTCACGTGAATCGAACATTCGATTCACCCATTCGATCCCCTTTTGCACTACCTATGCATTCTGCTATCCGTCGGGTGAGCTACATTATCCTAACCAATTTGACAATTGAGGTTACAGCTGTTTGTGTGAAAATCATTATTTATGTGTTTGCAAATTGCAACTTTTATAATCAATTTTGGATCGTTATTTTAAATAAAACAAAAAAATTGTGTTATGGATATTATTGGTCTTTTTTCCCACTTGCAAACAGTGAAGTAAGATCATCATCGGCCAGAGAAATTCTGTATTCAATTTCATAGCAGAAATTTGGGTAGTAAACTGAACTCTGTTTGTTGTTCTTCCCCTTAAAATGTTAATAATATTTATTTTGAACAAATCTACAAACAATAATTAGTATTTACTTACATTTTACTAATAACCAGCCACCCAGACGTTCCACTAAATTAAAAACCCGCAACATTTGACTTGCGGATCTGAATTGTATACAAAGTAAGCGTTCACGTGAATAAGAGAATACCGCGCAGCATTACCGACCTTATCGACATCAACAAGGTGAATCCAGAGATTCAATTCGAATGAATAGTAGAATAAAGTTCAGTGAAAATTGAAGAAAAATTCCCCCCGATGAATAGCAGAATAGGGCTGTAAATGTTTTCCTTTACGCACAGAATAAGTGTTCGAAGTCGTGACACCACCGCGGTGAAAAAAAGACCTCACAGAAACAGACGGGCGAATAATAAATATTATTATTATTTGTATTTTCCCGCGATAAAGGCTATATCGCGGGAAATATCTTCTTTTTTCTTTTTTTCTTTTAAAATAGCTTCTTCATTAGAAAAGACATTTTCGTAATGAAAAAACCTTTGTTCACTACGGCCACTATTGTTAAATACCAACTGAATAATTATGCCTGACTTGTTTTGAACAATTTTTTTTTAATAAATGTTAAAAAGCAAAAATGACACCATTTATCATTTAGTACTTTTTAGTACACACTGTCAGAGTGATTTATCATTGTGAGTTCGGGAATCGCATCAGATTTTTTTGTATAGTGATAAAATGAAAAAGCCCTGTGAAGACTGGAATGAAATAATTTTTATCACTTCACAGCTTCACAGTTAAAGAATCGACCCCCTGGTCTCCAGCTGCCTTGAAAAGTTCGGCTTCAAGGCCATCTGCACCTGCAGTGTAGATCACTTATAAGAAAATCAAGCTGTATACCCACTTGCACATAACCACCAAAATTATATGGTTTACCAAAAGTGCACAAAGCCAATGTCCTCTTGAGGCCAATTGTCAGCCAAATTGATTCTCCGACGTACCTTGTCGCCAAAGAACTAGCTATGCAACTTAAGCTCTTGGTCTTTAATTGCTCTTCTTTGTCAAAAACTGTCAACACTTCGTATCTATCATAAGAGATCTGCATATGAATGACTAGCTGTGCCCGCGACTTCGTCTGCGTGGAATAGTGACTTTCGGCAGCATTTTTAATTTTTAGGCTACTTATTTTGCAAATAAGACACGTGCACTTAGGTAAACTATTGCTTTATTATTTTATTTCATAATATTTTCGCACACGACGTTCTAACTTTTTCCATTTTTTGACAAATAAAAAGGATTTGCGAGTTTGATACACTCTTTTAAACTAAAATGACAAATCAGTGGGAATTAAAAAAATACGGGGAGTCAATAGTTTTCTCCTTTCGCTGTTTCAGTCATTATTAAATCTTTTATAATGCCGCATTCCAGATGTGTAATTTCAAAATACAATTTTAGATTACTCATTATTGGCACTGGAACACAAACTTGCAGCCACTTCTGATAATTTGAGTAAATTTAATACCCCTATTATGGATGTCAACTCAACTGAAATTGGGTTGTCTTCTCATATAAATAACACGGGCACACGGGTTGTCATCTGTAATAGGGGTGTAAGAAACTCTATAGGGTGTGATAAGACTTGCTTTGTGTCTATAATATGTATTGTCTACTGATAGATTTCGACAACATCCCCCAATACTTCAAACATAACTTATTAGTTTATATGGTTAACTATCTCATTAGTCGCCGCCGAAATCAACTTTTCACACAGTCACTACCGATTGCCAATATTTATTTGAAGATCAAGATAGACATTTCTTCTCAGGTCAACTGTGTTATCGACAATTTGACAGAAATCACCTCACGGTGACAGAACTTTTGAAATCGGTCCAGTAGCTTCAAGGTTCCCGTTTACGTTGCCGTTCCCGTAGGAATATTGGGATAACAAATACAGCCCATGTCCTTCTTCAGGCTCAAAACTATCTCTGCGCCAAAATTCATACAGATCGGTTCAATAGTTTGGGCGGTAGATGATAACAAAGAAAAACAGACAGACGGAGTTGATGTCGGGTCTATAGTGTGAGTAAGTATACTTCCACTCCCATGGTAATATAGGGATAAATTAAAGTTCATGTTACTTTGAGATAGTGAAGCATTCTAACGGCGAAACAATTCTTAAAATCAGTTCAGTAGTTTCTAGCTTCCCGTTTACGTTTGCGTTCTTATGGGAATACAGGGATAACATAAATAGCCTATGTCCATCTTCAGGCTCAAGACTTTATCTCTGTACCAAAATTCATATAAATAGGTTTAAAAATCTGGGCGGTTTTTGATAACAAATAAAAATAGACAGCCAGATTTCATTTCAGACTTATAATATTAGTAAAGACTCCCATTCCCGTGGGAATATGGTGACCGTTCCCGTATGAATATGGGGATGAATTAATGTTTATGTTACTGGGGGATGGTGTAGCATTCTAACGGTAGAAGAATTTTCGAAATCGGTGCTTTAGCTTCTAATTTCCGGTATACGTTCCCGTTCCCTTGGAAATTTAGGGATAAAATATATAGCCTTTGTGCTTCCTCAGGTTCTAGACTTTCTCTTTACTAAATTTCATATCAATCAGTTTAGTAGATTGGGCGGGAGACGGTAACATAGAATTTCGGACAGACAGAGTTACTTTCACATTTATAATATTAGTTTGGATTAGGATTAAGAGCATTCAACATTTTTTTAAAACTTCTAGCCTTAAAAATGGCGGTATTTCCAAAAACAAACATTCATCCCCTATTTCAACACCTTGTAGCCCTGTTAAAAGTTCTTTTGAGACCGTAGTTTTTTAAATCCCATTTTCGTTCCCATGGGAATATAAGGATAAATATATAGCCTTTATCCTTCCGAATGTTCTAGAAATCTAGATCATCTCTGTAGCTAATTTAATAAAATCTGTTTAGCAGTTTGAACGGGTGACATACGAAAAACATTCCGATATAGCTACATTCGCATTCTCAATATTAGTAAAGACTCCCGTTCCCGTGGGAATAGGGTGACCGTTTTCGTGGGAATATGTGGATGAGTTGAAGTTAATGCTACTCCGGGACTATGGAGCATTCCAACGGTGGAAGTATTTTTGAAATCGGTGCTGTAGTGTCAAAGCTCCCGTATACGTTCCGTGGGAATATAAGGAAAAAATATATAGCCTATGTCCTCCCTCAGGTTCTGAACAATCTTTGTACAAAATTTCATTTAAATCGGTTTATTAGTTTGGGCGGGAGATGGTAACATAGAACCACGGACAGCCAGAGCTTCTTTCACACTTAAAATATTAGTAAGGACTCCCGTTCCCGTAGGAATATGTGGATGAATTAAAGTTTATGTTACTCAGGGATAGTGTAGCATTCTAACGGTGGAAAATTTTTTGAAATCGGTGTTGTAGTTTCTAAGCTCCCGTATACGTTCCTGTTCCCGTGGGAATATAGGGATAAAATAAATAGCCTATGTCCTTCATTTGGTTCTGAACAATCTTTGTACAAAAATTAATTTTAATCTGTTCATTAGTTTGAGCGGGAGATGGTAACATAGAAAGGTGAATAGGTAGAGCTACTTTTGCATTTATAATAATAGTGAGGACCGGTTCCCGAGAGAATATTCGAATGAAATAAAGCCTATGTCCGTCCTTAAGTTCAGAACAATCTTTGTACAAAATTTCATTTAAATCAGTTCATTAGTTTGGGCGGAAGATGGTAACATAGAACGACGGATAAGCAGAGCTTCTTTCACACATATTATATTAGTAAAGACTCCCGTTCCCGTAGGAATATGTGGATGAATTAAAGCTTATGTTACTCTGGGATAGTCAAGCATTCTATCGGTGGAAATATTTTTGAAATCGGTGTTGTAGTTTCTAAAGTCCATTATACGTCCCCGTTCCTGAGGGAATTTAGGGATAAAATATATAACCTATGTCCATCCTCAAGTTTTAGACTATCTCTGTATCAAATTTTATTTAAATCGGTTCAGTAGTTTGAGCGGGAGATGGTAACATAGAAAGCCGGACAGACAGAGTGACTTTCACATTTATAATATTAGTTAGGATAATGAAGTAAAGGTTAGTTTCAATGCTACATCGTTGTTCACAAATGTTCCCGTGTTAGAATGCTTAGATGTCATTAAAACCAAGTTTACCTCTCCCTCTGACGATGCAAAATTGTTTGAACTTCTTCACATTTGCCTTACATCCGGATATTTTCTGTACAATGACAAATTCTACTTAAAACTGACGGAGTAGCGATGGGTTCACCACTTGCACCAGTCATTGCATATATTTTTACTGTGTGAAACACAGGTGGGTGTTGATTCTGATTGATCAGAGTTCAACCTGCCTGGATATAGCTTAGTGCCATTATTCTTTTCTTCTCATGGCCTCGCCATATATGTTCGGAATGATATTGCTTACCAGCCTCTACCACAATAGGGCCTCTGTTCTAATACGAATTTTAATTTTATATGGTTTAAATTCGCCGTCCGTAAGAATATCATTCACTATTGTTTTATTTACAGAAGCCCCAATTTAGATAGCAATTCAACCTCTAACGAGTTTGATGCGCTATCTGACTCCATAATAAGAATTGTTTCCCTTTATCCTCACACTGAAATCGCAATTGCGGGCGATTTCAATGTACACAATTCTGGTTGGCTTTGACGTTCTGGTCAGACAACACCCGAATGAAAATGTCTTGAGATCTTCGCTGAGCTTAATGAATAAACTCAACTAGTTGATGAGCCCACTCGGGTTCCTGATATTGAACACTCAGCCAACACTCTTGACTTATTCTCAAAAATACATATCCCGAAAAATACAGGGTTGTAGTATCATCTCCTCTAGGCAAATCGAACCATTGTGTCATATCGGTAGATTTTTAGCTTTCCGTCACGGTAAAAAAAGATAAAGTCCCCAAAAGAACTGTGTGACAATACGAGAAAGCCAATTGGGACGGCCTGAATCATTTCTTTCGAAATTTTAATTGGTATTCTGCTTTCTCGACGGAAACGTTGACGCATCAGCTGATATGATATCTAACGAAATTCTCAACGGCATCGGCATAAGAAATTTTGTTCCTCACAGAACAAAAAGTATTATCCCCAAAGAGAATTCGTGGTTTGAGAAAGTAGTTTTCGAAAATTTAAAGGCAACCCTACAGTAGAAAATCGAAATTTGTTCAAACGGGCCAAAAATATCTGTAATGCTCATATACAAAAGGCCAAGTTTTTGCATGACCAAAAAGTAAGGCAAAAAATACTGTTGTGTCCAAAAGGAAGCAAAAACTTTTGGTCTTTTGTTAAGAACGTTAAGAACTCGACCACGTCATCGGTCCCAATGCTCGTCTTCAATGGCTCTCCGTATGTAAGCTCCATCGATAAAGCCAATTTGCTGGCAGCTCAATTTGCTGCCAACTCGACACTTCCTGATAGCACATTGGCCCCACCTGAGTTTGAGACAGTAAATTCTGCTATGAAGCAGAAATTTTTTCGAACTCGCTGGTATCCCCGCCGTTATTCTGAAGAGGTGTTCTTCTACGTTGGCAAAACCCCTGTGTAAACTTTTTCATCTTTCCTATTCTGCTGGGATTTTTCCGAGCAGATAGAAAACTGCATTTGTCCAGCAAGTCCTTAAAAAAGTCGAATCTTCCTCCCCTTCCAATTATCGTCCGATTGCATTAACATCCCTTCTTTCCAAGGTCATGGAAACGTTGATAAACTGTCAACTCATGAAATATCTTGAAGAACGAAAGCTTCTTAATGACCGTCAGTACGGCTTTCGTAGCAAACGGGTCACTGGTGATTTGATGGCTTATCTCACCGAAAAGTGGAACCAAACTTTACATTGTTTTGCAGAAAGTAAGATTGTTGCGCTTGATATTTCTAAGGCATTTGATAGAGTTTGGTATCAAGCTCTTTTACCGAAAATGCGTGCTTTTGGTGTCGATGAGTCTCTTCTTCGTTGGATTAGAAATTACCTTTCCGAACGTTCAATACAAGTTGTATTGGATGGCTTCAAGTCTGATACCCACCTTATAAATGCTGGTGTGACCCAGGGCTCCGTTTTGTCTCCGACTCTCTTCCTCATTTTCATAAATGATCTCTTGTCTGAAACTTCTAATCCTCTCAATTGTTTTGCTGACGACTCGACCCTCAGCTTTTCATATTCGTTTCCAAATTCACGTCCCTGCTCTTCGGACGTGGATATGGAACGGTTGCGCATGATAAGCTCATTGAATTCTGACCTTAGCAGCATTGTTATATGGGGTCATAAAAACCAAGTAGAATTCAATGCTTAGAAAACTCAATGCTGTCTCTTGTCGTTGAAGCTTAACATTCCCCATTGCCATTATCAATGAATGGTACCTGCATCCAAGAAACCGAAAAGCTTCGGTTTCTTAAGACAATGCAGGAAGTTCTTCGCCCCTTCTGATCTGGCTACAATTTATAAGGCCTTCATCCGCCCAAAACTGGAGTACAACTCCCATATCTGGTCAGGTGCTTCTCAAACATCTTTGCACCTCCTTGATAGGGTACAAAATAGAGCGTTAAAATTGATAGGTGATAGTTCAATCGTAGAATCAATTGATTCTCTTGAACATCGTCGAAAGGTAACCTATCTCTATCTTTTTTTGCTTTAGTGAAATAGCCAGTTGCATTCCTCCCCTGAAACAATTTAGCTGCAACACCCGCCTAGAGACGTCTCAAATAAAACCGATTATTTGGAAACGTTATGTTGACGACACTTTTTGCATTCTAAACAAAAATGATGTTAATACATTTCTTAATAACGATAATGACGTTTCAACTGTCAAAAGTGAAAGTTCAAAGTTTAAAATCTCTCAATAAGTTATTTCACTTTATAAGGTTTTAAATCGTTTTTTTCTTTTTAATCTATACACAATTCAAGTTTAAACCATTTTTTCTACACTGATAAAGTCATTCAACTGGGAAATTAAAGGTACGAAGTTTATCTTCACATTTAAATCTAAGAGAAACCAAACCGAAGAACTACGGGACTTTCCTTATGAAAGATAATCGTAATAAACGAAATCTAACCGAAACCTCGCCTGAACATAATACAAGCGGTAAAAAACTATTGCTAAATATGGAAGTGGGAAAGTTATCCCTTGAAGAGTTAAAAAACATTTTCAACGGAATCCTAGCTGAAAAATTGAAGAATCTTGCCACAAGGGACGATCTAACTAAACTCTACAGCGAAATAAACTCCTTAAAAGCGGTGAACACTGCGCTTAATCACAAGCTATCCGCTATGTCAGAAAGATGCGAGCTCCTAGAGAACCAACTGGAAGTTATTTCAAGAAAAACAAACGAATGTTCTATTGTAGTTCACCTCCCCTTAAACGCGGAAACCAATGCAACTCAATTTGCTGTACAGACTTGCAAGGGGCTTCTTAAGCTAAAAGAAGGTGACAATTTGCACATAAAACGTTCCCGTGAAATTCGCAACAACAATACACAACGCGGAACCGTCTTTATCGAGCTAATGTCAGCACAGATTGTGGACAATATTATTTCAGCGGCACATCAACTCAAAAACTCCGGCATTAGTATTTTCCGCGAACAGTCACTGTTATTTAGAAAAAAGAGACAAAAGTTAATTGAATTTAGAAGCAAGCTTATTGAAATAAACCCGAGTGCCAAAATTTTAATAAAGGGCGATAAAATGCAGATAAATACTCACACGTTTATCTACAAATATTCACGAGGGCTTGTTGTCAAAAATCACACGGAGTTTTTGTTTGTAAAGCAAATGTTCGGTGACAGATCGTCTGAGTTTTTTGACATTGACAGCAGCGATGGAGCAGCTCCGCCACCTTCTATTCAACTTACGCCATCTTACTCTCAACCGATACAAGCGCTATCTGTGGGTCAAACCTCACAAGGAACTAGGGTTCATTCACAATAGGAAAAATCTGTCGTTTGCCAAACTATTAATTTTCAAAATAATTTTTTAAATTTAAAACTATTATCGTATAATATTACTGGTCTTAGAAGTAAGCTTTTATTATCAAATTTTTATAAGTATATTGAAAAATTTGATTTAATTATTCTATTAGAAACATTTGTGGAAGAAAAACATGAAAACGATTATAGTAAATACCTGAAAAACTTTAAAATTATGTATTCTGCTGCTAGTAGGACAAATTTACACGGAAGAGCAAGTGGTGGGATTATTTGTGGGGTTAAAAAGTCTTTAAATCACAATTTTGTTAAACTTTTTCGTACAGAAAACAGAATTATTTTTCAAATATTTAACAATAATTTAAAGTATTCTATTATCCCAGTGTACTTAAACTGTAATAACAGGCAGAACGAATTTGATTGCTTAGTGGATTTTGTTAACAACTTCAACTTAGAAAAGGTTATGATAATTGGGGATATAAATGCTCGAATTGGATCTTACCAAAATACTTGTTTTCCTATGGCTCAAAACATAAACATAAATGATGTAAGGAACTCCAAGGATGAAATCTTTAACAGAAATGGCCGACTTCTAACATAATTTTTTGAAAACTTTGGGCTATGTGTGGTCAATGGAACGTCTAAAGGCGACAACTATGGTGAATTTACATTTGTAAGCGGTCAGGGACATTCCGTAATTGATTTCTGTGCAGTGTCCACAGATTGGCTAAATTCGCTCGTAGACTTTAAAGTGGGCATGGAAAATTTCTCAGGTCACTTACCATTGGAGGTTACAGCCCAATTTGTTAATAATGATATAACCAGAAACCCTTTCAACTTTACGAAGCTAAAATGGAACGTTAATGCAGCTCCCCTCTTTAAAACTCTTTTTAACCGCAACTGCCGCTCTCTCCCTCCTCAATCAACAATCAGCTATGACCATTGTAGTGAACATATAAATCATAGTAATTAAATCATCAGCCCCGTTTGCACACACAAGCAGTAATCATTCATTTACTCCACGTAACATATGGTTCGACAATGAATCGCAAATTATCCTTTGTATACCTAAAACTTTTTAGGACAATAAATGACAGCTTTTTTAAACATTTGAAATATTTGAAAATAAACAAGGAATATAAACAACTTTGTGCAAAAAAAAAAAATTTATTACCTTAATAATCTTGTAAGAAGTCTAGTACACTGCAATGACTCTAAAACATTTTGGAGCAAAGTTCGCGATCTGGGTGGTCGTAATCGGAACTCGGTGAGCTCACTTTAGCAGCCCACTTCAAAACTCTTTTGTCGGCCGATTTGAATCATCAAAGCTTCTCCTACGCTTCACCCAACTTTATTGTGGAAGAACTGGATAACCCTATAAGCATGTATGTACGAACTGGAGACAACATTGCATAAAATGAAAAACAACAAGGCACCAGGGATAGATGGCATACCTATTGAGTTTTTTAAAAATAGTACAGAACAACTAAAGAATTACATTCTGCAATATTTTAACAATTTGTTCAGAGATTGTATCGTACCTAATTCCTTCAACAAGGCAATTATCTTTGCCATTTTTAAGAAAGGTGACGCAAATCTACCTGAAATGGATAGACGACAATAATCGCCTGAGTATGTTCCAAGCCGGTTTCCGTGCAGGCTTTTCTACAATGGATCATATCTTTGCTTTAACAAGTACTGCTAGAAAATGTTTGGAAAAAAAGAAGAAGTTGTATACATGTTTTATAGACTTCAAAGCAGCATTTGACAAGGTAAATAGGCAGGCTCTGATATATAAGCTTTCAACGGTAGGCTTATCCCGGAAATTTCTGTTGATGTACTGCAATTTTCTAGTTTCGTCTAGTGCTATTGTTTGGGATGGATCAGACTTCTCCAGCAGCTTCGAAACGACGGCAGGTGTTCCTCAAGGCTGTATTTTAAGCCCATTGCTATTCGCATTATTCATTGACGATGTATGTGATGTACTTCCAGGAGGAATTTCTATCGCCGACATCCAAGTCAAAGTCCTCCTTTACGCTGACGACTTAGTTTTACTGGCTGGCAGACAACCCCTTCACCCTACAGCTGCAGATAAACAGACTGAACACGTTTTGTGAGAAATGGGGCTTGCAGATAAATACAAACAAAACTAAGGTGTTGATTTTTGAAGGACGTCGAACAAGGAGGTTACCGGAAGAACGATGGTGTCTTAATAACTCAAGTTGTAGAAGAATTTAAGTATCTCGGGGTTTTACTTACTTATAACCTTAATTTTTCAAAACATGTAAAGCTGAAAAGTAATGAAGCAAAACTTGCTTTAAGTGTTATGTGGCCCAACTTCTTTGCCAACAAAAATATTGATCTGACGTCAAAATATCGTGTTTTCAACGCAACTGTCAACACTTGTATGTGTTATGGAGTCCAGATCTTTGGCTATTTATGTCTAGAGCAGTTTGAATCTTTTAACTGCATTTCTTCAAACGCCTACTAAAATTGCCCAATTCAACACCTAATTTCGCTATTTATGTAGAGTCAGGTATAACGCCTGTATATACTCAAAATCTTAAGGCCAATTCGGATTACATTATAAGAGTGATGAAAAGAAGTGAAAGAAGTCTTCATAAGTCCATCATGACAAGACTTCTTCAAACTAATGCTTCGCCATTTAAAGAATGGAATCAGATAGCCCTTTCCCACGATACAAATCTATCACTTGCGTCAACTGGTGTTGATAACTGGTGTGAAACGTTTGCAGACCTGATAGCTAAAGCAGATGAAAAAATTTACGTACAACATTTAACCAGAGCAACCTCAACAACATCAAGAAACATCTATAGGAATCTCAACCATCTATTGCCATCAGAAGCCAGCTACTTTAACAACAAACTTTCTAGCGAAGCTATAAGCTACATTTTCCTAGCGCGAGTTAAATAAAAGAACGTTGTTGTTTGCTAGGTCGATTGAGACTGAATCAATCTTCTTTATTATTTTCTTAAAGCTAATGACAATTATGACGATGGCCTTCAACTTCAATATTTTCCCATCGTCAAGTTTGCTGATTCTAATAAATAGTGTGGGAACGGAAATGCAACAACGGAAGGTTGTTGCAGTGTCTCTTATTTCATTTCGTGTCTGCTATTATAATTTAGGAGAAATGAGATACCTACTATTAATGCAATCACTGAAGGTGATTGCCCTATTGAACATTGCTTTGTTCTTAAAGGTCACCATACAAATATTTAACTTCTCCCTCCTTATTTTCAAGATTCTCCTGAATCGCTGGTATCTTAGGAATCTCAATATTTTTTAATATTTGTCTTATTATATTAGTTTTTTTTTTCATTAAAAAAATTATAACACCTATAACTATAATGGCTATGAAAACAAATGATATTATAAATATGCTCATAATATAGTTATTGTTCTTGTGGTATTTAAGTTCATCAATATGCTTTAAATTTTCAATTTGATATATTTTTAACATTGTTTCGAATGTTAGTTTTTCTTTAATGTTAACATTTTGGTTTTCTTCATAGGTAAATTGGTGCACAAATTCTAAGTTAAAGTCAGACACAGATATGTTCCTCACACTTATTGTACAATTATTTATACTGATTATAAAGTTTCCAGTTAATTCTAAGTTTCGGTCGTCACAACCGTTAGTTATTTTTTCTTTATTTAGGTTCTTACAAATGATTAAATTTTCTTCAACATTTTCAATTTTAGTTTGATTATTTGTTTTAAAATTACAAATGCCATCAGTTAAGCAGTTATACATTTTTTTTCAAGTCTTTAACATAAATATTGTTGGGATTATAAATATATTTAGTGCCATTTATTTCAACATATTCAATTGGAATAATATCTATGTAGAACGAACGAAAATCACCAACGATGTATAATCAAAATAAAAGACTCACAACACATTAATTGGACGTTATAATTATTATTTACAAGTTAACAAAGATACATAGTTATTGGGTAAGTATGATTATACTATTACTAGCTTCAGACCGTCGTCACCGTACCGCCGTCTTTCTTGTTCAATGCTCCACACTCGACTGCATCCTCCGAGTTTTTCCTACAGCAGGTCCCATATCGACCACCCGCTTAGGAGCCGATACCACGCCAACGCTCTGTTGGCCCAGCTCAGCACATACGCTCCTCCAATTACTCCAATTGCGATAAGCACCACTTTGGTGATTCTCCCCATCGTATCGTGTGTTGTTTTCCCCGAGACATGACTGGCTATTTAAAGGTATTTAAATAGGTCATGTTCGTTTCGTACGTTGCCCTATGCTGACCATGTCAATGGCTCATGATTGGTCGATCGTCGTTACATTGTTGTGGTTGGTGTAGGGTAGCTGTCGCCGATATTCCATCTTATAGAATGGGAGGAATGTGCTGATGTGTATTTTGCGATGATTATCATGTTTGGTGGCGACGCCGACGGTCTGAAAGTAGTATCTGTTAGTGTGATTTATTTATTTTCTTTATTTGAATACTTAGCTTATTGACTGATTATGTTTCATGGTCTTTCATGGTTCCCACATTCGGCCATCCTAAGAGAAATCGACTGCCCTCAGTCGATGTCGTCCTCGTCTTCAGGTTCATCTTCGCTCTCCTCCCCGTCAGTCAGCCATGGCTTCATATAGTCGGCCGATGTGCTGGTGATGTTAGGCCCCTCATGTTGGCCCACCTTCTTCACTTCATACCTTTCGTTTCGTTTTGCTTTCGTGACCTCGTATGGTCCTAGGAAACTGGCATGTAACTTCAGCCCAGTTCCAAACTGCGTCCTTTTAATGGCCACTAGGTCGTTAACCTTGTACTCGTGTGCAGCCTTCCGGTTTTTGTTGTACGTCCTTTGGTTTTCCGCTTGGATTTTACTCATTTCCTCCTTTGCCGTCTTTCTCATTTCATCACGGTTTGCTTCGAAGTCATCTAAGATTACCTCGTCTACAAGTTTCCTCATCTCCAGATCTTCCGCTCGACGCATCGTTGCCCCAAACATCAGTTGGAAAGGGCTCCTCTTTGTGGCTCGCGATACCGTTGAGTTAATGGCTTGCTGGACCCGTCCTACGTGCTGGTACCACTTTGTTGGGTCTGTTACTGCTATTTTTGATAGTATTTCAATTACTATCTTGTTGATCCTCTCTACCTGCCCGTTGCCCCTCGGCACTCCGGTCGTTGTCAATGTGTGATGAATCCCTTTTTCCTCACAATATTCCTTGAACGCGTTTGCCGTAAACGCGGCGCCTTTATCTGAGATCAGGCGGGTTGGATTCCCGAAAACCTCACTCTGCTGGTCTAGACGTTTTAAAGCCTCCTCGCATTTTGTTGTTCTGACCGGGTAAATCCATGTGAACTTCGTGAATGCATCGACCACCACAAACAAGTAGTTGTAGAACTTGTTCGTTGATGGCAACGGCCCTACATGGTCGATGTGTAGGGTGTGAAGCGGTACGTCGCTCTTCTCGATCGGATGTAAGAATCCTTGGGCCTTTCCACTCTTCTTGGCCGCCAGTATGCACGCTTCGCAGCTTGCGATTACGCTCTCTATGCATCCCATCAATTTTGGGATGTGATAATTCTGTTTTATGATGGCTTCTACTTTTCTTGCACTCATGTGTCCTTGCACATGCACGTTGCGGACGATTTCCTTTTGTAACGCCTTTGGAACGACTAGTAAGTAGGCCCCCCCTTCGAACTTGTAGAGCAGCCCGCTCCTTAGTTCGTAGTCTTTGTATGTACCTACCGCTGTAAGTATGTCGAGTATTAATTGGCAGAATTCGTCTCTGCCTTGTGCGGTTTTTATCTGGTGCACGAGGCCGTCCTCTATCTTCATGGTTACGGGATATCTGCTGAGCGCGTCCACGTGTCTCATTGACACGCCCGCTCTGTGGATGACTTTCATCGAGTATTCTTGTAGCATTATTGCCCATCTCGCTACTCGTGGGCATAGGTCCCTCTTTTTCATCGTAGCTTCGAATGCCTTGCAGTCTGTTATTATTATGTTACACCCTCAACTTTTCTAGGCATTTGATGATCGCCAGTACCTCCAGCTCGTAGCTTGTATATTTCTTCTCCGGCCGGCTGGTTTTGAAGCTCAGGAAGAATATGGGATGGAACTGTCCATCATCGTGTTTCTGCAGCAGTACACCCCCGTATCCTTCTATGCTGGCGTCCGTATGTAGCTCTGTGACCAACCTTGGATTAAACAGTTTCAAAACTGGTTCACTGCAAAGACAAGATTTTAGTTCATTAAATGCAATTATTTCTTTTTCACCCATATTAAATTTGTTCTCTTTTCTTAACAGATCTGATAGCGGCTTAGCTATCTTGGAATAGTTCAACACAAATTTCCTGAAAAACCCAGTCAATCCCAGGAAGCTTTGTATCTGCTTGATATTGGTTGGCGTTGGGAACTTCTGCACCGCTTTTACCTTTTCTTTTGATAGTCTTATGCTTCCATTCCCCACAATGTGCCCTAAGAAATCTACTGACCGTGACAAAAAGTTACACTTTTCCCATTTTATTTTCAGTCCATATTCTTCCGCTACTCTTAGCACTACTCTTAGCTTCTCCAATGCTTCGTCCTCACTCTTCGCGTAGATGATTATGTCGTCCACATATATCAGTAAGTATTTTTGCAGCACCAAGTCCCGAAAGATTTGGTTGACAAACCTCTGGAATGCCGCCGGTGAATTGCACAACCCGAATGGAACCTTCATAAACTCGTACTGCCCATCTGGCGTTACGAATGCTGTAAATCTTCTGCTGTTCTCCTCCACGTCTACATGGAAGAATCCATCCTTCAAGTCTAGTGTGATGAAGACGTTCGCATCGTGCAGAGGTTCGAACACTTCTTCCATTAGCGTCATTGGGAACATGTCTTTTATCATTTTCCTGTTTAGTTCCCTGTAGTCGATACACAGTCTGTACCGTCCGTCCTTCTTCTTCACCAGAACTATTGGGCTGGCATATTCCGACTTACTCGGTACCACGACTCCCTCATCTAGCCACTCTTTTATCTGTTTATTGACTGCGTCTCTTTCTGGAGCCGCCAGTCTTCGTGCCTTACGGAAAACTGGTATATCGTCTGTCAATACTATACTCATCTCGATGCACGACTTTGCTCGACTATTTGGCTTATAAGCATCTACTATGCCATTCACCGCTTCTCGGTAATCTTCGTTTCCCACCTTCCACTTCGCCTCGCTATCTCCTTCCGGGCACCATTCGATCTGAAAGATGTCGTTTTCCTCTAAATTGTATGTTTCCCTTGCACTCTTTTCTTCATCTATATTCTTGACGACTTTGATTTTCCCACCACTAATGACTAATTCAACATTTCTTAGAAAATCTCTTCCCAGCAAAATCTCGTCTGGAATCCATCGATCTGGTACAACCTGGAAACGACTTACATATTTTTCTGCTCCTACCTGGACTTCCAAGACACATGAGCCCAGAGTTTTTCGAGTCCTGTCCCCAAATCCTTTCAGCATCATTCCCGGTAGCTGGGGTTCTGCTTCTCCTATCTTCTCTTGGAAAGACTTGTGTATTATTGAAACGTCGCTTCCGTTGTCCACGAAAGCGTAATATGTCTTACCCTTCACATTTATTGGAATGTGACATTCGTCTGATTCTATACGATTTACATGGTTGATCCCTCTTGACGTCGAAAGTTTTTCACTCTTCACTGGGCAATCGGGTGAAATATGCCCGAACTGGTTACACTTGAAACAGCGCGTTCCCTTTCCCTTGTCTGGACAACTAGCAGCTATATGCGACTTCGATCCGCAGTTGTGACACCGTTTTCCTTGTCCTGTTTGGCCTGTATATCCCCCTTTCGCTGCAGGCGTTGATAATCTACCTCCACTACTGACGCCCTTGCTGAACCCTTGTTGCGCTGGCATGAACCTTTTCATTTGCTGGTAAGCTTCTATCTTCTTTTTAAGTTCTTCTAAGGTGGTAGCTTCGTAAAGGATCATCTTGTTGTGTATGGAATCTGGGATTCCGTTGCGAATATACTCTATCAGCGACTCCTCATCGATGTTCCCTTCATTTGCCAGATGCTGCATGGAATACAGATACTCTAGGAGACTCTCTGTAGCCTTCTTTTTCCGCGCTTCCAACGCTCTATGGACCTCGATAGTGGTTTTCGATTTTTGAAACTCTGTCTCCAGTACCTCCTTCAATGCTGCGAAACTTGATAGCCCCGTCCTGGCCTCAACTGCGAGTCTGGCTGCCCCTCTCAACAGTCGCTTTGTATTCAGAAATTTTTGGATATCGTTCCACTTACATACGGTAGCAATGTCCTCAAAGTCTTTCAGCCATACCTTTAGGTTTTTTCCCGCTTCTCCTGAAAAATGTTCCAGGGAGTCCTCAACATCCCTGAACACAAAATTATTTGTTCCTTCGTTAGTCATATTACCTTCGTCTCTGCTTTTACTTTCATCTTCTTCTTCTTCCCCTTCTTCACCTTCTCCTTCTTCTGCTTCTCGATCTTCTTCTTCTTCTTCTTGATCTTCTTCTTCGTCTTCTTGATCTTCTTCTTCTGCTACCTCTTTACTTTCTTTTAATTCGATATCTTGACCTCTCTTTATCACACTCCTTATCTCACCAACAGTTATGTTTTCGAACGCTCCCTTTATCCTATCGACAAGGTCACTCTTTACGCGGTATCGGTACGACAAATTATTTTTCTTTAAAAACTCTTGGAGTTCTCGTGTTGTGAATGTGAATTCAATTGGTTCATCCATCCATATTCTTTACTCAAAAATTTAATTTAAATTTCTTTCACTACTTCCTTGGATTTAACACTGTTTGTTCTTCTTTCACACTTTTCCTTGTTAACGCGTCTTGACGATTTATTCTTCTTGCCGACTGTTATTACTATTTTCCCTTTTCACTCTTTTCCGTCTTATCTTTCAACTTTTCACTCTTAGCGGATCTTAGCCTTCGACTTCTGTTCTTAGCAAATCTTAACTTCCAACTTTTCACTCTTAGCGGATTTTAACATTCAACTTTTATTCTTATCAAATCTTAACTTTCAACTTTTCACTATTTTCTTTCTTCGCGAATCATAGCTTTCTTGGCTTTCAACTTTTCACTCTTAACGGATCTTAACATTCGACTTCTTTTCTTAGCAAATCTTAACTTTCAACTTTTCACTATTTTCTTTCTTCGCGAATCATAGCTTTCTTGGCTTTCAACTTTTCACTCTTAACGGATCTTAACATTCGACTTCTTTTCTTAGCAAATCTTAACTTTCAACTTTTCACTATTTTCTTTCTTCTCGAATCATAGCTCAGTTGTTTATAGGAAAATCCCGACAAATCCCGGTTGAGCCCCCAAATGTAGAACGAACGAAAATCACCAACGATGTATAATCAAAATAAAAGACTCACAACACATTAATTGGACGTTATAATTATTATTTACAAGTTAACAAAGATACATAGTTATTGGGTAAGTATGATTATACTATTACTAGCTTCAGACCGTCGTCACCGTCCACACTCGACTGCATCCTCCGAGTTTTTCCTACAGCAGGTCCCATATCGACCACCCGCTTAGGAGCCGATACCACGCCAACGCTCTGTTGGCCCAGCTCAGCACATACGCTCCTCCAATTACTCCAATTGCGATAAGCACCACTTTGGTGATTCTCCCCATCGTATCGTGTGTTGTTTTCCCCGAGACATGACTGGCTATTTAAAGGTATTTAAATAGGTCATGTTCGTTTCGTACGTTGCCCTATGCTGACCATGTCAATGGCTCATGGTTGGTCGATCGTCGTTACATTGTTGTGGTTGGTGTAGGGTAGCTGTCGCCGATATTCCATCTTATAGAATGGGAGGAATGTGCTGATGTGTATTTTGCGATGATTATCATGTTTGGTGGCGACGGTCTGAAAGTAGTATCTGTGTGTGATTTATTTATTTTCTTTATTTGAATACTTAGCTTATTGACTGATTATGTTTCATGGTCTTTCATGGTTCCCACATCTATTTCTCTATAATCTTTGTTTGGCATTGGAATTATCATTTTTAATTGAGTTTGTATATAATATTTTGGTAATTTAATAGCCAAAACTAGTTTTGTTCCATTTAGTTTAAAGGCTCCTATTTTTGCATATTTTAACTTATAGAAATCTAGATCGGAAGCAATAATTTCTTCTCCTGTTAAAATACTTGGATGTAAGATCCCTTGTTTTGCAGAAGATATGTTGTATTAAATGTTATCAATTTTGTCTTCAAGAATTTTGAGCTTTAAGAGTTGCCTTGTTTGCAAAAGTTTAATCGTAAAATTATTCTGATTCTCCACTACGTTATTGTAAATTTCAGAAATATGTTTTCTGTCTTCTTCTACAGCTACCTTGAAATTATTAATATTATTCATTATATGCTCGTTAATTTCTATCTGTTTGTTTAAATTTCCTATCGCATTTCTGTTATTGATATCAACAGTTTCAAAGTGTTGTAAAATGTCTTGCCTATCATTATCGTCCATGCTCCCGTACAACCACTTTTGAGCAGTTCCAATAAAGTTAATTAGACCTCTCTTTGTTCGCTTTTGTCGGAAAGTGGATGCAATAGTTCTTACTTTTGCTTTAATATTTATAATTTCGTTAACTATTGATAAGCTATTTTCTATTTTTAGTTTTTGTAAATTTATTTCAATGGCTTCAACTGCCGCTGCAATTTCTCTGGTATCAATAATGTGAACAATTGTTTGGGTATTATTGATTAGTTCTACTGAACCGCGATTTAGAATAGTGTAACCTTGGTCCGTTTGAATTTGCGATATTAGAAGTGCCGGTTCCGCTACCATTATTGTCATCATCATGAGAACAATCTTCAGCCATAAGGTTACCTGCAAATTGATTTTGTCTTTTGATATTAGTGGGGTCCACATTTCTTAAAGAATGTTTTCTATAATATGTTTCATTTTTGTGTCTCAAGTGTTTGTAATTCCTTATATAGCCCTCATTTCGTTTTTCCTCATAGCTTTCCCTAAAAGTATTTCTTTTACCTATAATTTTTTTTCTTTTTCTCTTCTAGTTTCTTTTTTAAAATTAGCGGATCTGTTTTCTCGGCTTCATTGGGACTCATACCTAATGTGGAGTGGTATCTGTTATTATAAATTTGAATAGCTTTGAATATTTTCCGATTTGTGGACATATCTTTATTTTTGATTGTTAGCAAAATTTCTAATAACGTCGAGTGAAATCTTTCTATGTCCGAGTTTCCAGTATGCGAGTTTGGTTTTGTCATGTGCATTTCTATCCTCTCTTCTCGAAAGTGTTCTTTTATATTTTCAGAATTAAATTCATTGTCACAAACGATTTTTCTGGGTTTTCCGAATTCATTCAATTGATCGTCTATACATTCTAGTTTACTAGTCCAGTTTTTGCTGGTTAAACTATAGCCATAAGCTTTTTTAGTGAATTTATCTACGAATGTCAGATATATTAATTTATTGAAATGATAAACGTCCATATGCAATACTTCGTTTCCCCTATTCGGAGTTTCTGTTACCCAAGTAACAATTTGTGGTTAAATGCCGGTTAATCTACCGGACGTCAACCGAGGTTAAATAACCTTCCCGGTTATAAATAGGTTTCAGTAACGACTAAATCACTTTACAGCAACGTTCCCAGGCCTGTAAATGGTCAGGTAAAATTTAACCACAGGCTTAAATAAGTTTATAATTAACGTTTCAATTAAGTTACAAAATAACTGTTTCTTGTTTTATAAACGTTATTTCGGAGTAAGTTTGCAACCGTTTGAAAATGGTTAAAAAAAAACCAGTATAATGTAGGGTTTTGGTTTTTTTACAACCGTTGTACAACCTTTAAATAGGGTTTTTAAAAAACCCTACTTTGTTGAGTTACGGTCATTTTTTAACGTTATTACGACGTATGTTTGCAACCGTTTCAAAATGGTTTGAAAAAAACCCTGTATTATGTCGTTTTTGGGTTACTTCACAACCGTTACAAAACCGTTTGGATAGGGTTTTTATAAAACCCTACTTTGTTGAGTTACAGTTAGTTTCAAACCGTATTTTGACGTCTTTTTGAAACCGTTCAGAAATAGTCTCAAAAATACTTATAATAACCGTTGGTTATTTTGAGACGTTATTTTAACGGCTTTTATAAACCGTTTCCATACAGTATTCAAAATACCTAGCCCAATGCCACCCACGTCAAAATTGAACGATAGTAGTTTTGACAATTGCTCTTTTCATACTTCCAGAAGTGATAGAGAGAACAACTGTCAAAAGTACTACACGTTTCAATTAGACCTGGGTGATCTTGGGCCAAGTTTTCTGAACACTGAAAAGAAATGATCAAAAAAGCTATTAAAATAACATCTTAAAATTACCATCGTCCAGTAGCTCAAAATTCTTCCCATCTGAAAGTGAAGTCCTTCTCTTCTATAAATGATAAGAATAAATTTAAGTTTACATTATATATAGTTTCAGTTTATTGGAAAAAAAAATTATAATTGGACTTGGTGGTTGTGATCGTTATTTCGCATGGGTGGTGTCGCTGGTAGTGATGTTGCAGGAGCTGGTGTCGCTTGAGCTGGTGTCACTGGTGGTGGTGTAGCTGGTGGTGCTGTAGCTGACGGTGGTGCTTCACTGGTGGTGGTGTAGCTGGTGGTGCTGTAGTTGACGGTGCTGTAGCTGACGGTGGTGCTTCACTGGTGGTGCTGTAGCTGACGGTGGTGTAGCTGACGGTGGTGTAGCTGATGGTGGTGTAGCTGACGGTGGTGCTTCACTGGTGGTGCTGTAGCTGACGGTGGTGTAGCTGACGGTGGTGCTTCACTGGTGGTGCTGTAGTTGACGGTGCTGTAGCTGACGGTGGTGCTTCACTGGTGGTGCTGTAGCTGACGGTCGTGTAGCTGACGGTGGTGTAGCTGACGGTGGTGTAGCTGACGGTGGTGTAGCTGACGGTGGTGCTTCACTGGTGGTGCTGTAGCTGACGGTAGTGTAGCTGACGGTGGTGCTTCACTGGTGGTGCTGTAGTTGACGGTGGTGTAGCTGACGGTGGTGTAGCTGACGGTGGTGCTTCACTGGTGGTGCTGTAGCTGACGGTGGCTTCGCAACAGATTGGTTCCTGTTAAAAAGAAACAAAAAAAATTAAGCAAATGTGAATTAGTTTGTCTCTAAAAGTATATGAAGTAATTTTGGCTAGGCTAAACTTAGTAATAAAAAATTAAGTACTTACAAAACTGGCTTTCCCGCTGAAAGGAGCGTGCTTTAAATAGTTTTTAACAAATGTTGATCCCTCGATGTCGGTGAAGCTGGGGTAGCGGAGCCTTAAAGCCTTAAAGATTTCGCTTGTGGTGGTGTCGCTGGTAGTGGTGTCGCTGGTAGTGGTTGTGGTGTCGCTTGTTGTGGTGTAGCTTAAGCTGGTGTCACTGGTGGTGGTGTAGCTGGTGGTGGTGTAGCTGGTGGTGGTGTAGCTGGTGGTGGTGTAGCTGGTGGTGGTGTAGCTGGTGGTGGTGTAGCTGGTGGTGGTGTAGCTGGTGGTAGTGTAGCTGACGGTGGCTTCGCAACAGATTGGTTCCTGTTAAAAAGAAACAAAAAAAAATTAAGCAAATGTGAATTAGTATATGAAGTAATTTTGGCTACGCTAAACTTAGTAATAGAAAATTAAGTACTTACAAAACTGGCTTTCCCGCTCTGAAAGGAGCGTGCTTTAAATAGTTTTTAACAAATGTTGACCCCTCGATGTCGGTGAAGTTTGGGTAGCGGAGCCTTAACGCCTCCATTATGGCAGAAAATGTAGCATGATATCTCCTGAAGCTTTTTTTGGTCGAAGTGCCATGCCAAGAAAAGTTGGAGAGCAGATTGTCGGAGAACATGGTCCTGCAAATAGTTCGCATGGACTTAACTCCGTCCAACCCCCCCAAAGTGGACAACTTTTGGATCTATAATAAAAAAAGAAAAAACAAGATAATATTAAAATAATAAATAAATAAAGTGGAAAATATGTTTTTATCTTACCAATTTTCTTTAATAGTGGATGTCCCCACTAATCCTGCTCTCCAGGTCTTCTAGTTGTTCCGTTGTTTCAAGAGCAGTGAAATCTTGGAGCGCGTGGTCCGCCACAACTTCCCGCCCAACAATTTGGCAGGTCTTGTTCACCAGACAAGTGAGGGCAACTTCAGTCGTTGCAGCAAACTGCTGAATCGTTGTTTTTAGGCCCTCGACCTCACTTGCCAGTTTGTTGTGGCTTTCCATCAGCTGCTCCAGCTTTACACCGAACTCCTTGAGAGCATCATAGGTGGGAACTGAAAAGATTCAATATACACATAAAATAAGTAATCTTATTTGATGATCAGTGATTATTAATTTGCTTACCATCCGCTAAATTGATAATTTGCGATGAAGAAGTTCCTACGCACGAGTCGGTGAAAACTTCCCTCACGATGTCTCCTGTTATTGTCGCTTCGGAGGGGCTGAACGATTGATCTTCTGTTAAATAAAAATATATTACAAAGTGAAAGACTTTTTGAAGCTTTGAATGAGTTTATGCTTACTATCTGAAACGAGTGTGGACATTAACTGGTTGTAGTCCAGTAATGTCTCCGATAGTTTGTCGTCTTGGTACTGCTCTTCGGAAGACACAACATTCTCTGCCTCCTTTTCTTTCCTCACAGCTTCCTCCCAAAAATCTAAGAAAAAAAAGTTTATGTTGTTTAAACAACCATAATGAAAAATGAAATGAATGTTAAAGATAAATATAAAAATTTTTTTACCAATGTTATCAAAAAGTATCTTGCAGGGCAATTTCTGCCACTCTGGCGAAGGTTGCATTTTTGTTTTTCGGCCGATTGTAGTATCTTTCCGCGTTCGTGGCCATAGCAAAGTTATCTCGTCTTGAACCCAACTTCTCGGAACCGCCGTCACCATCTTTTCTCCTTCCTCAATAGTCTCAACCACGCAAAACATTTTTCAAGAGTGTACTAAGCGGAAAAAACAGAACTGGTAGCCAGATTAATTTTGAAAAATTTCGAGGTAATCTGCTTTAAGCTTGAACCATAGATGACAGGTGTGCCGTGCAGAAACGTTGCATATTCCATTCGAACAATTTGTTCGGTTTTTGTTAAGAAATAAGCATCTGCAAACGAAGACTTTAGAACAAATTCTTTTAAACGAATGGCTCTATAGATTCCAATACAGCCTTCAAGTTCGCATGATCGTTCGTTATCTTTATTATAAGGCCAAGGAGTTATTGTTTTTTCATTATAACGCATTTCCGAATTTTCAAATTCTTCAAAAATTCTATTTGCGATTTGCTGAAGTGGCTTATTTCCCGATCTTAATTTTTGTTTTACGTATTGTAAACGATTTTCATATTTGAATGCACTTATGTTATCAAGAGGCCCATGGTATTTTACATCATCCACAACATGGTATAAATTGTGAATGTTATAACTGATGTCCATAGATTTTAGCGAAGTTTACTACGAAAGAATGAAACAAGTTTTGTGCGATATCAATAAAAACATGCTTATTTTTGCTCAAACATATTGAAACAGCACAGTGCAGTTTCATGAAATTGTCATACACCTCATCATGAATTTGAGTCTTTAAAACAACCGGACCTAAGTATAACAAGAAAGTACGAAATTCAGTGGCCTTCCAAAAGCTAATAACATCTAGTCCACGAGCTGTTCTATTGAACTCGCATGGAGTACATTTTCGCAAAGACACTAAGTTATTGGATATATTCTCAATGTTTTTCGCGGAAAGTTTGGTTTTGAGAGATCTGTTCCTAATCCATATAACGAGTAACTTTTTCATTACACCCAAACACAATAAATGCATGTAATCTAGTGAAAAATTATTTATCATGTCTATTGAAAGTTTTTCTAATGGAGATGGTTGAATATGGTGATCTTCATGTACCTTTGTCCGGAAAGAAGCATTCGTTCGAAGTGATTTCGATAAAGTTGGAAAACTCATTTGGTGAGAATTGTAATTGTAGTCCCCTTCTACATTACACCTTTCACACGCAAAATAACCATTATGGCCTTTAATTCCTTTCAGATAAGAGCGAGCAGGGGCATCACAAATGAAATTTCTTATTTTAAAAACAATGTTTTCAGAACCGATAGTAACATCACTAATGTTGCCAGCTTCTTCAAGAAATAAACGCAGGAATTCAAAAACATTAGAAGGTTTTGCCATTCCATAATAAACTCCTATTACAAGCGGTGGAAAACGAAAACCATCTGGAGAGCACAAAATAGGCCAAAACTGACCTTTGGAACTTTTACTAACGGGAATGCCATCAATGTTAAAGTCTAAAAATATTTCTTTCCGACATGTAGGAGTATCAACACGTTCAAAAACTTTAGTTAAAGCGCGAACCAAACCAAAATGCCAGTATCGACCCGGTGGAACATCTATAAAAACGTTTTCAACTGCCAGGGAAGTATGTAAAAATGTTCTAGGGTCTAATGGTAAATAAGGATGCGAATTATGCAAAATCTTAAGCATATCTTTCAAACAGACATGAGACACATTGTGTTGAATAGCCCAGTTTGCTAAGTTCTTAGTCAAATCTTCTGTTTTTTTTTTTGGGACTTAGGACCTCTTGACTATCGTCCTTAAAACTGACACTTTCACTATCACAAACTAGTTCCTTATGGCAAACTGATGGGTCACTATCACAAACTGAATCAGGATCAGTAACATCCAATGAATTTAAATCATCGACTTGTTGTAATGTCTTTTCACATTTTTTTCTTGCCTCTTCGCGTAATCTTACTAAAATGTTTTTAACTTTTCTTTTATATGTAGTTCTACTACATAATTTATTTTTAATTATTGAATTCATAATGATTTTTTAAGAAACAGCGCACCAAAAATCAATCAGATACTCTTGCGACTTGCGAACGCGAATAAAAAAACGCTACTGAAGAGTCTAGAACAAAATGACGAAACGAAAAATGCAGACAATAAAAAAACGGCATTGATGAGTTATTTTTTGGTTATTATAACCACAATATGTAGTCCATTATAAAATGGTCAAAAAAAGGTTAGAAAATAACCAAACACACAAATGAGTTGTTGTGTTTTGGTTGAAATATGGGTACTTTATGACTCAGAACCACGCTTGGTAAATTTTCAACCAATGAGTAACGAAATGCATCTAATTTTATTGTGAAAATAAACCAACAAATGACACTAAACTACATTAATTTTTCATTATTGAATTCATAAACGATTTTCTAGAAACAGCACACTAAAAATCTATTTTTAGAAAAAGAAAACACTTTCTGAAGAATCTAGAACAAAATGACGAAACGAAAAATGCAGACAATAAAAAAAATGGCGTTGATGGCGTCTCTGTTTGATTAGCGTCAAGCATGAGTTATTTTTTGGTTATTATAACCACAATATGTAGTCGATTATAAAATGGTTAAAAAAAGGTTGGAAAATAACCAAACACACAAATGAGTTGTGTTTTGGTTGAAATATGGGTACTTTATGACTGAGAACCACGCTTGGTAGATTTTCAACCAATGAGTAACGAAATGCGTCTTACAATAAACCAACAAATGACACTAAACTACATAATTAATTTTTCGTTATTGTATTATTAATATATTTTAAAGAATTTACTGTGGCTACTCACCTGAAGCAGTATTCTTTTTCTACAATTCACAAGCACAATAAACACAAGCACTTTGACTGACTTTATAAATTATTTGTTTTAATAACCAAAAAGAACGCGACGACAAGACGACAACCGGGCAGCACAATGCACAACAATAAACTGATTAAACGTGTACATTTGCATGGGTATGACGATCAGTTTTGCATTGGAATGTGAGAGCGAGATGGGTATATCTGAAGGGTTGTTTTCAGTTGAATAGTCGTTGGAAATGAAATGATATATTACCGGAGTTGTAAATTGGTTGAAATAAATGTAATTTATAACTGAGGTTTACTTGCGGTCGACTTCCAACGAATAAATAATGTTTTGGGTTTAAAAAGCGTAATTTAATGACTTATTCCAAACGTGTGTATGGATTTCGTTTAGTTTCAAACGATAATTAATACTGTGGGTTGAAAAAATAGTTATTTTAGGACCTATTTTAAACATGTGTGTGCTGTAGGTTGAAAAAGCGTAATTTAATGACTTATTCCAAACGTGTGTCTGGATTTCGTTTAGTTTTAACCGATATTTATTAATACTGTGGGTTGAAAAAATAGTTATTTTAGGACTTATTTTAAGCATGTGTGTGCTGTAGGTTGAAAAAGCGTAATATTGAAACTTATTCCAAACGTGTGTCTGGATTTCGTTCAGTTTCAACCGATAATTAATACTGTGGGTTAAAAAAATAGTTATTTTAGGACTTATTTTAAACATGTGTGTGCTGTAGGTTGAAAAAGCGTACTTTAATGACTTATTCCAAACGTGTGTCTGGATTTCGTTTAGTTTTAACCGATATTTATTAATACTGTGGGTTGAAAAAATAGTTATTTTACGACTTATTTTAAACATGTGTGTGCTGTAGGTTGAAAAAGCGTAATATTGAAACTTATTGCAAACGTGTGTCTGGATTTCGTTTAGTTTCAACCGATAATTAATACTTTGGTTTGAAAAAATAGTTATTTTAGGACTTATTTTAAACATGTGTGTGGTGTAGGTTGAAAAAGCGTAATTTAATGACTTATTCCAAACGTGTGTCTGGATTTCGTTTAGTTTCAACCGATAATTAATACTGTGGGTTGAAAAAATAGTTATTTTAGGACTTATTTTAAACATGTGTGTGGTGTAGGTTGAAAAAGCGTAATATTGAAACTTATTCCAAACGTGTGTCTGGATTTCGTTTAGTTTCAACCGATAATTAATACTTTGGGTTGAAAAAATAGTTATTTTAGGACTTATTTTAAACATGTGTGTTGTGTAGGTTGAAAAAGCGTAATTTAATGATTTATTCCAAACGTGTGTCTGGATTTCGTTTAGTTTCAACCGATAATTAATACTGTGGGTTAAAAAAATAGTTATTTTAGGACTTATTTTAAACATGTGTGTGCTGTAGGTTGAAAAAGCGTAATATTGAAACTTATTCCAAACGTGTGTCTGGATTTCGTTTAGTTTCAACCGATAATTAATACTGTGGGTTAAAAAAATAGTTATTTTAGGACTTACTTTGAACATGTGTGTGCTGTAGGTTGAAAAAGCGTAATCTTAAAACTTATTCCAAACGTATGTCTGGATTTCGTTGCTTTTTAACCTGTTCTGCAAGGAGTAAAATTTTAAAATTGTGTCTGCTTTTGGTAAATTTTTAACCAATACAAACTTTGTATTTAAAAATAATAGTAATTTAAGAACTTAATCCAGACTTGTGTCTACATTTGGTTGATTTTTAACCAATAAATAATACTCTGTGTTGAATAAAGGTAATTTATTGGTTTATTCAAAACTTGAGTCAAAATTTGGTTGATTATAAGCCAATAAAAAATACTCTGTGTCGAAAAATCGTAATTTAAGGACTTATTCAAAACGTGTATTTAGATTTGGTTGATCTTTAACCAAAAAATAATACTCAGTGTTAAATAAAAGTATTTTATTGACTTATTCAAAACTTCTGTTTGGATTTGGTTGATATGCAACCAATAAACAACTGAAGACTATTTTCGGTTAGTTCTCAACCAACATATAACAATGAGTGTTCAAAAAATCAGGTAATAAAAAACCTAATTCAAACTGTTGAAATTAAGAAAGAGTTGGAAAAGTACCTTAAATTGACCTAGGTTATATAATAGTTATTTTAAACCATAAAAATGAAGGACGGGTTAGAAAATGGTCAACAGAAATCGAATATTTGACCTCAAGGTTGTAAAATGAGTTTTTTTTAAACCGGAATTTGGAAAACAGTTCAAATTGAGTAAAAATCTTACTGCAAATCAACTTCAAAGTTATAATGAGGGAACATTTTACCCCAAATCAAACCTAAATTATAATTTGGCTTTATTTATACCGTAAATTAACCGAAAGTTTTTAATTAGCTCAATTAACACCCTGTTTATGACCACAGTTATTTTCGGTTTATTTATGACCTCAGTCATTTTGTGACAGTGGTTGGATTTTGTTACTTGGGTAGTTTAAACTTCGGTCTTATCGGTTTCCTATCATATTTTCCTTCCTGACAAGTGTGGCAATTCCCTATGACTTTCGAAATTTCTTTAATTAAATTTGGAAAATATATTTTGAACTTTAGCTTATGATAAGTTTCAACTATACCTGAGTGGTTACTCTCTTCGGTATGATAAAGAGATATTTGCTTGTGAACATCTTCGGCTTTTTCTATATCTCTTGCTCTTTGAGTGAGCTTATAAAACTTAACTTCCTTATCATGTCCAAACATATCAATTAAAACCTTCTGTACTTTATTGTATTCACTGTCTTCCACTTCAGAATATATGCCTATTGTTCCTGCCTTAATTGCTTTCTTAAACAAATGTTTCCAATATTGTTCATCTTTCGTCATATCTACTTCAATAATTGTCTTATTATGTTGTGTTTTTATTTCTTTTCGAACAGAATATGTAAGTATTATTTGGGTTTGGTATAAATTAACTATACCATCTTTTATTGCTTTATGGTCTAAAAGTTGTTCATCTGTGGAATGTATTGTATCTGAAGTTTCATTTACTTCCCCTGGAATTCTACTCAGAAAATCTGCTATTTTATTTTCTTTACCTTTAATATAATCAATATCGAAATCGAATTCCTGCAATTTGAGAAGTCCTCTTTGAATTCGTTGACTGAATTCTTTGCCATTATATTTTTTTGTTAGATATTTGACAGGCATGTGATCAGTAATTAATTTGAATTTTTTACCCCAAAGATAAGGCCTAAAATATGTGGTTGCCCATGTAACGGCTAAAAATTCTTTATCGGTTACGGAGTATTCTTTTTCGTGATCATTCAATGTTCTAGATGCATAACATACAGGTTGTCCTTTTTGAGTAAGAACAGCTCCCAATGCAAAGTTACTAGCATCGGTAAAGAGTGAAAACTGTTGATTGAAGTCTGGATATTTGAGTATGGGATGTTTAACGAGGGTTTCTTTCAATCGCTCAAAGGCTTGAATATATTCAGGGTCACTTGTATTGATCGTCATATTTTTCTTTAAATATTTCACCATCGGATATGCAATCTTGGAGTAATCCTTGATAAATTTTCGATAATACCCCGTACTACCCAAAAATCCTTTAAGTTGTTTCGTTGTTAGAGGTAATGGGTACTTTTTTTTTACTTCCTTCTGAAGTAAGTATATGCCCTAGATGCCTAAATACTCAGTGTTTTTCCTTAAAAAGGAACATTTACTTAGTTGAACCTTAAGATTGTGATCTGCTAGTCTTTTAAATATCTTATTTAATGAGGAAATGTGTTCTTCAAGTGAGGTCGAGAAAATTAGTATATCATCAAGATATACAGTACAAATTTTCCCTATATATCTATCTCTCAATATCTCGTTCATTAGACGTTGGAATGTCGCTGGGGCATTTTTCAGCCCAAAAGGCATTCTTGTATTTTCATACAGACCGTTTGGTGTGACAAATACAGTCTTATGAATATCTTCAGGATGTACCTTAATTTGATGATAACCCTTGGCCAAGTCAAGGGTAGAGAAATATTGTGACCTCCCTAACTTATCAAGAATACTCTCAATGTTTGGTAATGGGTATTTATCATCAACGGTAATATCATTGAGTGCTCGATAATCTACACATACTCTAAATTTGATTTTTCCTTCACTGTCAGGTTTTTTAGCTACAACTACTATTGGTGATGCATATCGGCTATTTGATTTACGAATTATTCCCTGCCTTTCCATCTCGTTAATTTGTTTAATGACCTCCTCTTCATGCTTTTTTGGAAGACGGTAAAGTCTGGCGTTAATTTGTTGGTCTGTAGAAACCTTAATTTCATGAACAATACTATCGCAATTAGTAAGCTGGTCACCATCTTTATATAGACGATGTTTGTATTTTTTGAGTAATTTTTCTATTTCCTGTTTTTCGTTTATTTTCAGGTAATCTAATTTTACTTCATTGCCTCCTCTAACTCATAGCATTCTATCAACGATTCAGACTCCAAAATGATTGGAAGAATGGTTTTATTTTCTAGTAATACTTCTCGCTTTCTTATGTTAATACTATCAATCATGTTACTAATTACATCCATTCCCAACAAAAGACTATACGATTTATCTCCTAAGGGTTTTCCATATGCTCTTATGAATACGTTCGATCTATATCCAAATTCTTCAGGTACAGGCACTTGGTAAACTATCAAACTGTATGTAGGTATATCGAAAAGAAATTTTCCACTTGAGGTTCGCCGTCGACTGCGCCAGTTAAATAAAAGAACGTTGTTGTTTGCTAGGTCGATTGAGACTGAATCAATCTTCTTTATTATTTTCTTAAAGCTAATGACAATTATGACGATGGCCTTCAACTTCAATATTTTCCCATCGTCAAGTTTGCTGATTCTAATAAATAGTGTGGGAACGGAAATGCAACAACGGAAGGTTGTTGCAGTGTCTCTTATTTCATTTCGTGTCTGCTATTATAATTTAGGAGAAATGAGATACCTACTATTAATGCAATCACTGAAGGTGATTGCCCTATTGAACATTGCTTTGTTCTTAAAGGTCACCATACAAATATTTAACTCGCGTGTTGAACTGTTTAAATTAAACTATATGCCTCATCGAGATGACTTGCCCCTAATATGTAATTTATGTAACAGGAGAGAAAACGAAGCGTGTACCACTTTATTGCAATCTGCCCCATTTTACAAGAAATCCGACGGCTATACTTCGAACAAAGCACTCTCTCTAGAAATGAACTTTACGAAGTTTTGAATGGATCACTAGGATGGTATAACCTTTTCAAGTACTGCAAACATGCCACAAATTACCGAAACAGCTTCTCAACTTAACACTCAACGTTCCACCAGTTAATACAGTTAATACAGTTAAAATTTACTTTTTTTTTCACATCACTCTAAAATTGATTCAAACAATTGTGCTATTTTGTGTTTCAAATCACTTTAAAATTGAATACCTTAACTAAATTTTGTGTTTCAAATCACTTTAAAATTGAATATTTTAACTAAATTTTGTGTTTCAAATCACTTTAAAATTGATTGATTAAGTTATTTTCCTGTTGGCTTCACCCTTAAACCTTTATATTATTATAATTTATACGAAGAAATCATGGATTCAATTGAAATTCCTCCCTTTAAAAAGATTAAATCTTATGTTCATATATAAACCTACAACATAAAAGTATTTAATTTATTAATATTGTAACTTTTTCATATTTTTATTTTTTTTTATTTTACAAAAAATGAAATGTCATTCCTGGCAAACGGCAGTAAAGCCATGTCATTATTCTTAAGTATCAAGTTATGTATTGTCAATCATTTTTTAGAAAATAAAGAATTTATAATTCTATCTATCTATCTTATCTACATTTCTTAATCACTTAAATTCGGTGCATTCAAAAATCAAATTTATGATGAAGGTAGAAAAAGACCATGAGTTGGCCTTTAAAGATGTCAAAATCATCAAGAAACAAGATGGAACTTTAGGACACACGGTATATAGAAAGCCTACCCATATCGATAGATATTTACACGCCACGTCTCACTATCATCTATCAAATTTCAATTCCGTGGTGTCGGCTCTTGTTAACAGAGCAAATGAGATTTGTGACAATGAACATCGTAAGAGGAATTAAAATACGTTGACGTCGCTCTTTTGAGAAATGGCTACTGTTTCAAACAACGATCTTGGAAACCAAAATAAACAACATCCGAAAAAAGTCCGACGGATATAAATGAAAAAAGAGCATTTCTTCCATATAGAAGAGGTGTTTCTGAAGCAATTGGAAGAATCTTAGCTAAACACGGCATTAAAACAATATTTAAGCCACCAGAAAAAATCCGACAGCTTCTTAGATCTCCAAAAGTCAGGACTCAGTTTCAAAATCCAGGAGTTTACTCGGTACCTTGTAGTTGTGGTTCATATTATATAGGTGAAACAAAACAAGCAATTTCCACAAGGTTAAAGGAACATATAAAAGCCGTACAAAAGAACGAAGTGACCAAATCTGCTATATGTGAGCATTTAACTTATAATGAAGATCATTATATTCATTTCCATAAGGCCAAATCGATTTCGACGGAAAGATTTTACATCCCAAGATTGGTGCAAGAAGCAATCGAAATCAAAATGCATCCAAATTTCAATAGGGACAAGAGTTTTAATCTGTCATCTGCTAGGGATCTACTGCCTGGCAAAAATCCTCGATCGAACCCTCAAAGTGGGTGCCAGGCGGGCAATGTTCACTGCATATACTTTATCAGTGTCTGTACGATGTCAGGCGGTGACAGCCAAGGTTAGGTTGGATCGCTGGGTGGTTGTGACTTCTCAATAGCACAATCCTTAGAAATCCAATCTCACCATAGATACGAGGTTCCTAGTTTCAGTGGTGGTGTGAGCATTTATAATCCGTGCCGAAGAATCAAAGGTTGGGGGATAAACCAATCAATAACGAGCTCTTCTGGATGCTTGGCAGGGTCCAGAATAGATTAGCCTTACCCCGGTACACGGCTCTGCCGGGGCTGACCTTTTCCTTCCGTAGTTACTCGTGGGACTTTCTATGGAATTTTTGAAAAACTAACAAACAAACAAACAAACAGACAAAAAAAAACGGACCAAAAGACAAAAAAGAAAACTGGGGGGAGGCAACGAAAGTTGTACACATTTTCCGATTTGGCTGCAAAGTCGAAACAGGAATGTGAGCCAGCGGACAAACCTTCCACCAGTGGGATACAAGGTTCGTACACAGGCTCTGAACCAGCTGCGGACAAACCTTCCACCAGTGGGATACAAGGTTCGTACACAGGCTCTGAACCAGCTGCAAAGCCAGTTCAGGTATGTGCAGTGGAAACCAAGAATCCCGACTCTGGCGAGCAGCACAACCCGCTGGAAACTGGCCAAGAGCAGGCTGCAAAGCTAGGTCTAGCCAGTGAATCGGAGGGCAAACGGACCGCCACTGCTAATAGAGGGGATGAAGTCCCCAATATTACCTTTGAAAACTATTCGTCTGCTTTGGTGCTACTATCAAGACAGTACGAGGTGAAACCTACAAAGGAAAAAAGGAAATGGAGGGGTGATCAACGACTCCGTCTCCACCTTGAATGCCCTTAAAATAAAGGACAGGGGGAAGGCTGTCCAGACTGGCAGGGTTAGAGAGGCGATTAGCAACCCTACCCCTGCGAGTCGGTACGTACCCTCGTCGAGTACAATAAATCCTCCAATTGGTGGAGTGGGAGAGGTGATCAACAACTCCAGCTCGGCCAATGGGGGACTCAGATCAAAGAAACGCCCGCTCAGATGCGTCGCCAAGCCAGAAGGGTAATCGAAACGGTGAGTGGTAAACCCGCAGTGGAAAGATCCCCGGGTGAGGTTGAAAAATTGAAGTGGGCAAACAAAATTGTAGAAGAGACCAGCCAAGACTCAACGTCAAAGCGAAACAGGTCGTTTGAAATTGAAAAACTTCGTCGGGGTTAGCGTTCCATCGACACTGGTGCCGGGGCAATCCTTTGGTGACGTGGTAAAGGGACAGATTGTTGTCGCGGTCATTGACGGGAGCAATATGGATGGAAACATCTCTGCCGACAGGTGGGCGGACGTCAAGGCTCACATCGCATGATCATGAATGGATGCATCAGCTACGCCTATATTCCCAAGGCCTGGAGAGAAGCTAGGGTCGTATTCATACCTAAAGCCGGCAGAAGCTCCAATGTAAATCCAAAAGATTTAAGACCTATTAGTCTATCATCCTTCCTCCTTAAAACACTGGAAAGAATGATTGACATACACTTAAGACAAGAAATTAAACCTAGTCTAGTCTGATCTCAACGGCGCAACATGCCTATACAAAAGGTAAATCAGTGGAAACTCCACTCCACTCCACTCTCTGGTTTGCACCATTGAAAAATCCCTGCACTACAAAGAATACTCACTCGTCGCATTCCTAGACATAGAGGGTGCATTTAACAATGTTAACAATACAGCAATCACTAATGCTCTTGATGTGCTGCTCATAGAGGAACACATAAAGAACATGATAACAACAATGCTCAGCAGCAGAATCATTGGTTCCGAATTGGGGAACTACAAAACAAGCAGAATGGCCAATAGAGGAATCCTGCAGGGAGGAGTTCTATCTCCCCTACTGTGGAACGTGGTCGTTAACAAATTGTAAATCGACCTAGAGGACGAAGGTTTCAAAAGCATAGGCTATGCCGATGATATAGCAATTTCGTCATATATACAGGGTGTTCCGTACTTCGTGTATTATCCTTTGGGGTGTGATTCTTGGTCATATTCTAAGAAAAAAAATGTTATACAGTAAAGCTCAATTCTCAACTTTGACATCACTTTTTGACAATTTAAGAAAAGGCTAACTTAGCGTTTTTTGAGAAACCCAAATTCGACCTGAATGTCAAATTGAGTGTTTTTTGAGCTCTAGGGTTGACCTAGGTTTTCCATAAACTCGCCCTAGCTTTTTGCTGTGGCGAGTTGAGGGCTGTCAAATGGCATGTATTTTTATTTTTAATGACAGGAATGTGTGGTGATTTGTGGTTTAGCGTTTTTTGAGGACTGGAAACCCAGGTTATTTTGACAACTTATAGGGTTGTCAAGAAAACCTGGGTCAACCCTGGGGAAAGTTCAACGAACAGACCTAATGAGTGCAATAGGAAGAAACCTACTCATCCGAATAATAATTGTACTCAACACTTTAAACAAAATTAATCACAGAATGCCTTTCGTTTTGTGTAAGCAATTTCAGAATTTCAAACACTTCTTCGTAAGAATCGGAACTAGATGATGATATATATTGATTGATGATTAACTTCAGCTAAAACTGAGCGAACCATTTTCACCAATTAGTTTATAGTTTATTTTCTATTATCTCTCTTTCACAGTCCTTTAACCAAAAATAGAAAATAATCAAACTTCAAACTGGTAAACGTCAAATGTTTTGTGTTGGTGTACGTGAAAGTGCGTGTAAATCTTGCCTCTGAAATGTAAAAAAAAGTGATCTAGTGCCTACAAGAAACGTCTTTCGAGCAAAAAAGCACTTTTAAAAGTTCTTTTGTGTACCACTGGAAATCGACTAAGTTGTTTTAAAGTTCATTATACCTCGAAAGTACTATCAAAATGAAGGAAATGATTAAAATAACACATTATTAATTCAGAATTTTATTAAAACAAGAAAAAAAAAAAAACAAAAATAGAAACCGAAAGAAACACAACACAGTCAGAAACTCAATAAAAAAAAATTAGGAGGAATAGGTGGCTGATGGGGTGGGAGTATTGGACCTTGGTGGAATCGAATGTGGTTGTGGATTTACCTATTTAGTATCTTGAGGAAAAAATACAAAGTGTTTTTTTTTTTTCAAACTTTGTTTATTTAACATGTTTTAAAAATCTTGTTTAGTAATTTCCCCTGAAGAAGGCAACAACCCTTGCCGAAACGTCGGGAAAGAGCGAAAGATCCATATTGCTTCTTTGCTAAACTTAGGTGACCAAAAAAAGCCGAAGGAAAATACATTTTCCACCAACAATTTACAAATTTAATTGGTCAATACACTACTAAATTTTTCATTTTTAAATTCAGATCACTTTTTTCCAATGAGATATAACTTAAACATTGACACTTCAAAAGATCAGATCAGTTTAGAATTTTCAAAAAGCGACCTCTTTTTACACATATTTAAAAGTAATTCATAAAGATCCGAGCATTCTAAATGTACTTTTGGGTGACGTTTACGTAGCTACCTGAGCCTACTTGCTTCTAATATCACGATTTTTTAAATCTCCAAAGCTATTCAACCGAACCTTCCCAAAATTCTACATGTTGGTTATGACTTATGACTATAGCTATAGCGAACGTCAAATTTTTAAATTTTAAGTGTAACTTTTTTTCGCAAAAAAATCAAGAAAAAAGAAGTTTTTTTTAAAGTTGCTGCCATTTTGTCATTTTGAAGAAGACACAAATATAATCATAAAAAACATGTAAAATTTTGATAATCATACATTTTAGATATTTTATCAACAGCGAGCACCCATATATTTTGAACTAGTTTTCCCCCTTTTTTTGTTCAAGAACTGAGTGAAATCAACATATATTCTTGAGTTTTTTTTAGGCTTACGCTTTTTATATTAATACTAGCTGACCCACCCGGCGTTGTTCGGGTCTAATTTATTTAAAGCGTTGTTCACACAAAACTGTCAAGAATGCCTGAAAATATCTAGATTTATATATATTTATTTCTATCATTTATATATATATATAGTTGATATGACATTTACACTGAGACTGTTAAATCTAATATATAAAATTCTCGTATCACAGTGTAAATTAAAGAAACAATGTTAAGGGTAGATGGCCCTTATCACTTAGGGGTATGGAAAATAATTAGTAGCCGATTCTCAGACCTACTGAATACGCATATAAAATTTGCTAAGAATCGGTAACTAACATTGTGACAGCGAAATTTTATATATACAAGGATTTACGATTTATATCGGCCAAATAATTCGTGGAAATAGCCTCTTTTCGCCTGGACAAAGAGTGTAGACACCTTAAAGCACTGTTATCTTGGCTTAAAACACTGATAACTTTTTTTTTTATAAGATATAACGAAAAGAATGATACTCCTGGGGGTCGATTCCCGAATTGTCAAGCTGTGAAGTGAAGCAAATTATCACAAATTCACGACGAATTCGATTATGTGAAAAAATGAAAACAAACTTCAAAATCTTTTCACACGAAAAGTTATTTATCACAAACGAATTTGGCTGTGAAGTGTTTTGAATTTGAAAATATAAAATGAAAA
This sequence comes from Melanostoma mellinum, assembly GCA_914767635.1. Lineage (NCBI taxonomy): Eukaryota > Metazoa > Arthropoda > Insecta > Diptera > Syrphidae > Melanostoma > Melanostoma mellinum. The sequence continues at coordinate 92,835,308 of OU612059.1, read as the reverse complement.
ACACGGGGGGCCAAAAGGTTTTAACAACCCAAAAATTGTTCTCAATCGAAAACATAGCCTCAATTATGACAGTTATAAAGATTTAATTTAAGATTTCATCTGCATTGTCTGCTAAGAGTACATGTACAACGTAATTGGTTTGCAAACTAATTTTTTCGAATATGAAAATGAATCTTTCCAACTTATTAAGCTCGTATGTTAGCTATGTACGTAAATCTTAAGTAAATGGTTTTCCAATAGGTATGATATGATTTTGCAGAGGCGTTTCGGCCATTTGTAGTATACCATGATCTGTCATTTGTTTTTTATTGCATTCAGAAAATCTTACAATTTCACCATGCAGAAGTATACGCAAGAACAACGGTTACAAGTTATTCAATTTTATTATCAAAATAATCGTTCTCTTACTTCAAAACGATAACGATTTTTTTAAGAAAATCATCTTTTCCGATGAGGCTCATTTTCATTTAACTGGTGCGGTAAATAACCAAAACTGTCGATTCTGGTGCGATGAAAATCCACAAAATATTCATGAAAAACCATTACATTCACCTAAACTGATAGTTTGGTGTGGTTTTTGGGCTGGTGGAATCACCGGTCCGTACTTATTTAAAAATGAAGCTGGTAACACCGTTACTGTCAAAGGAGAGCGGTATAGGTCGATGATAACCAACTTTTTATGGCCGAAATTGGAAGAAGTTGACCTTGAAAACATTTGGTTTCAACAAGACGGGGCTACGTGCCACACAGCAAGTGCAACAATTGAATTACTGCGAGAGAAGTTTAGTGATTCGATTATTTCAAGAAATGGTGATATTGAATGGCCTCCAAAAAGTTGTGATTTAACACCAATAGACATTTTTTTGTAGGGTTATTTGAAGTCATTGGTCTTTCAAAATAAACCAGATACTCTTCAAGCTTTACAAGTCAATATTGAACGTGCCATTAATAATATACGACTTGATTTAGTGGAAAAGGTGCTCGAAAATTGGGTTCATCGAATTTGTTGCTGCAGAAGAAGCCGTGGTGGCCATTTGAATGACGTTTTATTTAAAACATAATGGTAATGATTGAACTGCACATTGAATAAAAAATATTTAAATTACCTTAATAAAAAGTGTGTTTAAAAAAAAAAAAAAAAATCATATCACTCTTATTGGAAAGCCCTTAATAATGAAGTAAATGATACTGCAAGTTTATTTGGAGTGTGCATGTAATAGTAAAAAAAAAAAATTCAACACTGTTCTAACCCACAGCAACGTATTAGGTTTGTTCGTTAAACTTTCCCCAGGGTTGGCCCAGGTTTTCTTGTCAACCCTATGAGTTGTCAAAAAAACCTGGGTTTTCCAGTCCTCAAAAAACGCTAAACCACAAATCACCACACATCCCTGTCATTAAAAAAATACATGCAATTTGACAGCCCTCAAATCGCCACAGCAAAAAGCTAGGGCGAGTTGGGGAAAACCTATGGCAAACCTATGTGTTTCGTCAATACGAATATCCTTAAAAATGAATTATTACCTGAATTTAAACTATTGTGAACTAACAATAATTGGTCTAAAATTCAAATATCCCGCCCATCCGGCCATATTTTATTTCAAATTTGAAAAAGAAAAAGAAGAAGAAGAAGAAGAAAAAGAATAGAGAAATAAAATCATTCCATTCGAAGTATACCGCTTTATACGCACGCATTTTTAATTTTCGTTCTTTTTTCTAGCAAAAAGTTAAAAGTCTCAAATTTTCTCGTTTTTAACTTAAAGCTCAAGTAAGAGCAACAAAATTTGTAAAAAAGATTACAAAATTTCATGGCGTCCGAGCAGTGACAAATTAAAACTAATAATTTGTTCGGTTTAAATTCAAATTCGCGTGATATCGACAAACGTATACTGCATATATATACATATATACATAAAATAACTTTAAAAGTATACACGACGCGTGTGAACTTGATTAAAAAACAATCAAAATTAATTTAATTCGGTGGAATCGTGCGTGAGTGCATACATAATAAAGACATTAAAAAAAAAATATATATATCCGGCAAAACCACCAACCATATAGGAAACCAAAAGGAGCTCCAAAGTCACCCCAATGTCAGAGGACAAAAGCCCAAGGGAAGTCGACACGGAAACTGAGGTATCAACAAAAATTGAAAGTTTAATTGAATAAATTGCAAAATTTGCAACAATAATTTATAATAATTGTTCAATAATTCTTCAAAATTTCAATTGACTTAATTGAACGCAAAAAATTGCAACATTTATTGCATAGTAAAAACAACAACACAACTTTCAGTTCTTGTCTCTTTTGCAATACACATATTTATACACATACATATATTTGGTGAAACAAACAAAGTGCGGTTTTATTTTCATTTTATTGAAAAAATTTTTATTGCCATATATCATATATATTTATAAAAACAAAGTGATATTAAAACTAATAATTCACGATTAATTCAATTAATTAATTAAAGACCAAATTCAATTGGTTTTTCGATCTGCTGTTGCGCCGCCGCCGCTGTCACCGACCGTCATACTTCGATATTTTTTTTGCGTAAACATACCGACATTCACGTTTTGGGAATTAAATTAGAACTTTACGTTCTTGAAAATAATATTCGCGAGTTTCTATTTCAACCACAATTTACGAATTATTAATTAAATTTAATTAAACAATTTAGCAAATACGACCAAAACTCGTGTAAAGTGAAATCTGAAATTTGTTTACAATTTGTTTTGACATTTCACTCGTTTGACAGTTCGTTCAGTTGATACTCTCTTTCGTTAAGCTCTCGGCTGTCAAGAGTGGTCGTGTTCAGTGACACAAAATAACATTATACGAAGATTGTGTTCAACAAAATATTTATAAAAAATATTTTATTTTTTTTTCTCGTTTCAAACAATTTGATTTGAAATAAATAACTTTCGGCAATTTGCACATAAATAGTTTTTTGAAATTAATTTTATTTTTCGAGGAATTTCGTATAGAAATAAACTAATTTTCTAACGATTTTCCAAATTTTAAAATTCAGAAACTGAAGTGCAAATTGAATAGTTTGGATAAACTAATTCCAATAAATAAATTATTTTTCGAAAGTTACTAAACAAATAAATTAATTACAATGACGAGCAAGAAACGGCAGGAATCACCAAAAAAGAATTCAGATCTTGAAAATTTAATTCATCAGCGATTTCAAATTAAAAACAATATAATTCGAATTAAAACGGGTCTTGAAGAAAGAACTTTATCGTTAGATCCAATCGAATTAGAATGTCGATTAGATATTTTAAATTCATATATTGACCAAATAATGAATTGTCAGTCGGAAATAGAATCAATTAATCGCACTGATGATTCCCGCGGTGAATTGGAAGACATTTGTGTTGGTGCAAAAGCATTACTAATTTCACATGTCAATAAAAGACGAAAGTCGAGTGCAGTTGACTATTCTCTTAGCAACCCACACCATTCACGACTTCCAAAAATGTCTTTGCCTAAATTCAGCGGCAAATACTCAGAATATAAAAATTTCATCAGCCTTTTCGAAAGTTTAGTGGACAATGATCCAATGCTTCCTGATATTGAAAAGTTCAATCATTTGATTTCCTGTTTATCAGGTGCAGCCTTAGGAACAGTTAAGGCTTTCCAAATTACAGAACAAAACTATCCAAAAGCATTAGCGAGTTTAAAGAAAGTCTACGACAATAATTGTTTAATCTTTTTCGACAATGTTTCAACACTTTTCGAATTGAAAGAAATTTCCAAACCATCCGCGTCTTCATTGCGAAGCATGATCGATACAGTCTCTGCAATTTATGATTCGCTTCTTTCATTGGGAGATGAAAAGAATATAACAAACGCGATCATAATACATTTAGTTATGTCAAAGGTGGATGCAACCACAAGGTCAAAATGGGAAGAACAATTAGATTTCAACACTCTTCCTTTATGGAAAGATTGTGAAGAAGCTCTTAATAAAAGATATCAGCATCTTTCTGCTGAAGAAGCTTCAAGCTCAAAATCTAAATCCGATAAGCAATCCAAACCTAACCAAGATTCAAGTCGTTTCAGAAATCAAAAGTCTTCATTTGCTTGTGTAAACTCACAACAAAATAAATCCAAATGCATATACTGCAAATCAAACGACCATTACATAACGACATGTCAAAATTTTTCTACATTGCCTGTCCAGCAAAGATTCGAATATGCTAAAGGTGTTCCAATTTGCATTAACTGCCTTCGAACAGGACATACAGTTTCGAAATGCAGAATGAGTCGATGCAGCGTTTGCAATCGATCTCATCACACATTACTGCACAAGTACGAAGCAACTTTTACTAGTTTACCGACACAAGCATCAGCAAGTTTTCAAGCTATGCATGCCTCTGTTTCGACTGATAAAGTAATTCTTGCCACTGCAATTGTGCAAATAAAGGGCAGTTCTGGAGAATATATGCTAGCTCGAGCGTTACTTGATTCTGGCTCTCAATTAAACTTCATCACAGAAGAATTAGCCCAAAGATTAAAACTTCGAAAAGAAGAAAAACCTTTGAATCTGCTTGGCATTGGAAAAGCAAGTACTACAGTGAATAAAAAAGTACATGCAGAAGTAAAATCAAGACTTAATGATCATTCGTTTTCTGCTGATTATTGGGTAATGAACTCAATATCGTCGTATCAGCCGGATCAAGCAATAAATACTTTGGATTGGAATATTCCTTCCAACATTCAACTAGCTGATCCGTATTTCAATAAGCCACAAAAAATTGACCTACTTATTGGAGCAGACACATTTTTTGAATTGTTGTCAGTTGGTCAAATTAAACAAGGTCCCGAATTTCCAACTATTCAAAAGACACTTCTTGGTTGGATAATATCTGGGAAATACCCCAAGGGTACAAATAAAAATACCAAACATTGCAATCTGGTATGTCAGTCTGAAGATTTATCAGATTTAGACGAAAAAATACCAAAACTTTGGTTATTAGAAGAAATTCCTGGAGAAACTAAAAAATATTTAACTCCAGGACAACAATTGTGTGAAAAACACTTTGTTGAAAATACAAAACTTTTGCCTATAGGTCGTTTTGAGGTAAAACTTCCCTTTAAATTATCCTCAAACTCGCTTGGGTCATCATTCGAAACTGCCAAACGCAGATTTCTCGCACTTGAGCGAAAGCTATCCAAAGATAGCATTTTAAGAGGCATGTATATGGATTTCATGAAAGAATACGTTGCGTTGGGTCATATGTCACCAACAAATAATGAAATCCCAAAGGGCCCGCACTATTTCATTCCACATCAGTGTGTTTTGCGACCGCAAAGCACAAGTACAAAGTTAAGAGTGGTTTTCGACGCCTCAAGTCGAACATCTTCTCAACTATCACTGAATGACACCTTGATGGTTGGGCCAACCATTCAAGAGGAGCTATTTTCGACGTTGCTCCGTTTTCGTACCCACAAATATGCCATTACGGCTGATATTACGAAAATGTACCGGCAAGTTCTTGTTGCTGAAGAGCACACGAAATACCAGCTCATAGTGTGGAGGCAGCATCCGTCACAACCACTGCAAATCTTTCGATTAAACACTGTAACGTATGGTACGTCTCCAGCGCCATTTTAAGCGATACGGTGTTTAAAAATGTTGGGCGATGCTAACGAGTCTTCTTTCCCTACGGGGTCAGATGTAATTCGAAGAGATTTTTACGTTGATGATCTTCTAACTGGTGCTGACAATCTCGAAACCCTTAAAAGAATGAAATTTGAGATTCAAGAAATCCTCACAAAAGGAGGTTTTCAATTAGCCAAATGGTTTTCAAATCATCCAGAGTATCTCAATACGGAGAGTTGTGAAAAATCAATCAATTTTAATGATTCAGACTACACAAAAACTGGGAATTTGTTGGCACCCTAAAGAAGATACATTTAGTTTCAATTTGGACAATAATTTCCATGATCTACGAGCTACTAAGAGAAACATACTGTCAGTTTCCGCTCGTCTTTTCGATCCTCTTGGTTTGTTATGCCCCATAGTAACCAAAGCAAAAATCTTATTACAAGAGCTTTGGATAGCAAAAATTGATTGGGATGAGTCGATTCCATTGCGCCTTGATACCAGTTGGCAAAATTTCAAAACTAATTTATCTCAACTTGGCGAGATAAAACTACCAAGATTTGTCGAAACTCATTCGAACGCAAAAATTCAAGTTCATGGGTTTGCCGATGCGTCGACGAGAGCTTACGGTTGTTGTATTTACATCCGAAGCCAAAGCACGGCCGGTATCAAGTCGACGCTATTAACTGCAAAGTCTAGAGTGGCCCCTTTGAAAACAAAATCGATCCCTCGATTAGAACTTTGCGCAGCGCATACTCTTGCTAAGTTATGGACAAGAGTAGAGGCAATGTTGAGTCTTGACGTCGAACAAGTTATTTTCTGGACCGATTCCGAAATAACTTTGCATTGGATAAAAACACATCCATCTACGCTTACAACTTTTGTAGCAAATAGAGTGTCCGACATCCAAGAGTGGACACAAAAAGTATCATGGAGACATGTACCAACAAAACAAAATCCAGCAGACATTCTGTCAAGAGGCTGTAATGTTGAAGAAATCAATGCGTCAATTTGGTTCAAAGGTCCACAGTTCTTATTGAACGAACAATCATCGTGGCCGGTCAATTCGCATTTTGAGTTGTCTCCAGAAGATGAAGCCTTAGAAAAACGTAAAACAAATATGGTTCTAATAGCAGTAGAAAAACCTCGAACTAAACTTCTAGATTTTATAGAAGAAGAATCCTCATATACCGACCTCATTACTACGTTTGCTTATATAATGCGATTCTTTAAAATATTAAAAAATAAAACAGAAAAAATATTTGAAGAATTGCCAACGGCAAAAGAGAGAAACTTGGCGTTTCTAAGAATAGTGGAAATCGTCCAAAGTTATGAATTCCCAGAAGAAATTAAAAAAATTCGTAGGAAAATAACGCTTCAAAATAGTTTTCAAAAACTTAATCCGTTTATTCATGAATTTCAAGACAACGAATTTTAATTTTCGCTGATTCGTGTAGGTGGTCGTCTTTTGAACGCCCCGATTGAATATGATGCAAAATTCCCACTTTTGTTAACAAAAAATTCACCATTTGTAAATACATACATAACGTATTTGCATCGAAAAAATTGCCATGCTGGACCTCAAGCTATGGTGGCATTGCTTCGTGAAAAGATTTGGCTAATAAATGCCAAAGAAGCTTGCCAAAAGGTTGTGCGACAATGTATAAATTGTTTCAAGTACAAACCAAAATTACTTTCACAAATTATGGGTAATCTACCGGCGGATCGATTGCGAGCGCAACGACCGTTCTTAGCATGTGGCGTAGATTTCTGTGGCCCGGTAAATACCACTCTTAAAATTCGTGGCCGGCCGCCGAATAAGACTTATATTTGCGTTTTTGTTTGTTTCGCCTCCAAAGCTGTACATATTGAATTAGCTTCTAATTTGTCGTCTGAATGTTTTATTCTCGCCCTTAAAAGGTTTATCTGTCGCCGAGGACTTCCGAGGACGATTTATTGCGACAACGGGACAAACTTCGTCGGAGCTCAGACGATCTTGAGGGAAATTCGAGAGGAGTTAGAAGAAGGACCAGAAGCTGTTCACAAGTATGCAGCAGAGGAAGGCTTCAACTTCGCCTCGATACCGCCCAGGGCACCGCATTTCGGAGGTCTATGGGAGGCGGCGGTGAAAGCGGCGAAAACGCTGTTACAACGTACCGTGGGCAACGCACTGCTCACAACAGAAGAACTACTCACCGTGGTAATCGAGGTAGAGGGAATCCTCAATTCAAGGCCAATCGCGCCGCTAAGCACCGACCCCAACGACGGAGAAGCCCTCACTCCAGCGCATCTTCTAATCGGCAGCAGCTTACGATCGCTGCCCCCAGAACCAGTGCCGGAACGGCAAACGGGCTGCTTGAGAAGATGGCAGCTTCTATGCTGGCTCAAGCAGCAGTTCTGGCAGAAGTGGTCCAGGGAATATCTGCTTGGCCTACAAGCGCGATCCAAGTGGGTACAGGAGCAGCCCAATCTCGTCGTGGGCAAACTCGTCTTAATCCACGAGGACAACTCACCTCCTCAGCGGTGGAGAACAGGACGAGTAATAGGGGTCGTCGAAGGGCAGGACGGCAAGGTCAGGGTCGCCGACGTCAAAACGTCCAACGGCGTACTCAGACGCCCCATCGTCAAACTGGCCCTACTTCCCGATGAAGAGTCTTGAAGCCTGCAGCCTTTCAACGTGGCCGGTGTTTCGTCAATACTGTAACGTGAACCCAACATTTTATACCAATTTCCTAATCGAAAAACGTTCAACCGAAAACACAACTGGCAACACTTTAATGGAATGGTATAAATGACAGGCGCTGCTTGTAAGCCAGTGTGTGTGAGTGTAGAGAGACAGACAGACAGAGAGTAGACAGCAAATGTGGAGACAATGTAGAAGTTACTGGAGAGTTCTAGATGGCGTGTCATTCGATATAAATAGCCCGCCCGAGGCAACCAGAAGTCAGTTTTGTTTATAGAGTGATAAAGTTAAGAGTAAATACAAGTGATAGTCCAAAAGTCGAGTTGAGTTCAATAAAGTGTATATCGAAAGTAAATAAAGTGGTAGAATTAAATTGAAAAGTAGAGTTTTATTTTTGCGAACTAAGCGCACGTTACATTGGTGTCAGAAGTGTAAATAAGACTTATTTGACTAGTAAAGTGTAAAAAAAAAAAAAAAAAAAGTAAAAAGAAAAATAATAATAATAATTATATACAGTGAAAATGGGTAAGTTGTTAGAAGAGCTCAACTGCATTGAGCTTAAAAGTGAGTTAGGTAAGCGAAATCTTTCTAGAGCGGGATCGAAAAATGAGCTCGTCCTGCGCTTGCGTAACTATTTGGAACAGCAAGGGGAAGACGTAAACACTTTTGTTTTTGAAACAGAAGTGGAAGAAGAGGAAGTAAGTGAAAGTGTAGATTTTTCTAGTATGATGAAACTTTTGTTAGAACAACGAAACGAGCAAAAGAAAGAACAGCAGAATGTTCTCGAACGACTCGAAGTACAACAAAAGAAGCTGGAAGAGCAACGAAATGAGCAAAAGAAGGAACAGCAGAATGTTCTGGAACAACTTGAAGCACAACGAAACGAGCAAAAGAAGGAACAGCAGAATGTTCTCGAACAACTGGAAGCACAACGAAACGAACAAAAGAAGCTGATTGAAGAGCAACGAAACGAGCAAAAGAAGGAACAACAGAATATTCTCGAAAGACTTGAGGCGCAACAGAATGTTTTGGAAGGTCAGAAAAACATTCTTGAAGGTAAATTGGGTAACATTGAGAAAAATGTTTGTGCCCTAGACGAACGCGTTGAAGGTGTGGAGAAACAGCTTTCTGTTGTAGAGAATCGTTTCGAAATCGTAGAAACCCGATGTGACAAACAGTTCTCTGTTCTGACCAAGGAATTGGACCAGATCCGGAAAATAAAAATTCGAGAGTCTGCTGGGGAGTATGCAAAGAAAAAGGAGATGAAACCCCCAACATTTGATGGACAGTCTTCTTGGCCAGTCTACAAGAGACAATTTGAGGCAGCCGCGACAACAAATGGCTGGGATGACGAAGACAAGTACATTGCACTGACTCTTGCTCTTAGAGGACCAGCAGCTGAATTACTTCAAACAGTTCCAGCTGGTAAGAGCGGCGATTTCAGTTCTCTCGTGGCAGCTATAGATAAACGCTTTGGAGATAGCCACTTGAAAGAAGTCTTCCGAGTCCAACTCAATAACAGAGTCCAGAAAAGGGGTGAAAGTCTACAGCAGCTCCAAGCAGACGTCGAAAGACTGGTTCACCTGGCATACCCGGATGCTGGAGAAGAAATCATCAACCAGCTCGCTGTTGAGTCCTTCGTTCGTGCCATTTCCGATATACATCTTCAGAGGTCTGTGCGAACTGCTAGAACACGTACTCTTTCCGAGACTTTAGCATTCGCATTGACAATTGAAGCAGCAGAACAGGCTTCTCAGGGAGTACATCGACTTAGAGAGGCCATAGTCGAAGAATGCTCGTGCCAAAGAGCTGAAATACAAAAGAACCGGAGCGGACTAGCAAGATGTTGGAACTGCAACAAGACCGGGCACTTACAGCGTCAATGCCGACTACCACCAAACAAAGCCAGTTGTCAACATTGTGGAAGCAAGAGATCCAACCCAGAGCAAGGTAACAACAACACCAGCGTTGTCTATCAGCCCGTTTCCCATCAGGGAAACGAGTAAGAACCAACTTCGAGGGGCAGAGGCTGGTTTCTTGTATCGATGGCCCCAAAACCACCATCCAGGTCTCCCAGACCAAACGCGACAACAAAAGTCTGACTGTGGAGACTACTATTAACGGGAACAAACATGTGGCTACCATTGACACCGGTGCCACAGCATCCATAGTACGTCGAGACCTGGTAAAGATGACGTGGCTCCATAACACCAATAGCTACCGTCTAAGAACCGCAACGGGAGAAGCAGCAAGAGTATATGGAGAAGTGTGTCTCAAGATCCGACTGGCCGATCTAGTGTTTACTCATCAATTCCTGGTGGCAGATATATGTGACGAGTGCATCATTGGAATCGACTTTATGAAACAGCACGGAGTTATTTTGGATATCGGTAATCAAGTTTTGAAATACCAAAATAAAGAAATTCCAATGACCTATTCGAATGAAAATACGTCAACACTGAGAACTGTCATCACGGAAGATCTGATTCTGCCTCCTTCTTCTGAAGTGTTCGTTTGGACAAAACTGGAAGGTGAGTTTGGAAGCCTTCGATACCTCATGGTGGAACCAGACCCAGAGTGTTCCTCCCAAAGCGTCATCATTGGGAAAACACTGGTAGCACCGAAAAACAAAATGGTCCCCGTACGATTACTGAACACCAGACCGTACGATGTAAAGTTGAAGAAAGGAGAAGTCGTTGGACGTTGCAAATCGGTTGCAGCAATTACGAAGATCACGGACGAGGCCCCGAGAAAAACGTTAACTCCGGAGGAGCTCCTAACCATCAGAGCTAAGATACTGAGTTCATCCAACCTTGATCACCAAAAAACAAGGATGGCTGAAAATCTCCTACAAGAGTACACTGACATCTTCGCATCGAAAAAGGGACAATATGGTAGGACACAGTTGGTGCAGCATCGCATCAACACAGGAGATGCAAGACCGATTCGTCAACCCGCAAGACGCCTTCCACTGGCCAAACAAGGTGAGGTTGAGGACATGATAACAGCAATGAAGAAGGATGGTCTTATCGAAAATTCCAAAAGTCCTTGGGCGTCACCAGTGGTGCTAGTGAAAAAGAAAGATGGAAGCACTCGTTTTTGTGTGGACTACCGAAGGCTGAATGATGTGACTAAAAAGGACAGCTATCCCCTGCCCAGAATCAGTGATACCCTGGATGCCATGGAGGGAGCCCAGTGGTTCTCGACGCTGGACTTGAAGAGTGGATATTGGCAAGTTGACATCCACCCTGATGATCGGGAAAAGACGGCATTTTCTACAGGTAATGGGCTCTGGCAGTTTAAGGTTATGCCGTTTGGGCTATGCAACGCTCCGGCAACATTCGAGCGTTTGATGGAGTGTGTTCTTCAAGGACTGACGTGGAAAGCTTGCCTAGTCTACTTGGACGATGTCATTGTTTACGGGAAAACATTTGACCAACATTGTAAGAACCTTAAAGCCGTGTTTCAGAGACTTCGAGAGGCTAACCTTAAACTGAATCCAGAAAAATGTGCACTTTTCAAAACCGAAGTCAAGTATTTGGGACACATCATCTCATCCCAAGGAGTAAAGACTGATCCTGAAAAAGTTGACTCCGTCAAAAATTGGCCAACACCACAGGACAAACATCAACTCCGAAGCTTTCTGGGACTTGCCACATATTACCGACGTTTCGTTAAGAACTTCGCTGGAGTTGCAAAGAGTTTGCATCAGCTCACCGAAAAGGGGAAGCAGTTTAAATGGTCAGGTGAGTGTGAGAAATCTTTCCAGGAACTCAAATACCGCCTCTGTAACGCTCCAGTGCTGGCACATCCAACACCTGGCAAAACATTCATCGTCGACGCAGATGCAAGCAACGTTGGAATCGGGGCGGTACTATCCCAAGTGCATGATGGCGAAGAGAAAGTGGTGGCATACTACAGCAAGGTCCTATCGAAACCCGAAAGGAACTACTGCGTGACCAGAAGGGAGCTGCTAGCTCTTATCTTGGCAACAAAGCACTTCCATAAGTACATCTATGGACAGAAATTCCTTCTGCGGACAGACCATGGTGCTCTGAACTGGCTGTTGAACTTCAAAAATCCAGAAGGTCAAGTCGCAAGGTGGATAGAAAGATTGCAGACCTATGACTACCAGATCCAACACCGCAGAGGAAAGCTGCACTCAAACGCCGATGCATTATCACGAAGACCTTGCAAAGTGGATTGCAAGCATTGCAAGCGGCAAGAAGACAAAGAAATCATTACCGCTCAGCGACTAAGAGCTGACCCCATAAGCGGATGGAGCAATGAGGAAGTGAGGACTGCTCAACAGGAAGATCCAGATATCGAACCCATTCTCGCATGGAAAGAAAATGAAGAGAAAACGGAATGGGGAGACATTTCTGACAGGAGTCCAGTTCTCAAAGCCTATTGGGCACAGTGGGACTCACTATATGTGCAAGAAGGTGTCCTCAGGCGAAGATGGGAATCCGCTGACGGTAAGTCATATGTGATGCAGCTGATCGTACCGCAATCGAAAGTCAGTGAAGTTCTTCAGGAGATGCACGACGGACCTTCTGGAGGCCACCTGGGGGTAAACAAAACACTGGAGAAGGTGCGACATCGGTTCTACTGGTTACATGCTAGAGATGACGTGGAGAAGTGGTGCCGAACATGTGACAAGTGTGCTGCAACCAAAGGACCTGGTAGGAAGATTCAAGGTAAGATGCATCAGTACAACGTTGGATCGCCTTTTGAGAGGATTGCAGTAGATGTGGCTGGGCCTTTTCCAGAGACCAACGCTGGAAACAAATACATTCTGGTTGTAATGGACTATTTTAGCAAGTGGCCTGAGGCGTATGCCATCCCAAATCAAGAAGCCAAAACGGTGGTCGACCAGATTGTGTTTAACTGGGTTAGTAGGTTTGGCGTGCCTATGGAACTCCATTCCGACCAAGGGAGGAACTTTGAGTCAAACATCTTCCAAGGAGTGTGCGGACTACTTGGCATTAAGAAGACGAGAACCACACCACTTCATCCACAATCTGATGGGATGGTTGAAAGATTCAACCGGACCTTGAAAGAACACCTCACCAAGGTCGTAGGCGACTACCAAAGAGACTGGGATAGGCACGTACCGCTATTCCTGATGGCCTATAGAAGTGCAGTACATAGCTCGACAGGACAAACACCATCTGACATCCTGTTCGGGAAAACCATGCGGCTGCCCAGCGAACTTAAATTTGGATGCCCCACAGAGGAGCCACAGGACACAAACGAGTATGTGGACGACCTCAAGGAGAGACTCGCTGACATCCATAAAAGAACAAGGGAACGGATGAAAGCCTACAGCGACCGGATGAAGACACGGTACGACACAAAAGCGACAACGTCAGGATTCCAAGCAGGAGATCGTGTGTGGCTTTATAATCCTCATCGTCAAAAGGGATTGTCACCGAAACTTCAGCAAAACTGGGAAGGTCCTTATACTGTAGTCACGAGGATTAACGACGTGGTTTACCGCATCCAAAGAGGACTAAGAGGCAAGTTAAAAGTAGTTCATTGTGACAGGCTGCATCGATATAGTGGCGAGGCTGCAGATGGAATTATTCGGGACGAACAATCCTAAGGAGGGGGCAGTGTAACGTGAACCCAACATTTTATACCAATTTCCTAATCGAAAAACGTTCAACCGAAAACACAACTGGCAACACTTTAATGGAATGGTATAAATGACAGGCGCTGCTTGTAAGCCAGTGTGTGTGAGTGTAGAGAGACAGACAGACAGAGAGTAGACAGCAAATGTGGAGACAATGTAGAAGTTACTGGAGAGTTCTAGATGGCGTGTCATTCGATATAAATAGCCCGCCCGAGGCAACCAGAAGTCAGTTTTGTTTATAGAGTGATAAAGTTAAGAGTAAATACAAGTGATAGTCCAAAAGTCGAGTTGAGTTCAATAAAGTGTATATCGAAAGTAAATAAAGTGGTAGAATTAAATTGAAAAGTAGAGTTTTATTTTTGCGAACTAAGCGCACGTTACAATACGAATATCCTTAAAAATGAATTATTACCTGAATTTAAACTATTGTGAACTAACAATAATTGGTCTAAAATTCAAATATCCCGCCCATCCGGCCATATTTTATTTCAAATTTGAAAAAGAAAAAGAAGAAGAAGAAGAAGAAAAAGAATAGAGAAATAAAATCATTCCATTCGAAGTATACCGCTATATACGCACGCATTTTTAATTTTCGTTCTTTTTTCTAGCAAAAAGTTAAAAGTCTCAAATTTTCTCGTTTTTAACTTAAAGCTCAAGTAAGAGCAACAAAATTTGTAAAAAAGATTACAAAATTTCACTATGGCTCAAAAAACACTCAATTTGACATTCAGGGCGAATTAAGGTTTCTCAAAAAACACTTTGTGGTGACCCAAGGGCAACCCCAGGGCTTCAACGAACGAACCTATTAACAGCCGAAGCAGCAGCAACTAAGAGAATTTAAATTGATTAAAAGCTCGGTAGAAACTTTTTTAAAAACTTGTCTCAATCAAAATCTTTAAATGTGGAATTTTTGTCCACGTTGTGTTGAGCTCAGAAAGCCATCATTCATCTCAGTAGCACAATTATTAACAAAGATCCAACACTTTAAGTTTTACATTTTTCTTAACACAAAAAAAATTAAAACTTAAAGTGTTGGCGCTTTGTAAGTAATTGTGCTACAGAGATGAATGAAGGCTTTCTGAGCTCTCCATAATATCTACAAGATTGTTGCATTTCAATATTTCGACTGAGATAAGTTTTTCAAAAAAATGTCTACATAGTTTGATGTCCGCTTTTAATTAGTTCAAAAAAATTAAAACTTAAAGTGTTGGTGCTTTGTTAATAATTGTGCTACAGAGATGAATGAAGGCTTTCTGAGCTCTGCATAATATCTACAAGATTGCTGTATTTCAAAATTTTGACTCTGATAAGTTTTTCAAAAAATGTCTACATAGTTTGATGTTAAGGTTTTGGTATTAATAAAAAGTTAAGACAAATAACCGAGCTGAGGGAGCGAATCACAATATAATGAGTCCCAATAGAATCAGTATAGTTGCATGTTCATGAGTTTTCACATCTTGCCCAGCTTTACAAAAAAATTGAGTTTTTAAAAAACTATAACTTTGGTGTTGTTCAAACCCTGCCCTTAAGAATTTTTCAGTAGTGTGGTGAAAATTAAATTTCAGGTTATGTTTTAAATAGCCAAGCGTCAAATGAAAATAAACTCACCGCACATATACTTCCACAACTTTTTCGCGCCTTTTTGCTGCAGCTCACACGTATTCACAGATGGAGGCTGCGATTACAAAAACAACAATGTAAACAAATGGAAGTTGCGGGGCAGGAGACGTAATGGTTTTCCCTCTTGTTCTTTAAATTCTCTTAGGTTTCATTGAAAAAAGGGGAGATCCGGAGAAACTCTAATGCCGTTTTCGTTTGGTAAAACTAGAGTACCCTTTTTTTTATGTCGATTTCCTTTGCAAAAACAAAAGCACTCTAAAAAAGTGCTTTTTTTCGTGCTCACTGGAACAGAAAAAAAAATCTTTTTTTATCATTGTATGTGTGCTATTTTTGACAGCCAACTCTTCCCGTTTGTTTTGTTCTGCAATTTATATAGAAATAATGTTTTCGAAACTTTATTAATAAACGCACTAGGAAGAAACCTCCTCATCCGAATAATTGTACACAACACTTTGAAAAAAAATATTCACAGAATGCCTTTCGTTTTGTGTAAGGAATTTCAGAATTTCAAACACTTCTTCGTTGGAATCAGAACTAGATGACGACTCATAAATATTTTGATAATTTCAGCTAAAATTGAGCGATCCATTTTCACAAAATAGTTATTATTTATATATTTATATAATAGTTATTATCCCTCTTTCACAGTCCCTTAACCAAAAATGCAAAATAGTCAAACTGCAAACTGGTAAACGTCAAATGTTTTGTGTTGGTGTACGTGAAAGTGCGTGTAAATCTTGCCTCTGAATCGAGATTCGTAAAAGTGCTTTTTCGGGGCAAAAAAAAGTGATCTAGTGCCTCAATGTAACATATTTCGAGCAAAAAAGCACTTTTAAAAGTGCTTTTGTGTACCACTGGAAATCGACACTCTGATTTTTACTCTGAAAAAATTTCTAGGACGGTGTTTAGACTGGCGCAAGTCAACCGTGCAATTTTGACATTCCGCCACCCCGTCGTGTTCAGACTCAAACTAATGTGAACGCGATGGATTTATTTTGACGATTATTTTGCCTTCAGATTTGGGAAAAAAAACTCAGAAATTAAACTGAACTGAAAAAATAATTTATTTATTTTCGTATTTTTGCTTCAGGAACATGAAAAAGAGCATTTATTTTTCAAACAACAGTCTCTTTACTCGAGAAAAAAAAACACAAGTGTCAAAACAAGGAAATGTCAAAACTCCGCCAAGAAAAGAGGACGAAGGTTTCAAAACCATAGCCTATGCAGATGATGTAGCAATTGCCGTTTCAGGCAAGCACCCACAAACCCTAGCTGAGCTGCTACAAACAGCACTTAACAAGCTTAACAATTGGGCTGTAGATTTTGGTCTGAACATCAATCCACACAAAACGGAATTAGTTCTCTTTACGAGGAAATACAAAATTCCGGACTTCAGACCCCCAATTATTAAAGGGGTAACTCTCACACTGACCTGGAAAACCAATATTGAGGAAAGAGTAAATAAAGCCAACGTGGCACTCTTCTCCTGTAAAAAAGCCATTGGCGGGAAATGGGGTTTCTCCCCCCAAATCACCCATTGGCTGTTTACCTCGGTAATTAGACCGATACTCACATACGGGGTGATAGTCTGGTGGACAGCACTAGACAAGATGATCAACAACAACAAGCTGGCCAAAGTTCAAAGAACGGCTAGTCTGTGTACTAGTGGCGCACTGAGGACAACCCCATCGGACACCCTCAATGTACTACTAGATCTCACACCCCTAGATATCTTCAGCAAACAAGTCGCAGCTAGCTCAGCTACTCGACTCAGAGCTACATCACAGTGGACCAATAAATAATCAAATTGACCACACTACCACTCTAGATAACTTTAGATTCTAACCGAATCGACCCCACTACACCACCCCCAAGTTGGTGGTTTGACAATAATTTCCAAGTAACCATACTGTAACGTGCGCTTTGTTCGCAAAATAAAACTCTACCTTTCAATTTAATTCTACCACTTTATTCAGTATCTACTTTCGATATACACTTTATTCGAACTCAACTCAATTACGTTTATCCAATATTCACACTATCACTTTCTAAATAAAACTGACCTCTGGTTGCGTCAGCTCCCTCTTTATATAGTAGTGTGAAACATCGAGAGATTTCAAGTAGTTTTTCTATGAACCATGCTGTCTAGACAAGTTCCCCTCCCGGTATTTTTCTGCACACACACACACTCACTCACAAACAACGTCTGCCATTATAGCACTCCATTATAGCGTTGCCAGACTTGTGTTTTCGGTTTAACGTTTTCAATTAGGAAATCAGCATGAAATGTTGGGTGCACATTACACTGCCCCCTCCTTAAGATTGTTCGTCCCGAATAATTCCATTTGCAGCCTCCCCACTATATCGATGCAGCCGGTCACAATGCACTACTTTTAACTTGCCTCTTAGTCCTCTTTGGATGCGGTAGACCACGTCGTTAATCCTCGTGACAACAGTATAAGGACCTTCCCAGTTCTGCTGAAGTTTCGGTGACAATCCCTTTTGACGATGAGGATTATAAAGCCACACACGATCTCCTGCTTGGAATCCTGACGTTGCCGCTTTTGTGTCGTACCGTGTCTTCATCCGGTCGCTGTAGGTTTTTATCCGTTCCCTTGTTCTTTTATGGATGTCAGCGAGTCTCTCCTTGAGGTCGTCCACATACTCGTTCGTGTCCTGTGGCTCCTCTGTGGGGCATCCAAATTTAAGTTCGCTGGGCAGCCGCATGGTTTTCCCGAACAGGATATCAGATGGTGTTTGTCCTGTCGAGCTATGTACTGCACTTCTATATGCCATCAGGAATAGCGGTACGTGCCTATCCCAGTCTCTTTGGTAGTCGCCTACGACCTTGGTGAGGTGTTCTTTCAAGGTCCGGTTGAATCTTTCAACCATCCCATCAGACTGTGGATGAAGCGATGTGGTTCTAGTCTTCTTAATGCCAAGTAGTCCGCACACTCCTTGGAAGATGTTTGACTCAAAGTTCCTCCCTTGGTCGGAATGGAGTTCCATAGGCACGCCAAACCTACTCACCCAGTTAAACACAATCTGGTCGACCACCGTTTTGGCCTCTTGATTTGGGATGGCATACGCCTCAGGCCACTTGCTAAAATAGTCCATTACAACCAGAATGTACTTGTTTCCAGCGTTGGTCTCTGGAAAAGGCCCAGCCACATCTATTGCAATCCTCTCAAAAGGCGATCCAACGTTGTACTGATGCATCTTACCTTGAATCTTCCTACCAGGTCCTTTGGTTGCAGCACACTTGTCACATGTTCGGCACCACTTCTCCACGTCATCTCTAGCATGTAACCAGTAGAACCGATGTTGCACCTTCTCCAGTGTTTTGTTTACTCCGAGGTGGCCTCCAGAAGGTCCGTCGTGCATCTTCCGAAGAACTTCACTGACTTTCGATTGCGGTACGATCAGCTGCATCACATGTGACTTACTTCGGTTTTGAAAAGTGCACATTTTTCCGGATTCAGTTTAAGGTTAGCCTCTCGAAGTCTCTGAAACACGGCTTTTAGGTTCTTGCAATGTTGGTCAAATGTTTTCCCGTAAACAATGACATCGTCCAAGTAGACTAGGCACGCTTTCCACGTCAGTCCTTGAAGAACGCACTCCATCAAACGCTCGAATGTTGCCGGAGCGTTACATAACCCAAACGGCATAACTTTAAACTGCCAGAGCCCATTACCTGTAGAAAACGCCGTCTTTTCCCGATCATCAGGGTGGATGTCAACTTGCCAATATCCGCTCTTCAAGTCCAGCGTCGAGAACCACTGCGCTCCCTCCATGGCATCCAGGGTATCACTGATTCTCGGCAGGGGATAGCTGTCCTTCTTAGTTACATCATTCAGCCTTCGGTAGTCCACACAAAAACGAGTGCTTCCGTCTTTCTTTTTCACTAGCACCACTGATGACGCCCAAGGACTTTTGGAATTTTCGATAAGACCGTCCTTTTTCATTGCTGTTATCATTTCCTCAACCTCACCTTGTTTGGCCAGTGGAAGACGTCTTGCGGGTTGACGAATCGGTCTTGCATCTCCTGTGTTGATGCGATGCTGCACCAACTGTGTCCTACCATATTGCCCCTTTTGCGATGCGAAGATATCAGTGTACTCTTGTAGGAGACTTTCAGCCATCCTTGTTTGTTGGTGATCAAGGTTGGATGAATTCAGTATTTTAGCTCTGATGGTTTCGAGCTCCTCCGGAGTTATAGTTTTTCTCGGAGCTTCGTCTGTGATCTTCGTAATTGCTGCAACCGATTCGCAACGTCCAACGACTTCTCCTTTCTTCAACTTTACATCGTACGGTCTGGTGTTTAGTAATCGTACGGGGACCATTTTGTTTTTCGGTGCTACCAGTGTTTTCCCAATGATGACGCTTTGGGAGGAACACTCTGGGTCTGGTTCCACCATGAGGTATCGAAGGCTTCCAAACTCACCCTCCAGTTTCGTCCAAACGAACACTTCAGAAGAAGGAGGCAGAATAAGATCTTCCCTGATGACAGTTCTCAGTGTCGACGTACTTTCGTTCGAATAAGTCATTGGAAGTTCCTTATTTTGCTACTTCAAAACCTGATTACCGATGTCCAAAATAACTCCGTGCTGTTTCATAAAGTCGATTCCAATGATGCACTCGTCACATATATCTGCCACCAGGAATTGATGAGTAAACACTAGGTCGGCCAGTCGGATCTTAAGACACACTTCTCCATATACTCTTGCTGCTTCTCCCGTTGCTGTTCTTAGACGGTAGCTATTGGTGTTATGAAGCCACGTCGTCTTTACCAGGTCTCGACGTACTATGGAGGCTGTGGCACCGGTGTCGATGGTAGCCACATGTTTGTTCCCATTAATAGTAGTCTCCACAGTCAGACTTTTGTTGTCTCGTTTGGTCTGAGAGACCTGGATGGTGGTTCTGGGGCCATCGATACAAAAAACCAGCCTCTGCCCCTCGAAGTTGGTTCTTACTCGTTTCCCTGATGGGAAACGGGCTGATAGGCAACGCTGGTGTTGTTGTTACCTTGCTCTGGGTTGGATCTCTTGCTTCCACAATGTTGACAACTGGCTTTGTTTGGTGGTAGTCGGCATTGACGCTGTAAGTGCCCGGTCTTGTTGCAGTTCCAACATCTTGCTAGTCCGCTCCGGTTCTTTTGTATTTCAGCTCTTTGGCACGAGCATTCTTCGACTATGGCCTCTCTAAGTCGATGTACTCCCTGAGAAGCCTGTTCTGCTGCTTCAATTGTCAATGCGAATGCTAAAGTTTCGGAAAGAGTACGCGTTCTAGCAGTTCGCACAGACCTCTGAAGATGTATATCGGAAATGGCACGATCGAAGGACTCAACAGCGAGCTGGTTGATGATTTCTTCTCCAGCATCCGGGTATGCCAGGTGAACCAGTCTTTCGACGTCTGCTTGGAGCTGCTGTAGACTTTCACCCCTTTTCTGGACTCTGTTATTGAGTTGGACTCGGAAGACTTCTTTCAAGTGGCTATCTCCAAAGCGTTTATCTATAGCTGCCACGAGAGAACTGAAATCGCCGCTCTTACCAGCTGGAACTGTTTGAAGTAATTCAGCTGCTGGTCCTCTAAGAGCAAGAGTCAGTGCAATGTACTTGTCTTCGTCATCCCAGCCATTTGTTGTCGCGGCTGCCTCAAATTGTCTCTTGTAGACTGGCCAAGAAGGCTGTTCATCAAATGTTGGGGGTTTCATCTCCTTTTTCTTTGCAAACTCCCCAGCAGACTCTCGAATTTTGATTTTCCGGATCTGGTCTAATTCCTTGGACAGAACAGAGAACTGCTTATCGCATCGGCTTTCCAAACGATTCTCTACAACAGAAAGCTGTTTTTCCACACCTTCAACTCGTTCGTCAAGGGCACATACATTTTTCTCAATGTTGCCCAATTTGCCTTCTAGAATGTTCTTCTGACCTTCCAAAACATTCTGTTGCGCCTCAAGTCTTTCGAAAATATTCTGTTGTTCTTTCTTTTGTTCGCTTCGTTGTTCTTCAACTAGCTTCTTTTGCTCGTTTCGTTGTGCTTCAAGTTGTTCGAGTACATTCTGCTGTTCCTTCTTTTGTTCGTTTCTTTGCTCTTCCAGACGTCCGAGAATATTCTGCTGTTGCTCTTCAATCAGCTTCTTTTGTTGTACTTCGAGTCTTTCGAGAACATTCTGCTGTTCCTTCTTTTGCTCGTTTCGCTGTTCTAACAAAAATTTCATCATACTAGAAAAATCTACACTTTCACTTACTTCCTCTTCCTCCACTTCTATTTCAAAAACAAAAGTGTTCACGTCTTCCCCTTGCTGTTCCAAATAGTTACGCAAGCGCAGGACGAGCTCATTTTTCGATCCCGCTCTAGAAAGATTTCGCTTACCTAACTCACTTTTAAGCTCAATGCAGTTGAGCTCTTCTAACAACTTACCCATTTTCACTGTATAATTATTATTTTTCTTTTTACTTTTTTTTTTATTTTTTTTACACTTTACTTCAAATAAGTTTTATTTACACTTCTGACACCAATGTAACGTGCGCTTTGTTCGCAAAATAAAACTCTACCTTTCAATTTAATTCTACCACTTTATTCAGTATCTACTTTCGATATACACTTTATTCGAACTCAACTCAATTACGTTTATCCAATATTCACACTATCACTTTCTAAATAAAACTGACCTCTGGTTGCGTCAGCTCCCTCTTTATATTGTAGTGTGAAACATCGAGAGATTTCTAGTAGTTTTTCTATGAACCATGATGTCTAGACAAGTTCCCCTCCCGGTATTTTTCTGCACACACACACACTCACTCACAAACAACGTCTGCCATTATAGCACTCCATTATAGCGTTGCCAGACTAGTGTTTTCGGTTTAACGTTTTCAATTAGGAAATCAGCATGAAATGTTGGGTGCACATTATACTGCCCCCTCCTTAAGATTGTTCGTCCCGAATAATTCCATTTGCAGCCTCCCCACTATATCGATGCAGCCGGTCACAATGCACTACTTTTAACTTGCCTCTTAGTCCTCTTTGGATGCGGTAGACCACGTCGTTAATCCTCGTGACAACAGTATAAGGACCTTCCCAGTTCTGCTGAAGTTTCGGTGACAATCCCTTTTGACGATGAGGATTATAAAGCCACACACGATCTCCTGCTTGGAATCCTGACGTTGCCGCTTTTGTGTCGTACCGTGTCTTCATCCGGTCGCTGTAGGTTTTTATCCGTTCCCTTGTTCTTTTATGGATGTCAGCGAGTCTCTCCTTGAGGTCGTCCACATACTCGTTCGTGTCCTGTGGCTCCTCTGTGGGGCATCCAAATTTAAGTTCGCTGGGCAGCCGCATGGTTTTCCCGAACAGGATATCAGATGGTGTTTGTCCTGTCGAGCTATGTACTGCACTTCTATATGCCATCAGGAATAGCGGTACGTGCCTATCCCAGTCTCTTTGGTAGTCGCCTACGACCTTGGTGAGGTGTTCTTTCAAGGTCCGGTTGAATCTTTCAACCATCCCATCAGACTGTGGATGAAGCGGTGTGGTTCTAGTCTTCTTAATGCCAAGTAGTCCGCACACTCCTTGGAAGATGTTTGACTCAAAGTTCCTCCCTTGGTCGGAATGGAGTTCCATAGGCACGCCAAACCTACTCACCCAGTTAAACACAATCTGGTCGACCACCGTTTTGGCCTCTTGATTTGGGATGGCATACGCCTCAGGCCACTTGCTAAAATAGTCCATTACAACCAGAATGTACTTGTTTCCAGCGTTGGTCTCTGGAAAAGGCCCAGCCACATCTACTGCAATCCTCTCAAAAGGCGATCCAACGTTGTACTGATGCATCTTACCTTGAATCTTCCTACCAGGTCCTTTGGTTGCAGCACACTTGTCACATGTTCGGCACCGCTTCTCCACGTCATCTCTAGCATGTAACCAGTAGAACCGATGTTGCACCTTCTCCAGTGTTTTGTTTACTCCGAGGTGGCCTCCAGAAGGTCCGTCGTGCATCTCCCGAAGAACTTCACTGACTTTCGATTGCGGTACGATCAGCTGCATCACATGTGACTTACTTCGGTTTTGAAAAGTGCACATTTTTCCGGATTCAGTTTAAGGTTAGCCTCTCGAAGTCTCTGAAACACGGCTTTTAGGTTCTTGCAATGTTGGTCAAATGTTTTCCCGTAAACAATGACATCGTCCAAGTAGACTAGGCACGCTTTCCACGTCAGTCCTTGAAGAACGCACTCCATCAAACGCTCGAATGTTGCCGGAGCGTTACATAACCCAAACGGCATAACTTTAAACTGCCAGAGCCCATTACCTGTAGAAAACGCCGTCTTTTCCCGATCATCAGGGTGGATGTCAACTTGCCAATATCCGCTCTTCAAGTCCAGCGTCGAGAACCACTGCGCTCCCTCCATGGCATCCAGGGTATCACTGATTCTCGGCAGGGGATAGCTGTCCTTCTTAGTTACATCATTCAGCCTTCGGTAGTCCACACAAAAACGAGTGCTTCCGTCTTTCTTTTTCACTAGCACCACTGGTGACGCCCAAGGACTTTTGGAATTTTCGATAAGACCGTCCTTTTTCATTGCTGTTATCATTTCCTCAACCTCACCTTGTTTGGCCAGTGGAAGACGTCTTGCGGGTTGACGAATCGGTCTTGCATCTCCTGTGCTGATGCGATGCTGCACCAACTGTGTCCTACCATATTGCCCCTTTTGCGATGCGAAGATATCAGTGTACTCTTGTAGGAGACTTTCAGCCATCCTTGTTTGTTGGTGATCAAGGTTGGATGAATTCAGTATTTTAGCTCTGATGGTTTCGAGCTCCTCCGGAGTTATAGTTTTTCTCGGAGCTTCGTCTGTGATCTTCGTAATTGCTGCAACCGATTCGCAACGTCCAACGACTTCTCCTTTCTTCAACTTTACATCGTACGGTCTGGTGTTTAGTAATCGTACGGGGACCATTTTGTTTTTCGGTGCTACCAGTGTTTTCCCAATGATGACGCTTTGGGAGGAACACTCTGGGTCTGGTTCCACCATGAGGTATCGAAGGCTTCCAAACTCACCCTCCAGTTTCGTCCAAACGAACACTTCAGAAGAAGGAGGCAGAATAAGATCTTCCCTGATGACAGTTCTCAGTGTCGACGTACTTTCGTTCGAATAAGTCATTGGATAGTAGTCTCCACAGTCAGACTTTTGTTTCTCGTTTGGTCTGAGAGACCTGGATGGTGGTTCTGGGGCCATCGATACAAAAAACCAGCCTCTGCCCCTCGAAGTTGGTTCTTACTCGTTTCCCTGATGGGAAACGGGCTGATAGGCAACGCTGGTGTTGTTGTTACCTTGCTCTGGGTTGGATCTCTTGCTTCCACAATGTTGACAACTGGCTTTGTTTGGTGGTAGTCGGCATTGACGCTGTAAGTGCCCGGTCTTGTTGCAGTTCCAACATCTTGCTAGTCCGCTCCGGTTCTTTTGTATTTCAGCTCTTTGGCACGAGCATTCTTCGACTATGGCCTCTCTAAGTCGATGTACTCCCTGAGAAGCCTGTTCTGCTGCTTCAATTGTCAATGCGAATGCTAAAGTTTCGGAAAGAGTACGCGTTCTAGCAGTTCGCACAGACCTCTGAAGATGTATATCGGAAATGGCACGATCGAAGGACTCAACAGCGAGCTGGTTGATGATTTCTTCTCCAGCATCCGGGTATGCCAGGTGAACCAGTCTTTCGACGTCTGCTTGGAGCTGCTGTAGACTTTCACCCCTTTTCTGGACTCTGTTATTGAGTTGGACTCGGAAGACTTCTTTCAAGTGGCTATCTCCAAAGCGTTTATCTATAGCTGCCACGAGAGAACTGAAATCGCCGCTCTTACCAGCTGGAACTGTTTGAAGTAATTCAGCTGCTGGTCCTCTAAGAGCAAGAGTCAGTGCAATGTACTTGTCTTCGTCATCCCAGCCATTTGTTGTCGCGGCTGCCTCAAATTGTCTCTTGTAGACTGGCCAAGAAGACTGTCCATCAAATGTTGGGGGTTTCATCTCCTTTTTCTTTGCAAACTCCCCAGCAGACTCTCGAATTTTGATTTTCCGGATCTGGTCTAATTCCTTGGACAGAACAGAGAACTGCTTATCGCATCGGCTTTCCAAACGATTCTCTACAACAGAAAGCTGTTTTTCCACACCTTCAACTCGTTCGTCAAGGGCACATACATTTTTCTCAATGTTGCCCAATTTGCCTTCTAGAATCTTTTTCTGACCTTCCAAAACATTCTGTTGCGCCTCAAGTCTTTCAAGAATATTCTGTTGTTCTTTCTTCTGTTCGCTTCGTTGTTCTTCAACTAGCTTCTTTTGCTCGTTTCGTTGTGCTTCAAGTTGTTCGAGTACATTCTGCTGTTCCTTCTTTTGTTCGTTTCTTTGCTCTTCCAGACGTCCGAGAATATTCTGCTGTTGCTCTTCAATCAGCTTCTTTTGTTGTACTTCTAGTCTTTCGAGAACATTCTGCTGTTCCTTCTTTTGCTCGTTTCGCTGTTCTAACAAAAGTTTCATCATACTAGAAAAATCTACACTTTCACTTACTTCCTCTTCCTCCACTTCTATTTCAAAAACAAAAGTGTTCACGTCTTCCCCTTGCTGTTCCAAATAGTTACGCAAGCGCAGGACGAGCTCATTTTTCGATCCCGCTCTAGAAAGATTTCGCTTACCTAACTCACTTTTAAGCTCAATGCAGTTGAGCTCTTCTAACAACTTACCCATTTTCACTGTATAATTATTATTTTTCTTTTTACTTTTTTTTTTATTTTTTTTACACTTTACTTCAAATAAGTTTTATTTACACTTCTAACACCAATGTAACGTGCGCTTTGTTCGCAAAATAAAACTCTACCTTTCAATTTAATTCTACCACTTTATTCAGTATCTACTTTCGATATACACTTTATTCGAACTGAACTCAATTACGTTTATCCAATATTCACACTATCACTTTCTAAATAAAACTGACCTCTGGTTGCGTCAGCTCCCTCTTTATATAGTAGTGTGAAACATCGAGAGATTTCTAGTAGTTTTTCTATGAACCATGATGTCTAGACAAGTTCCCCTCCCGGTATTTTTCTGCACACACACACACTCACTCACAAACAACGTCTGCCATTATAGCACTCCATTATAGCGTTGCCAGACTTGTGTTTTCGGTTTAACGTTTTCAATTCGGAAATCAGCATGAAATGTTGGGTGCACATTACAATACCTTCAAGAGAAGCTTGGGAAAATGGCACTCTCTTGGAAAATTTATTTTATTTATTTATTTATTTCACCTACGAGCAATCAGCTCAACAGATTACATATTACAACGAAATAAAAGAAAAGTTTTAAAATTAATTTTAAATTAAATAATAGCAAGGTTTCAATTTCTTAAAAGTAAGTAATACAATTCATTTCGGAATTTATCTCTTGAGAAAGACAGTTCAATATGACCACAAATCTCATTGAACTCTCTAATTGATCTTGAAATTGGTTCACTCATGCCATAGTTAGTTCTGTGCATTGATTGAAAAAGAAGATTTCTATCCCTCAACGCCTCAACGGTCTCTCCGGAGCATAAATACAAATTAAGGACAACAAGGGAGGACACTTTATATGATAACATAAAATATCTCGCACGAAAACTGTGTCATGACTAGTTCTACGTGATTTGAGGGACTGCAAACCTAGAAAATTTTGTCTAGCTATGGAATTTGGAAGAAAACTCCATCGCATTTTGTAAAATGCATACTTCGTAAATCTGTTCTGAACTTTCTGAATTCGATCTGAAAGATATTGTTGGTGAGGGTTCCGGATGATGTCTGCATACTCTAGGTTGGGTCTTACTAGTGAGGTATAAAGAGACACAAGGGTGTAGGGGTTAGTGAAGTCTGTTGAGTTTCTTTTTATAAATCCCAGCATCGAGTTTGCTTTTGATATAATAGCTTCTAAATGTGGTGTAAAAGAGAATTTGGAGTCAAAAATTACGCCTAAATCTTTGAATTTTTCAGTTCTCTGAAGAGGATTGCAATTAAGATAATATGAAAACTCTTGCATATGATGCTTTCTTGAGAGAGAAATCACAAAACATTTCTTGGTGTTAAGATTCAAACGATTTAACATACACCATCGACATAGATTATCAAGATCCAATTGGAGTTTTTGACAATCACTTATAGAGGTTACTTTCAGAAAAAGTTTCAGATCATCTGCATATATGAGGCATTTGCTGAAGTTAACACAGTTAACAATATCATCAATGAATATTATAAACAATAGAGGACCTAGATGACTACCCTGTGGAATACCAGAGGTACAATTTATCTGCCTTGAGGTAAATTCGTCAATTTTGACTTTTTGAACTCTTCTTATGAGGAAGGAACAGATCCATTTAAGGAGGCTTGAGTGGACACCAAATGACTCCAATTTTTGAAGCAATATTTTGTGGCAAACCGAGTCAAATGCTTTTCTAAAATCTGTATAAATAACATCCACTTGGTTTTTGCTTTCAATAGCATCAACAACAAAAGAAGAGAAACATGTTAAATTGGTGATTGTCGATCTTCCCGAGATGAACCCATGTTGAGTATCACCTATATCCAATTTTTGAAGCAATATTTTGTGGCAAACCGAGTCAAATGCTTTTCTAAAATCTGTATAAATAACATCCACTTGGTTTTTGCTTTCAATAGCATCAACAACAAAAGAAGAGAAACATGTTAAATTGGAAATCAAGCTATTTTTTGACAAGGCTTTCAAAAAACTTAGGAATTGCAGACAGTTTACAAATTCCTCTGTAGTTTTCTACATTGTTTTTGGAACCCGTCTTAAAAATGGGAATCAAGAAAGAGGATTTCCAATCATCTAAGAACACTCCCGATGACAGT
Source organism: Melanostoma mellinum (assembly GCA_914767635.1). Classification (NCBI taxonomy): domain Eukaryota; kingdom Metazoa; phylum Arthropoda; class Insecta; order Diptera; family Syrphidae; genus Melanostoma; species Melanostoma mellinum. The sequence goes on along the minus strand of OU612059.1, from coordinate 92,806,864 downwards.
GATGAATTGAAAATGATTAGTAATGGAAGAGAAAGGGAATTGTAACATCTTTTTAAAACTATTGCTGGAATGCCATCAACGCCAGGCTTAGCGTTCGGCTTGAGATCTTGCAATCCTTCTAAGACATCGTTAAGATCTAATTGTAAGGACCCTATGTTTACTTTAGGATTGCAATCAGGAAGGTGAACCAGATTTTCATTTGATTTGGAATAGACCGATTCAAAAAACTTAGCAAATAGCTCAAGGGTGTTTTTGATTTCATCAGATTCCTGCTTTTTATAAAACATAGAATTTGGAATCCCCAGTGATTTTCGTTTAGAATTTATAAAAGACCAAAAACTTTTTGGGTCATTTTTTAAATTGAGTTCAACCTGCACAACATAATTTCTGTGCGAGAATCTACTTAAAACCATGAACTCCCTGCGAAGATTACAAAACTGTATTTGGTCAGCCAAACCATTTGATTTCTTAAACTTAGCGAAAGATTTATTTTTTAAATTTTTAAGGTGTGTCAGCCAGTTATTATACCATGGAGGTTTGGAAATATTCTTTTTCTTTTTATGTGGCAGTAATAGATTGAAAGCATTATTTAAAATCTTCGAAAATCGATCAAACATATTTTGTAATTCTAGGTTTAAAAATTCAGTGTTCCAGTCAACAGCTTCAAGATAATTATCAAGTTCAATAAAATTGGCTTTTAAAAAGTTAATAATGAATCGTTACTATTAATTTTTAAATAAATGTACAGTTGAATTTCAATATATAGTTCTTTATGATTGATAGAACCATTTAATAATGAAAAAGGAAGCGTTTCATATACAGAACCCTTGAATTCATCATGTGGTATGAAAACAAGATCAAGAATATTATTCAAACTATTGACAACGTTATTTTCATTTTTCATTTATTTCTTATAATAATATAATTTATAATAAGTATAATATGCTAGATACATTTATTTCAAAACATAAAAATATATTATTTAAGAAGTAAGGTAGTGACATTAGATGTTAAAATTTAAACAGTTTTAAATGTCACTTCGGTATTAAAGAAACAAAATATAAATTGGGTGGGGTGACCCTTATTTTAAAAATTCAATTATTGATATTGATATTTACAATTAGAAAAGAATCAAAAGAATTACAATGAGTTTTATTAGCCAAGTGCCAGAAGAAATTTAATTCAGTGAAATTTAAATATTGCTTTATAAAATCAAAAAAGAGTTACTTTTTGTTTTGTTAGCCAAGTGCAAGAAAAATTAATTCAGTTTAAAATGAGATTGATCAGATATTCTAATAACTCACCAGAACATTAAGGAAGTAAAATAGCTCAAGAAAACACAACTATTTCCAAAACACCACAATCAAAATCAAACAACCAAGATTTTAAATGTATCTGAAAAAGATTTGGTAATATAAGTGACCTTAACGCAGTAGGAAGTTTATTAAATAATCTACAAGACATTACTGTGTAAAAATTACGAAAAGTAGTCGTCCGAAAGCTGGGAACAGGTACAAGATATTGCAAGTTGTTTCGTAGATTATGATTATCTAGGATTCTGAAATTCAGATTTCCTGAGCGCAAAAAGAAAGTTTTAAGGACCTTGAAACAATATAAATGTCGAACTGGTAGAATTTTCAATTTTACAAATAATGGAAAACTATGATGTAGTCTTCCCTTCCTGCTAATTATCCTAATTACATATTTTTGTAAAGTTAAAATAGGTTTCACTTTGTTAAAGTGCGTTCCACCCCAACAAGCTATTCCATATTGCAATTTGGAATGGAAAATTCCATAATAAATTTTTTTAAGAAGATCATTGGAGCATACTTTTTGGAGATAGAAGAAGTGCCGCAGTGTAGAACGAAAATATTTTTTTAGACTCTCGGTTTGATTGCTAAAAGTCATCTTTGAGTCGATCAAGAGTCCCAGATACTGAAAAACATCCACTTTTTCAATTTGGAAACAAGACTCACTACAGATTTGGTGGTCAAGGTAAGTGATCGCACTCGACTCAGAAGCACAAAAGCAACTTAAAAGTTTATATTTCTTGCACATTGGTTCATGGAAAAAGATATCTGGTTCAAAAACGTTCGGAGAAGAAAGACTAAAGAACATAATTTTGGTCTTAGAACTAATGACTAACTTATGTTCTGCGAACCACGACCTAATGAGATTCAAATCCCAATTAATATCAGCCATTAGATCAAGGGGACTATCAGCACCAAACGCACAACCAACATCATCTGCAAAGGCAGTAATTTTAGACTTAAATGGTAATTTAAACAAAGAGTTAATATACAGTAAGAAAAGTATAGGACCAAGTACTGAGCCTTGAGGTACTCCTATATTCAGAAATTTGAAGTCACTTCTAATATTATTAATTTTTACACGCAATGATCTATTTTTAAGGTAGGATCTGAACCAGTTACTCATAAAACTCCTTATACCAGCATTTTCCAGTTTAGATAACAGGATTTCGTGGTTAACCATATCAAATGCCTTAGTGATATCGACAAAGAGACCAGCTGTACACTTTTTGTTGTCAAGATTATTAAAAATGTCGGAGCAAAATTTCAGGAGAGCGTCTTCAGTGGATTTACCTTTCCGAAACCCAAATTGTAGAGCGCTAAAAAAGTTGTTTTTATTTAAAAAGTGCAATAGTCTTATTTTAATACTTTTTTCAAAAATTTTACTAATTGACGAGAGGATAGAAATAGGTCTATAATTGCTTCTTTCATTCGCTGATCCTTTTTTAAAAATAGGAACAATATCGGCACACTTCAAAGCATCCGGAAATTTTCCTGAGAAGATGCTTTGGTTAAATAAAAATGCGCCAGAACATCAACCAAGAAAAAAGATAAATTTTTTAGTAAATTGTTTGAGACACCATCAGCTCCACAAGTGTTTGAATTTTTTAGAGACCCAATACTTTTCAAAACTTCGAATGCCGTTACGGGTTCAAAAAAGAAGGTGTTTTGATTCAAAGAATCACCACGAATAATTGAATAACTACAAGATGCACAGGAGGAACGGAAAGAAGACTGCAAGGAATCAGAAACATTTGCAAAGTAATTAATGAATTCATTTGCAACAGTATTTTCATCAGAAACTACATCACCATTTATATTTAGATAGATATCCTTTTTGTTACAGGTATGTTTATTCAGAAGACTATTTACTAATTTCCATTCATTTTTAATATTCCCCTTAACCTGCACAAATTGGTTACCATAGTATCTATCTTTACACAAAGAAATTTCTCTTTTAAGTTGAGAGCACATATCTTTGTAACGCGTATTTAAATTGTGATTAAGCGGATGTTTAGCGCACTTGATTCTTAATTTGTTCTTAAGATTGATTTTTTTAGAATATAACTGTTTATCCATGGCTTGAGTCTAATCTCTTTACTTTTCTGCTTGACAACTTTACTGCATTGGGTAATAATTTTTTTTAGTATATCCAAAAAGATATTAAAAGCCTTAGAGACATTCCTTTCCAGGTAAACCGACTGCCAATCTTCAAAAAAAAGTTTTCGTTTCAGTGTAACGTAATCAATTTTAGTTATTTCAAAACTTGAAGGAGGAGTTTCGGTTACATTATTACTGGGAGAACTCATCAAAATACCAGTCATGGCATGGTCAGTTATACCAAAATCAAAAACGCATTTTTCAATAGTGCCCAATGAGCAATTGGAAAAACGTCCATTATGTGGTCCAAACATGTTCCGGAAGCTGGCCTTGTCGGTTCATTAATAAAGGAAGCTAAACCATGAGATGCAAGTAAGGACAAATAGACTGAAACAGCATCAGAATTTTCCAAAATGTCGAAGTTTATATCTCCCATAATCAATAAATTTTTTGATTTTTCTTTTTGCAAAAGATTTGAAAATTCATCCATAAAAACCGAAAAACTTAATTTATGCAACCTGTAAACGCAAAGAATAACAAAATCTCTATTGTCTAATTTAAAAGTAATTTTCAATATGTCGGCGCTCAAGAAATCTAATTCAGTTGGTACACAATCATACGTATCTCTAACAAAGCAACCTACACCTCCAGCACAATAGTCATCATTTGTTTTATTTGTTCATTCAATTCGAACTTATGTATATATCCAAATCTCAGAAACACATAAAATGTCAGGGATACGCGCGAATGAAGTTAAGTGGGAAACAAGATAAGCGAAATTCTCACGCATGCTTCTAATATTCTGGTGGATTAAAAGAAATTTGTCCGAGCAGAATGTTTTCGAAGTAAAAATATGTTCACAATTATTATTAGAAATTATAAGATTAAAGGTAGTAACATCATCAATATTTAGATCAAAGTTTGAATTCATTACAAAAATATTATAAAATGTTATCAAGGTCTTCAAAAGACCTTATTTGGATGGGAGTACTACCTTCAATCTTTCTTATAAAAATTCTATTATTTCTTATCCATACATATTTATATTGTTTTTCCTTCTTAAGGCTAGGTGTCCCTTGCATTTTTCGTTAAAATTTGAAAGGTGCGTTGACTTATCGCTTCATAACTTTTGCAATTTTCTTGATAATTTGATGAAACAAAATGTACTGTAAAGATGAAAAACACACAAACATTTGTGTATCTTTTAAATGCTGAAAGTTATTCCGTAACGGTTTTTATAGGGACTGGAAGCCATTTTTTTTATTGAAAATTTCGATTTGTTCACTATTTTGGTCGGGGCATCCGTATTTATGAACTTTTTATTTTTTTCTTTTTCGTTTTATAACTAGAAAATATATATGCAACTAACCTCCGAGCGTTTTTTTTCAAATTTTGTCTCCTTATATGAAAAAAATCTTCCTCAATTTGTTGTAATTTTTCGGTTTTTAGCATACTCTTTTGGTAATAACTTTGCCGTTTATTAATATTTTTTCATGAAATAAAAAGGAAATAGTAGATAGATATCAGGCGCATCTTATTAAATCATTGGTAATAGTTTAAAGTGTTTTGAAACAGGTGTTATGATGAGAAGTTGGTGAAACTGCCTTTTTTTAGCTTATAAAGCATGGGGCACGGCGTGGGTGTTTTCAAGTACATATATATATACATTTTTTTGAAGGTAATAAAGCTCCCGAACTAACCTCCGAGCTCAAAATCAATATTTTTTTCTCCAAACCGCTAAAATTCAATTTCAATAAAGTCATATTTGCAAACGATTTCTGATTAACGAGAAGCCAAAAGAACCTCAATTTTTTTTTGGTATTTTTCTTTGATATAATCTCAATCAGTTTCAATTAAAAAATATACTCTTGTGGTCACAGAATTTGAAATATTAATTCTAGAAAAACTGTCTACTTTGGGTTTTTACTAGAAAATCTTGCTTAAAAACATATACATACGCATTTTAGTTCCAAGCAAATCCGCCACCAAGTTTAGCGCCGATTTCTCTTTTTGACTGTTCTCTGTTCTCTATGATTTGAAAAAGGAGTATCGCTCAGATGATCTTATGCGTTGTGCTTTATGCATGCATACCTATATCATCTATATTCTATACCTATGACCTTATTTTGTGATTTTTTGTGCTATTCATTTCTCATTACAAACTGTGTGCCTGTTGTTTTTTTTTTTTGCTGGTAGAGTAGCTTGCATTGTAAAAAAATAGTTTGAAATGAGGAAGGATTGAATGAAACGGACATAGGCAAACGCACAAAGGGAAAGGGGTGAGAAAATAGCACCACTGCACTTATAGAATGGAATTTCTTGGTCAAGTGTACGCAACTTGATGAGAGTGTGTTTCATTTTTTCAGCTAAACATTTTGTATTTGACTAGGTAGGTAGTTATTTTGTATTTGAGAACTTCTATTGTTTTGTTGATGACATAACGCGGCATGAAAATGTGTGTAGGTATAGGTCAGTATCTTACATAGGCGTATAGGATTCAACTTATTTGGAATAAGATGTGCGTTTGGGTAAGGTGTATGCGAAATAATTTTTACTTGCGATTATAGGTACTATAAGGCAAGTCTTGCAATCGTGCAGAAAAAAAATTTTGAGATAACAATTAAACATGACATTACGATGATAGAGAATACGAAAAAAGTGGTTCCTGCAATTCTGTCTGTCTGTCTGTCTGTATATGGATCTACAGCCTGAACCAATAGACCGATTTGCTCCAAAATTTGCAGTTAGGGTCTGTGGAGCAGTCTACAGAGGGGTTTTTGGAATTGGGTCTCTAGGGCTTGAGATAACGGTACCTGTCATACAACCGATATGATAATACAGTGAAATCTCCCTTGGGCGGACAGCCATGGTGCAGAAGTTTTTGTCCGCCTAAGGGAGTTGTCCGTTTAAAGGAAATCAAACAAAACACCAATTTAAAAAAAGAAATAGCTCAAAATCTGTGATTCCTAAGCGTGTTGCAACTTCTGTTGCCTGTTATCGAATTGCACTTTAACTGAAACCCTTTGTTTCGAGTTGCATTGAACCAATCGAAAACATTTTTATCAAGGCCGCTTGACGAAATAAATCGTCTTTTAGGATGAGTTGCATTGTATAGTTTGACCGCCATTCTCTCAAAAGCTCATTCTTTTTTTCAGTAGATCACCAACTAGGGTTTTTCCTATTTTAAATTCTGTTGCTTTTATTCGAATGCCTTTTTTTATATTTTTGACTTAAGCTAATTACGTTTACTTTTCCCTTTAAAATCAAAGTTCTCTTTTTTGGTGGCATCCTGAAAACATGTTTCTATAAAATCTACATAGGTAAAAATAATTAAAAGAATTTAAAACTGCCTGAGCGCAAATAAACTAAAATCAAAAAAATGGACAATTTTTCACGTCCAAACAAAATCACTTATTTTTCAAAGAATTTGATGCTCGCTGTAAACTGCAACTTAAAAAAAAATACCGCTGCCAAAGTTATCAGCCTGATGCCATGTTCAATCCTGCTTTGGTGTACGTCTAAGAGAAAATATTTTGTCTATCATACGTGAAATTTCTGTCCGCGTCCGTCCAAGGGAGTGTCCGTCTAAAGGAAACTGAAAACAATGAAACTTATATGGAGCGATTTCCGTGCAAAAAAATTTGTCCGTCTAAGGGAGGTGTCCGCCTAAAGGAGGTGTCCGTAAAGGGAGATTTCACTGTACTTATTTTTCTCGAAAACGGCTCCAACGATTTCGATAAAATTTTGTGCGTAGGATTAATTTTAGATTGTTTTTCTTATGATGTAAAAAAAAAATTTGGAAAAAGCCTAAAACCGGTACCTCCCATAGTGCCGTTTTTTTCAAACCCGACTTTTTCGTTAATAGCTGACGCGATCTTGATGAAATTTTGGATTTAAGAAATCGTAAGCTGTTAAAGAAAGACTGCATACCAATACTTAAAAAAATTTAGTTTTGGAATTTTTTTATATATTTTTTTAAAAAATTTTGATTTTTAGAAATAACTTCAAAAGTATAACTTTGATTTTTTTCAAACTTTTTGTCAAATAACTTCTAAATAAATAGGGTGGCGCAACAGAGCGAGGAGCCCTTGGGCCTAGCGCATTTCTCACAACCATGATTTGTGAGAAAATGGATGGGACCTACAATTTTCTGCCGGTTTCGAACGGCTAATCGAGAAAGCGCTTTTCATGGCAATGAATACTATCGGAGGATTTGCCAGTTCCTCGCGAAAGGCGATACCCGTGGAAAAAACATTTTTGCCTCTGTTGGGATTCAAACTCGAACCTCTGGATTAACAGGCGGACATGCCATCCATCACATCACGGGTACCACCTGTTATTTTATTAAGAAACCTGAATTCACATAAGCTTTGCAGTGGCACGCGTTTGCAGGTAAAATCACTGAAAACTTTCTTAATAGAGTGCACAATACTCACAGGATGTGGTACCGGAGAAGATGTATTGATTCCCCGAATCCCTCTGATACCATCGGATTTACCCTTCCAATTTAAACGCTTGCAATTTCCGGTGAAAACATCTTTTGGAATGACCATTAATAAATCGCAGGGTCAAACCTTTAACGTTGCAGGCTTAGATTTGGGCGTTGACTGTTTTTCACATGGCCAACTGTATGTCGCTCTTTCAAGAGTAACTTTCAGAGAAAATATGTTTTTAATTTTATACCCGTACGAAGCCATTGCGGGCCGCTGTGTTTTTATATACAACGTTCACAGTTTTTCTGTAGTATCAGCATTGTACCCGTGCGAAGCCGGGGCGGGTCGCTACTCAACTATAAATAGGTTTGAGGAATTGCGAGTTCATTTTTTCAAGCGGGGTATACAGAGAACTATAACTCATATTCTACCTTATACTTTCAGCTTAAAATTTATATTTATCAGTCGATATATATGTTAGTAAATTATAGTAAATTTAAAGTTCTATCTATTTACTGGTCATTGAAAAAAATCCTAAGAACTCCCACAAAAAAACAGGCCGTTTCATAGGATGACTTCTTTAAATCTCAATTTGCTTGGTTATGGCCCACAAGATTACTGTTTTTGTTCAAATTTCAAGTGAAAAAAAAAAATAATAATAATTGTAACGGAAAATTCAAATTTAACTTGAAAAATTTTGAATTTTCTTAGGGAATTTTTTGTCCTTCGATTGGAGTTTTCAAAAAACATCCATTCCTTTATTTTCTTGAAATATATCTTCTTGCAAATGAAATTAAAATGGATACAAGTTATTGGTAAAAAAAATAAAAACAATAAATAAAAATAAAATAATAAAAATAAATAAATGAAAAAAAAAATGAGTAGGTACCTATTATCTAAGTTCCCAAGTTATCCCCTTTTTCATTAATTTTGCTGATCAAACTAAGCCAAGAAACTGACCTACATTTAAATCACACAAATATCATGTTTTCCACATCCGCAAAAACACAAGATAAGAAATATCGACCCTACAACAAATTCATTATTTTGTAATTACATAGGTATATGCATTTATCTCAGCAAGCAAACTGACAAAAAAAAGAACCGGTTTTCTTACTTTCCTGACTTGACACAATACATTTTCTATTCTCAATCTCAACCCATCCAAAAACAAGAAGTCGTAAAAAATGTTCATTCGGACATATTGTGTACATGCATATATCTTCGTCGTGTGCCTTATGATATCTGTTTTTTTATATGCCTACTTGCATGCTCGTATAATGGTCACCCCTTTGTTCTGCTTATGCAAGTGCGTAATTCTTTTCTAGTTTCTGGCTGTTGCCGAGACCAAAGAGAGAGAGAAAATAGGGAGAATTTGAAATCACACGCGACGATGGCAAGAGGGATTACTTTTAAGAGAATAAAATGATCTACTAATACAAGCAAACACTTTTACATGAGTTCTGAGTTCGCTAAAAATGTCCACCTAGCCTTAACCGCCTTCACTTTCATCAACAATGCATGAGTAAACTTTGTAAGAGCATCATTAATGTAGATTGCTCTTCTTAGTCTACTGTCGGAGCTGGTGTTAGTGGTAGTGCTACCATTGCTGCTGCTGTTGTCTGCCCTCCACGAGTTAAGTTTTTGCCTGTGCATCGATTTCGCCTTCATGTTCATAATATCCTTACTAGAAATAAACCCGACGCCGTTTTTCTCTCTGAAACTAGATTAGTCTCGAGACATCGGCTTTACTTTGAAAAGTACACTATATTCCGTACAGACAAAGATCTCGCTAAAACAGGCACTGCCGTTTTAGTAAAATCTTCTTTTCAGTGCCGTAAGGTCATTATTCAAGGTTTGGTTACTTTTGAAGTAACCTGTGTAGTCATACCCCTCGAAAATAACGAAGATATCCTTCTGATATCTTTGTACAATCAATGCGCTGCGTCCCGTGCTGACATAAGACACGACCTTGATTTGCTTAACGCATTCTGCCAAATTTACACCCAATTCATAATTGGAGGCGATTTCAACGCACGCCACCAACTCTGGATGGATACCTTGAGTACTCCCCAAGGAGTTGCTATATCTGACTGGCTATGTGATAATTCTCACGACCACTCTTTCGAGATTGTCTCTCAACCAATACCAACATTTCCGCGAACCCCTTCGACACTTGACTTCTTCATGTGCTCACCTCACTTAATTTGTAGAATTCCAACACTAACTAACTTCTTCTGCACTGCAATTGTATCTGACTCCGATCATTTAGCTGTAAAGTTAAACCTTCGTCTTCGGACAAATTTTAATATTCTAGCTACTCCTCAGCAAGAATATATTAATTACGCAAAAATCAATTGGCTAGTTTTTCAGAATTCCTTAACGGAAAAGCTACAAAACTGTACGCCTTGCACTTCAGCCAACCTGACCAATGAAGACATTGATCTTGCAATCAATTCCATTGAAAGCTCAATTACCAGTACAATTGCAGAGCAGGCCCAAGCCCGAGATCTCAAATCCAAGTATAAAGACTTACCCGAACACATACAAAGTATGTATAAATATAGGCAAAAACTTCGGAAAATTCTACAGAGAATTTTTCACCGTACTTTAAGTACCCACGGGGATGAGTACCAGAGTGTTCTATCACAACTCAAGTGTCTCAGTACCCTCATCGACCAAAACACCAAAACCTATATCGACTCCCAATTCAGAAAACGACTTAACGTCATAAAACCTGGTCCGAATACATTCAAGCAAATTAACCAAATTGTAGGAAAGAAATCTCCTATACTTGGGCAACTACAACACAATGACGTCACTCTTGCATCCGACCAAGAGAAAACTAACGCTTTTGCACACTTCTTCGAAAGCAATTTCAAACCCATTCCACCTATTCATTTGCCTGAGTTCTTCTCAAACGTCAGCAATGAAGTCTCATTATTAGTTTCACAAAACCCGGAGCCGCTCACAACATTTAACGAAGAAAATTCATCAGTCTTCACAACAACCGATGATATTTTCACAAATCCGCTTGACCTTTACGGTTCAATCCAATGCGGTAACTCCAAAAAATCTTCGGGACCTGACAAGGTTTCCAATTTTGTTATCAAGAAACTCCCTCCGACTGCGATTATAATTCTTACGATTATTCTCAATAACTGTCTTAACAACAGTTATTTCCCAAGTAAATGGAAAATAGCGGAAATATTCCCAATTCCTAAGAAACCAGGTGCGAATTCTGTAAGCAGTTTTCGACCTATCTCGCTCCTCCCAAACCTCAGCAAACTACTTGAAATGCTAATTCTCAACAAACTTCGCTCACTATGCTCCTCAATAGGTATAGTGCAGCATAACCAATTTGGGTTCAAAGCATTCCACTCCACTTTCGACCCGTTGTTAAAGCTTCACGCAGATACAACCCTGGCTCTTAACAAAAAAGAGGTAACAGTAGCCTGTCTGCTTGATATTCAAAAAGCATTTGACACCGTTTGGATAGACGGTCTGATTTTCAAGTTGAAATCATTTCACTTGCCTAGACATCTTATCACAATCATACACAGCTTCTTGACCAACCGTAAGTTTTACGTACGAGTAGGAAACACCAAGTCTGTATTCAAAAACATCTCTGCAGGGGTTGCCCAAGGCTCACGTCTTGGACCTGACCTCTTCAATCTTTTCACCCTCGACCAACCAGCAAACACGCCAACGACAAAAACCCTACTATATGCTGATGACTCCATCACTTATAGTGCATCCATAAGCCCAGAAATAGCTCTCCGTAGTGTGAAGGAACACATCCTTAGGCTCTGGGAGTACTACCTACAATGGGGAATTAAAATCAATCCCACTAAAACAGAATTAATCTGCCTTAGGAATCCCTCACGTAATGGCATAGCCACAAGATGCAAACTCCTGTCCCTGACACTCCCCGATAACACAATTATCACACCTAAGCAAAGCGTTAAATACCTCGGAGTTCATTTCTTCGAAAGGTTCAAGTTTAACCAACATGCTAAACAAACTCTTCGCAAGGCAAACGGTGCCTTAGCTCTCCTTCGTCCTCTTATGAAAGTAAGAGGTGGTCTCCAAACACGAACGAAACTTCTGCTTTACAAGCAACTAATTCGTCCTATACTAACTTATTGCTTTCCTATATGGTACACAATAAGCCCAACATATATGAAGAAAGTGCAATTATTCGAGCGCAAGGCTCTTCGCTATTGCACATCTTTGTATAGAAAACCAAATTCAGTCCGCTACTACAGCAATGAAAAACTCTACGAGACAACTAAAATTGTTCCTATAGACAAATACCTACACAACCTCAGCACCAAAATGCTGAGGAAAATCCCATCCCATCCCAGCCCTCTTATTAATATAATTACAGGTAACGCAGCCCCCGACGACTGATATCTCCAGGTACTGTCCATAATGGATCCAGCATACCGAATGTCGCAAGAAGACAGCTTCGAAGACTTCTACGTCACTGCAGGAAGAGGAACGCAGTACAACAGAGGTTGAAGACACCAAGAGACCCAAAAAAGTGGAAATACAATAGCTTCCAGGACCGAAGCGACCATCCAACTAATATTCCTCGCCCACCAACATTACAGCCAACGACCGTCAGCACTGCTCAAGCCGACGAGAACATACCAATTATTTATTTAAGAAACAAGTAAATGTTAGACATAGATACCTTTTTAATAAAATGTATAAAACCCGCCAATTTAACGAAGCAGAGCCCCATCTGTGCTCGCAGATTTTAAAACAATAATGTTAGTCTAAGAATTTATAATTGTATATATCAAATATTGTAAAACAAACGAGCTTTTCAATAAAAACTTAAATTGTAACTAATTGTAACTTCATGTTCATAATACGGTGTTTAAGAGAGAGATCCGATAGCTGAACGAAGATTGTGGGATTGCTCTCTTTGTTTCGTGCGGTAGTTTCCTTGCCTTTTCTTTCTTTTACAAAACAATTCGATAAATCACTCTCTTTTATTTCTAATCCCAAAGCATCTCGAAAAATGTTAAGAGCAATACTCTTTGGGTTATTTACATTATCATTGCCGTTGGTAAGTCCAGTGATTTCGATGCAGTTAGCTAATTGGCTTTGTTGTTGCCAATGCAGCCTGTTTTCTAAGTGTTGAACTTTAGATTTAAGAAGTTCATTC